>OZ018408.1:21685248-22891373 GCA_963969595.1 Neckera pumila
ACTCACCCTTTATATGTAAATGATGTAAGACTTTGCTTCCAAAAAATATACTATAGCAAGTGACAAACTATATAATAAATTGACCTCTTCTAAAAAATATCATTTTCAAATATAATACAAATAAAGGCCTAAAAGCTATCAAATGAACATATTAAGCTTAGAGCCACTTTACACCTAAAAAGCAAGGCCAATTTGTTGAGTCAGAAGCCCAAAATTCTCATTTGAGATTTGACAAAAGGTTGAAATTGTTTTAAAACCCTTTATCCCTAGAGACCGGGCCAATTTGGTGGAATTAATTTTTTATTCAAAATAGATATGATATAATATGACCCGCTACACATGATATTTACTCAACAATGTTCTAAGATGATATCATGAAGGAATCTGCTAGCAGATTGCTGGAAGTTAGAAACTTCATGAAATGCCTTTTGAAGGCCATATTTAGAAAGGCTCAAGTGCATTATACTAATAATGGAATTTATTATTAACTACACCAACTGATTTAAAAATGCTATAAGTTTTTATTTTTGATGAATATTTTTACCAATTGTACATATTTATAGAAACTCCTTTCTTTGAATAATATTAATATGTATGCTCTTGGAAAAAAAATCTTGGTAAAATCTTTGTTAATAGTAAAAACATATAGCATTGTCAAATTAATTGGTGCGATAATATCTAAAATTCCTACAACCGAATTGTTTTTGAGGGTTTAGTCAACTTTTGGAGTTTGACGTTTGACTTTTTTTCTCACAAACTTTATATTTCTAGATGTGCATTTTCAAATACAAAATTGTAAATTCAATTTGCATGAATAAACAAGTTCAGAGGCATTCTTCGTGGCTTTTTGAATGATTTAACCTCAAAAGTTCAATTCTTGTAATTATTGGACTTGTGAAGAATTGTCACTAAATAGTTATTCTATACTTCTAGACATTTTTCCTTGTAGGGTTAGAGAAGGAATAAACATCTATTAGGCCATAAAAAATCTCTTTTAAAACTTTTTTCCAACTTATTTCTTCTTAGTTTTTATTGTTAAAAAAAAACAATCAATGATTTGGATTGTAGAAAAAAATATTATCAAAATTTTGATAAATTTATTGATATTTTTGGATGTTTTATTCTTTTCAATTGGATCATTTTAATGCAAGGTGAATAAATTTTTTACAATACGGATTCAAGTTCTTATTTCTGGCATGCTAGTTTCAAATCCTAGCATTTATATTATATTAAAAAATTCAAATTAAATTCAACTTCTTCTAATTGTCATTGAATTTTGAAGTTGAGATACCCCATAGGCTTATTGACAATGAAAAACAACTTTATACTATGATGTTGTAGATTTCACATTTAAATAGTAAGGAATTTGAGTTCTAATTTTTTTGTATGTATTCAACATGAAAGTGGTATTAAGATCTTGCGGTTATAATTCTCATTATTTATACTTTTTTTCATTGAAATATTTTGACACAAAATTGAAATTTTTTGGAATTTGTGGGTTCAGAATGTAAAGGGATTTTAAGGATTAAGAATTGCACATTTGTATTTGTATTTAATCTTAGGACTTATAATGCAAATGATTATAGACCACTTAACCATTGAGCCTATGTAAGATAATGAATGAAATGGTTATAATTGTATTTTGATTAGTCACTAGAGCTAATTTAAGAAGTCATGACCATGTATTCATGTGATGCCTCTTTCAATACTCATTCTAAAAAGAGTCATTGCAAGAAAGGACAATCTTATTTACCGTCACATTGAGGGTACTTTCTCTTGTTATTTGTTATAACTTTTGAAACACAAATCCAATAAATATGAAATTTTTATGTTGTATGTCAAACTTTCTGTTTATTAGATCCCTTTATTTTTCAAAATTAAAAAAAAAATCATTTTGTATTTAAAAGTCTTTTATGTTAATTTATCATAGGTGTTGTTTAGGATTTTTTACTACATTAGGAGTCCCCAAATTTAATGGTTTGGAACTGAAATTTTCATGGTCTATTTGCATAGTAGAAAAGCATATTCCTACTAAAGGAAATCTAAAAATATATTAATTTGTGTCCTCCACATGAGTACAAACAGCACTCCCACTTTGTGCAATTTTTGAGCAATGAAGATGGTTTTAAGATTAATCTTTTGGTGAAATATCATCACTATGAATTCTTTCCAAATGGCCAATTTTTAATTTTCTTAAAAGTTGTTCTTCCTGTTTTCTACAAATTAAAATGTGAAAGTATCTATTTTCATGAGATTTTGCACTTTTCTAGTTCTCTTATTTAGAGAGTTTTTCTATATTTTTCCTTCCTAGGATACCTTCTTCTTAATCCCTAAAGGACAAAGGCCATTTTTTTGCCAAAAAACTCAAAATTGCCATTTCTATAGCAAAAAGTAAAAAAATTGCAAATTGTTTTTTTTTCCACATCTATCCATAGGATCTTATACCTAACTAGTATGGCAATGTGTGGAAAAAATTTCAAAATTTTTTTGACCGCAAAGATTGCAAGGTATTTGTGTTTAAAGTGAGAAAAACAAGTTTTTCAACACATTGCAGGATTAGATTTTATGAATTTGAACATTTTTAACCTTAATTTTTTGCACTACAGAGTTTTAAGCTTTAAAATTTTATAGTGAAGAATTGAGTTGAGAGTCTAGGAAAAAAAAAGAAATTCAAAAAAACTTAATTTTCATTCTTAAAAAAATTGTTAAGCAAAAGTAGGTACGAGATAGAAAAAAAATCTAATATATTAATATCTTTTATATGGAATTAAAATGGACTAATTCCAATGGTGAGATTTTTTTAGCAAGCAAATTAAACAAATTTTTTTTTTTGAAAAATTGCAAAATTTGCATTCCAAAATGAAGCTTACAACTTATTTTTTGCTCGGAAAACAAGATTGTCCATAACTTTCTCATAACAAATCCAAATGAAATGAATCAAAGCTTTCTAGATAGACAAAAATATAATCTACAAGAAATTTTTTTTTAATAAAATTTAAATCTAAAAAACTATTTTTTTGCTGGCCCCTGTCTCCTGTTTTGATTTTATTTGGGCATAATTTTTTTCCCGGGCACCGTTTGAAAAAAACATTATATTCCCACAAAGCTTAGCATTTTTTCTATCTTCAAAAAAAAAATTCAAAAAATCATGACAAAATTCAGCCCGTAGGTACCTGCCCAAAATCCCATTTGTCCCCCAAAGGGACAATGGTCTTTTAGGGGTTAAAGGTGCATACATTAAACATATTTTTTATATTTTTTAAAATTTTTTTAAAAAATTTTAAAGTACTCCCAAAAGAAAAAATGAATACTGTGAAAAATGCTACGCTCTTTGAACGCCGTTTCTTGCAGTGACCCAAAAGCATTTGAATATAAATTCAATTTGAATTTTGTTTGGAATGACAACAAGCATAAGTTAGGAAACCTTTCAATATAAAGTAGGATGTTGGAATTATTCATGTCACAGGAATTCTGACACAAGTTACTTCATCACTGTCAATTGTTTGTGCACTTGAACTTAATTTCATACCTTCATATTTCTGCAAAAAGCAACATAATTACAACTGGCATATCGGCATTTGCATGGCATATTAATTTTAGTAACTTTTGTTTACAAATAATTAAATTGAAAAATATGGAGTAAGAATCCATTTCGCCATTGTCCACATGAAGAAAAAAAATTAGGAAGCCAATTAAGTATTGTGCTCAACCCTTTAAAGACTAGGTGTTCATACTTCATTAATGAATTAATGTTAAGAACATATAAACACTTGATTTTTCCATCCTTTCAAATATTTGTAGATTCTTTTGTAAGATTTCTAACATCAAAATCTTCTTTGCAAATATTGTTTAGCTCAAAGAGTGGATAATGTAAAACTATGTACAAGCCTAATAGTAGGGTAGTTAGGGAATAATTATTGTACACATGACATGTAGCTATTGGACAAAAATCATTTTTAGTTCCCTACATCGAAACACTCAATCTTCAATTTAATTCCTTCCCTTACAATTCCTTTCTTCACACGGAAAATCCTAAATTCTAGAAAAATTTCAATTCCACAAAAAACAAGAAAACAATGATCTAATGAGAGACTACAATTTACTCTTCATAGTCCCGCAATCACTGCTTCAGGCACCCTACTACATTACTTCAATCAAAGTACAATAAACATGTAGCCAACACTTCCATCTTCAAAGCGCAAGTATTGTTTTTGTAAATGCAAGCTATCAACCACATTTTTATTTGTGTTTTCAAATGCACAATGTCTTCTTTGAGGTTTGTATGTCTGTCAAGTATCAAATTTAGTCCAAGGACAATTCCTTAAAGAACAAGGTTGATGTTTTGTTTTGAAATTGCAACGACTTTCCATTGAACATCCAAACAAATATTGCACATATTGAATGTTCTCAAATAATGTGCACTACTAAGAATTCTGCATAATCAAAAAGAGGGTTTGATGTAGTAGACAAGACGAGTTCATAAGTGGAAGGAGGTCATAACTACTTATAGATTCGAAGTTGAAGTTGAAAAGTTCAAGAACCCAAAGAAGTCAAAATGGTCGTCAAAGGCCGCACTTTTACAATCTTTGTCAACAAGCTACTTCAAATCCCTAAGTACTTCAATGAGAGATCATTTTAATGCAAGTGAGTGGATAGATAATTCATTTTATTTCTAGAGCCCAAATCCACGACGGGGGGGATGGTGTAAATTTTTTTTAATATCAATCTGACTATGCACTATGCATATAATTTTGGCAGCACAGAGGGGAGGGATTTTTGGCAATCTAAGTTGTGTGCTATCTTTTCATTAGATAGTAACAATGCTTCACCTCAAAAACTACCTTCTTGGCTAGTCCCAAAAATGACCCTTCAAAAATGACTCTAAAAAATAAGCATATCTTTCTAAAGGCATCATATTCATAACTTAGCATTTGAAACTTAAGGGAAAAATAATCATGTGAAAATCACTATTTATCAATTATCAATCAATTTTATAAGGAATTTTTAAATTCTATTTTTAAATTTTCAAATATTATTAAATATAGGTTGGTGTAGTGGTAAATCTAACCATATTGGTGTGATATATAGTTCATAGTTTACAACTACTATTTAAAAAATCATCATCAAAATATTCTTCTATAATACATCTTTACATTTTTGGAAAATTGGATTAGCCCTTATTCCTCAAGGGGTTAAACTTATGATTTCCAATGGATACTAACATATTTATCATGCTTCCCTAACTGCAGGTACTTGGTGTCCATTGATTAGATGTGCTTCAGCATGCTCCTTCAAATACTCCTTGCTATGCATTTCTGTCAATCTGCAAAATTGCACCATCATCATAAACAATAACCAATGCAAAAGCGATAGTATTAGTGCACTAGGTCATCATAATTATGTTGAAATGAATTGAACTAAATCTTGTAGAGAAATCACATCTTAAACCCTAAATTTGAAACTTGAGAAAAAAACCCAAATCATGCCATAGAATGGTTGTTGACAATATATTTCCCAACAAAGGAGAAGCAAGAGCTAAGAAAAAACAAGGACTAAAGTAAGATCACTTAAACCAAGTATGTTCCAAAATGCATACCCTATAAAATCTAAAGAATATGTAGATGCTTGTTGCAATGTTCAACTTTAGGACATTGAAACAAGGGCACATCTTCAGAAAAGCTATCAACTTAATTTTAATTGTTACATACTATATTGAAATGTTGTTCATCCCACTCTTGTTAAAATTTGTCTTTGTATGATTCAAAAGTGAGAGTTCCCTAATAGACTAAAATGGTTGCTAAACAAATTCATATTGTGTGATTCAAATTAGCTCAGTTTTAGATGATTCTACTTTATTGTAGACCCCATCACGCCATAGACAATGTAACTACACAAGTTAACTCAATTTGTTCAAGTCACTCTCTAGTTGTATTTATCTATTAAAAATCATTTTATTTTTAGTTGTTTAGTGAATACTTAGGAAAAAAAAGAGTAACTTCATTGCTTTGGAGTCCTTAAAATTTTGGAAATAGAGAAATGTAATACAAACAATTAATGCTTCTTGCACTCATTGATTTCACTTGTGTAGTGGTTCTTTAAGCTGGAGAAAGGCCAAATGAAAAAACATATTCCTAATATATATTTATTGGATAAAGATTCATTTTCTTATTGCCAATTTCCATCCACAATGAAAAAAAGGGTTTTCTATACATAAGAGAAGTGCATTTCTAGTTAGCTTTGGAGCGAGTAGTGCACACCAATGCAACAAGATGGTTTGTGAATGGAATCATTAACCCCTACAGAACCAGAATGTCCAATTTGACTAAGATGTCCAGTTGTTTTTGAGTGAGTTTGAGTAGATCATTCATGGCCTTTTCTTTTGTTCATTGATGCAGTTAATTTTTGTACCAACAAATGTAATGGCTCTTCACTAATTCTAATGACATAAAATATGGCCTCATCTAAATTATAAAATTTTCACAAGATTATCAATTTAAGTTTGGTTTCTCATAGCATAGATCTCACAAGTTTACAGTTCTCTCTTGATTGACAAGAGATTCATTTCGCCTTTGACACCCCAATAAAGTGAAAATACTGGTCACACAATGCTGTGGCTTCAGATTCAAAACATCCAAAAAAGAAGAAAGGATGTAACTCAGACCTGCTCATGGCTCGGTCCTTTGCAAACCCCAGTTCGTCATCTACCAACAAGTCTGCATCTTCGTAACGACTCGAGCGAGCATCACTCTTCCGAGGAGCATCTGCTCGGGCCACGACCTTCTCAAAGAGATCTTTAGGGGATCCCTCTGCTGAACACATGAACCGCGCCCTGTGTTCATACATCACCTGTCAAACCACCAAACCGCATTCAAGCATGTGCAAAGCTTGCAAACAACACAAACAACAAGCAGCTACGCTACGAGACAGGAAACCACATTCAAGCATGTGCAAGCTTGCAAGCTTGCAAACAAACACAAACAACAAGCAGCTATGCTACGAGACAGGAAACCGCATTCAAGCATGTGCAAAGCTAGCAAACAAACACAAACAACAAGCAGCTACGCTACGAGACAGGAAACCGCATTCAAGCACGTGCAAGGCTTGCAAACAAACACAAACAACAAGCAGCTATGCTACGAGAGGGTCTGTTCCTGTAACATAGGATTGGTTTTTGAGTAAAGTCCTACTGAAACTCCTCGACATGTAGCTTCTCTTGATGTAAAACCTCCACTCGACCCTCTTGGGTCAAGAGCCAATAAAGTTTCTACATTAACTTAATGAGGGATGGCGTCCAAGGGTGGAAGATGAGTATTTTCAAGAGCTGACTTTTAAGAAAGGGATGGAGTGGAGTACATACATAAATGTTGAAAAAAGGAATTTTTATCTGTTGTTTAGAAATTTGATGAGCTTGGTCACTTGATGCTTCATGATTTTTGTGCAAAGTTCGAAATCAGTTCATGTCTAGATGGGGGAGAAAAAGGAAGTGATTTTCCAATCTAATGCTTTTGAGGCAAAATAAACTATGACTTGACAAGATTCTAGACGTAAAATTTTCGATAATAAAATCTTTGGTCAATAAAACTTACAAAGCTGGAAAGCTACCCTTCAATCTACTGATAAAAAGAACATGGCCAATACAAAATTGGAGCTGGAACTTACATCTACTAGAGTAACAAAACGATAAGCAGAAGATCGATTGTGCGATCCAAATACGGGGACATTGTCTAACGCCAACGTATGAAAGCTCTCTGTGTTCATGCCACGAAGTAGTTGAGTCTTTTATCAAACATAAGTTCTCCATGCAGCGGTATCCCAAGTATGGTAAATATTTTTAAAGTTTGAATAATTTGAAGCCAAAGAAAGCACTCTCGAACTCCATATGCAAAGAGTCTGTCGCTACCAAATTGTAAAGCAGCAGCACTTACTGAAGAGTCCGATGAAATCAGCAGCACCCAATGGCATCTCACATAACTCGTGAAACTGGAACCAGGCACAACCGGCACCTGCTAGAGGGACCTGTGAACATGCCTCACAACAAAGTTTAGGCTTCTTCTCCCAAAAATTTTTTGCTTGTTCAAACCATTGCTTAGACTCTTCCCCTTTGGGCCGTTTTGAGACAGCAAATTCCATTCTGGTCGATCGCAAGGATGTATCCCATCCCATTAGTAGCACGGCTATATCATACAACAAATAATAGCAGGATTCTAGTAATTAGTCATACCTTCAACTTTCGACCCATGATAACTTCCACAGTCGCGGGTCTGGCCTCCTCTCCGTCCATCTCTTTCAGAAACAACTTGCGCAGAGTTTCCGAAGCATCAGGCCCCATGAAATAGAATCCACTTTCAGACTGTTCATTATACCATCCAAGATATCAGAAAACATACTTCACACAGGCTTAACGTCCCTTACGATTACAGAGAAATCGCTTATCCTTAAATGTGCATCAAAGGCTTGAAGAGTAAGAATATTGAATAAGAAGGCATCAAGATTCATGAGACTGGTATGTGTGCTAGGAGACTTCTATTCTCTTACAGCCAGTCCTTTTTTTCGAGCACCATAGGCAAAATTCTTTAAATTTGGTGCTCTTAAAAGCAATCTTAAAGTTTTTTTCATTTCCATTAAAAATACGGCTGAAATGATCACCTATTGGGGATGGAAAAGTGCATTGAGTAAAAATAAAAATTAATCCTTGTTTAAAGGTTAATGAATGTGGACATCTTTTGCTTCATCAAATTATATGTGGTCGCCATGTTGGCACTTTCTCAGAAATGAAAAAAGAGGGGGCTACTTACAGCTGTCAATTGTCGATAGTCGGTGTTTGAACCTATCTCATGGATCACGCATCGCTCCTGCATATAATATGGGAACCATATCGTCAGTCATTGCCTCTTTGAGCGGGAATAACAACAAACAGAATATCTGTGTGACGTAAAAAAAGAACTTGCAATTTATGAAACTCAAGAAAACCACTGTTTCTTGAGTTAGCATGGGAGTGTTAACTTGCTAGTGATTGCGTACTTGGAGTTTCGCAATAAACGGAAGAAAAAGATCCCGTTGCAAGCCACCCTCATAAAGCTTTGCAGGGTCCCTGTTCGAAGTTGCCACCAGTACCTGCACCATCAGCTCTAACTTAGATGTGAGCTTCCTTGCAGCTGATGAAATGCAGCAACGAGTGCTGCATTAAATGGTGCAAGCAGGCTGGAATAATGCCAAGCATGCGTTGATAACTTCAAACAAGGTTTCCAGTACTATTGGACTGTTGAAACTCTTTAACAACACCATATTTAACGAATTTTACCCATCATAAGGAGATTTCCCCAAGTCCCTGTGGTCACACTGATCAACAGAGGCCTCACGATTTATACCGAGGCTTCCTGTTTCCGAAAAAGAAAAAGAAATCCATATACCAACAACTGAGGTTCTGTTGTTGCTCACAACTCCGTTTTTGAAGAGATGATCAAAAAGTCGATTCAAAATGAGTGCGTCGGCAACATCTGTGACCTGCGCACCTCAGGCAAGTCATGACTTGAGCATTTTATGAGTTCAAATGGAATCGAAACTAAAATATTAATATATAAGTTAGTGAATTGGAATGCTCTCCAAAATAGGGACAAGATCCACCCCCAAAACTCCCATTAAATAAACTGCAAAATTCCCAATTTGTTCAGAAGAACATGTTCACGTGAAAAAACCCAAAGAAGAAACAACATTGAACAATGGGACGGTGATTACTCATCACAGTTGGAATGTTTTAATGTATTTTACGTGCATAATTTTGGTGGGGCTTGCACCAGTCACTACTCCCAGACACAAACGAAGCTGGCTAGAAACAAACCATGAACTCGTCAATACACAGCAAAACTGATTCTTCGGCAATTTCCTCGGCCACCATCTCCAGCGGATCTGTCATACCTCGACTCCTCTGCGCCCACAGTTCACCTTTTCTTACATCAAACCCACCGTCGAGCATCATTACACAATAAGCAAAGAAAAACCATAACCAAATGAAAAAGACTCGAATTTCAAGCCCATATATTCACTAGGAAGATCTGCGTAATAAAACACTTCCTCCAGTTCCAGAAATAAGTGTCTGCAGTTTTGTTGAAAACATTTGATACCAACTTCATTGATTATATTGTGAAAAGCATAATTCAGAAGGGTTCCAAATTATATATCACCAAAATCAATGAAGAACATTTCATGTGCTCCGTGCAATTCAAACAAACTTAGACACAAGAAAGACTCTATATGACCTACTCAAAACAACCTTAAAAACATGAGATCCAGAGTGGACACTTACTTCTGGACGAGATAGGAGCTACAATGGCAATTTTCATCTCTTTTGAACATCAGAGATTTAGTAGAACTCTTCACGGTTTGCTGCGATCAGTTCATCAACTCCTAGCATGAACTCCTTGTTAACGCATTCATCCCTATTAGTCATGAGAGCATGTATTTCAAAACTTACTTGTAATCGACTATGAACATTCAACATGAAATCGTGGAAGTGAATTCGCCTCTTCCTCCACGCCGAAGGCCTGTTGCGGACACCAATCACAATACAAATTCATTGACAATACAGGTGAGAGCAGACACCACAGTTTCTGAGTGGTCATGAACAGAACTATTACTGGAGCTGAGTACGGAATTTTAGATCAGCATGTAGTTGAAAAAAGTGGAGAGCAGACGAAAAGCTTACAACTGCTGGTAAAGCATGTCCATGAGCATGGTTTTTCCTGTTCCAACGCCTCCGTAGAGGTAAAGGCCCCTCGGAGACGACGTGCTCGTCTTAGACATGAAGTGCTTGAACAGCCAACCTCCTCCACTGCAAGCCACAACTGATGTCAGGTCAGCAGAGAAGCCCAGTTTTGAGTAGCGCAAACGAGAAATTTCGTTTGTTCAATTGCATTTGTTTACTCAGCAATACGTGAAGTGCTCTTCACTGATTCTAGTAGTATGAAATTTGACCTAATTTGAAATCTATTCTTTTCAAAGTAGGATCAATCAAATTGGTCATTTTGAAGGTATGAATCCTTGGTCCTTAGTTGTTAATGTACCGCTCTGTTCCTTCCACGCATTGACATGAGTATATGAGAGCGTCTTCAGTGGAAATCTAACCTGTTACTTTGGGAAGTACGAGGCGAATCCTTCTCTAAGCCAATATCATAAGCGTCCCTCATCAGATTTTCAAACAAGTCTTGAAGCTCCATCAATGTTTTTTCCTGCTCCACCACACATAGGTTCATCCTGTCAATGCAGGGACGTTGGCGAGTCCACATACACCTTACAACACAAAAACTTAAAGCGTATGAAACAGGCAGTCTCAGAAAAAGAGAAAAGTTCAACTCGTCTAATCCTCGACATCCACGACGTTGGCAATGTGTGAACGCGATAATATCATTGTTGGGAGTGGACCAAATACCTGAAACTCGTCGCCAGGCTTTAGTTCTCCAGCAGCTACGCGGCGTTCGTATTCTGCCAGCGGACCGGCCTTATACTCGTCACCTAGAGTTCACGAAAACCCAATACCAAGTTAAAGAATCATTCACTGCAACAGGAAGTAGCAGTTGCAGCGCATCATCAATTATTTTGCAATGGTTCTGTAGCGATTCCGTACTTCGATGAAAAATTAAGGTCTATTGGGAACCATTGCAAAAGTGCGGCAAACTTGTTGCAAAGTCTAACTTGGGCAAGGGACCAATGCCTATCTCTGCCTAAAGTTGCAATCTCAAAGAGTTGCAAATTATCCATTGCATAGTGTTACACGAAACCATTGCACACAATTGTTAATAAATTTCTGACGGTCATTGCAAAACCACTACAGAAGCTTTGCAATATCTGCCTTCTTGTAGTAGTGATTAGTCCAGCGTTAGGGCATCGATCACCACTTCCCCACCCTATTGATGACCATCAGAAACGAAAACAAGCTGAATCCTCCAAACATTGTAAAACCACTACAAAAACTATTGCAAAATCAGCCTTCCGTTCTAGTGATTAGTTCAGCGTTAGGGCATCACCACCACCCTATTGATGATAATCAGAAACGAAAACAAGCCGAATCCTTTCAAAGGCTAAAATCCAATGTTATGGCAAGCCCAACATACCAGATGTGGAGGCGTCGGCAGAATTGGCGACGCCTCTGGTGGCGAAAGGATACTCGAATTCGAGCACTCCATGGCGGGCACTTGCGCTGTCTGTGGAGTTCCAAGGGCCTGTGACTCGAACTCCAAGTGGGTACAGAAGCCCTGCCGCATGTACTTGTGCTTGCCACAGCCGCCGCGGGCGCCATTGCTGGTGCAGCCCGCGTGCCCGTGCCACCGCCCGCATCGGATTTTAGGCGAATTTCTTCACCTTCAGACGATTTTCTCTATCGATCTCCAGCAGCAGCTGCTGAAGGGGTTAACAAATGATCGAGATGTTACTCAGCCATGGAGGAACGCAATCCTGTTGCCCAAGTGGCGCCTGGTTTCACCTCACTTCGCCTCGCACCGTGTCAACTACTCCAGCCCAAGCAGAAGATGGCTTGTATTCCACACTCCTGGCACGAGAATCGTCACACCAAGGTCCACTAAATACGTCCCACACTCAAGAGGACCACCTAGCGAACTATTTTCCGCGCAACATCGGTCGATCACGCAGACTGAAGCCACCATCAAGGTTCAGGGTCGCACTCGCTGGTCACGTCGGTCGTGAGGAATTGAAGTAAAGTAGTCGATCAGCCACACGTCCCTAGCTCACAGACTTTCCTGAAATAAAACTCCTATGCGAAGAATCTGAAAACCGAAACTAAGGTTATTGGTTCCTGGCTACTGGTGACTTGTCCATAGTCATAGAGGGTAACTGGGTCCTCTTCAAAGGTAAGCAGGGGAGAAAATAGTCAGTCATAGAATGGGAAGGTAGCACTCGCAATCCAGGTTCACGTGCAAGTACAACTTTATTCTAGGTGATCCGAAGACCAGTGTTACTCTACGTACTTCAAGAGAAACCCATTGCGGCAAACGACACAACACAGATTCGCTACTGTAGTCCAAAAAGCTGAAACCAGAAGGACTGCATCACAGAAGAAATTCGAACTAGCTAAGAGAAGCCCAGCTGAGAAAAATCCTAGCGCGCAAGAAAAGTGGAACTCAAGTACTGTACGTGACCGTGGGGATTGGGGAACTTGTCACGGAAAGAACTTTTCAGGGATGAAAGTATGCGGATATCACAAGATTCTCACATCACCCACACGAACTGCACGGAGTGCACGCCACCAGCTTAAGTTAGGGTCTTTTTACACCAAAAAATCTTGGGCTCCAACTCATGAACACATGTGGTATCTTGTTTGAGGGATGAGACCATTGTAAGTGGGGTATCATGCTTGAAACAAGGGACTTATAAGTAGGTAGTGGCTCAAACATTTGGTGTAAACCAAAAGAATTGAGTCATGGCCCAATGTACACTTGTGCTGAATTTTTATTGTAAAGTTATCCATAGGAGTAGGCTAAAAGCAAACCCAAAACACACCACTAACACACATGCCAGAAGTTGGGCCAAAAAAGGCCCAAACAATCCAAAAATGGTCCAAAACAGCCCCAAAACGGCCTAAATAGCCCAAAAGACAAGTAGCAAACAATTTTAAACAATTGGAAAAAAATGTCTCTCCAAATTTCCTCCTCGACTTGGGGGTTGGGTTGTTACGAGCTACTCGTAACAGTTGGACTTCTACGGTGGTTACAGATAATGGACAGTTAGCAGTTACAGACGTTAGGCTTAGGCTCCAGCATGCGTATAAAGGAAGAAGAGAGAGCATCAATCCTTACGCAACATTCTGTAAATTCCTGAACTATGATAATAGAAGTTGGTCCATGATTTCGATCTGAGTAATTGTGTAATCTGTGTAATGTGTTAAGAAGAGTATCTGAATTAAGTCCACGTTGTTTGAGTCTTCTCGCATGGCAGATCAGTTCCTGATTAAATACCGATCAGGCCTTCTCACATGACAGATTAGTTCCTGATCAAGTACTGATCAGGCCTTCTCGCATGGCAGATCAGTTCCTGATCAAGTACCGATCAGGCTTTGATTCCCGAATGGGGCGTTGACAGGACTTCAGTAGTAGTATCGGATCCGTAACATTATGTTGCGTCACCATCTGTCCACGTCCTGACAGTTTTCGACAGGTTGGGTTGTTGTCAATCGAAGTTGAGATACAAATCAGTTCATAAGAGTAATGGGGTGGTTTTTCGGAAAGTAGCTGTCGATTATTATGGATCAAGAGCAGGCTGAAGTTGGGCAAGAACCTCATCCGATGCCTGAGGGAATAGGAGCGGGTTGGGCGGAATTTATCCAGCAGCAAATCCAAAGTGTATTTCAGGCTGCGTTGCCACACCTGGTGCAACAAATTTCGGAGAGAGCAGCTGCGACCTCTTCTCAGACATCGCTGTTGGACATCAACCCAGGAGGTGATCGGTACTTGCCAAGATTGAATAAATGTGAGGATGTGAGAGGTGGAGAGAGGGAATCGAGGGTTGCTAAGCCAGAAAAGTTCACTGAGAAGAGAGGGGGAGAAATATACCGCTGGTTTGCTCAGCTTCGTTTGGTTCTTAGAGCTAATCCACGCACTTATCAGCACGATGAAGACAAGGTCGCATATGCATTGTCATATTTGGGTGGGGCTACTCAGAGTTGGGCAATGCCTCTGTTACAGGCACTCAATGAAGAACGAAGACATGAACTCTTGGTTGATTATAATGCATTTCGCGAATCCATGATTTCAGTTTATGGCGATATAGATCGGCGGGGAATGGCGGAAGATTGTCTTGCAAAGATTAAGCAAACCGGTTCTGTAGCAGCTTATGTCTCCAGTTTTAATGAGCATGCCGTGCAAGTTGACTGGAATGAATCCAGTTTAGTGGCACGATTCCGAGGTGGGTTGAAGGACGAAATTCTTGATTCCATAGCCACGGCCAAGGCCCAACCACGTGGGCTCAATGAATGGGTGGCAATGTCTTCAAGAATAGATGAGAGGCTATGGGCGAGGCGTCAATCACGAAAGCCCCAAATCCTACATACTACTCCAATGTCACCTATGCTTACTTCAAGAGACTCGCATGGACAATTTCAATCCATCCAGGAAAATACGGGTCCTGTACCAATGGAGTTGGATGCGGCTCGAGTGACCACAGCTTTGGCCAAGACTGCCACAGAACGATTGGATTACCAGCGTCAAGGAAAATGCTGGGGTTGCAGTCAAATTGGTCACGTTCGCTCAAAGTGTCCAACCAATCCCTCTCAGCCATTGAATTTGGCGGCTTCAGAGATGAGGGAAACAGGTCAAGCAGGACCGGGAAAAGGTCATGCCCGGGACTGAGAGTGAAACATCGGTACCCGGGCAGTGTTCTTTCCCTGACATAGGCGGGAAGATCGAGAGGTGATCTTTCCCCGATACAGACGGGAAGACGAGCTGTTGCAGGAGCAGGAGGCACGCTTCAAAGTCATTTCCCTTTACTGGGCCCACCTCAAGATCAGTTGACAGCGGCGCATCAAGGTCAGTTGGCAAAAGCTTTTAATCCATTGTATTTACGAGCTACCTTGGACACGGGAGCTCATTTAACATTGACTGGTCGAATTAATTCAGTAGCCGCTAAGCCATTGGTGGACTCAGGAGCTACGGGTGTATTTATGCATCCCGATTTTGCCCTCAAATGTCGGGCAATAATCCGACTGAAGCAGGTACCTCGGGAAGTGCATGTCATTGATGGGAGAGTAATAAGCTCTGGTCTCATTACGCACGAGGCAACCGTTAATTTGGAGGTAGCTGGTCATTATGAAGTGTTGGTTGCAGATTTAACTAATACCGGGAAATATCCCTGCATACTAGGGACTCCTTGGTTGGTACTCCACGACCCCATGATTCGGTGGTCGGAAAAGAAGGTGGTGTTTAATTCGACATATTGTCTAGAAAATTGCTTACAACCTAGCCCTTGTAAACAAGTTCAAAGACAAGTGACAACCAGTCATGAGCTGAAAAAAGGAAAACCACAACAAGATCAATTAGGCCTAAAGATTCCAAAGCATGCTATGGTATCCGCCGCCGCTTTTAGATTATCATCAAAAGATGCAGAGGTATATACAATAATGGTATCAGAAATGGATGCAGTAAATGGAAAAGATGGATTGGACAAGGTTCCAAAGGAATATAAAGATTTACAAGGAGTTTTTAGTGAAAAATTCTCCAATGAATTACCGGATCACGGAATTTCGGATATGAAGATTGAGTTTAAGGAAGGCCAGGAACCAAAAAATACCGGTTTACGTCCCATGTCTCCCATAGAATTGGAGGAGCTTCGTGCATACTTGGAAGAAAATCTGGGCAAGGGATGGATCCGTCGATCTAAATCCCCAGTTTCAGCCCCCATAGTATTTGCAAGGAAGAAAGATGGTTCTATTCGCGTCTGCATTGACTATAGGAATTTAAATAAAGTTACCATAAGAAATCTTTATCCATTGCCACTTATCCCAGAGTTGACTGACCGATTGGTTGGAGCCCGTATATTTACAAAATTAGATGTACGACAAGCATACCATCGTATTCGAATGGCTCTAGGTCACGAATATAAGACAGCCTTCAAAACTCGCTATGGATTATTTGAATATTTGGTCATGCCATTTGGCCTAATGAATGCACCCGCTCAATGCCAAGCACACATGCAATATATATTTAATGATCTCTTGGACATTTCGGTAGTAATTTACCTTGATGATATTCTAATTTTTTCTAAAAATTTGGAAGAACACCAACAAGTGGTGAGAGAAGTACTTCAAAGGTTATATAAGTACGGGTTATATGTTAAGGCTTCTAAATGCCAGTTCCACTGCACATCCGTAGAATTTTTAGGCATGACAGTTTCTTCACAAGGTCTTGAAATGTGCACAGACAAAGTTAAAACCATTGAGGATTGGCCAATACCTAAAAATGTAAAAGAAGTCCAATCATTTCTTGGGTTTGCCAATTTTTACCGAAGATTTATACAAGGTTATTCACAAATTGCGGTTCCACTCACCACATTAACCAAAAAAGATCAACCTTTTGTTTGGAGTATTGACGCTGATAATGCATTTAAACAACTTTGACTTAGGTTTTCTCACGCTCTTGTATTTTTGCATCCTAATTTCCAAAAACCTTTCATTATTGAAACAGATGCCTCTGACACCGCAACAGGGGGGATTCTTTCCCAATATGGCGAGGACGGGCATCTCCATCCGTGTGCGTACCGTAGCTCAAAGATGTCAAGCACGGAACAAAATTACGACATTTATGACAAAAAGCTCTTAAGTATTGTTCTGGCATTTCAAGACTGGAGAGTTTACTTGGAGGGATCGCCACATGAAGTAATGGTAATTTCAGACCATAAAAATTTGGAATATTTTCTAACTACTAAACAATTAAATAGGCGGCAAGCACGATGGTCGGAAATTTTGTCTGCTTTTCGATTTGTTATCCAACATCGGCCAGGATCAATGAATGCAAGGGCAGACGTATTATCTCGTAGAGTTGATGTTATTGAATCACAGGAACAAGACCCTAGACCTCTACTGAAACTAGCAGCATTGGAGTCATGTGAAGCAGTATGGACAGATTTTCAGATCATTCAGCGCGCTCAGTTATCCACAAAGCAAGACCTATCACTTCAATCCATTCTGGCATTTTTTAATAACGGGCCAGACCGCGCTCCTGCTGACGTACGTCGGCGTTTTCAGTCTTACACCTTCACTGACGAACTCCTACGATTTCAGAATAAAATATTTATTCCTGACGACAAGGAACTCCGCAGACAGATAGTCAGATCCAGACACGACGCTCCATCTGCGGGACACTTGGGAAGAGCAAAAACGGTGGACCTTGTTTCAAGAAATTTTTACTGGATCAAATTACGACAATATGTTCATCGTTACGTGGATGGATGCAACGTTTGCCAGCGATCCAAACCTTTGCATCAAGCTCCTTATGGACTACTGCAACCAATACCTGCTGCTGAAGCTCCATGGAAGAAAATATCTGCCGATTTCATTGTCAAACTTCCAACAAGTTCAGGTTATGATGCTATTTTGGTGGTGGTTGATAAAAACATGAAGCTTGCACATTTTATCCCCACAACTGAATCAATAGATTCAAATGGCTTAGCAAATTTGTACCTTCAAAATGTCTGGAAACACCATGGCATACCTACAGAAATTATATCTGATAGAGGCTCAATTTTTATCTCAAAATTCATGAAGAGATTATGTCAACTTTTAAGAATTCGACCTTCTCCCACTACGGCCTTCCATCCGCAGTCAGATGGCCAGACTGAGAGAGTCAATCAGGTTCTTGAACAATTCTTACGAATGTTCACTACACAACAACAGGATGATTGGGCAGAGCTTTTACCCATTGCTGAATTTTCATACAATAATGCGATCCATTCAGCAACAGGAAGGTCTCCTTTCTATTCAACATACGGGTATCACCCATCATTGTCTTTCACGACTCCATCTAATTCAACAGTACCGGCTGCAGAAGAACGAATTAGACATTTACAGCAAGTTCATGAAGACATTACAACCATGATCAAGATTGCTGGTGATCAAGCAAAGGCCAAGTACGATAAGGCTGGTCATCTACATCACGTTTTCAAAGCTGGGGATCAGGTCCTCCTTCGCCATGACAACATAGCGACCACTTGTCCCTCATGGAAACTAGCACCTAAATTTTTAGGTCCTTATTCAATTACGGAAAAACTCTCCGATGTGGTGTATCGACTCAAATTACCAAAAACCTTACGTATACATAACGTTTTTCACATCTCTGCACTCAAAAAGTATAACCTCGACACGATCTCTGGTCGGCAAAACAAAGCTCCCCCTCCTGTAGTGACTCCGGAGGGCAATATCGAATGGGAGGTCGACAGAGTGCTGGATTCCCGTATTGTTGGCAGATGGAAGAAGCTCCAATATTTGGTGTCATGGACAGGGTACGGACCTGAGGAGAATTCTTGGGAAAACGCTGCAAACTTGAAGAACGCACCAGAACGAGTAGCAGAATTTTATCGATTACATCCCAACGCACCGACTTTAGGAGGGGGGTAATGTTACGAGTTACTCGTAACAGCTGGACTTCTACGGTGGTTACAGATAATGGACAGTTAGCAGTTACAGACGTTAGGCTTAGGCTCCAGCATGCGTATAAAGGAAGAAGAGAGAGCATCAATCCTTACGCAACATTCTGTAAATTCCTGAACTATGATAATAGAAGTTGGTCCATGATTTCGATCTGAGTAATTGTGTAATCTGTGTAATGTGTTAAGAAGAGTATCTGAATTAAGTCCACGTTGTTTGAGCCTTCTCGCATGGCAGATCAGTTCCTGATTAAATACCGATCAGGCCTTCTCACATGACAGATCAGTTCCTGATCAAGTACCGATCAGGCTTTGATTCCCGAATGGGGCGTCGACAGGACCTCAGTAGTAGTATCGGATCCGTAATATGGGTACCTCCAAGAGCTTCCTAAAAAGACTCCCCTTAGGTCCGGGAAGTTACTATCCACTTTGGCCATGTAGGATTCCAACAAGTATTTTCATCTACGGAAAAAATTATAGGCCACAAATCAAGTTTTCTTTGGTGCAAATCCAAAAGCAAGGTACCCATAGCTATCTTTCAATCAAAACACTCCATTTCTTTGGGCTACAACCGAAAATTTCTTGCTGTAAACAAGCCCTTAGCACGGGATTTACGGCATTGGATGCTAAGAGTCTACAGTACTCCTGACAACATAGAGGGTAATGGCGTTGTACCGAGGTCAAAATGATTTGTAATTAAATTTGTACTTCAATACATCTGGCATTAGTCTCTCTTTAATCCTGGGCCCGTCATTATTCTTCCCAAACCCGGCAATTGGTCGAAATATGAAGGGCCTGCAACTTGGCTCGTTACATGACAATTTATTATTGTCATACCTATTTTTGCATTGTTATATGTGCCAATCTATGCAACCTTCCCTTATTTGCATGAAAAGCCTCTTTTAATGTAGAATCTTTTCCATTTTTCCTTTTTATAATGCAAAAAAGTCCATTTGACGTTTAGACCCGCGTTTGGATTGCTGGCTTTGCATTGGATCAATTTATTCTAAAAAAACAAAATACTATGTAGGCCTCATGGAATGCCCCTCTATTTGCCAATACAGAGATTGTTTGCAAAGAGTGCATTGCAGATGCTCTAAAGTAAGCAAATTAAGTGACCTTATAGTGTAGTCTAAGAGCATCTCATGTCACCCTCTTGGTTTGAGGCTGCTAGATGGTATTCTAAGGGGAGAGTTGCCGAGCGAGGGATCTCGTGGCAAAGTGAAGCTAGAAAATCTCTTGCGATTTGAAGCAAGAGGGCTAGCAAAGGACTTCTTTTGCAACAACTAGTGGATGATTCGGAGCCACCGTGGAAAAAAGAGGTTGCCGTAGAGGGCCACATCCTTTACAAGTTGCTGTTTGGTCAGGGAGCTTCTTGCAAAGCCCTTTTTTATAGGCGGTTCCTCCAAAAATTTTGATCTATAAACCTGAAAAAATCTAAAAGTGTCCCATGATCACCCAAACTTGCACCTAGGTGTTTTACATAGTATAGAAAATATGTAAAAATTTAAAAAAAAATTATCCTCTCCACTAGAGAGTTGTAAAGAGTTAAGTACACTATGACTAATGTGAATAGTATAGGGCACTAGTTACAATAGTTACAATGAAATAAATCTTCTTCAACACCAACTTCTTGATTCGCAAATTTATCCAAGACATCTCAAAAGTTGCAATATATTCTAAATAGAATTTGTCGTATCTAATTTGTCGTATCCAATTTCAATGTTTTTATTTCTGGGTTGGGAATTAAAACAATCCAAAATTTGAAAAAAATTCTTAAACTGTCCTATAATCACACAAACTTGCACCTACATTGCATAGTACAAAAAACATATACAAATTCTAAGAAAATTTAATCCTTCCACTCAAGAATTGTAGAAGATTTAGTACACTATGACTAATGGATCTAATGCTAAAGGGGCATTAGTCACATTAGTCATAGTTGAACAAATCTTTCACAAGACTTACTTCATGATTCAAAAAAGATTCCTAGACATTCCCATAAGTGGCAATAAATCCTAAACAAATATATTAACATATGGAATTGGACATGTCAATATCAAAACAAATATATTAACATATGGAATTGGACATGTCAATATCAATTTTTATTTATTTTTAAATTTGGGAGTTAAAACAATCTAAAAATTGTAAAAACAATCTAAAAGTGCCCAATACTCCCACAAACTTGTAGATAGGTGTCTCATGTAGTATAGAAAATATATTTATAAATTCTGAGAAAATTTAATTCCTCACTTAAGAATTGTGGAAGATTTAGTACACTGTGACTAATATGACTAAAAATGGCAATAGAGTCACATAATTAGTCATTAGTCACAATGTACTAAATCTTCTACAACATCAACTTTTGATTCACAAAATTATTTCTTTCACAACATTTACCTATTGATTTACAACTGTAACTATGGCTTCCACGTTGTCATTGCCTCTTCATCACATTGGCCTTTGAGTTGTTAGAACACAGAATCCAATGACAGCAAGGGGCTATGAAGGGCTTATGTACAAACCAAAATTTTATTGGGATAGAAGACAAATCTGTAGGCCCCATGGCCTCTACATACACAACTACAATCAGTTTTTGGGGATTGAATTTCACTCGGCCATTTTGTCCATCTCAAAAATCTGTTGGTAGGATTGTTTTAGTAATAGGCAGGAAATGCTCTAAGAGCACATATATGGTCCTATAAGTTTAGACCTAAAACTAACTTAAAAAATGACGAGATTTTTGTGGACAATGAAATCTTGAACAATATCTTAGAAATCTACTGAAACTAAATTTAGTAGGATAAGTTATTATCAAAAAAATTTCATTAGAAATGTATCAATAGGGTTAATTATAAGGTAGGAGCAATCCGAGTTTTTTTGCCTATAAATAGAAACAAGCAAAACATTAGAGATCAAAATCAATTTGGATCCAAAATGGTCTTCATTTTGAGTTTTGTTCCTAGATTTTTTCTTTCATCAATAAATATGTGGCATATGGGACAATTTTGTTTCAAAATCAAGACCATTTCACACCTTTTTTAGATCACTTATAGGCAAAATTGTAGCAAAACTTGGTGAAATTCAAGAATGGCATTTGAATACCAAATGCTACAATTATAAGAGGTCAAAATTTTATTGATAGATTTTTCAAATTCACACCCTAATTTCAATGTCATAGTATTGAACATTTGCTCTATAGAAATTTATTTATCATCTAGACATATTATAATACATTCTTAGGATCAAGTATTATATTTGTTCATTCTATCTTTACATTTGAGGCCCAAAGGACACTTTCAAAGTCAAACATACAAACATCATGTAATTCTTGATTTTAAATGTAGTTAATCAAGGAAAAGGGGAATTTCCACTCCATTCCTTGCAAATGTACTTTCATTAAGAACTCTCAAAACAAAAAATTAGATGAAAAATTTGCAATTCTTCCATCATCCAATAAATAATGTGCATTTGAAACCATCTATGTGACATAGTGAAAGGATGAATGAGGAACAAATGATTTCAGTTTTGGTGCTTTATCATTAAACCTCAAGCAAGCTTAGATTGAGGGTTAGAAATTATTTAGAGGGCTTTTTTAGCAAACATATCACCCATTTATATTTGACTCAAGATTGAATTTTTTCAAACCTTTTTTATAATAGTACACTATGTAAAACAAATGAGTCGATAATCATCGTTAGTTTAAAAATATAGTACAACTATAGGCATCTTCAACATCTTGCAACCATTGGAAAGAAATGAGGCCTCTGGAAGGCTATCCCATCGTGACATCCTTAAAGCTTTCCACATCACCACTGATCTTATAGAATCTTACTACCTGTATGTTCACCTTGACGACTTTCACAAAAGTGAAGTCAAGACATAATTATCATGGTACATCAAAGGTAGGCTAACTAGTGATGTGCATCAAAATACAAAATACAGGGTGTATAATAATCAACCCTAAATCCAAATACTCATAGTACAAGTTGTCAAAACTTACTCAATCTGACTTCAAACATGTGTTTCAGTTTCAAGAGGGATGGTTGATACTGGCAAGAGGTCCTCATGCAAATGAAATAGCCGGTAGTGAATTCATCAAACAATCGAACGTTCTCTGAAGTTCATACACTGGATAATTTAACATGATCACTAAGCTAACTACACCTAAAATCGCACAGTCCTTAAAAGCGCACAGCGGATATTCTTGTCTAAAATGTACTCCCACTATTCATATGACTCTATGATCGCTTTTAGGTGCACCTATTTTCAGCACTTTGAAAATTCGTAGTTTATTCACACAATGTCCAAAAAATGCATTCTAAGAGAATCTAGAATCCTGTTTTGACTACCAATGAGACCCCACAATTTATTTTTCAATATAATAGTGAAAACCATGCTGAATTGCTTAACTGTGCGATTTAAGGTGCAGTTACCTTATTGTAACACTATTTGGGATAATCTACAGTGAGTCCGCTAATTAATTATTCAGTTCCTTTAGAAACAACCCGGTAATCAGAAAATAAGTACAAGTGCATGTGATTCTCTGATGGAACCACGAACGTTGCACTTGGATTACACGGAGGATCTACAAGTATAATATTAACAGTTCCTTAATTTGTAGGTACAAAAACTTCAAGCAGTTGTATAACGACTAACTTACTCTAGAGCTTGTTCCAGGGCTTGTCGGCACCCACCTGTACTCAGATAGATTGGATCGTCTCGAAGTGCTTCTACAGAGAAGATGCCCGCGGTAGACCTCTAGATGGTCTACTATCATGCTCACATTCGGAGTCAGTTAATTACTGGTGAGGGATGTGGCAAGAATATTTGAATCACAAAAATTATAATCTTCACCAAACTTGATTATTACCAGATTAGTTAGTCTCCAAGGATCGAAGCAGTTATGGCTTCAGTGAACGAGCAACATATTGGAACCATTGAAGCCACAGATACGGGCTCAGGAGGGAGTCTACCCCAAGCATACCCCAAGCGTTACTTTAGCTTTCTTACTGGACACCTTATCCCCTGCAATCCCCGGCCTTTATGGATAGAGCAATGCACGAGGAGGAGGGCATTTTGGTGAAAAAAGGGCCAATTTTCCCCAAATGCACAAAATGTACAACGACAAGAGCATTGGGTCGACGTAAACTACTGCCAGGAAATCACAATTGGATGACGAGAATCAGTACGAGATGAAAATTGTGGATGAAGAATCCGTAATCCACGATTAAGCGTGGAAACTTGCGTAATCTCAGATCACGACCTGATTGCACTAAATAACGTATCCACCTTTTGAATGGGAGGTTTGCTAGCGGTGACTTACTCAATTCTCAGATGCTCCCAATCCTATGGACCCAAGCCCTTGGTAGCATTAGATGATATTTGGGGGTCTTGGAGGGCCGTTTCAGGCCTGTTCCCTGATCTGCCCAGGTTCAGTGAACGCCAGTACAGGTGTGTTAGAAATTTTTTTTTTCAAATAAATAAATAAATAAATACCAAAATATCATTTTAAGCAAATTTTTTTTTTTTCAAAAAAAGACGTGGCAGTCGCTCGACCACGTCAGCCAACTGTTGCTGCTGTGTTCCTGCAGTCTGGGAACGCAGCAGATAGCAGGGGAACTTAGAGCCTTCTAACACCCCCGAATCTCATCTAATGCTACAGGAAAAGTGAGTGCAATATTTCATGTGTACACTGCAAGGTGCTTGACCATCATGTGTACATGCAACTATTGTTGTTTTGTTGAGTATTGCACTGCTTGCAGGGCTTAAATTTTGGTAGCTATGGTGGCCTCTGTCGGGTGCAAGGTTTCGGTGTTAGCAATGTCCAAGCTTTTGTGAAATTGGCTTTTATTGAGGTTGACCCACCTCAGTCTAAGCTGCTTAGAGCATCCACACCGTGTCACTGAAAATGAAGAAGATGGAATAGACTTGACGGGGCGGGGACTTGACTATTTGCCATACAAACAAAATCGGTCCTATCATGACTCGGAATGCCCAAAAAAATCCGTCAGAAGTCACAACTTTTGGAGGCAGCTCCTTTGATCCTTCCTTGCTCTTGGTTCTCCGCTATTTAGGAGCTTCTTGTGGCCCTTTGTTATCTTGCCAATAAATGTTGCTTCCAACCACAATCTCTCCGGAAAAAAGGCACACTGAATCTTGGGGTGGCCATAGAAGGTTTCTGTTCAAAGTCTGAAATTTGGTGAGGTTGGGCTAAATTGTTCTGTTGGCAAGCTTACGGTGTGACGCGGAAGACAACCTAGCCTCGGCCAAATGCATTCCGGGATGCTATTGTGTGCGATGGTGGGGATGCTCTTGAACCCAACTCTTATTTAGAGAGCAATGTGGAGGGCAAACCTAATACAATAACGTTACATACTCCCCCATCTCATCCCCTAATACTTGTCCCATTTGTTTTTTCATTTGTCTTAAGTTACTTGTTGCCTTCACTTCAGATTTGATTTTAGGGTAGAAGATTTATTTTTATTTTTTTGATGTTAATTAATGAAATGAAGTAGGAAAAGTTAAGTTTTTTATCCACTTCACAAATTTAAAAAATCTTGAAATTGAATTTTTATAGGAATTTGAAGTTGATTGAATCAAAAACCAAAAGACATTTAATTTTTTGTTGAATCTATTGAATTTCAAGTCATTCTTGTGCAAATCTAAGCACATGAGAGAATAATATAGTTGCATAGGAAGTCTTTCTTCTCTATTACTTGATAAAGACTATTCATATTTTATGTATGGTACTTTGTCTCTATAATTGCATCCTCTTACTCCCAATCTTCCTTGATTGCAACTAATAGCTATGTCCACTTATTTTGAAAGGACACATTGTACATTCACTATAGAATTATTTGATCATAACATGCATATATTAATTTTTGTTTTGCCAAATCCTTAATACTTTAATTACTACAAAAACTAATTAGTATTATCAAATAGAGGGAGTATAAGACTACATTAATACAAGCAATGGAAGATGGGAAAGACATTTGGAAAGACATAAATGGGATTCTATACATCCATATCATAGAATACAAAATACGATCTGCACTGTCACCAGAAAGCCCCTTGTTGTACAATATTGCAATAGACTCTCCATAGTTTTTTCAATAAAATTAGATTATTTCAAGAACTAATGTGGGCACCTCCAAACAACCAATTTTTGCTATTGTACCTAGTTATTATTATTAGACTAGTCAAATTCTCATACTTTCTTGTTGGCCAATGAAAGGAGGTTCCAACGCATTAAGGATCGCCACATTTGAATATTGTATACAAAGTTATGAAGGATCAAAGTTTTTAGTAGAGTTTCTTAAAATTGTTTCTTTCACATAGATACATATTGATTTTGGAGATGTATCTAGAGTGATGATGGTGGTTTTGGATCACTAGCACATTTGGGGTGCCCACTATATAGACAGCAAGACATTAAATCCATCCCACAAAGTAGAACTGGCAAGGTGAAAATGTAGTTCTCCGGAATAAAGTAAAAAATAGCCCCCTATTTTGTGCCATTTTTAGGATATTTTCTTGACCTCTTCTAACTAATTTGGGGTCTGTGATTGCAAATATGAATTTAAAATTTGCAAATTTTTTAAAATGTGTGGCAAATAAATATTTCCTGCGTTTTCCCCGGGTAAAATTCCAGCGCTTTCACCCTGCAATCCCTGGGATGGATTTAACATCCTGCCGTGTAGACATCACCACATAGAATATCGTATTGGCCAAGGCTCGAAGGCATCATGTTCACCCTAACTTAGAATCCTTCTATCTTTCCACCTGCCCCAGCTTGATTCTCCAATGCGATGGCTGTTGCTTGTTGTAATACTGCGCGATGCTTATTGTCAATCTGCGTGTGCACAATTGTATTGAGGATTGCTTGTATTTGTTTTACTTGTACTGGCGACGATCTTCTGAGGGTGACAAAACCCTAATCTTAAGGAGGATGCACTTTTGAGAAAGTTCAGATTTTACTCATTTTGATTGATATTCCGACTAGGTCGCCTTGCTTCAAGTTCTTGTGTTGGATGAGTCTTTCAGCAGCAAATTGTAAAAGTTGGGTATGCAAGGGAACCAACTAATCGCGCACCTTACCTAAAATGATATGCATGAATGTATTTTGATATCTCTTCAAAGAGTGATGAGCATCGTTTCAAATGGAGCAGAACAAGTCGCTACCACCTGTTCTAGACGTCTATTATCACCCTGGATTTTGGGCTAGCTCTTAACATTTGATTTTTTTTCAGATCGGAGTTTGATTGCTTCGAGGGAATCATGAACTGTGAAAAAGGATTCCGCTTCCTGCGACTATTACAAAGACGCGCCATTCATTGCCGTGGTTCGATTGACTTCTCCAAACCTCAAATTTCTGTGTGGGTCTTTCTCGATCGGGGGGCTCCCAACCCCTGCAGTAGAACAAACTTGTGACAATCCGCATGAGGAGACTCAAATGACCGACAAGTACGTCATAAGCTTACTTGAGACAATGAAATCCCCGTCGTTGCAGACTTCCAGTTGACAAGCACCGTTCTCGAATGCGGAATCTACCCTGAAACACTCTTCAAGTCTCAGAATGATACACCACTACGCGGAAAGAAGAACATGCAAGCCCTGAATGGGGAAGGCAGGAAGATGAGGTCCGCGAGTCGGGGATGAGCGGAGCGCCGTGAAGGGCAGCTTGGCAAGCCCAGCGACGAGGCCGGGATGAGGCGGGGCCCATGCAACCATCTCGCCCCTGGCCCCCTAAATCATGCGGATGTCTTTTCCTGCAGCTCGGCTTTCTTACTGGACGCCTTATCCCTTGCACCACCACTACCCAATCCCGGGCCCTTTTCCAATTCTCAATCCAAGGGACCCAAGGCCGCGGGGCAGAGGAAATGCCAGTGCAGTATTTCATATGTCGCAAGGTGCTCGGCCATCGTGTGTGCGACTGCTGGTGTTTTGTTGAGCATTGCATTGCTTGCGGGGCTTGATTTTGGGTAGCTAAGTTATGGCGGCCTCCGTCGCGTCCGTTGGGTGCAAGGTTTCGGCGTCTCTGGCCCATTCCAGCTCTAAACTCGAGAAGAGCGTCCGGCCAACCTCGGTGAGCAGCGCTTTCGGCTTGAGGCCCGCGGCGTCTCGCGTGTCGTGCAGTTTGGAGGAGAATGTGAGGAGTATCGTGGATGGCGCCAAGGCTGCCGCTATCGTCTTGGCTTCCTCCGCTCTTATGGCCGGGGTAAGTGGTTCGCATTTGTACTCGCTTGCTTGGAATGTGTTGCATTTGTTGGTTTCAATTTCCTTTGAATTGGCTCAAATGCCATGGCGTATCGTAGTAGGCCATGATGGAGACTGGAATGGTTATGGACAGTCATCCTTCTCAAGAGCAGTCAGGCTCCGTTTTCTTAGAATTGATGTCGTGACTGGCATGAACGAATCGTATGTTGTGCAAAGCATGAGCATGAGCATTAGTAGGTTCCGAATGGACCGTAGGATTATGGAATTTGTTGGCAGCATGTGTAGTGTGCATGGTTTCTATGGTTGGGGAATGGCCCTCCACTTCATTATGTTGATTGCCTGGGCATTGTTGATCCTTCTTTTGCAGGCAGCCGTGGCCGAGGGCAATCCCGCGCGGATGACGTACGACGAGGTGGTGTCCCAGACCTACAACGAAGTGAAGGGCTCCGGCACCGCCAACCAGTGCCCCATCATCGCCAGCGGCTCGGACAATTTCTCGATCAAGTCCGGGAACTACACTTTGAAGAAGCTTTGCATGGAGCCGACCTCGTTCAGGGTGAAAACGGAGTCTCCGTTCAAGGGCGGCAGCGAGGGTTTCCAGGACACGAGGCTGATGACTCGTCTGACGTACACTCTGGACGAGATCGAGGGCCCGTTCTCGGTGGGCGGCGACGGCAAGGTGAAGTTCGAGGAGAAGGATGGGATCGACTACGCCGCGGTGACGGTGCAGCTTAAGGGAGGCGAGCGCGTGCCTTTCTTGTTCACCATCAAGGAGTTGGTGGCGGAGGGGTCGCCGACTTCGTTCGGCGGGACGTACATCGTGCCTTCGTACCGCGGGTCTTCTTTCTTGGACCCCAAGGGCCGTGGTGGCTCGACGGGCTACGACAACGCCGTGGCTTTGATCGCGGGCGGCGCGGGCGACGAGGAGGAGCTGGCCAAGGAGAATACGAAGAACACGGCCGCAGCATCGGGCAAGATCACGTTCAGCATCGCCAAGTCGGACGCGTCTTCGGGCGAGATCGCGGGGACTTTCGTGAGCGTGCAGCCGTCGGACACGGATTTGGGCTCCAAGGCGCCCAAGGAGGTCAGGATTGAGGGGATCTTCTACGGACAGGTAGAATAGAGGGAAGAATGATCCCTATTGTACGTGTCTTAAGTTTTTGATGTTTATACTCCAGCCATGTTTTCATTGTAATGTAATCTGTTCTATCTGTCAATGTGCAATTAGTCGATTATCATGTATGGCGAAAGCTTTGTGTTCATGGATACAGGCATGAAGTCTTTTGAAGTCGGTGAACATGAATATGACAATGTCGCCATTACACCACCTTGTTTGCAATTTCCACTTTTTCTGTCTTTGTGCTTCATTGCTCTGATGATTTGAAATTTGATGTTACTTATGGTGTCGGTGCTCCTGTCATGTGATTAATTTCTGAGGCTGTCTACTACAACGGATTCAAGTACTATTGTAGAGGAAAACCTTGCACAATTTGATTTCTTTTCAATTTGTTTCAATGACAACCTCGTGAGTGCTTCGGCTGCAACCTATTCAACATGAAAATGGATTCCAATGCAAAGACTGTCCACGGTTCCCTAGTTGAAAGTGAGGACGATCACGTGTTGCGGTACTGTTATCTCCATCATTTCTTCGAATCCATCAAGAGAATGTGTGCGCCGCTCAACCGTATGATAATTTCAGCAGAAATTGAAGGCGATCCTTGCTTCAACCCTGGGCTTCAGATGCGGTAACCCCGTCAACCGCTGTGAAGATATCGAGGATCACTTGCTGGAAACGGGCAAGAATGTGCTTCACCACGAAGGACTCATTGTTCGGAGCGGACAGACCCTCCACACACCCCGGAGGTCCTATCCACGGCACTCCACACTCCTGCCCCCACTTGAATCACAGGCAAAGCGCTACCTTGTCCGAATATCGAAACTTTCCTGAAGGTAGTGTACTTTAGGAGATTTGCATCGGAAGTGCCACTGTAAGTAGGAGATTGGTGCATAGAGATTCAAAAAGTACTCTCGGATGTGAAATTCAAGTGACGCTAAAAAGTACGGAACATTGAGGAGCGTACTGTGCATACATGCGCTTGAATTCATGTTTATGCATACGGGTGCGTTGTGTTTTGAAGACGGTGAACATGAATTTGAAAATATCACCATGAAGCCATCTCATTTATAATTTCCACTTGAAACTCTCCCTCTGTTTCATTCGTCAGATGATTTGAAATGTGATGTAATTTGTGGTACCGGAGCTTTGGTCATGTGATTAATGTCTGATAATGTGATTGTGTATCTACAAGAGAGGATTCAAGTACTGCAGTAGACGAAAAGTCTTGGATACTGTTCAGCTTGGTTTTAATGATAACCTCGTTACTGCTTCCTTCGCTGCAACATATTCAACATGGAAATGAATTCAAATGGAGACTTTCGATATCTCATGAGAAGGTCAATGTTGCGTAGCTGTATTATTATCTTGATCATGTGACTTGTGAATTCACCTCGTAGATTCGAATGCATCAAAAGAATGTGCAGAGTTTTCAAGCATATGATGATTTCAGCTGAGGTTGGAGGCGACCCTTGCATCCATCCCGGGCGTGAGATGCGGTAACCCCCATATGCCCCCATAAGATACTGGAGGACCACTGGCTGGAAACAGGACAGAATGTACGTCATAATACTGAACGCAGCATCTGCCATCAATAAGGGTTACAAAAGCGAATGGTGGTTCATGGGAGGAGATTTCCGAGGATCATTCAAAGACTGATACCCTCCACTTCGTGGATTTCAGGAATGACCTTTTTCCACTTGTGCAGTGGAGATGAGTTAGTGTCCTTGTGAGATGGAGCATCCTGCTGCTATCCTAATGGTATGATTGAAACTTAACCGAAAAGGTCTGGAATCGCTTTGTGAACTGCCCACCCTCAAGTACCCGCTCCTTGTCAATATCAAATACACGTACAAACCACACATCCAAGCTACATCCAAGCCACGAAGAGAAAACCCATTCTAGGGTGGACTCTAGTGTGAAGAGAAATCGGAAGGCAGGTTACACGCGCGGGGGCAGAGAAGAAAGAGGAACTAAAACCCAGAACGCAACGCAAGGGCCAGATTAAGGGCGAGAGGGAGACCAGACGGAATGAACACACCAGAGCATGCGCAGATATAGTCAACATGAACATCACAGATCTCGTTCCACGTTGCTTGCACAAATCTGCAACTTGTGTCCCCACTTGTTTCCCAATTTGAACATACACCGGTGTATGTACTCTGACCTGAACAAAGAACTCCAAGAGAGCAAGAGGAATCTTCTACTTAAGCAGAAAATCGTAAGATCATTATCACTGCATCCCCACAACTCATAAGAACATTATAATTGTTTATTCTATTTACTGTCCGATACAAAATTTCGTAAAAGTTTGGCCATGATTACGTAATTATATCCCTGGATGGATAAGATTGGAACATCCTTTAGAAAAACAAAAACACCCCAAGCTCCTCGGCCACTTCTTGATTGCTAGTCTATTCAGTCATATTTCTCTCTCCTCTCTTTCGCTGGTGGTCCAACCAAACGAAACCAAGGTCAAACCAAGTGCACTATGTAAGAAAAGTCCATATACTGTACGACATGCTATTTTGGTGGCACAATAATCATGGATGACATTAAGTAGAATGAGACGGTGTACTGGTCAGGCAACTTCAGCACCATCGCATTGCTCATCAGTGATTTCAGGGGATATCATATGAACATCCTGCCAACCCTATGATGTTCCTCCACTTTGACATTTTAATATTGAGATCTGTAGTAATGGACACGAAAGTGTTGCAGACGAATCGACCAAAAATTGTTTACTCCTCAGTCTTCTTTCACCGCTCTGCATTTGATGCACACTTTTGTTCTCACATGATCTGCTTTCTGAAGGTATCCTCGTCCGTGATTAGAGACGGGATTGTCCACAATCCTAGCACATGCACAGACTTGCTCCCACCTGCCACAAGCATTTGAGCGGCAATGATTAAGTGACATGAACAGAGAAGTCTATTCAAAGGTTACCAAAATGATATCAATGACCCAAGAGAACCGACCTAATGAGGTCGTCACCTTCTTTCACAGCCTCCTCACAACGCTTTTGATATTTGACTCGAATGTTCGGTTCTAGTTCTTCCAATAGCTTTTGATACTTGACTTCACTCTTTCCAATGAATTCAGCCTGCAAGTCAGTTGTCCCAGACATGAGTAATTCCATGCGATGTGAAGTAGAGAGAGAACGTCAAGTCAGGGACTATGCAGAGTCACAGTAATCAAGCAGCTCTGACTTGGATGAGAATAGTACGCTAGTCAAACGATTGTCCTACCAATAGAGCTGCTCAGAGATGAGGACCTACAAGCTTGGTGGGAGCCTCACGAGGCCCATAAATGTACAAAAACATACGGAGCACGTTGAAGGTGTTCTTTCCTACATCTTCCTGCACATACGCATATTTTAAGCTGTAATTTTTGAAGTAATTTTCTTGTGGAAAACCAACTGTCAACAGAGGCAGCACACAAACACATTTAGAAATAACCGTGGGCCAATAATAATCACCTCGTAGTCGAACCTGCCATACACGGAAAAAAAAAAATTAAATTGCTTCCACTGGTTTCTTCCACTAGTGTATGAACCAAAGCAAATCCATCACGAAAATGATTAGAGATGTGCTTTAAAACATCCACTTGAAATCATGAACTTCTTGGAATGCGTTAGAAAATGACGGCAAATCGAACTCCAACAATCTGACCTAAACCTTATCAAATTCCAGATTCAATAGATTTTCAGTAATTACTTAAATAGACAATCTCACTCACAAATCATCAGCTATCTCCACAAGGAGCTCCGAAATAGAAAGAAACTCGAAATGAGCCACATCGACCTGTTCAATTGTGACATGCCAGTGATCAAGTCAATTCTAACCACAAAGGTGTATGATAACTTAGTGTCATGGAATATGAGGTCTGAAAATAAAGAACTATAATAGAAACGGAAACAAAGTCTAATAGAAACCTTAGAGCTGGCATTATAGGGAGCGTAGAAATTCACTCAAGGGTCTGGCATTGAAAGTGATGAGTACCAACCGGTTCGTTGCGCAAGCCATACAAAAGGAGGTTCAGTACACGATAGTCAAAAGATTTAAGGCGTATAGCTCGCAAAACATCCTCAACCTTGACCTGTTGAAACCAGTGTCATGAATGAATATAATCATTTCAACCAGCAAAACAATCAGAACTATTTTCATCATTGTACAAAAAGCACAAAGAAAAATTAGAGCTCTCAAAACTTGCCTCTTCCCTAGCTGTGAGAGCGGTACAAAGAGACTGCTCCAAGCGCCAATACTGAAGACCATCCATGAGCTCATCGTCAATCCTACACCAGATACAGGAATCATATTCAATTCCCAAGAGATGGATCCACATACCTCATTCCCGTGTCAAGAATATGCGTCATATTTCAGCACATTCAGGGGGTCTTACCATTCACTAGTATCCACAACCAGAGCTTCAGATTGGGGATTTTACAGAATTCTTTAAGAGGGCTCCTACTCTTTGCTCAACTAAGCGCATAGCAGCCTTAACTGAAGGTTAATAAAACATGTGCAAGTCGATGCGATTGACAGTCTGTAAAATAAGAGATATCAATAGAACAAGATTTCAGGCTACTTACCTCTTTGTCAGTAAATCACTCTCAAGTAGTATTGATCGCAATCCTGCAAATGAATCCTTTCCTAACCTATCTGCAACAGAACTTGACGTATCGTATAAAGGTTTTGAGTCCCCCACCAATGCAGATGAACACAATTGATCTTCGTTCTGCTCATCTAGCTATTTCCACAGCCACAATCACAACAATGATCTCCTCAATTCAAATAGCGCTGAGTTTGGAAACGAAGCTTAAGCCAACCTATGCCTGTCAAGTCACACACAATGAATAAACCACTACATAAACTCTCCCAAGGTTCTGTCTTCACAAGGAAGTAGCAAACACATAACCGGAGATGATACTAATAAATTACCCACCTCTAGACTGCTAAAACCCAGCACTCACGCAAACTGCAAAGCTGAAGACAAACCTGATATATATAAGACTCCACAAATACAAGCAACGGGAGATGGCGAAAGACATGAACGGGATTCTGCACGTCCATGTCATGGAACATAAAATATGATCTGCACTGTCACCAGAAAGCCCCTTATCAAAGCTGAAACATCAAGTGCTGACTTAAGCACATGCCATAAATTGTTCATTAAGCTGAAGAAATCAAAAACATCAAAACTTATGAGATCCAATCTGCAATAGACTCTTCATAGAATGTTTTTTCACTAAAACTCGAATGTTTCAGGAACTACAGACATCATCATATAGAATACCATTCCCATAAATCATGCGGAAGTCTTCCTACGTCACGGTGTTACCAGTCTACTTTCACTGAAAAAACTGATTCTTGATCTAGGTCTAGCAAATAAAAATGCATCACACAATCGATGATAAGCGACCCGAAGTAGTCATGGGCACTTACGAAGTCTTCCAGTGTAGATCGAGCCCGTTCCATGCTCTTAAAACTGACCATGCAGTTCAAATCACCGCCTTCGAAAGATGCACTTCTTTGTTTCTGGGTAGTCAATGTTTGTACACCTACGTCATCAGTTATTTGTAAATCTGTACTTCGGTGATCCTTTCGATTGCTGAATCCCTTCTGAGAAGTCATTAGCTTCACTTTGAGCTTGTCTTCTGCTGCAGTTTGTGTCCTAGGCGAGTTCCGCTGCGTCTTGCTGTCAGAAACTGCAAAGGAATTCCAATCCACAGATGCGCTCATTTACGTAGCGTTGTAGAGACCCTGTAAGGACACAAATTACAGAAAGCATGGAACGGAACTTTCAAATGCGTTGCAATGAAGTCGACGTACCTGAGGTATGTACATGTGCCATTTCATCAAATAATGTCGAAGCCATCATCTGTCAACAATAACTTAAAATAAAAATCAGCTCATTTTTCATATTTTCTATGCTTCCTTTGAAAATGGACCGCTGCAGGAACCCAAGCAGCTTCCTACCAATAAAAGAAGCTTTGTCCCTAATATTTGTATCTCTAATATTTTCCAATTAGAACTAGATATAGGAATTGCAGTTTTCACATATTGCATCCGTAAGTGCAAAGTACATACTTTCAATACGATCTACATTCTTGAATAAACTCTGTAGGATACATCACAAAATGCCTTATATACCAGAAATCAATATGCAATAGTGCATACAACGTAAGACAGTAGTCCATATGTTGCACCCTATATCAAAAGTCCATAGGGTATGAATTGGATTCACTACAGATAACGTGTGAATCCAGTTAAATTGCACAAGATTCTCTTAATCTAGGGTACATTGATTGTACCGCAGAAACCACTATCCCCACAATGCCTCTATCCCCAAGGAGACAAAACCAACAACGAGAGTGGGCTAATTCATGTCTGCATTCGTTAATAAGACGAGAAACATTAAATTAATCTCATGTTTCAGTGAACCGAAGCTCACCTTCGGAACCGCATCCACCAGTACTGCACACAGGCTCTCCATCTCGGCAGAACTCTTGCCATACTCACCCTACATCCAAAAAAAAATCAATATAAAACACTGCAACGTTTACCAAAACTACGAGCCTAATTCACTCTTGTCAATAAGAGACATATTAACACTTTTCAGATATATATAAAATTCCTCATCGAGCCATAAAGTTTCTTGTCAAACACCTATGCATCCCTAAACCCTAAAACCTGAGAGCTACACCGATTTGTCGTATTAGTGCGTGTTACGAAATGAACTATTACGTTCTACAAGGGAGGAATATTTTTATCCATTGTTTGCGTAGTGTGCAACTGCTATTCATATTGAAGAGTCTTCACAACTATCATTGCTAAAATACTCCTCCCCCACAAAAAGTTAGTAAGTTCATTTCATAACACGCAACGCACTGATAGGATAAATCATTGTAGCTCTAAACCACTTCCATTACATGCAGAACTGAAATTCTTTAAAACAACCAATTTCGAATCATAAACGGCAAATCAATTGACGATTCCAATGAAATCATAACAAGGCTCAGTGAAAAAGCGAACAAGGAAACACTTGCACCATTTCGAAGAATGCACAGCGGGGTTAATGGTCGCAACTCGCAAGAGAGAGACAAAGTGCATTCACCAGAATTAGGAGAAACTCGGCCAGAAAGCGGTTAGTCGTGGAGTGCGAGGTGGCGATGGCCTGGGTGTGCAAAAGCCGGAGATGGCCATGAACGGCTTGCAGATGCTCCAAACCCTCCATCGCCGAGGTAGGATTCGCCCTTGAGACGCAACAAAATGAGCTCCAAGGATTCAAGGAGTTTTACGTAAAGGTCAGCATCGAATAACTTGTTGCAATTGACGAGAGGAGCGGTAGATCTTTGTGCCCAAGTTTTGATGTCATCGCCACTTCGCAAAACCTTCAGTTCATGGCAGTTATACTCCATGGTCAGTCCAGAATGCCAGTCCGGAGAACTGAATCCTAAAACCCTAAAAATTTTAAATTTTTAAAAATTTAATTTTTTTTCTTAAAAGTTTAAAATTTTTTAAAAACCGGATTAACCGGATAGACTGATATTGAGCAGATTACTCATTGACATTTTTGCCGACGAACTTTTATATTAAGGATTTCTTTTTTAAATTCATTTTTTTGGAGGAAATTCTCAATTTTTCATTGCCAAGCGACGGATGATATGATGAAAAATGATTTTGATCATAAAATGATTGCATCAAAAGATAGAAATATCCATTTCTGTTCCTACATCCAATTTCATCCTCATGTACCAAAAGAGTACATTCTATATAGAAAATGTGCATCACTAGTATATGAGGGAAGAATTCTTATGGGAACGAAGTTGGTATATTTGAACCCAAGATTTGACCTCAATTAGAAAATAGTGTTTTTATTGAGTAGAGTTAGTGTCAATTTTGGAGTTTCAAAACCTTCATGGTTGTCATTTAGGTTGAATAGGACATCGTTTATAGTTTTGGCCCAATACTTCAAAGTTGGCTTTTTATCCTTCTTTTAGTTACTCAAAATAACTCAAGCATGAAGTTAGTACTAGAATAGAAGAAGATTGCAAAACAAAAATGAAAAAGGTAGTTTACAAGATAAAGAATGCTGGATAAAGAACGTAGAACAAACTTTAAAGAACAGTCCTAGAACATGCACTCGGGTGCTTGGGTGTTGTAGGAGTGCATGACAAAAGAACTGATAATAAGGACGGATGAGATTGTAACTCAAATGAATTAGAAAAATTACAATTCATTGGTTGGTGTGCCATCATCCATCCATGAAGCAAATGGTACTTTAAATGGAGTTAGGCATATTTCATATCCTTTAACCTCATATTTTTTGGTGATTAACTTTTTTAATTTGACATGTGAAAAGAAGATTGAAAGACTTCAAATCAATTTCACAATTTTAATACCCTCATGATCAAACATTATAATCTTCAATCTATAAATGATATTATTGTGTTTTCATTTCCCATGTAATCTCGAACATATCTAGTTTGAAAATTCCCAATAAATTTGAAAACTTTATGACTTGTATTATATTAGACATATGATTTCATCTTTGAAAAATAAATACAAATTTTTTCATTCATATCTAGTTGCAAAATGGCATCAAATAGAACACTGGACAATGAGGCTTCAAGCTAATGGCAATAAGCCCGTCCTTGTAGGGTCAACCCTTATAAGACTCTGGGGTTGTTTTTCAGCTGAAGAATGATAAAGAATCCTTTTATATAGGACAAAAGTGCAATTGTTCATCCTTGGAATTTTATGCAAAGAGGAAAGAACTTGCACACTAGGTTGCCTACCAATGAGTACTTTCTTTTTTGTAACCCTTGAAGGACCAAGGCCTTTTCTCTACCAAAAAACACTCAAAATTGTCATTTCTATAGCAAAGAATAAGAAAAATTGATAATTAAATTTTTTGCACATCTAACCATAGAATCTTACACATAACTAATATAAGAATGTGTGGAAAAAAATTCAGAATTTTTTACCACACAAATTGCAAGAGATCTGCATTTAAAGTGAAAAAAATCAATTTTTCAGCACATTGTGAGACAACATTATTTGACTTTGAACCTTCTTAACTTAATTTTTTGCACTACAGAGTTTTGAGCTTTAAATCTTTATGTTAGAGAATTGAGTTGAGAGCCTAGGAAAAAAAATTCAAAAAAACTTAATTTTTATACTTCAAAAATTGTTAAGTAGAAATAGATACAATGAGATAGAAGGAAAATCTAATTATTAATATCTCTAAGTGGAATTTAAACGCACAAATTCCAGTGGTGTGATTGTTCTAGCAAGCAAACTAAACTATGTGGAAATTTTTTTTGAACAATTGTTAAAAATTGCATTCAGAAATGAATCTTGCAAGTTACTTTTTCAAGAGAATGCCCTAACTGGCCAAAAAACAAGATTTCCTATAACTTTCTCATAACAAATCCAAATGGAATGAATAAAAGCTTTATAGATAGACAAAAATATAATCTATGAGAAAACAAAAAAATTTAAAAAATTTAAATTTTTGAAATTATATTTTGCTACTCCTCTCCTCCCTTCCTAAGCTCCAAGTTGTTTGAAGCATAACTTTTATTCCTGGGAATCGATTGAAAAAATCATATTCTGTCAAAGCTAATCAATTTTTCTATCTTCAAAAAAAGTTTCAAAATATCAAGGCAAAATTTCAGCCCATAGGTACATGCCTTTGCCTAAAATTTCCATTTGTCCCCCAAAGGGACAATGGTCCTTTAGGGGTTAAAGTAGATGATTTGCATGGTACCTAAAGGATGATTTCCATAGTCACTAGCCGTCCTTTAATCCCTAAATGTCCAAGGCATTAGAAGAGATTTGAGGCCTCCAAGAGCCCAAGAGTTATCCTGCGTTCCCGCAGCGTTCCCACGCTGTAGAACGTAGGAAAGCTGCTGGGCTGATATGCTCAAGAGAGTGCCACGTCATTTTTGAAAAAGAAAAAAAAAAATTTGGCCTGAAATGATATTTGGGAGGTTTTATTTTATTTTTTTATTTTTGAAAAAAAAAATTCTGACAACCGCACCGACTGTTCACAGATCCGGCCAGATTAGGGAACGAGCCTGAAACGGCCCTCCAATGCCCTCAAATCTCTACTAATGCCTTTTTTGAGCTTCTAGGAATTTGCTCTAAATTGAACAAATAGACAACATTTTGATAAATTGTATCATTTTTTTGGAATTGAAACCTTACAAATTCATACAAGACATGTTATAGATCACATTGGAAAAGAAAACACAACAATATCACTTATAAATTGAAAGATTATAATGTTTGATCATGAGGATGTTAAAATTGTGAAAGTGATCTAAAGTCTTCTAATCCTCTTTTCACATATTAAATCTAAAAAACTGGTCACCAAAAAATTATGAGGCTATGAGGACCTAATATACATAACCCCAATCAATTTATGGCTTTTCAAAATCTACTCTACAAATTTTTTTAAATGAATTTCTAATGTGATTTTTTCTTCAAGACCTAATGTATTTGAGGCTCATTTCCAAGAGCCCTCAACATTACCAAAAGTCAAGATTGTAATGGACACCCTTGCACAAAATCTTGAATAGAAAAATCATAATCATTCATTTTCAAAATTGGATTTATGATGCTAAAATTAGGCTTTCAAAAGAATTTTTCAAAAATATATGGTACTAAATATAGCAACTTGGTTAGGTTTTATTTAACTTCAAAGTATTGTGGACACCAGAATTTGGTGCCTCGGGCATTGCATTTGCATTTAACTTAGGGGTTAAGGGTTAACCCCCTAAAGGACCATTGTCCCTTCGAGGGACAAATGCATTTTTGGGCAGGTACCTACGGGCTGAAATCTTCTTCTGATTTTTTGAAACTTTTTTTGGGGGTAGAAAAGCTGATTAGCTTCATGGGAATATAATTTTTTTCCCAATCGGTGCTTGGGAACAAAAGTTATGACCAAATAAGCTCAAAACAGGGGACAAAGGGCAACAAAAAAAATTTGCAATTTTTTTTTTTTTTTCTTAAAGTATTTTTTTTCTCATAGATTATATTTTTGTCTATCTAGAAAGCTTTGATTCATTTCATTTGGATTTTGTATGAGAAAGTTATGGACATTCTTGTTTTTTAGGCAGTTAGAGCATCTTTTTGAAAGAAATACTTGTAGGATTCATTTCTGAATGCAATTTTTCAAATTTTTCAAATTTTATTTTTTTGCATGGTTTAGTTTACTTGCTAGAACAATCTCACCGTTGGAATTAGTGCATTTTAATCTCACCTAAAATATATAAATATTTTAGGTTTTCCTTTTATCTTGTACCTACTTCTACTTAACAATTTTTTTAATAATGAAAATTAAGTTTTTTTGAACTTTTTTTTTTTGGCTAAATTCTCAACTCAATTTTCCAGTATAAACATTAAAAGCTCAAAACTCTGTAGTGCAAAAAAATAAATTTAAAAATGTTCAAAATCAAAAAATCTAGTAGCACAATGTGCTGAGAAACTTGTTTTTTTCACTTTAAACGCAGATATCTTGCAATTTGTGCGATCAAAAATTCTGAAATTTTTTCCACACAATCTCATAGTAGTTAGGTGTAAGATCCTACGGTTAGATGTGGAAAAAAAACATTTTTCAAATTTTTTACTCTTTGCTATAGAAATGGTAGTTTTGAGTGTTTTTTGGCAGAAAAAAGGCCTTGATCCTTTAGGGGTTAAGCGCCACTCACCTCAAATGCTTGCTCTTGTTCTTTGAATACACTGACAGTGTGTCATTGAGCAAAACGAGGGCAATGATAGAAGAATGGGTTTTGCACCAAAGGATTGTTGAATTTCTTGTTACGGTATCAACCTTGTTTGTGTTTTGGATGTGGATCGGAAGGTCTCCTTGCATCCCTCCTCCGCTGTGCACAGTTCTCCGATCGCATTGCTCTACATCGCAATCTGCTCTTGCCTGACTGCCCCAATTTTCAATCAATCAATCAATGCGCACTTCTAGTCATGTATGATTCCTGTCATTCACCTTGTCTGTGCCGCATTGGATCTCTTCTGTCGCACAGTTCTTCTGAATAATATCGCACATGCTGTGGCCCGTTGTGTTCGCTCATGTTCTCTCTCAATCGAGGTTGCCAATCTCGCAATGTATCAATAGAGTATGCGGGTGGGTGTTTGCGGTACATCTAGGAGGACGTGACTAGCGGTCAATGTGTCTTGAATGAAAGGCAATGTGGGTATTTGTTTTGAGTCAAAAGCAGAGGTTGAGTTTCGTAAATGCAATTGGGTGCACCGATGGTCTAGAGAGCCAAATGAGGGAGTATCGATCTATTTTGGATGCGGTTGCGTCAATTGGACGAAAAGTTTCCCGAGGTTCACTGGTTTAGGGTTTAGGGTTGTGGGTTGTGGGAATTGGCGCTTGTGCAAGTAGGCGTTGATAAGGGGAAAGAAGCGCTGTGTTTTTCTTGCTTTTCTTTCCTTCTGTGACACTCTTCTTGAGAAATTGGTGTGGTGGTCAGTTGGCGACCGACTGGAATTTGTGCATTGGAAGGAGAAAATGAAGACTAATGGCAAGAGTATCAAGTGTGAATCGTATGCGCGAGTGGGGTTGCTGGGAAATCCCAGCGATGCCTATTACGGCAATACCATCGCCATCGCCATACGCAACTTCGGCGCCTCCGTCACTCTCGAGCCTTCTGATGCGCTCGTCTTTCGCCCACACTCTGTGCACGACCCTGCGCAGTTCGCCTCCTTACAACATTTGGTATGATTCATTTTGCACTTAGGACTTGATTAAGGTAATCTATGATCCCACCGTTTGTCTGAGGGTACTGGAAAAATTTAGATCAATGCATTAGAAAATGGAAGAGAATCACATCGAAAGTTGTTTAATGTTTCTAATTCTCCAATAACATTCTAAATTTTTTCAAAGTTGGAATGTCGACACCAGATTGACCTTCAGAGTACCCCTGAATTGGGCGTTTTTGTTGGACATTTTGTGCTTCAACTCCCATGGGTTGAATTAAAGAACTTTTCAACTTTTTTTTGTTACTTTTGAAAACGTGTGACAGTTTGGGAGATCATGGCCTTCCCTTTCAGTGCTAAATGTCGGTGTTGCATTTCGGATGGTGTCTCTTTTAGGTATACCGTAGGGGAGTTTCATTTTGCTGTGGGATTCGACTATAGTTGGGAATGATGTTGTGGCGGGAATTTGGTGGATTTAGGTTGAACGAGTAGAAGGAGAAGGGTATTACGGAGGTGTGCGTTTGCTTGTGGCGACATGCAAGGTGTTCCATGCCTATTGTGCAGCTCATGACATTCCTTTGCACGATCGCAATTTTACCTTGAGTTATGATACGAATGTGCCAAGACAGGTGAGTGGTGCGGAAGTATTTAATATGCTAAGAATGAGTTTGAAGATCACTGGCGGGTCAGATATTTCTTGGAGATTCACATTCTTGTTTCGTAGGCTGGTCTCTCAGGATCCAGTGCGATTGTCAGTGCGGCGCTGTCATGTTTGCTGGAATTCTACGACATTGGTGATCTTATGAAGGTGGAGGACCGACCGAGAGTTGTCTTGAGCGCCGAAGAGGAACTGGGCATAACTGCAGGGTTGCAAGACCGTGTGGCACAAGTATACGGAGGTCTTGTTTACATGGTTCGTCCTCACCAGTTCAATTGCAGTTTCGTTTGTCTATGAATTTACTATGAGTATGCAATGTACTATTTCAGAGTGATTGGGAATGAGATGATGACAACCCGATAATGCTGTAGAACTTCCTTCGTTCGCATTGGACTGAGCTTGAAATTGCACTTCTTGCTTAGTGAGAGCGTTACTGCACTACTGCACCAACACCACTTCCGCTTGGCCTAGGCCACATGACATGAATAATGAATAGTACATAAAAGTTCTTTCTATTCCCCATGTAGTTCCAAGCAGTAATGGCCGAAAGAACAGTTGCTGTACTTTATGGCAGTGTCATCTTTCATGCGTCACATAGGACGCCCGAAGCAGCCCAAATGAAAAAGAGACACCTCAATCTTTCTTGTCATTCCTGCAGTGTGGTAGCCAGTTGCTCTATTGCAGCAATGACATGCTTTCACTTCAGTGCTTTTCCTCTAGATTTCCTCTAGTTTCCACTTGTGTGGGAATCTCTGTTGCTGGTTAAGCCGTGTGACATATTGTTATTTCTTACATGATAACGCAGGATTTTGACAGAGATACGCTACAGAAGACTGGAAACGGCATTTATACACCTATGGATCCTCAATTAATTCCACCACTTCACCTGATCTACGCGAAGAATCCAAGCGACTCCGGCAAGGCTCGTGATTTTACTTATGTTCCATGCATGAATGTCGTTTTCCTCGTCAAATCCTTAGAACTACAGACCTAGCTGAAACATCTGATCTTTCCGAGAACTAGTCGTTACGAGGTTGCATTCGACGGTGGCATTGAGCTTGTGAAGAGATTGTGCACATTTTTGTCTAGAAGTATCTCCCCGGGCATGTTGTGGAGTGCTTTCTTTTACTCGCTGATCTCTTTCGTTCGACTTCACAATGCAGGTGCATAGTACAGTGAGGAAAAGGTGGCTGGATGGTGACGAGTTGGTGAGAAGCTGCATGAAAGAAGTTGCGACTCTCGCCGTGTTGGGTCGAGATGCTTTGCTTCGGCAAGACTTCCCCACAGTTGCAAAGCTCATGGACCGCAACTTTGACTTGCGGAAGTAAGTTGGGGCTCTCATTAGATGCATGCCCAGTTGTAACTGCTTGCCAGTTGTATCTAATTTTTCGAATCTTGGCAGCCATTTAACCCGTCATTTTTATGGCAGGAGAATGTTTGGCGACGCTGCTCTTGGGAAGATGAACATTGATATGGTCGAGACTGCGCGCAGTGTTGGAGCAGCATGCAAATTCACAGGAAGTGGAGGTGCGGTAATTGCATTGTGTCTCGACGGAGATAATCAAGTGAAGGCTCTTCGGGAGGCTTGTGCCAAAGCTGGCTACATTGTTGAACCTGTCATACCAGCCCCATCATTGGTCTCACCTATGACATCCGAGACTTTGGGACCCAGATGAGACTTTTCATGCTAGAGATCCTGGTTAAGGGCTTAGTAAACTACGAGCACGTGCAACTTGACCAGAAGTGCACGATTTTCAAGCTACGACCTTAAAGGAGAGGCATTAAACTTGTCGACGTTGACATAGAAGCCGCTCCGGTGCTCGGACCTTGGCAATTGTTTTCTCCCTTTTGGGAGAGTATATGCAGGAATCGCGCAGGAGCCTTTGGAGGAGTCTCTCTGCTCTCTCTCAATCAGTCCTTTGGTGAATAAAGTTATAACAGCACAACATGCCAGTGCGAATTCTTTAACCCATTTCTGAGTTTCTCCAGATTATTTTGGGCTTGCAAATCTCGTAATTTCTTTGTTAAACTCGCCCTGACCTTAGCTTAGAGCGAGCTGCCTTCAGGCCTCAAAAATTGAGATCAGCTATCTCGATCGTCCAATTTGCTTCATGAACAGTCTACAGCTAGTATCTTAATCTGCTCTGCTCATAACGTCTTCGACTAGGACAAGGGCTTATTGCAATGATGACTGGAAGGTAAATCTATTGGAGTTTCTAGATATAAAAGAATAGTAGTGCACCTGAGAGATTTGTGATGAATACGATAGAGCCGAGTGAAAACTCTTTCTCATCATTCCTGAAAGACTGTCAGTGGGCTTTCACGCTTGCCTACCTTCGTCCCAACCTCCGGAGGCGGCCAGGACTATTGGAACCGTAGATTCCCTTGAATGTTATGGTGAAGGCCAACTGGCGCAGACATGGAAACATGTGTTTGTGGAGGACTGCCACTTGTCTTTTACTATGGGGACTGCATGGAGTTCAAGGCATGGGCGCTTTGTATGGACCCCGCAAGCCGATCCTTCGCCGTTGCTTCATTGCCTGGAAAACGGTATGTCAACATCTTGACTCTGCCATGAAACCCTGAACCCATAAACGACCAAGACTGCTTTTTTTCAGCAGTTTTGATGAAGGCATTTATGGACTTCCTTTTGTCGATATATATTTTTTTTTGCCGCCAGCACTTGTAGTGTAATTTGACACCATATGAATTAAATGTTTCATGTTATGATCAAATTGGTCAAATTAAAATCATGAATCCTTGGTTCCTCAAGGAGTAACTTGCAAAATGCAAGAAGAAATTACAAAATAAGTCAACCAAGATTCAGAGGTTCGGACATTTTGACAACTGATAGACTTGGACTGTTGAGGTTGGTTCTGGATTTTGCTGCATTGGAGGAGTAGCTAGGACCTGGATGGATGCGTGGCTTTGGCTGTATTTTAGTTTGGCAAGTGTATGATGGTCGGTATTCACATCAGCTCGTTATTGTTGGTGATATTTGGAGTTGGCGCTTTAGAGTACGAGATGTGTACAACTTTGAATTACCGTAGTAAGAATGGAGAAGCAGCATGAACCTCAGGTGCAGGAGAAGCACTAAGAAATGGAGTCAATCACGGGTCTTCATCCACAACATATGCGCTCACTGTAAATGCAGATGTGTAGCTCCACACAATCTTTGAAGTGACATCATGACAATACCATGAGATTTGAGTTTTTTTGCTGCTGCCAGTTTGGTCAATGTTGCACTAAGCATAATTATATTATGAGGTTGAATACTTTGGGAGACCTTGGCTACTCCTGAAATCCAGTTTTTTGTTTGCATCTCTGTGTCTTTTGACCCGTTGAACTTTATTTGAACAGCAAATAAAAAGTACATACAACAACACACCTGGAAGCGAGGCCATCTCTGTTAATGCTATATGTACATCAAAATGTTTGTCATATGAATTATTTTTTAATTTTATATGGGTATTTTGTTTCAATTAAAGAGAATACCCATGTAATATATTTTAGGTGTTTGGGCTTTTGGTTTTCCAACCAAACCTCCACTTTGAAAATCTAGAGGTCTTATGTACTTGAAAAGAAATTATTTGATATTCACAGTGGATATACGGTCCAATGGCAGATATACAGATATGGACACATGGATACAAATATGGTTTTACACATTTGGGTATGTATAGTCAACAATTTTGGAAAATGCATCGAGTTCATGACTATTGCAAAGCATTGTTCTTGTCAATCCTTATCTCTAACAGCTAGCCTTCCACCCTCTATACTGATATCTGCATCCCAAAATTGATACCTTGTCCATCTCATCTGGGTATCTCATCCCACTCAGGTATTAGCCACTAATTATTATGTTGAGGCAATTGAAATCCACCAAGTGTTGAAATGAGGATGTTAAAATATCCTTTAGTTGTAGGAGCACCAGTTGATGTTTGGCCCTACCAAATTCTTTTTGGTTTTATGTCCTTTATTTTCAAAATGCAACCACTTTTTTTTCCAATTCCACTAGCTAACTTTGAACTAGCTACCGGTTTTTCTCAGCCATTGGTGCAATGTATATAAAAATAGGCGGCTCTTAAAGCGTCCTTTTAAGAGCTGAATGCCTTTTTGGAGGAAGTTAAACTCCTTGAAACAATTCTTAGTAAATTTTCATAGGAAGAAAAATGGAACTGGCATCAAACCCAAGTCGTTTCATATTTTTTGGACCTTCATGGAATTAGTTATGAATTTTTGAAGTTGAAAACACATGGTTTCTAAAAGTGACCCCCTCCTGAAATGTATACTTCTAGTACTTGTTAGAAGCCAAATGTACCAGATCACTTTTAGAAACAAGTCGCTTTAAGAGCTGCCTACCTTAAAACCTTGGATGCGAGGATTTGACGACTTGAAGTGTTAATCACAGTACCCCCTAGCATTGAATGCAAAGGTAGGGGTGACTCCAAAATTTTCACTTTCAAAGAATGGAGGAACCTCTAATTAAAGTGGAAACACCTTAAAGCATCAATATAAGCAATTCAGTATAGTTGGAGGCACCTTTTCCTAAAAATAATATTTTTCTAGTATTAGCAATTGAAAATCATCAATTTAAAAAAAAGTAGATTTTTGGAATATGGCACGTAATTTCTATGAATTTTCAAAGTGGAAGCTCTCTAGACCACCAAATCCGTCATATAACTACATCTAAAATCCAAACTTTAAAGAATCAGTAGTCTACCAATTACAGTTAACTACGGGGACAATCTAATGACACTTTTAAAGGACATAGTAATGGAAGTCTAAGATATGTGAATGGGTACAAGGACAATTTTAGGTGTTTTCACCTTAGATTGTTAAATTTTCCAAATTCAATATTTGTACTTAGACAACCCCACCCCCCACCCCACCCCCTATTTGTTCGGTATGGTAGAGATTTACAAAATCAACCAGACACAAATTACAAGAGGAGGCAAGCTTATTTGGAAAAATAGGAGTCAATCCCAACCCTGCAATGAATGCTACCCTGCAATATAGAACTAGAGTGATGTTAATTGATGACGGAGGGTTGTTTACTTTGACTGCCTGTGACTCCATGAGCACTACTCACTAGTGTACCCTGTGCTGTTGCCACAGTAAAAATAGAAGTAAAAGTAAATTTCTATAATTGAATAACTCAAAAATTCATAACTTTTATACCGTAAGTTGAAACACCACAAAACAAAGCCTATGCAACCCTCTTTGCAAAGAGCTTTTTGATAGTATCAAGGACACTACCGGAAGACGCATGGTCTAGGAGATTTCATCATAACAAACAAACAAACAAAACAAAACAAAACAAGCAGCCTAACTTAACCCCTAAAGGACGGAGACTATGTTTTCACCAAAAACGCTTCAAAACTGCCATTTTGAATACAAGTACCAAATTTTAGAAAAAAGACATTTTTGGACACATGTAACCATAGGATCTTGTAGTAAACTGGTTTGAGAAGATGTGGAAAAAATTTCAGAATTTTCCACCATGTAGATTGCAAGATATTAGTGTTTGAATTGAGAAAAAGCCTTTTTTTGTCCCTGCGAAAAATCGGGCAGCTGCACTTCACAAGGTCACATTTGTATGAAAAAATGTCCAAAATGGTGGTTACTCTTTAAATTCATTTTTGAAGTCAAGTTGGCTATATGCTTGAAAATTTTCAGATCATTTGGAATTGTACAACATATAGGAAAAAAATAGTAAGTAGAAAGAAGTAGAGAATGATTCAAAACACTAAATTGTTAAGAATTTAATTATAGAATTGAAAAATGCCAATCCCAAAGGTTATAATGTTGTAATAACCTATCTACATCCAATCTTTTTATTTTTTTTCAAAAATATTGAAAACTGAGTTAAATAATGGACTTCAAAGTTTATTTTAGAGTAGGGAATCCACAACTACCCACAAACTAGAACCCCTTGTAATTTTGATTTCATAAACCAAAATGAAATAACTCCACACCTAAAATTGCATATATTGATCTAGAGAACCAGTTTCAAATTTTTATTTTTTTTTAAAATGATTTTTTAAGAATTTTTTGAGCTACTTGCCAAGCAATGAAAATGACATATTAGGCAATAACTTTTTGACAATGTAGTCAAATGTTATGAAAATTGTTGGGCCTTAAAGCTACTCCTCGGGAAAATGCTGTGTGAAAATTTCAAAGAAAAAAAACAAAAACTCCGCTTGTAGTGAGCTGCCCAAAAAAGCTATGTTCTCAAAAAAACATGTTCAGGCGTTTAGGGTTAACCCCTAAAGTTTCATGACTATGTAATCACCAAAAATGCTCTAAAACTGCCATTTCTAATACAACTACAAAAATTTTGGAAACTTTTTTTTTTGACACATGTAACCATAGGATCTTGTAGTATGATATTTTGAAAACATTTGGTAAAAATTTCAGAAAATTCCACCCAATGGATCACAAGATATAAGCATTCAAAGTCTTGAAAACCATCTTTTCAATCCTGCGAAAAACCGGGCAGCTGCACTTTGCAAGCTCGCTTTTCAATGAAAAAATGCCGATAAAGGTGGTGCTTCTTTGAATTCAGTTTCCTAGACAAGTTGTCTATATGCATGAAAATTTTCACATCATTTGGAATTGTACAACATATAGGAAAATAATAGTAAGTAGAAAGAAGTATAAAATGACTCAAAATACTAAATTGTTGAAAATTTAATCATAGAATTTAAAAATGCCAATCCCAACGGTTGTAATGTTGTAATAATCAATCTACATCCTAGGATTTTATTTTTTTCCAAAAATATTTGAAAATTGAGTTAAATAAACGACTCTAAAGTTTTTTTTAGAGTAGAGAATCCATAATTGCCCGCAAACCCTAAACCCTCATAACTTTTGACTCATTGATTGAAATGGAGTGACTCAAAGCTTTTTAAGTATATATAAATGTAGAGAACCAATTTCAAAAAAAATTCCGGAAAAAACAATTTTTTCTGATCTGCCCAAACTGCCCGGTTACGAAAAAAAGTAACATATCAGGTCACAACTTTTGACTCGTATTTCGAAATGTCATGAAACTTGGTACACATGAAGATATTCCTCGCCCCCACCTCTATTAAAATTTCAGCCTCAAATATGGACATCTCTAGTCACACGTACCTGCCCAAAATTTCTATACGGCCAAAAAACGCATGTTGGTCCTTTAGGGGTTAAGGTATGAATTTCCACTCACAGTTTATAACATTGACTTTGAAGGATGTATAGTAGGGTCTTAGGTTGTAGTTGATTAAATCTAGCTAAAATACTCACATCCCTAGTATTATATTTAATTTGGATGGGGGCACAAATTTTTGACTAGTACAACCATGCTTACACGCAAAAAAAGCAAGAGACCCAATTTGTACCACAATTTAACTCCTAAAGGCCCATTGTCCCTTCTAGAGACAAATGGAATTTTGGGCAGGTAGCTACAAGCTGAAATTTTGTTGTGATTTTCCAAAACTTTTTTGGAAGATAGAAAAACTGCTAAGCTTTATGGGGATATAATTTTTTTTTCAATCAGTGACCAGGCAAAAAAGTTACGTCCATATAAGCTCAAAATAAGGGATGGGGCGCAACCAAAAAAGTTTTTGATGGGTTTTTTTTTCTTATAGATTATATTTTTTTCTATCTGGAAAGCTTTAATTCATTTCATTTGGATTTTTTATGAGAAAGTTATAGACAATATTGTTTTGGAGCACTTGGAGCATCTTTCTGAAAAAAATAATTTGTAGGATTCATTTCTGAATGTAATTTTACCAATTTAAAAAAAAAATTCCACAAGGTTCAGTTTTTTTTCTAGAAAAATCTCACCATTGGGATTAGTGCTTTTTAATTCCATATAAAAGATATTAATATTTTAGATATTCCTTCTATCTCGTACCTACTTCTACTTAACAATTTTTTTAGTAATGAAAATTAAGCTTTTTTGGATATTTTTCCCCCCTAGATTCTCAACTCAGTTTTCTACTATAAAATTTTTTAGCTCAAAACTCTTTAGTGCAAAAAAATTCAGTTAAAAATGTTCAAAGTCATAAAATCTAGTTCCACAATGTGCTGAAAAACTAGTTCTTTTTACTTTAACCCCTAAAGGTCAGAGACTATGTTTGCACCAAATCCTCTCCAAAACTGCCATTTCTAGCACAAGTACCAAATTTTAGAAAAAAAACATTTTTAGACACATGTAACCGTAGGATCTTGTAATGAACTTGTTTGAGAGTATGTAGAAATTTTTTTAGAATTTTCCACCTTGTAAGATATTGCAAGATATTAGCATTTGAATTGACAAAAACCCTTTTTTGAGCCCTGCAAAAAAATCGGGCAGCCGCACTTCACAAGGTCACATTTAAATGAAAAAATGTCCAAAATGGTGGTTACTCCTTGGATTCATTTTTCAAAGCAAGTTGGCTACATGCTTAAGAATTTTCAGATCATTTGGAATTGTACAACATATAGGAAAAAAAATGGTTGTAGTAAAAAGTAGAGAATGATTCAAAACACAAAATTGTTAAGAATTTAATTATGGAATTGAAAATTGTCAATCCCAATGGTTGTAATGTTGCAATAAACAATATACATTCTATGCTTTTATTTTTTTCAAAAAATATTAAAAATTGAGTTAAATAAAGGACTTCAAAGTTTATTTTAGAGTAGGGAATCCAAAACTGCCAGCAAACTAGAACACCTCATGATTTTCATCTCATAAATCAAAGTAAAATAATTTTGAGCTATACACGCATATATAAATTTAAAGAACCAATTTCAAATTTTTATTTTCTAAAAATATGATTTTTTAGAAATTTTTTGAGCTGCCCGCCGACTGTTGAAAATGATATATCATCCAAAAACTTTTTAAGTATGTAATCAAAAGTTTTGAAAATTGTTGGGCCTTAAAGCTACTCCTTGGGCACACGTTGTGTGAAATTTTCAAAGAAAAAAAATAAAATTTCAATCTGTAGTGAGCTGCCCAAAATCACTATGTTGCCAAAAAACGCCGTTTGGTCCTTTAGGGATTAAACGCAGATATCTTGCAATCTATGCGGTCAAAAATTTTGAAATTTTTCCCACACATTCTCATACTAGTTAGGTGTAAGATCCTATGGTTAGATGTTCAAAAAACACACATTCGCGTACTAGTTGGGTGTAAGATCCTATGGTTAGATGTTAAAAAAAACAATTTTCAAATTTTTTTACTCTTTGCTATAGAAATGGTAGTTTTGGGTGTATTTTGGCAGAAAAAAAGGCCTTGGGTAAGAAGCCATCCTGTTTGTGCCTTTGTATATCCACACAATCATAACCATCACAATCATCTGAGACTTTCAGAATATATTATATTAAATTGAAATACAATAACCAAAAAGTGACTCAAATAGTCATATGACTCAAAATAAGGTCTCCTACTTTAACTCCTAAACGTCCAGAGTCTTCTCCAGAATTGTTGATTTGAGAAAAATAATTATAAAGTGCTATTTGGAAGAATATTTTGGAATTGATGTACAAATAAAAGTTGTAGATTATAAATTCTAGATTCCATATATATAGTTAGATTTATCAATATATATTTTTTTAGTTTTGAAAGGTAAATTTCAAAATTCCTTCTAAATGTGATTATAAACAACATATTATCATTTTCTAAGTAAAATTATTGGATTGGATTTGAAATGAGGTTCTTTGACATGGTGATTTTTTCAAATTTTTGTATTCTTAAAATCCATGACCTCATTTATACAAATTCAATTTTAAACTATAGTCAATGCAATTTTGGCTTGGTCAACAACTTGACACACTTGCACATTGTAATTTTAGAAAAACATGTACTCTAATATCACCAAATCCAACCATTAGACATGACAACAATTTGATAAAGTATCTTCACAAATTAAGATGACTTCAATCAAGCAGTATGAAAAAGAAACAAGAATATATATTTGTTTATTGTCCAGAAATTGGATGTCGGAGTTCTACAGGGTTAACCTCTGAAATTTGGCTTCGTAAAATTGAAAGATTGTCACCTTTGATTATTATAATCTTTTCAATGGTACGGTCAAATCATTTGTCCATTTCTCCTTAGCTCTACGCCTATCTCCACTATCAATCGGTACGGTTAGTATTTGTAAATCTCATTTTGGGTGACACTTTAATTGAGATGATGAGTTCAAAAGGGTCTCGATTTTGGTAAACACTCACTCGATGCTTAGAGGTTAACCCCTAAAAGCCCAAGTGTCCCTGGGAGGGTTTTTTGGTACTTTGGGCAAGCTCATGTGACCTCAATTTTTCACAAGATTTTCTGAAACTTATTTGGGAGATAGGAAATCACAGTAGCTTCGCGGGAAGATAAATTTCATCAAATTCCGACTTATCCTCCAAAAGTTATGAGCATTTGAAAATTAATTTCAGTTCGGGAATCTGCTGCCCCTCAAGAATCTGACTTTGACTCCCAAGGGGGCAGCAAAGGTGGCAAGAGAGGAGAGGTGGCAAGAGGTGGCAAGAGAGGCTATTGTTGTGCCTATTGGGAGGTCACATGAGGCTTTAGGAGCTTGTAGATGTTAGAGATTTTGACATTTTTCAAATTTTTTTTCCTACTTCTAAAATGCAAGTGCATCTTTCAATCCACCGTTCAGATTTTGTAGATCACCAAGTGTGTGATGGGAATTTTTTTTTGAAAATGGCCTAGTGTATTGTCATTTCTTGGGACATAGTGGCAAATTTTATTTTTTTTGAATATCGGGATTGTCTTAAATTGCCTTGAAAATTGGCATGCACATGCCTAACATGTTTCCCCATAAGAAAAAACTATAAATTGGAGGTCTGTAGTGGAAAAAAATTCAGCAAATGGCGGTCAAAGGCATCTGAAATTTTTGGGCACAGTGGAAAAAAACAAAAAAACAGACTTTGAATGCAAATATCTCCCAATCTGTACGGTCAAAGCTCACGAAATTTTTACCACATGTTCTCAAACAAGTTAACTACAAGATCCAACGGTTACATTTCCAAAAAATCAATTTTTCAAACTTTTTTAATGAATGCTCTAGAAATGGCAGTTTTGGGTGTTTTTTGAGGTAGAAAAGGCCTTGGGCTCTTAGGAGTTAACCAATCTCTTCGCCATAGCATTTCTTCTTGGATTGACTTCAAAATTGGGAGTTTCTGTTTCCACCATGAACTCAAGGTTTCTACCAAATGCAAACATTTTTCAACCCAAGAATGTCCAAGAAGTCAAACAACAACTCGGATGAATGACTTTAGAACGACCTCCCCACCACTAAAAGCGGTATTTCACTCTATCGTTTTTAGGAAGTGCTCAATTGTGTTTGGATGAGGCTCATCTTAGTTTCCAAGATTCATAAACTTCTTGACATTCTACAATACATAAATATGTGCACTTGCTGTAGAAGGATGCAACAATAGTGTCAGAACCATGTGTGTTGCAAGGATTGGTGCATTGGTTCATGGCTCAAGTTTAGAGAACTGCATGCGCCTCCATGTGGACAAGTAATAAGTCATGAAGTAACTTCTCCCAGGGAAGGCAACCCAATTTCACTATTTAGTGTATAATACAACATTCTTCAACGACGAAGTGATGAATTCTTCTTCCCATTTCTCCCACTCGTTCCCTCATTCCACTTGCATTCTTTTCGAGAGCTGGAGGTCCACTGCCGTACACAACTTTCCCATCTATGGCAGGCAAACTTGGGGGAGGGAGTGCTCCCGTACAGTCTGCAGCTCTTTCATTTTATTTTTTTTAAACAAATGAAATGGAATTTCATTGCCAATAAAAATAGGGGTCTGCAACTCTTTCCCATTCCATGCTACTGTAGGGCAAACCAAACTTGAGCCCCCATGCAAATGGGATGTCCCTTGGTTCCCTACTGTAATAAGCTTACTGCTTGCATGAAACTGCAGCGGCAGCATCAACGAGCTGATGAACACGCAATATTCCCTCTGCTCCTGAAGACAGGCGCCAGCCTCCACATCACCACATGCACGAATTGGGAGTGGGAGAGTACGTGGGCCAAACTTCGAGTCTACGCTGGGGACAAGGCTGACGTCACGATTCCATCCCTAGCCTACGTCACGTATCCACTTCAGTCAAAAAAACAAATACGGGACAAGCTCAAAAGCAAAACTTATTAAGGTAACTACACCTAAAATTGCAGTCTTTAAAAGCGCACATCGGATATTCTTGCCTAAAATGTACTCTCACTATTCATATGACTCTATGATTGCTTTTAGGTGCACCTATTTCAGCACTTTAAAAATTTGTAGTTTATTCACATGGTGTCCAAAAAATTGCATTCTAAGAGAATCTAAAATCCTGTTTTGACTACCAATGAAACCCCACAATTTATTTTTCAATATAATAGTGCTGAAATGCTCGGAATTGCTTAACTGTGCGGTTTAAGGTGCAGTTACCTTAACTGACAAATTCTTCTGGACGATTGGACGATAGAGTAGGAACGTAGTACCGTAGTGGACGATTCGTAGTACATGCAGTTTCCTTCGCCGTGAACTACTCAGTGGATGACATCACTGCAAAAATATGGGGACGGCGGGTGTCCCTCTGCATTGGATGGATTTGCCCGGTTTTCAATGAGCCCACTTTCTCATCCAAATTTGGAATGTTCCATCCCTGGTTGAAAATTTGAAATAGCGTCATCACTCCCGAGTCCCGACAACTGAAGAGCGCTTTTCGCTCAGTACAGCAGTAGTTAATAATAACTGACCTCGCATAAAGTTGGGTCTTTGGGAGCCCCACACGCCGGATGTCAGTGCTCCTATGCAAGATTCCTGATTTCCTGAACAAGGAGATTTCCTGATTACGGAGTACAGTATATGAGTTTAGAACGAATTGGTCATGGGTGGCTTCGTTTTTTCTTTTTCTCTTGTTTTCTTATTCAGTTTCGCCCCAAATCCGTTCCGCTCAGTTCGACGATGAGCATGAGAGACTCCACTTGGTTGTGATCTCCATAAGACACGCGTCGGTCATGTAACATTCTGTCCCTGGAGGGAGTTGACGCTCCCTGGGGTGGGGGGGTGTCTGTCCTAGGGAGATGCGGACGAAACTTCCTCCGAACACTCCCTGCGAACACTGCGAACACTGCGAACACCCTGAAAAATACGGAGTACTACGTAACATGTTTTATGTTTTCAAAGAGACCTGGAGTACTTCTGGAAGGAATCCATACTTTAAGTTTGGCTGGTTGTTTGTTTTGTTTGTTTTGTTACGTTGAGATCCCTTGGACCGTGTGTCCCACGGTGGCGTGCTTGGTACCGTCGGAAAGCCCTCGGTGAGGAAGGGTGCTCAGGCTTGGTTTTGTGGCGTTTGGACCTGTGATGTGAAAGTTATTGAATTTTGAAATTTTTATTGAATCAAAAAATTAGAAAAACACTTTTCCTTTGTTTTGACTGTGGGCAACGGCATATGGCACACTAGTCCATACCTTAAGTTTGGCTATTTATTTGTTTTGTTACGGTGAGATCTCCCGGACCATGCGTCCCCCAGTTGCGAGCTTGGTACTGTCGGAAAGCTCTCAGCAAGGAGGGATGCACGGGCTTGGTTTTGTGGCGTTTGGATATATGGTGCGGAAGTTATTGAATTTCAAAGTATTTATGGATAAAAAAAAATTAGAAAACTACTTTCACTTTGATTTTGGTCGCGTTCTTGGTACCGTTGGAAAGCTCTTGCCGAGAAGGGAAAATAGGAGGGGAAATTTAGAGAGTCAAAATAGCAAATTAATTGGATGAGTGATTTGATGCAACTAAGGTGGAGGATGGAATCTGGGAGGAGAATATTTTAAGAATCTCCACTTGCAAAAAAAACCAAAGGCCTTCAATGAGCCGGAAAACACTCATGCCTTATATTCCACTACCCCAACTATTGCGAAAAAATAAAATCGGATGAATATTTGCATGTCTGTTGTTTCTAGAGCCGTCCAAACATCCACTATACAGGGTTGAGCAATTGAGTATATCTGAAGCGCAGGTATGTTGATTGGAAAATTTTCCCATGTACAAAAATAGATTTCAGAAGTATCCCATAATTTTTAACAATTATATTTTCCAAAACAAATTTACCGTAAATATTCTAGGTGAAGATTGTGATTGTCCCATACTAGTCATATAGGTCGTCCTATTTCCAATCAAGGGGTGGTCATCAAATATCTAAATCTAAGTATATGTCCCCAAAAAATACATCCTTGGACATTTTAATTTGTAGAAAATAAGGAAAACAGAAATCTAAAAATTGGCAATTTGGAAGGACTTCTTGGTGATGAGATTTGACCAAAAAAATTAGGTCAAAACCATCTCTAATGTGCTCGTGCAAGGGAGGCCTATTGCACGAATGTAGAGGATGTAAAATAATGTATTTTTAGATGCCCTTTAGTAGGAACATGTCTGCCTATTACAAGAATATATCACAGAAATTTTAGATAAAAATCATTAAATTAAACTGCTCAAATAGTAATAAAAAATCCCTAAATCTGAAAGTGTGACAGATGAACAAAATTGACTTTTAAATATAAAATAATTTTCAATTTTTTTTGAAAAATAAGGGATACAATTACAATCAAAAAGACAAAAAATCTAGATTTTTTTAGTTTTTAAATTTTTTTATTAAATTTATTAAATATAATTCAGAAGTTATAGCATGGAACAAAAACCAGTTTTGCAAAATGCTACAAAATTGGTCGGTCTTTCTTGCAATTAATTGGAATTCATTTCAGGAGGTTTGTAACACCTCTCGGCATTGGAGAATATCTCAAGGGAGTCTAAGATATGAGATGAGAAGAAGAATATATTGCGTAAATAAACAAAGTTGCCTTCAACGTACAAATCTACAAACGGTGGTCCTTCTTGTATCCATCTAATAATAATATTTCAATATTTCAATAGAACACGATTCGTGCTTTGTATTTCGACTGGCACTGCCTTCATGAGAAGCTGCAGTCTCTGGGCCTCCCACAAAAGGTGGCACACTGGGAGTGGAACACTTTTGAAGAGGGCCCGTTTTACACAGCCGTCCGTTCTGCGTGAACTCACTCTTGTATCTACCGTTTCTAGTCAGAAACTCGGGTTCATCGCCTCACTGGCGGTGTCTTTGAGCGATCATTCGAGCGATTCTTCTTCGCGACCTTCGACTTCGGTCTCTCGATTCTTGTGCCGCTTCTGGTTAGGTAGCTTGTGAAGTGACTTTCGAAGAACTGCATGCCTTCAATTCGCATAAGATTGTCATACGTCTTTCGTTTTGGATATAAGCAGGTGCAGTTCCATTCAGAATTTCGTTAATTCCTGCAGTGTGAGAGAGAGAGAGAGAGAGCCGCCTTCCCGAGGGGAATTGGCAGTTGGCAAGAAGAGGTGGAGGTTCGCAATGGCGGAAGCTACGGTTCCCGAAGGGGACGTATGGTTTGAACGAAAGCATGGCGGGTCGCGGAGTTGGTCGGACACAGGGAGCAATCGCATTCCATTTAAAAGTTCCAGCAGTCACCGCCTGGAGACGGACGACCAGGCGGAGCTCGAGTGGGCCGCTCTTGAGAAGCTGCCGACGTACCACCGCATGCGCACGGCGATTCTTGATTCTAACGGCGAAGCGGAGGAGATGCGCGGGACTTTTGACGTGAGGCATCTTGCGAAAGGACAGAGGACGAGCATCGTGGAGAAAGCTTTGGCCACGTCCGAGCAGAACAATGAGCGGTTCTTGTCGAAGGTCAAGGAGCGGCTGCTTCGGTAAGGACATGGACACTATTTCTTTTTCGTCTTGAGAAATTAGTTCCTTGCTGTGTTTGTTTGTTACAGCATTCGTCTTGTAGTGAAAGTTTGAACGCGCGATGTCACGAATTGCCTGTTTGATTGTCGTGGTCGCTTCGAATTTTTCGTGAATATGTTCGGGACACGAGCTTACATGGCCTTGTGTGACGAAGAACGGGCGCATATTCCAGATTTGAGATTTTTAGAATGCGTTTTCGCTCTCTAGTTTTGCGTTTTAGTACATTCTTTTTCAACCTACCGTGTTCTTGAGATTGTAATTTGAAGAACGTGGGAGAAACTTTAAAATCAATGCTGAGCTGAATGCGAGAACGTTCAATTATTGAGCGCCGTTCTTCCGACTACTTTGTAACTATGAGATGCCAATGAACTTCCAAATTTTTTTTCTAACAGGTTAACGTGATCTGTTTCCGCAGAGTGGGAGTAACTCAGCCCACCGTAGAAGTTCGGTTTGAGGATTTGTCCGTGAATGCAGATGTTCACGTCGGAAGTCGAGCGCTGCCGAGTTTAACAAATTTTACACGAAATTTTGCGGAGGTAAATTATTATATTCATTTTTCACTCCACAATTTGACTTCGGGTGTAATATCTTGAAAGAATTCGAATATTTATGGAACCTGATATCTGACACGTAGCTATTTTCGTGCAGGGTATGCTGTCTTCTTGTGGAGTTTTGCCAAACAATAAGCGGGACTTTCCTATCTTACATGAAGTTAGTGGCATAGTTAGACCTGGCAGGTACTAGTCATTGGCACTTTTTCCAGCTGTTTGAAATAGTAGTATTGATTGGAATATATATTGGTAGCAAGAATGGTGGAAGGTGGCTCCGTGATAGGTTGGGATGCCATGGAATTGCTCTGCTTCTCAGACTCCAGTCGATCTAATGATGAGTTATCTTATATCTATTTTTGCAGGATGACTCTACTTTTAGGTCCTCCAGGTGCTGGAAAGACGACGCTGTTACTAGCGCTAGCTGGAAAACTTGACAAATCCTTGAGGGTAATCCACCAAGCTATAATCTTTGAACGTCATTGTTTCCAACTAGAAATATTAAAGCTGCTAAACTTGCATTACGTTAGTAAACTTAAGTCAAACTGTGCAGAACTCTGTTTGAGATGTTTGTATTACTATAGTTGAGCTTTTCTTTTTCTTTTTCATCGTGATTCTTATATTTTCTTGTTTGTAAATTATAATAAACTATTTTTTTGTTCATAGCTTTAGAATGTCGTTCCTCGACTGGATTGAGACTCATTTGAATTTGATATATCGCAGACTTCCGGGAAGATCACTTACAACGGACATACTTTTGGCGACTTTGTTCCTCAAAGAACTTCGTCATACATTGGCCAAACTGACAACCATATCGGGGAGCTTACCGTTCGAGAGACATTGGATTTCGCTGCAAGATGTCAGGGTGTTGGCTACAAATATGGTCCGTATCCATTATGTCGTCCTGAAATTATACAGTTAGCACTTCGTCTCGCTGTATTACTACGGCAGATTACAGTAGAACTTCTCTAAACTCCGGGACAGGGCTCAAGTCCCCATGCTCAAGAATCTCAAAGAATTTCTCTGATGTGTTGTTTCGGGAATGGGCATAGTGCGGGACCGGGCAATCAATACTCCCTCACTTTAGAGAGGTCATTGCTTTACAGAAGTTCACTTTAGAGAAGTTCTACTGTATTATTTTGGGTGCAAGTAGAATAAGTGGATCCAGGAGCAGTAATTATCATCAAACTATAAATTTATGTCTTATGGCTTGCAACGAAGCTCCAACGGCGGCTTTATAGGCCAAGCTTGGTTTCATTTTCTCAACATGGCTTATGTGAATAGTTGCACGTGTGATTATGTCCCGATGACTGAATCTTGTAAGAACTTCTGTTTTTCTGTTCGATTTTTGTAGACATGCTGACAGAGCTTGCTCGTAGAGAGAAGGAACACAACATCCACCCGGATCCGGATATAGATGCATACATGAAGGTAAGTCTAAATTTGTACCATGGAATCCTGAAGTGCTGTTGGCGGAAAATGGATACACAATGTGAAACTAATCGTCAACTGATGCCTTGTATTAATTCTTTAGGCTTCAGCCGTTGAAGGGAAGAAGCACAGTCTTTCAACAGATTACATCATGAAGATTCTGGGTCTTGAAATATGTGCCGACACCGTTGTTGGCAATGACATGCTTCGAGGTATTTCCGGAGGTCAGAGAAAACGAGTGACAACAGGTAAAGCAACTTTGAACATGGACTATTTCAGAAATGTCAAGCAAGGTTCTTATTCTTTGCTCGCACTCGTCTGCACGCATGTGTCATGTGTGGCCTAATTTATAGCTTTTCTTGCTGAATGAGGTGATACACACTCCTTACTTTTATTTGCTGAAGCTTCTTCTGCACATGGTTTGGTCCAAGGGCTTATCAGTGGACCTGGAACATGCGTTTTTTTGTTTTGATCGGACCAGGCTTCTTGCTTCCTGAAGCTATTAAAATGTCCTGCTCCTGCAGTGAAGCCTGGGTGACAGTTTATTTATAATTGGTCCCTATTGCGTTCTAGGCTTAGTGTGGAATAACTCTTAATGCAGGTGAGATGGTGGTTGGACCAAAAAAGACTTTGTTCATGGATGAAATCTCTACTGGTTTGGACAGCTCTACGACCTACCAAATTGTAAATTGCACCCGAAATTTTGTGCATCTGATGGAAGGGACCGTTTTAATGGCTCTCCTCCAGCCTGCGCCAGAGACTTTTGAGCTGTTCGATGACATTTGTTTACTAGCTGAAGGTCACATTGTCTATCTTGGACCAAGAGAAGATATCTTGGAGTTTTTTGAAATTGTTGGCTTCAAACTCCCGCCGCGAAAAGGAATTGCGGACTTCCTTCAAGAGGTACGAGAGAGTAGACGAGATTTTAATTTGTTTATAAGTAAGTATGGGGTTGATACATTTCTGATTCTTCTGATCACTTAGTGATTCTTATTTACATGATCTTGCTTTTCTTGATGATCAGAAATTACGTGTCATTTTTGTATTATCATTGGTATTTGACTTCGAGAGAGCTTCCCACTGCAGGTTACGTCTAAAAAGGATCAAGAGCAGTATTGGTATGATCAAAGGAGACCATATCAGTATATACCTGTTGCTGAAATAGCGAATGCATTCAAGGATTATCGCATTGGTAAGGAGTTGGACGAGAAGCTTGTTACTCCCTTCGACAAAACTGAAAGCCATCCAGCAGCTCTTGTTTCCTCTAAGTATGCATTGCCTAAGTGGGAAATTTTAAAAGCTTGCGTTGAGAGAGAAGTATTGCTTATGAAGCGAAACAGATTCTTATATATATTCCGGACCTGTCAGGTGAGCATTTACGACTTCGACCGTCCATGCCTTTGAAATAACATGATAAGAATTCCTGACTGTGTTCAAGATTTTGACTTTCAGAACAGAATTTGAAAAATGGTAATAAATGCTTGACTTGAGCTTTTTGTCTGGTGTTGCAGGTTGCCGTCGTAGCCTTCATTGCTTGCACTCTTTTTTTCCGAACACGGTTACACCCAACCAGTGAAATATTCGGGTCGCTATACCTCAGCACACTCTTCTTTGCCCTCGTGCACATGATGTTCAATGGATTCTCGGAAATGTCTATCACGGTGGCACGGCTACCTGTTTTTTACAAGCAACGGGACAATCTCTTCTACCCGGGTTGGGCATTTTCAGTTCCCAGTTTTCTTCTACGTCTGCCGTATTCTGTGGCTGAATCCTTAATATGGTCATGTATCGTCTACTACATTATAGGGCTTAGCCCAGAACCTGGCAGGTATCGACTCTGTGCCTTCATCGTGCACTGATAGCAACTCCTTCGTTATCTATTTACGGATTTAATTTATACTCCTTCCGTCTCACTGAACTTCTCCGAATCGGACATAGTGTGTACCACTAAAAACGCTTCATTTATTGATTTTGATTGTTGAGCAAGCGATGCGGAATTTTTTCACATGCGTGTATTTACTCCCTTCATTCTACATCGCTTGCTCAACGATCAAAATCAATAAGTGGAGCCTGTTTTAGTGGAACATGCACTATTTCCGATTCGGAGGTTTTTAGTGGGACAAAGGGAGTACACATTTTGCGACTTGTTGGTTCTTGTTCATCATGTATGGTTTTTCAGGCATTGTACGCGTCTCCTACCGTCCTGAAGCTATGTGTGTTAAACCTTTCCTGAATGTCTTGATGCATTTGGCTTAAAGTCTTGTCTATTTGAAAAGGGAGCATCCGATTGTCTACTGATAAAGGATTTGTATCTGGCAGGTTCTTTCGTTACCTGCTACTTCTCTTTTTGATGCATCAAATGGCAGTCGCTCTTTTCAGACTTATAGGTGCACTTGGTCGGAGCATGGTGATTGCCAACACGTTTGGTTCTTTTGCTCTTGTGGTTGTATTTGTACTTGGAGGCTTCATCCTCTCAAAGGGTAAGTCCTCCTCCTGTGAATGATAGTACTCATATGTTTCTATCTGCGTTTAAGTTAAGTAGGAAAGTGACATTTCAGTGAATGTTGAAATTTTGTTTTCTTCGATATCTCTACACAGCGGTAATTATATAAAATCAATAATTGAATTTGGTCCGCATTTGGAGTTTATTATTGTATTAAAAAATATCAGTCTAGAGGTACGTGTCCTGAGGGTCACTTTCTTATTTTAAAAAGTTTCTTCCCCTTACTGTATGTCTTGTTTATGGAACAGAGAGCATACATCCTTGGTGGATATGGGGATATTGGATTTCACCTCTATCGTATGCACAAAATGCTATTGCTGTTAACGAGTTTCTTGCTCCTCGGTGGCAGAAGGTCAGTAATTCTACCATTGTAGTTTACTTAGTGCAGGACTACATAAGCTAATTACACTTCCGAGTCATGATTCACAAAGCTAGTGTATAATTATTCGGTTCAACACAGAGTCTGAGTGACGTGTCTTTTCATTGTCACCTGTGCTTCCAATCATCCTCAAGAATAAAATGGGGACCTTTGTTTCTAGATATTGCATATGTTCAATTACTTCAGCATTCAAGTATCTCTACTAATATATTTTGGAGTTTCAGCTCAGTAGTATCACGGGACAACCACTGTATCTGAGCATACTGAAGGGCAGAGGAATATTTACTCGTGGGTATTGGTATTGGATTGGCATTGGTGCTCTAATTGGTTATATCGTGCTTTTCAACATATTGGTGACCTTTGCCCTACAATACCTGAGCCGTAAGTGATTCATTTCTGTTTCTTCCAAGACATTTCATACTCACTGTTTTCCGTGTCATAAGGGACATCGTTCAGCAAAGAATTTTGTTTCAGAATCATTACAAGCTAGTCTATCCTTGTACGGTGGATTGTTAAATTACTGATATCGATGTTTCTGCTTTGACCAGCAATGGACAAGCCTCAAGCTACGGTAGCAGAAGAGACCGTGAAGGAAAAGATTGAAGGACGTGCCATGGCTTCTAAGAGTAAAAGGAAGAGCACGAGTGTGCGTGATGGTCATTCAGATGGCCACCGAGGAGGTTAGTTGCATAGCCTCATTAAATAAATTTATTATTAGTGTTTGATTGGAAACTATCCTTGTACCAAACTTACATGCTGCGTCCAGAAGTTGGGACTACTTGCGGAGAGTGGGCATCTAAGTAATAAGTAGATTTCAGGATACATATATGAACATATGTATGTGGAACCTCAAACTGATTCAACGTAGAATTGAATGGGAGGAGAATCTTCCAAACCAAAAAACAGGGGGGAGTTATGCCTCTAACCTCCATGCTTCAATTGCCCCTCGATGGTACCTCTCCGCTAAACTATCCCAGCATTTGCTCTTTTCGAATTCACTGTACTGAAATGTATACCATTTTGGGGTTTTCAATATGCTTCAAAATGACAATGAATCTGCTTTGTTAGCGAATACGAATTGAGTGAAAGGAAGTAGAAAAACTAATGACTGGAGATCTTATGTTTTCCAGAAGAGGTGCAGATGGAGGAATTCTCTCGTGACGCGCATTCTGAGACGACAATTGACATAGCGAACCTGAAGAAAGATAACCAGGGTCAAAAGGGAATGATTTTGCCTTTCGAACCCTTGTCATTAACTTTCCACGACGTCAACTACTACGTTGACATGCCCTCTGTAAGTTATCAAAGTCCTTTAATTCAGTTCCAGTTATTCATCGGATAATAAAGCTCAGTATTTTAATTGGAGAGCGTGACTAGTGCGTTTATTCATAGGAAGTACATGATTTTTTTATAGCAATCGGTAGATACTTGGTGAATCCTTATGAGTGTATGCTTGTATTGCAGAACATGAAAGGTGAAGGTGTCACTTCTGATAAGCTGCAGCTGCTACGAAACGTAAGCGGAGCATTTAGGCCTGGTGTGCTGACTGCACTGATGGGTGTCTCTGGAGCGGGGAAGACTACGCTGATGGATGTCCTTGCTGGAAGGAAAACAGGAGGTTATATTGAGGGAGATATTAGGGTGTCTGGATATCCCAAGGTTCAGGAGACATTCGCACGTATTGCAGGGTACGTGGAGCAATCGGATATACATTCTCCACAACTGACTGTTCACGAGTCTTTAACGTACTCGTCTTGGTTGCGGCTACCTAAAGACGTTGGTGATGAAACTCGAGAGGTGAGCAGTCTTCCCTCTGCCCTTTAATCATTCAAATGTTAAGTAAGATTCGAATTCTGTTTGAAGGATGACCTTAATCAATTGTTGCAAAATCTCTCATAATACAATTAGTCGGTGTTACTCATTCTTCTAGGTTGTGGATTTACGGAGCAGGCAATGATGCTTTTAGTCAAGTTCTATCCTTTGAAATCGGTGATCTTCCTGACAGAAATTTGTTGTGGTTGTTATTTTGCTTCTCAAGACCTTCGTGGAGGAGGTTATGGGATTGGTGGAGTTGGACACTTTGAGAGGCTCTCTTGTTGGTCTTCCTGGTAGCACTGGACTGTCGACAGAGCAAAGAAAGCGTCTGACTATTGCAGTCGAGTTAGTTGCCAACCCATCCATTATTTTCATGGATGAACCTACATCAGGACTGGATGCTCGTGCAGCAGCAATCGTAATGCGCACTGTTCGAAATACAGTGGATACAGGGAGAACAGTCGTTTGTACCATACATCAGCCCAGTATCGATATCTTTGAGGCATTTGATGAGGTATTGATTTCCTGTACATTTTGCACCTTCTTTGTGATTATGGTGCTTTGCTCAGTTACCATGTTCTTTCTTCTTGGTTTATATATAGCTTACTTTGTGGGTATATCCCAATCATGCCATGTAGATTACTGTTACTACGGTTTTGTACCCACTGATGGAGGGTTCTAATTGCACAACAATATGTACTGTGTGTAGCTGTTGCTACTGAAACGTGGAGGACAAACCGTATATGCTGGACCTCTTGGTGCACAATCGAAGCTCTTGGTGGAGTATTTTCAGGTACCTGCAATGGACAAGTTCTAGCCTTCTAGATGATAGTCTTGTCATTTCAAGGACGAGCTTTTTAAATTTTATGGGTTTTTGTAAGCTCTGCGCAATGTGGTCCCTAACGAGGAGAGATGAGATCCTTTCCCATCTTATGTGCTCAACGGCATTGCAAATATTCTCTGAGTATTTTTTATTGAATCGTTGTTATGGAACAGGCAGTTGAGGGAACTCCTCCTATTAAAGAAGGGTATAATCCAGCAACATGGATGCTGGAGGTCTCAACTCCAGGAGCAGAGATGCACATCGGCAAGGACTTCTCGGATATTTACAAAGATTCCGACTTGTTTGGGTGAGAAACTTGTGCTTCTGCAGCTGAAATCCAGAGAGCCTGAAAACATTTTTTGCATTGCTTGAAAATGTAGATTTCGTGAAAATATACTGATTTAAATTTTTCAATGGCATATTTCCTACAGGCGGAACGAGGAGATGATTAAGGCGTTGAGTGTTCCTAAACCTGGATCGCATGACCTTAAATTTCCGACTCAGTTCTCGCGATCTTCTTTGACCCAGTTTAAAGCCAACCTGTGGAAGCAAAACTTTACTTACTGGCGTAGTCCTTTTTACAATGCCGTGAGATTTTTCTTCACAGTCATCTGTGCACTGATCTTCGGGTCAGTCTTTTGGAACCTCGGTTCCAAGAGGTAACCACTATCTTCCATACTGCAGTGGATAGTTTTTTAAAGATAAAAGTCAGATTCGACATGCTCAACATTAGTTACATAAATTTTTAATCCAAAATTAGTTGTAAGCAGTTCTTGTCTTTGATGTTAATTGTAGTTTTCTTCACTGAACGAGTATTATATTGTGAAATCCAGAGAGACACAACAGGACGTTTTTAACGTGATGGGGGCGTTATATGCTGCTGTGCTGTTCTTGGGAGTGAACAACGCGTCCAGTGTACAACCTATTGTAGCAGTAGAAAGATCAGTGTTCTACAGAGAGCGAGCAGCTGGCATGTATTCACCCCTGCCTTACGCCTTCGCTCAGGTATGTGTTGTCAATGGCGGTTTCCTTATAGTTGTAGTTTAAAACCCAGTTTGTCTTCCTTAAATATATTGGGGAATGAATGGTGGCAGCTGGAATCTGCTCTCCAATGAAGTTTGTAATTTAGAATTACTGTGGGTTCCATGTCATCATTCAACAATATTCCGAAGCATCTGTGGCTCTGATTGAGGGGCATTTTGCTGATTTAGTGGATACGTAATGCTTTTTTTGATAGGAATATCACTTCCGCGCGCCTCTCTCGAGCGTTTTTTCTCTCTTAAAACCCCCCTTAGAAATGAACCTAACGTAATTTGCATCTATGTGCAGGGTTTAATCGAAATTCCTTATATCTTAGTTCAAACTTTGGTGTATGCGCTTATCACATACTCCATGATCCAGTTTGAATGGACGGCAGGTACGTGTTACGTATTACTATTTCAGCGTACCTGTTTTTTGCAGGCTGCCAATGAATGACCTGCCATTGTTCTGAATTCATAGGAGATTGGCATACTGCATTTTTCACTAAATTCTTGGTACTGATATTTTTGTGGGGTTTTTTTGCAGCTAAATTTTTCTGGTACATCTTGTTTATGTTCTTGACATTCTCTTATTTCACATTTTACGGCATGATGGCGGTTGGATTGACTCCTTCTCAGCAATTGGCAGCTGTCATTTCCTCCGCGTTTTACTCTATCTGGAATCTCTTTTCCGGATTTCTCATTCCCCGTCCAGTGAGTGGCAGTCATACTAGTCTCTGAATAATTGCCCTATTGAAAGTCTTTATATCAGATGTATTATATGTATAGTATGTGCTTCTTCTGCTATCTTTTTCTGATTCTTGTAGTTAGTTACTTTGTGGATTCCAGCCTAATGAAGAGTAACTGGTTGTCAATGCAGAGTATGCCAGTGTGGTGGTTTTGGTATTACTACCTCAGCCCTGTCGCATGGACTCTCTATGGTTTGATTGTGTCACAACTTGGCGATGTAGAAACAACCATCGATGCTGCAGGCTTCCCCAACGCCACAGTGAAACAATACCTGCATTCCTACTTTGGCTTTCAACACTCAATGGTTGGAGTTTGCGCTGTTGTCTTGGTAGGTTTTGTCGCTGCCTTCTGGCTAGTATTTGCGTTCTCCATTAAGTTCCTAAATTTCCAACGACGTTAGAGATGTTGTGGAATTTATCTTGAGTAGATAAATAAGCCGGATGGAGCAAATGCTCTTCAGAAATCCAGGAAGTAGTCATTTGCCTGTCAATTGCGTTTCGACCACAATATGTGCAGTGGAATGATTCGTGTCCAGCAGAGTTTTCAAGTTTTAGCTTTACCAGTTCCTTCTCTCTATTGCAAAATGGAAGCGTAGATAGTAGTGTTGGATGGTCAGAAAACGCTCTCTGCAGATGACATGTCATGATGATCTGTAAGGACATACCTGCAATTATGCCTTCTAGGGCAAATGATGTTGCGAGGATGCAATTCATGGAACAGTGAATGAGAATATTTTTTAACAAAACCACAAGTTTGAGTGAAGGCTTGTTGCATCGTTGTCGTGCATGAGTAGAGGCGTGGTTCTGGTGGAGTTTTACTGTGTCAATTTTGCCAATTTGACACAGCAACCGAAATGCACGTACCGAATGTTTATAGCAAGGATGGATTGCTGTTACGATAGCCGTTGTCATGATTGGATATTGAATAGCTTGACCCTTGTCACAAAGGGAAGATGGAAGTTAACCCTGAAATGGCGGTTGCTGGAGCCGATGACAGAATTTTTAAACACCAAAGTCCCCTATCCTGGATGTTTCATATTGCCATTGAAAATGAATGGAATTTTTGTTTTTTTATTTTTCATAAAGTAAACCAGATGTTGTATACATGCCAAAAGAAAATCAAATTTTTTTTGTGAAAATTTGAAATTATGAAGAATTTTTGAAGAAAAAGAGAAAAAGCTCATATCAAATAATTACAAATTAAGCTCAAAAAATTTGGATATTTCTCGACTTTTGTGTATTATGATTAGAACATCATGATGTAAACCAAATTTTGTATCATTCTATAATTAGAAACTTAGTAGAACGTGGTAATAGGACCAAAATGGCTATCAAATAGACAATTTTAAGAATTTTACAAAATTTCAAATTGGAATAGAAATTAGACTTAATAAGCTTCATTTTATTAATTGAGATCACATTAAAAAATATCAGTTTGAAGGTTAATATTCAAATCAAGAGCAACAAGGGTAGGCCAATTAATCACCTTTTGGTATTCAATATGTAGGTACCATGCTCCATCTGATTCCTTTTGACAAAGATTGTCACAATAAATAACAAATAGACCCCACAAGAATTAACAACCTCGCCTAGATGCCATTCAATTGCATCGTAATCAAACAAACAAGTTGCTATCTCATGGGCATTAGACAATAAATTAGGCCATGTTTGGGCTGCTTGGATGCATGAAAACGTGCATTTAGGAAAAATATCAAACCAAAAAGGCTGTCAAAGAACCTATAAGCTCAGAGTCAGCTGGTGTGCGCTGTCGGATTTTTGATTAAAACTTTATTTATTAAATTATCATTATTTAAATGTTTTTGGTAAAAACAAAATAAAAGACGAACATTTTTTTTATTATATTTACACATCCATCAAAACCCGGACGACCCTCCATAGGACCCAAATTTCTTGTAATGGCCTTATTGACTACTCTGTATAATCTTTGTTATCATGATTTATAGAAGAAACACCTTTTTTTAATGTTAGCCCGAGATATGCATGTTTTATAGTACATCAAGAAGGTGGATGGTCCCAAAAGTCATTTTTTTGTGGATGTTGCGGAGATGTTGAGAAATTACTATAAAAACAAATTGATGCTATCATTGATGTCGATGTCTTATTTGACATAAAGATAAACTTAGTGATGTTTTTTTGAACATCTAAAAAGCATAGTACTACTATGTCAATGAGCAGAGTATGTAGCTATTCCATTTTGACTCCAGGTGAGTATGTGAAAGTTACTATGGGTTGATATAAATTGTTGACCAAATGTGAAAAACACAAGGGAATGGCAATCACTTGGCATGCTTTGCATAAAAAAGAAAATAGATGAATGTAGACTATGGATGAAAAAAAGATTCTTTATATAAGTGGGGTGGTAGGATGTAAAACAATCCATATGGGATATGTAAAACAAGAATTATGCTCAAAATAGGATTTTTGAAACAATGTCTAGATATTTGAAACAATTTCTAGATATCCAATGGTCAAACTCTCATCTTCTAATTCATCTCATATCCTTTGAGGATTCATGATGGACAATGGTCCATTTCAGTATAAGAACAACTTTTCCATTCTTCATTCTCACTAAATGTCAATGAAGTAATTCCTTCACTTTCTCTTGATGGTAGATGGGTCTTGGGCTTTACTTTAGAGTTTGGATTTTCCAGCTAACATTAGACTTTAACTTCAAAAAGTGCTCTTGGTGAGCAGTCAGATTTCACAAATTTATTTTTTATTTTTTATTTTTTATTTTTATTTTTAAGATTAATAAAGAAAAAAAATTAATAATTTTTTATTCGGAATTCTGGATTCCCGCACCACTGCCGCTGCAGTTTTGGCTAGGCGAAAATAGGAGAAAAACAAATTTTTGAGCCAAAAAAAAGTAAATTTCAAGGTACCTTAGAAGGCTGTGGAGCAGCCCTCTAAAGGCTTGAAATTTTCTCTAATGTGTCTTCAATGAACTTTTTGCATTAAAAGCACAAGACAAAAAGACACAACGTGAACAAGCGGAAACGACAATACGTGCGGGAAGACAAAGACACAAGGCACGCAACGCAAGAACTCACAAAATGATTGGCTAACCAAGCATTGCTCCTCCAAAATGGCCCAAAAATGCCACTTTTCACTACTCTACAACTATATTTTGATAACTAATCCAAATTAAAAAATTTAGGACAATAGGAGTGCATCAAAATCTACTTACAACTCCAGAAAAATTTGAAAAAACAATTTGTCTAAGAAGAAGATCATTTTGGGCCGGAAGGAGTAGAACAAATCAGTGTACTTCTCGAAAATGAAAATACATACATTACTGGTCCCACCTTATCCATCTCTCTCTCTCCCGAAAGCCCTGAATCCCAACGCTCTTGTAATCTGAGCTGTTTCGCAGCTGTTTTGCAGCAGCCCCGCAGCTATGGCGTCCCCCTCGCTCCCCACGGTGAGGGCTGCCACTCCTCCCAGTGACCGCACTCCCGCCGTCGTCTCCAGCCTTCGCCGCACCCTTCCGTCCTCCTCTCCACTCAAGCATCCCCAATTCGGCATCGCGCATGGCGCCCGGAGCTTGGGCGTGCGTTGTTGCAGTAGCAACGACAACGGGCGCGACCCGGCGAAGGCGAAGACCAAGGCGGGGGCGGGTCGTTCGTGGGTGAGTCCTGATTGGCTCACTAACATTGTGCGTCTGGGTAAGGGTCCCGACACTTCGGGCATTCCCGTGACGGACGCGAAGCTGGAGGACGTGCAGGACCTGCTCGGGGGCGCCCTGTTCCTGCCGCTCTTCAAGTGGATGGGCGAGGTCGGGCCCGTGTACCGCCTGGCCGCGGGACCCCGCAACTTCGTCATCGTCGGGGATCCCGCCGTGGCCAAGCATGTGTTGAAAGGCTACGGGACAACGTATTCCAAAGGACTAGTGTCCGAGGTCGCGGAGTTTCTGTTCGGATCAGGGTTCGCCATTGCGGAAAATCAGTTGTGGAAGGTACGCACAATCTTGTTGCATTGGTTTCTTTTAGACTAGCGCGCTGCCTCAGTTTCCAAACCCTCGTTGGCTCTCTTGCACATGATGTCCACATCAAGTAAGGGAACCTTGCCTGAATGCGTCGAGCTGAGCATATTTACTTTGAGAAAGGTGAGGTTTTCAATTTTCTTCTTGTTAGCAATTCAAAGAGGATTTGAAGGCACGAGAGAATGCGTGAATTGGTTACTATATGCGAAAGTTATAGGGGTTTAAAGATGTACTGGTAGATGACCTAATATGGACAGGAGTTTCGTTTTGAGGCGTACTACCTCGAAATCAATCGATAAGTTTTGTTCTCGTTGTGCAGAAATTTGAAATGTTGCATTTGGGTAGGCATCGCAATTCGCTGTAGTTAAGGTGGACAGACTTATTTCTGTCTTGTGAAGGGAATTGTGGAACTCGCACATGGGACTCTCTTTGATAAATTGGCAATCAGCACCATGAATTTTTTGAAAGAAGAAATTTTAATTTACTGAATCTAGAGGGAAATGCTATAAATTTATGAAGTTCATTGGTATAGGGTACCTCAAACGACCACTTGCATTCCAGATGTACATGTATTTAGTACATGCAGTTTGGGACTAGGGACGGAATGGATCTGTCCCCCTAATTTCAGAGCACGTCTCGTCCAATTTCATGGCTAGTGAGGATAATGAGTCTCTAGTCTGCTCCTTTTTGTTCATTATAGCTTGTTGAGTTTCTTGTTGTTTCTCTCCTCTCCCCGAATACAGGTTCTAGGTCATGCACAGGTTTGTTGCTGAGCTTCTTTAGAATGGAGTAGCTAATGGCAATCAGGACATGGTTATAAAATGTTTGGCAAGTTAGTTTGGCCAGGTAGGTATAAACTTGCGAAATGGTTTTCATTAACCGTAGCATGGATTGCCATTACCAACCATAATGTGAATGCCAATACAAATGGCATTTTAACTCACTTTCAATATTTGATCCTTCGTAAATTCATTTGGGGAACCTAATCAACACCGGACTTTGAACTTGACGGAAATATTGTGGATTTTAATTGCATTGATTGAATATTTTCTAAGTCGGATCCTGTAGTGGATTGCAAGAGCGATTACGAAGGGCTATTATTATAGGGTTTATGGTTTCTAGACCTCCTCTCGACCATGAAAAGCTCCGCCCCCCGTCAATTTCAAAACCCTGCATGGGCATTATGATGTGGTGTGAATGGAACTCGATCATATTTCGCCTTTCATTGTGCAGGTTCGGCGACGGGCGGTCGTTCCCTCCCTGCATAAGAAATACTTGGCTACAATGGTGGATCGGGTCTTCTGCCGATGCTCGGACACGTTAGTTGCCAAGCTGGAGAAAGCGATGGAATCAGGGACTGCCGTGAACATGGAAGAACAGTTCTCGCAGCTGACGTTGGACATCATCGGTCTTTCTGTCTTCAACTACGACTTCGATTCCCTGAAATCCGATAGCCCTGTCATCGAAGCCGTTTACACTGCTTTGAAAGAAACCGAGTCCAGGTCCACTGACATATTGCCCTACTGGCAGGTTAGCGTCTCTTTCTTCCCCGTTCTATTCTTGTATCTACTGAGGATTTAGCATCGGGATGCTGCTTTCCTTCAATGAAAGAGTTTCTGATATGCCTCTCAGTTTATCTTGGTTGCATGTTAATCGATTTCTAGTTTTGCATGTTTCAGAGCTTCAAAATTGTGACATTCTAGTGTGCACAGCTCTTAAATCTAGGATTAGTACAGATCTGATGTTGTTCTTGACTGGCATCTGGAAAGTGCCAATTTCTTGAAATTTCACCGATTTAACAAATATAAGAGTGAGGTTGGGAATCCATATATGGCCTATTCGTGGTCTACTTAGGGCAAAAGGTCTACCACCAAATAGATTCACTACTGAACGCAACGGCAAGAATTGAATTACAAATGCGACAGACCATGAGTGTCGTATTGTGTTGACAACTTTTTGCGAGGGTCAGTGACATCCTCTCAGAATCTATTCCTCATGGAATTGTTCGTGATGCTGGACATGGAATGGAATGCAGATTCCTCTGCTGTGCAAGATTGTACCTAGGCAACAGAAAGCTGCTAGAGCTGTCGAGATTATCAGGGAGACGGTCGAGAAGCTCGTAGCACAATGCAAGGAGATGGTGGAGGCCGAGAAGGAGACTGTGCAAGGAGAGGAGTATGTGAATGAGTCGGATCCTAGTGTCCTGCGGTTCTTGCTGGCAAGCCGAGTAGAGGTATTGGTTACCCTCTGAAGGACCCGGGATATATGGCATTAGAACGACCAGTGTGATTGATCCTGTTGTGAAGAATATCATTGAAATGGGGTTACATTGCATGTCTTGGTGAGAAAATAAATAGAACCGAACAAAAGAGAGTCCGCATGTGACCTAGTCAAGCTGCTAAAGGAATCATGGGCTTCTTGCTACCTTAGGGGTTACCCCTACCGATTTGGTTGTCCGAGGCAATAAATAGGGTTACGAGATGGCATATTACTGTAGACATCAGAAGCTCTCCCTAGTGGCTGAGACTTGTGATATGGGTGCAGGTATCTAGTGTGCAGCTTCGAGATGATTTACTGTCGATGCTTGTGGCAGGCCATGAAACGACAGGGTCCGTGTTGACGTGGACTGTGTACCTTCTGAGTAAGGTGAACCGGGTGGCTCTTCAACTGAAATTATGTCTTATTTTGCATCTTGGTGGTTATTATCTGGATTTGAGTGGTCCTGTACAGAGATTTCAGAGCCTACATTAGCTGCCTGGTATGCTTCCAGTCTTTCTGGGTTCTGGAATTTACAACTAACTGGGTGCATGTGGTTTTTGCAGAACCCGTCTGCACTGGCCAAGGTTCAAGAGGAGCTTGATAGAGTTTTGGAAGGAAAGAAACCACAATTTTCTGATATAAAGGAATTGAAGTATTTAACGCGCTGTATTAACGAATCAATGCGGCTCTACCCACATCCGCCGGTATCATGTCTACATTTTACACATCACTCTTTGCCTATTGATATATGATTGTGGTTTTATGTGTTGTTCACCATCTGATGTTCACATCCCAAACATAGCTCTATTAACAGTTGAGCGCATTCTATTTAACGCCGAAGGTCATAGAAAGTCCACTTTGGATTTAAATAGGACTAAATCCGAATATCATAACTTTCAACACATATTCCTAATGTTCAAGAATGCAGGGTATGATTTCCTGTTTCTATGGGTACTTTTTCTTATCTTCCGTGGAGCTTCCCATAGAGTTACTTCAACTCCTATAGAAATGGAAGCAGCCACAATTGGCAATTTGGGCACTGGTTAAGTTCTATTGCATGAATAATACTCTTGTAGCAATTTGAAGGGCACACTTGAAGACACTATGGCCAGATTGTTGTCGTTGCAGCTCAGTGACAAAGCTCGAGTGCGGAGTCTTTATTTATCAATGGTCGTTCGTTCGGCTGCAGAACTGAGAACTCTATGCGACGTGGTTTGATTCTTCCAACAGGTTTTGTTAAGGAGGGCGAACGTAGCTGATGAACTACCTGGAGGTTACAGAATAGATGCGGGGCAAGATGTCATGATATCGGTGTACAACATTCACCACTCTCCCGAGGTGTGGGATCGGGCTGAGGAGTTTCTTCCGGAAAGGTTTGATTTGGATGCACCTGTGCCCAACGAAAGCAACACAGACTACAAGTGAGTGAATTGGACGCTATCAGCACTAATGTTTTATCCCATAAAATTCCAAGGATTCATCGTTATAGTTTGACCAATTTGGTTGATTACACTGAAAAATCAAGAATTTGGATGTGGCCAAATTTTATATCACTAGAATCAATGATGTGTTGGTCAAATAACCATATAATTGGACAATAGAAAGCCTCCATATGATTACTCAAAACTTCTAATAGGAACATGAGGCCCAATATGGGCTTCTTGGGGCTACGTCTGCTATTTTGTAAATGGTGATATTTATCAGATGACTGTCGTTCATAATACCGTCAGTGGCTGCTCTGAACTATCGATCGCAAGGAGCACGTCTTGTTGCCTAGTGAAACTAAGACCTGTAATGTGATTCTGTGTGGTGGTTGCAGATATATTCCATTCAGTGGGGGGCCTCGCAAATGTGTGGGTGACCAATTTGCTATGCTAGAAGCGACTGTTGCTTTGGCAGTGCTTCTCCAGAGGTTCACCTTCGATTTGGTTCCTGACCAAACAATTGGGATGACAACTGGAGCCACTATTCACACCACTACGGTAAATAATCCCGCAGTCCTGTACTTCATGTGCACTTTCTACCATGTCACTGCTCTCTTACAATGCATCAGTATGGCTATCCAAACTTGCTCTAGAAACCAGGACTGGCATAGATCTGAGTTCCAGACGCCTGGTTGCAAAAGCGCCACTTTCGTGAATTTCTGCTAATTTAACGAATTTGATGGTTCATGCTGTGCTAATGTTAGTGCCAGTGTGATGTTATTGTCATTGCCATATTCTTGCTATATTCAAGGGCAACCAGTCAACATTAACTTGGCATTCCTTTAACAACTTGGTTCACATTATATTGACATTCCATCAAGAATATTGTGAGTCTAATAAGGTTATCTTTTGAGAGGTTCACCCTATTGCCCGAGAATTGTTCTTCTCTGTGAGCGTATACACATTATCAGTTTCTGACTCGGCACTATGTTGTGCGTGGGTGTGGCAGGGTCTATTTATGACAGTGGTGAACAGGCAACCAAAGAAGGTTTCCGAACTGATTCTTGCCTGATCGAACAGGATCACTAGACTGTAAGTAGATTGTCTGTACACTACTAGACTTCACCAAAATTGACTGGTGACTGATAGGGTTCAGTAAAAACCCACGTATTACAGTTCAGTCGGGGAAGCTGGTGACTATCCTGTCTCACAGAGGGGTGCGTCACCTCCTATTGAACATGAATAAACTGTTCTCGCCACCAATCAACAGCGATGCAGCAATGCAGCGATGCCATCTTGTTACGCCATCTGCGGACATATTGGGCTAATTCTGTGGCTTCCCATGAGATATATGTTCGTTTTTGCAAGCTTGCTCCTATTCAGCAACGATCGGTTGCGCGACTTCCACTGCTCACCATTTTCTTGTGGTAGTGTCCACGCAAAGAATGTCTTCAGCAAGAGTATGTTTCTCGTTGAGCGAATTATGTGCTGATGCCGAGGTTAGCGCGGGTTGTTTGAACCGATCACGGTTATTTTCAGAGAAGACTATTCTTGATGCAGGTATATACTGCGTTCTATCTTCACGTTAGGCAGCAATGGCGTGGGTTATGAAATCTCATGGCCATCTGATACCTATGGAGGGAGAGGGCACTTGGTCTAGTGGTATGATTCTCGCTTTGGGTGCGAGAGGTCGCGAGTTCGATTCTCGCAGTGCCCCTTTTGCGAATTTGCGGTGGATTACTTTTCTGACAAATTTGAAGCCATACTGAAAGTTTCTCTTCAAGCTAAGTTACCGTAATTCAGTGAAATGAATCACAAATTATTTTTTTCTTTCAGTTATTAGTTCCCATGGCTTCCACGTCTTTGCAAATAAATTTGTGGAGTTTGGAGTTGCGAGTTGCTACTGTACATACAGTACTTGTCCACCTGCACGGAGTTTTGGCACCCAACTCTGCCTGCCAAAATACCGTACGTGCAGGGCAGTTTTGGCAGGACAGTGCTGAAATAATTTAGTTTTTGAATTCGGCACTTTCGGCAAAGAGATAGGAAATTTTTTGTTTTTGAATTTGGCATTTTGGCAGGCACTTTATGAGGGCGCTCCTAATTTTGGATTGATAGGAAATTTTTTGTTTTTGAATTTGGCATTTTGGCAAGCACTTTATGAGGGCGCTCCTAATTTTGGATTGATTCTTTCTATTCATGCATAAATGTGTTGATTTTTCTGATTTTTCTCAAAAACAATTATTCCAGATTTTTAGAAATAGTTATAAATAATTTTTTGAATTTTGACATCTTCCAAATTCTCCTGAATTATTTACAAAACTGACCTACACGTACGGTGTGCCTTAGTCAGCACTAACATAGAAGTACCTAAGATAGAAGTACCTATATCTGATAATCATAACTTAGGCATTTAGGCATTTTAGCCTATAGACTTAATCCCTAAGGACCGAGGTGATTTTCCTATCAAAAGCCACTCAAAACTATCAATTCTATTGCAAAGAGAAAAGAACTTTAAAATTTGTTTTTGTTTTGCATATCCAACTGTAAGATCTTATACTTGACTAGTATATGAATACGTGGAATAAATTTCAGGAACTTTGACCATGTAGATTATGAGATATATGCATTTAAAGTGAATAAAGTGAAAAAAACAAGTTTTTTATACTTGACTAGTATATGAATACGGGAACTTTGACCATGTAGATTATGAGATATATGCATTTAAAGTGAATAAAGTGAAAAAAAACAAGTTTTTTGGCACCTTGCTTGACTAGATTTTTTGGCTAAGAATTTTTTTAGTTCAAATTTTTTGCATTGCTGATTTTGATTTTCTACTTATTTATGTTTAGTAGTTGAGTTGAGAATCTACAAAAAAAATTTAGGAAAAATAGCACTTAATTTTCACTCATTAAAAAATTGTTAAATAGGGGTGGATACAAGATTGAAGAAAAAACTAAATTGTTAATAGCTTTTAGATGGAATTGAGTCACAATAATCCTAACGGTGAGATTGTTCTAGCAAGAAAATCTAACCTTTTCTAATAAATTTTTTTGTAAAATTCTAAAAATTGCATTCAAAAATGAATTCTACAAGTTATTTCTTCAAGAAGATGCTTAGATTGCCTGAAAAACTAAGATTGTCCCTTAAGTTTCTCATTATTAGTCCAAATTGAATGAAACAAAGCCTCAAATGTAGACAAAAATATAATCTTTGAGAAAAAAATCTGAATTTTTCTTTTGACTTTCTGTGACTTTTTTTGCGTTGCCTGCCAAACTTCATTTTTGCTTTTTGTGCCATAACTTTTGCTCCCGGGCATCAATTAAAAAAAAACTATATATTTGCAAAGCTCTTGCTAAAATACACAACCTCAAAAAATCCCAAAAAATATCACTAAAAGTTGAGACAAAAGGAACCTGCCCGGACCAAAATTGTCCCCCGAGGGAACAAATGGTCCTTTAGGGGTTAATTTTTTCAGCCTATAGGATGTAGGAAATCTGTTGAGAAATTGAGCTCAATGTGTGTAAATATAAGGATGAGGAAGAATGCAAAAAAAAAGAAATGAAATTTGTTTCCCAGAATGAATATTTTATTCAATAGAAATGTGGATTTGTAATTCGGATCCATTCTGGTTTCATAAACTCACCTATTTCATAGATTCACCTATTGCAATTAGCTTAGGCACTTCTCCCTAAGCAAGGAGGCAAGAGAGATGAATGAACAAAAAGGTACAAACAGAGAATCTTTTTTAATGAACTGTGCATCCAACTATTCTCAACAACATGTCACCTTATAAAGCCATCATTGGAGGACTTCAACTTTAGTATTGGCCAGTCACAAGGCTGCAAAAGCTCTTGGAAACTTGAGCCAATTAGACAATGTGCACTTAGAAGGGCCATAACAAACACACCCCAAATTTCAAGTGAACAATCCTAAGTAAGTATTCATGATAAAAAGCAGGCAACCAATTAATTTTGGAATGGTAGTCAGTTAGTCCTTGAGCGCCAAGCTGGTCACTGTGGAAATCATCCTTTTGGTTACCATGTTAATCATTGTTTGCTTAAAAAAACACCAAGAGCACTTATCAGAGGTCAAACTATTGTGCAAGATCATTTTTACAAAATTCTAAAGATGAACATGTGCACTAATGCCTTACATAGAAGCTAGGATTCTCTATAATCCATTAGACACCTAATATTTGCAAGTGATCTTATAGGGTTAAGAATATACTTTTTAGTTGTCCATACTAAACACCTATTGTGGACAAGCACTATTTGGAAAGAATATTGTAGTCCAACAACATAGATTGAGAAGTTAAAAAATATGAAAATATAAATTAATATAACAAAAAATTCTAAAAATTCTACCAACATAAAATTCTTATCAAATTTGAATACCAAACCTAAGTTATTGATCACCAACCAAAAGTTACCAACTAGATTCAAGGCTACTCTTGGTCTTTGAAGGCACAATGTGTTCTGTAGTATAATATGCATTCTTTCCAATTGGAATCTCTAGCCCATCATCCTAAACAAATTCTTTTGCATCCTAATGTAGTAAAAATTGCATTTGGTATGAAATTGTGGTTTAAAGTTTGGAATTGAGTTGAAAAGTTATCATTTTATGAATCATATGACTTCTTTAACCCCTACAGACCCAAGGCCTTTGTTTTGCCAAAAAACATTCAAAACTGCCATTTCTAAAGCAATAAGTAAAAAAATTTGAAAAATGTTTTTCTTGCACATCTAATCGTAGGATCTTACGCCTAACTAGTATAAGAATGTGTGGAATTTTTGGCCAAAAAAATTGCAAAATATCTGCATTTGAAGTGAAAAAAATAAGTTTTTCAGCATGTTGCACGACTAGATTTTTTGACTTCAAACATTTTTAACTTAAAAGTTTTGCACTACAAAAATTTAAGCATGAAATCTTTATAGTAGAAAATGGAGTTGAGGGTTTAGGAAAAAATAAATAAAAATAAATAAATTATCATTCTTAAAAAAATTGTTAAGTAAAAGTAGGTACAAGATAGAAGAAAAATCTAAAATATTCATATATTTTAGTGGAATTAAAATGCGCTAATACCAATGGTGAGATTGGTCTAGCAAGTAAACTAAACCATGCTAAAATTTTTTTTTTTTAAATTGCATTCAAAAATGAATCCTACAAGTTATTTTGAAGCTTTCTAGAATCCAGATAGACAAAAATATATTCTATGAGAAAAAAATATTAAAAAAAGAATTCAAGTTTTTGCAATTTTTTTTTTGCTGCCTAGATTCCCTCCATCCCTTGTTTTGAGCTTATTTGGTCATAACTATTGTTTCTAGAATTCTAGACACCGATTGTGAAAAAAATTATATTTCCACAGAGCTTATCAATTTTTCTATCTTCAAAAAAAGTTTAAGAAAATTACAACAAAACTTGAGCTTGTAGGTACCTGCCTAAAATTCCATTTGTCCCCTAAAGGGATAACCACTATAAAAAAACCATATTTTTTAGGATGTTTTTACTATTTTTTGGAACGCATTTTTGTGGACATTAAATAAAACAACCCATGTTTTTATGTCAACAATGATGTTCAATAAAATGTCTTCTTATAGTGAACTGTCTATTAGGGGTTAACTAACAAAAGGTCCTTAGTTTTATTATTCTACAATTTGAAGGGACACTTTTGAATTGCCATTGGAATTGTATAGGGAGTGAACACTCACAATAGCACTATCTAAAAGAAGAAGAAGCCCCCCCCCATAGGATCTACAATAGGATGCTATGTGATTTTATTTTGACCACCTATAAAGTGGAGGCACCTATATCTATCACTTCAAGTAATTCCGCATACTTTGAGGTAGAGTCAACACATGAGACTTGGAGGGTGCACTATATAGTATGTTTGATGATCATGTGCATTCAAGCCCCTATTACATGGGGGCTATACAGGTAAATTTTTGTGAATTTATGAAGGGCTACTTCTACCTAAATTTCTAAATTTGTCTTATTTCATGTACCTTATCTTTCATTTTACTAATTTTCTTGTGCTAGTTTAGGGTACCTGGCCTATGTTCATTATAAATAAAGAACAATTGTATGTTTCATACAAACACGTGATGGGGTCATAAGGAAACTTATCACTAGAAATTGGGTTTACATGTAATGGTATATTCTGTACATAACAAGAAATGGAACATTTGGAAATTAGTGTCAAACAAACATCACTTTCAAAAACCAACTAGATTCAAACAATAACTACTTTCAAGTACAAACCAGCACCATGTTGAAAACATTGCACAAAGTACCATAATACGCACGCACATGAGTTGAGGGTGAAAAAGCATCGTGCAAAAATGTAGCACATGTGTTAACAAACTCAACACATATCATTTCAAAAACTGAGGGCTGCACAAAGAGGGGTCTAGAGGTTTGATTTCAAAATGCAATAGCACTCCATATCTCTAACACAATACAAAGATCCTGGAAACAAGACAACACCAAAAAGGATCGGCAGCCTACTGACTCCACCATGGGCTTAACATATGCTTAACATATGGAAGTACAACGTTGCTCAAGTTAGTAAGCTTGAAGGCTTTTAAATTTCTTGTTTCTGACACCGGTGCATCTAGCCTGCGTTTATGGTGAGCGCGTCATGCATTAACAAGACCACGAGTTCCTTTCTTTTTTCTGATTAAAATAGTATCTTCTGCTGGCTTGGAATACAAAGACGAAGCATAACATATTGAATCTGGTGCAGGGTTTTGGAGTACACCACGCCATGAATCCCGACCCATACAGAGGCCACTGTATATTCTTCTTCTTCATCTTCTTCATGTACAGATGCTTTGAAATTGGAGGATCCGGATCCCTCTCTTAGGTGTTAGCTTTTTAACTTCATGATAATTGATGCTGCAGGGTGTGGGTGGAGCTGTAGAACTTGCACCTGGATACTTGCCAGCTGAGAAAAGTAGGGGGCTTGTGCATTGCCGATGAAGTGCAGACTGGCTTTGGTCGGACAAGTAGTAATTTTTGGGGGTTCCAAAATCACGGTATAACTTCTGAAATTGTGACACTTGCTAAGGTCAGTAATGTTCAATTCTACCTTTACTTTTTATGTTCTGCAGTGCAAGCTAAATTTGGAGGAATAGGTGCTGTTGGCATCTACAATTTGAATTCAAAGCTCGGGGTTAAGCCTATTTTTTTTTCCATTACGCTACGTGCTGCACTCCATTAGAATGTTTGTCAAGAGTGGAGTTAAAAGGAGTCCTTGCGATGACTTTACACTCCTTTGCATAACTTTGTGGTCTTAAATTCTAGGGAATTGGCAACGGGCTGCCTTTGACTTAGTGCTGTCATAGCGTTTGCATTTCAACACATACGGAGGCAATCCAGAATGCTCGGCCGCAAGCCACGCTGTGCTTGACGTGCTTGACAAAGAAAAGAGGCAGGAGCATTCCGTGCCACAGTTGGAGACCATCTCCTGCACCGTCTGCGAGCACTTCAAAAGAAACATGATAATAAGTGTCTGCAGGAGATTTCATCTCTGTTATTATGCCATGTGCACGCCTATTTCGTTGTTTTGAAGTTTCTATAGCAATGTTGGAGATTTACAGAGTTTTGGACTCGTTTGTACCTTAGTTTTGACCAGTTGTAGAACCAAGTAAATTATTTGGACTTAGCTTTCTAGAGTTCATGCAGTCGTAGATCTCGTTCTATTTTTGAACATACTACTTGACAATGAGTCATGCTCATCAAGTTTTTCCCTTTTTGAACATTTTGTTTTGTGTCCCTCCCTTTTTTGTTACCCAAATGGGGAGAGAGTTTATTATGGATTTGCTTACTTGGTGCAGTTATTGGAAATGTCCACGGACGGGGTCTTATGCTGGGCTCTGTTATGGGCGCTGAGCTAGTGAAAGACCGTCAATCAAAGACTCCAGCAAAAGAAGAAACTCTTCGTCTTTTTGAGGAAATGAGGGGTAAAATTGCACCTTATTTGTGGCCTTGACATATTTTTATATACATAAAGAATTTGTTGCATTGCATGGTGGGAAAGTAAAGCTCTTCAGTGAGTTTCATTGTCTTACTCGGTGGTGTCTATTGCTATCGCAGATCTTGGAATTCTGGTTGGGAAAGGAGGGCTTCATGGAAATGTCCTCCGATTCAAGCCACCAATGTGTTTCTCAATGGAAGATGCAAGTAGGTTTGCTTTTCCAGTTTACCTCTGCAATTCCTCATTCCAGGGCTCATAGCTTATATACTAAAAATTATGATCTTAGCTTGTTAACACTTGCCAGGTATTTAATCAACTGGATGCTTGTTTTGTTGATTGGGTTTTGAAGACTTCTTGGTTGATGGCATGGACCATTTCATGTCCAAGTTGTCAAGGAACCCAAGGCCATTGTTCTTGCAAGTGCCAAGTCGGAGAATTTGGAGGCCTTATGAATATTTCCTCTCGCTGGATAATGCTGAAAATTTGGGTGAAAGGTTGTAGACGTAGGTTACCTGTCGTGATATTCATTTCAGGTTGAACCTGACGTTTTTGGTGATGATTCCCACCAAGTTGTATTCTCAAGGTTATTGAATGCTGACTATTCGGTACTTATCGTTTTGTTGTGTATAGTCATGAGTATCCAATGAGACAAATAGCATTATTCCACTATAAAAAACTCGTGTTTTTCGGGATGTTTTCACTATTTTTTGGAATGTATTTTTGTGGACATTTAAAAAAAAACACTCATGTTTTTATGTCAATAATGATGTTTAATAAAACATCTTGCACACTCTCGCGAAAGAGGATTTCAAATCTCTTAAGTACCAAGAATTTGGCATCTTTGATGCTCTCTCAAACATCCTATTAGGACAAATTTTGGCTTAATAAGACTGAATGCCGAAAGAAATTGTTATAAGCTTCTGCATGTGGAGTCGACTAGTCAAAATTCTGGAATATTGCTACACCAAGTGCAAAATAGTTCATACTTGAAATGCTAAATGTTAAGAGGATGGTACTTTTGTTGTTGCTACGGTAATGAGCATCACTCACCACGTACAAAGGAAACCACACAATTGGCAGAGAAGCTCTTGGACTTGCAAGTAATATTTCATTCAAGATTAACTTGAAATAATCACTTCAGTATTTGTGATCTGTTACATGATGCCTCAAAAATGTCTATTGCTGCATGGTCTAGGGTAAGCCATCCTACTAGTGCCAAAATTCACTCAAGCCTACTAGCTAGTGTCACTACGAATCAATAGTGCTCATGCTCATGTGTGCACATTGTGGCACTGACAGGATAGCTTACCATACCTCTCCTTCAGTCTACACTCATCTTGACTGTCTAGTGAATGGCTAACTAGGAATTTTACGAGGGTTTTGTAGCGCCATTCATTTGACAATGCATTCATTGCCTGTCCTCACAACTTGAATCCCAATACTGAAGACTTAGCTGATACGAATTTAACCTCAATGTACTCCAAAAGATGGTATGTAAGTAAACCTTGTTTTGCTTACTTTCAAAACTCTGTTAAATGTGGGCACCTGAAATGGACGCAGAACTCCTCTCGTACTTGGGAGCTTCAGCAGAGGCCGGGGTAAGAATGGGCAAAGTGCAGAAGAAGTGGCCGACCTAATGTGGGTGTTTGAGCATGACACCAAAACAAAAACAGAAGAGCTTGCAGAAATGAGGGTGAGACAGAAACACAATACCTATGCAATAGTATCCATGATGGTGTGTTCGAATGCTCTATACTTTGTAATTAAGGAGAGAAAACAGCAACTTCACAGCCCGTCCTTCAACGTCAATTTTGCTTAATTGGCAGAATTTCATTCTCAAGTGATTGAGTTCTCTACGGTACGTCTTGTATCTTTGGAAACAGTCTTCGATTGGTGTTGGATTGTGTACTTGTAGTTGTGGGAGTGGTACTCTTCACTTGATTGAAATTGAGCTTTTTTCAGCTTCTGAGAACTGATTGCAACTTTAGGGTGAAGTTTCTCTTCGGGGACGGTGCCTGCACTTTCAAGCTCCAGCGCAGATTGAACACTTTTGTTGGGTCGAATTCATCAGCGGTGAGTCTTTTGTGCAGCAAGTTTCTGAGATGGAATAAATAGGGATTCATACATTAGGATGAAGCGGGGGGTGTACTGTACACCCCCCTACAAGAAAGGTTGACGCCCCCCTTTTGCACCCTTCAGGTTTTTTGACATTACTTTGAACATATTTGACATTTCTTGTTTTCGTCAATCAACATTTGTGTCTAACCCAATCTCCCTCAAGTATACCAAATTTTCAATTTCCAAAAACCAAAACTCCATTTTCAGTGAATTTTTTTAATTTTTTTTCACGGTTTTACATGAAAATTCATAGAAAAATATTAATGATGAATTTTTTAAATTTAATTGCGGAGATATGTAGGAAACATCCAAACACACATCTTTTCTTCAACAAACATCTCCAAAAAAGTTTCACAATTATGGTGGCAGAAGTTACAGTGGAGGCCTGAATAGTGCCTAAAATTTTGAAAATTCATATCTCTTTATTATAATTAGATTTTGTTTTTATTCCTTTACATTGTAACTAATTTTACACATTTGAGCATGATGGTACAATTACTTTATCAAAATCTAATTATAATAAAGAGATATGAATTTTCAAAATTTTAGGTACTATTCACGCCTCCGCTGTAACTTCTGCCACCATAATTGTGAAACTTTTTTGGAGATGTTTGTTGAAGGAAAGATGTGCATTTGGATGTTTCCTACGTATCCCCGCAACTAAATTTAAAAACTTCATCATTAATATTTTTCTATGAATTTTCATGTAAAACCGTGAAAAAAAATTTTAAAAATTCACCAAAAATGGAGTTTTGATTTTTTGAAATTGAAAATTTGGTATACTTGAGGGAGATTGGGTTAGACACAAATGTTGATTGACAAAAACAAGAAATGTCAATTATGTTCAAAGTAATGTCAAAAAACCTGAAGGGTGCAAAAGGGGGGCGTCAACCTTTCTTGTAGGGGGGTGTACATAACATTGTTAGCGGGGGGATTCAGAGGAGTGGGATAATCCCCCCTTGGATGCCTGGGATGGCAGATGAGGGGGTTCATTTCTAATTTCCTTCATCCCATTGGCTTTAGGGAGTTAGGCTCCGTTGTTGTGATTGGCTACGTTCTCATGAGCTAGCGCGTTCATACTATGGAACACACATAACAATCCTTTTTTTTATTTAGATTTGCAAGTGAAATGTTTATGAAAGACCTAGGCTCACAAATAGGGACCTACAACCCAACCAACTCGTTTGAAAATTCATAAGTAATTCAAAAAATAATGCTCTGAAAAGTATGAGATCCCTTCAGGTGGGTTAGATTCCTCATCAATTTCTCTTTGTCTGAAAATGAGCTAAAAATATTCCAATCCAAGGAAATACATGTAAAAGGAAGACCAGCTCTTATATGCTCCATTTCTGAGCCTCCTACCTTAACTTCACCTCCGTCACTCACTGTTCTTTACTTTGATATAAGGTAAAAGACCCCATTGCGGTCAGAATTAGGAATGTGCACTCATACCATTGCTGAAATTTTTCAAATTTTTTTCCACACAAAGATAAGTGTGAGAGACAATGGAGACATTTGAAATTATATTTTTTGGACCAAGTATGAATTAGTTCTGAATTTTTATAAGTGATCAGCCCATAGGGGTTTGTAGGCTACCTTATGACCAACAAAATCTGAATCCAATATAGTTGTCTTCCTACCCAATGCAGCCACAACATTTTCAAATATGGAAGACCTAAATATTCAATTTTTACAAAGAATTTTACGCTGAAAAGTTGGAAGTACCTATTAAGGTCACTAATTACTCCATAACTACCATGTAAGGCATTGATTGTAGTCTGAAAAACCGCAATAGGGTCATTAGGTGTCCATCATGGACAATTTGACCGCAATGGGGTCTTTTACTTTATGCCTTGCATATTATATATAATGGACAGTTGCAACCAAATTGAAGTTCTACAATTTTGTACTCAATTTTACACGGCAGGAGGTAAGGTAGTCTGTTCTAAAAGTGACGTACTGCTTCTAAAACTGACATGGCGCACTGAAACACTTTGCTTTCTTCAAAGTACCAACAGTGTACATTTCAGGAGGGGGTCGGTTTCAGTGACCACTGCGTTTCAACTTAAAAAATTTGTAACGAATTCCACAAAGGTCCAAAAAATATGAAACGACTTGGATTAGATTCCAGTTCCATTTTTCTTCCTACAAAAATTTATTGAAAATTGTTTCAAGGAGTTTAGCTTCATGAAAAGGCAAACAACTCTTAAATGGTCGCTTGAAGAGCAAACGACCTACCTTATGCATTGATAAAGTACAGTATTCCAAACCAAATCCAATGTTTTGAATAGAGTTACTCGTAATGTGCCTGAAATTAGGAATTGGAAGACAAAGTTGTAGCACAAAGAATTTGAAAAAGTCCTAGAAAAACAGAGAATGAAACTCTTTGAAGCATCACAACATGCATTACTCCAATCAATACACAAGTTTTCAAAATCTACTATACAATTTTTTTTAAATAAATTTCTAAGGTAATTTTTTCTCCATTGAAATTAAGTGTATTTGAGCCCTCAACATTAGAAAATCAAGATTTGCAATGGACACCCTTGCACAAAATCTCAAATAGAAAAATTGTAATCATTCATTAGTCCAATAGTAGATTTTTGATGCTAAAACTAGACTTCAAAAAGAATTTTTCAAAAACAAAAATTACTAAAAATCCTAATTTGGTTAGGATTTATATAGCTTCAAAGTATTCTTGGCACCAAAATTTGGTGTCTTGAACATTTAGGGGTTAAATGCAACTAAGAACTACCACCTCACTTCAGTACCCAAAAAACAATATTAGATAGTTGAAGGATTTATACCAAAGGGCCAAACTCCCATTGAATCAAATGTCAATGTCAGCAAGCAATTTCTTTGCTAATTGCTACAAAGAATAGCTACTTGAAAAATGATATTAAAAAAAAAACTATTTGCAAAGGGTGGATTCTAACATTTTTCATACAATCTTATGATAGTGAATTTAATCATAAGGTCGGTAATATGCATATTCCAAATATGATTTCTATATGATTTCTAAATGATTTGTGATGATATGATAGCTAGATTAGATTACAAGGGATGATTTATATATGTAAGATTTTGAGCCATAGTTCATAACAGCCATATTTTATTAATCTGTTAACCCCTAAAGGACCAAGGTCTTTTTTTTGCCAAAAACTCTCGAAACTGCCATTTTTAGAACAAAGTGTAAAAAAATTTTAAAATTGTTTTTTTTGCACATCTAACCGTAAGATCTTATACCTAACTAGTATGATAATGTGTGGAAAAAATTTCAAAATTTTTGACCATACAGATTGCAAGATATCTGCGTTTGAAGTGAAAAAAACAAGTTTTTCAGCACATTGCGGACTAGATTTTTTGACTTTGAACATTTTTAACTTAAATTTTTTGCACTATAGAGTTTTGAGCTTTTAATCTTCATAGTGGAGAATTGAGCTGAGAGTCTAGGAAAAAAAAAATTCAAAAGAAATTAATTTTCGTTCTTAAAAAAATTGTTAAGTAGAAGTAGGTATAGGATAGAAGGAAAATCTAGAATATTAATATCTTTTAGATGGAATTAAAATGCACTAATTCCAATGGTGAGATTGTTCTAGCACAAAACTAAACCATGTGGAACTTTTATTTTTGAAAAATTGCAAAAGTTGCATTCCAAAATGAATCCTACAAGTTATTTTTTTCAAGAAGATGCTCTAATTGCCCGAAAAACAAGATTGTCCATAACTTTCTCATGACAAATCCAAATGAAATGAATCAAAGCTTTCCAAATAGGCATAAATATAATCTATAAGAAAAAAAAAAAAAAATTTAAAATTAAATTTTTTGTAAATTTTTTTGTTGCCCCTCTTCCCCTGTTTTGAGCTTATTTGGGCATAACTTTTGTTCCCGGGCACTGATTGATAAAAAAATTATATACCCACATAGTTTATCAGTTTTTCTATCTCCAAAAAAAGTTTCAAAAAATCACGACAAAAATTCAGCCCATAGGTACCTGCCTGAATCCCATTTGTTCCCTGAAGAGACAATGGTCCTTTAGGGATTAAGGTCAAAAGATAGTCTAAGCTTTCCAAATTATGAAGATTTTACATCCATGAGGTTGAATTTACTACTGCATGTCACTTCAATGGTTGTAATTGTCTTGTTTTTTTTATCTAGTCACTCAAAAAAAATAAACGGTAAGAATAATTCTCTCTCTTCAAAATTTAAATTGCAAGAGACATTTGTCCTATTTTGTAAATAAATTTTGGGGGAAAATATATGTAGCTCTAAAATTTTGGATTTATAGTATTTATCTAATAATTCTATTTTTGTTGTTGTTGTTCTATTTTTATTGCCTCCATTCAGCACAAAATTCTGCAAATATTTCTTACAATATTCTACACTAATCAATATTTATCAATAAGTCTTGAAACTAGAACTTGAAATTCTTTCTAAACTCTATAGTGAATTAATCTCTAAATACCCAAGGCACCACATTTTGTTATTGCCAAAACTCTAAGCTTAATTAAATTTTTATCAAAGCATTATTTTTAGCTCTCTACTATAAAATATCTTTTAAAGACTATTTTTGAATTTTTAGCATCAAATACATTAGATCTTGAGGGGAAAATCACACTAAATTTTTTTTTTACAAAAATTGTAGAATAGATTTTGAGAAGCCATAACTTGATTAAGGTTATAAATGTTGTATCTTTTAACCTCATATTTTTTCATAGATTCAATATTTGATTTGATATGTTAAAATAAGATTGATAGACTTCAAATCTCTTTCACAATATTAACACCCCTGTCATCAAAAATTATGATCATTCAATCCATAAGCAATATTGTTGTATTTTCTCTTCTTTCATAATATGTCTCATTTGATTTTGAATGATAGTATATTTCAAAAAAATTGTGAAACTTATCAAAACTTCAGTTTTTTATTTTATTTAATGCAAACTCCAAGAAGCTCAAAAAATCCCTTTAGCATTTAAAATTTTCCAAAAGAATGTTTTTTACTCAGTTCGAAATGTAATTTTTTTAATTATGGTAGTTTAAAAAGAATCATATTATCTGTACATGAAAGTCAATTTTAAAGAACTTTGCTAAAATAGTAACACTACAAGAAAATGGGGTGTTTTAAGTGAATTTTTAAGTATAGTCTTAGACATAAGATTTTAAGTAATGACCTTTAAGACAATTTTCAGCAAAATTTTACTAGAAATACATGTGTTTCTAGTAAAATTTTGCTAGAAATTGCCTTTAAGGTCATAACTTAAAGTCTTATGTGTAGGACTATACTTAAATATTCACGTAAAATATCCCATTTTCTTTTAGTGTGATAAACTTTCTAACGTGAAACATACTTGAATAGAATCTTTTCAAAATTCAAAGAGAATAATTTCAACCATGTATTTGCTAATGGTTGGCATACATTAAAAGTATATTCATCTAAAGCCCCAGTATTCACTTAAAAAGGTAGTATTTATTAATAATTCTTAAACTTCATATTCATTAGAGGGAATTCGGAGGACTTGGAGGACTGCAAGTCCCTGCTGCATTCCTAGAATGCGGGAACGTAGTTGTAGTAGTTAGCTGACATGGCACAATGATTGCTACGTCACTTTTGAAAAAAAAATTAAAATTAAAATATTTTTTTTCTTAAAATGATATTCGCAAAAAAAATTTAAATTTTAAAAAAAAATTAAAAAAATTAAAAAAAAAAAATTCTGATAGCCCCGTAACGCTTTTGGAATGGGCCAAAAATAGCCCTCCAAGGTCCCCAAAGCCCCTCTAATGCTTGTTGAAAGGGATTGTACTCTTGAAATTTAGAATATTAGCAAAATAGTATTTAAAAGCTTCATACCAAATAAATGTTAAAGAAGTCAAGGAGTCATTAGTATCCTAAAAGACTTTGTAAGTGGTCAAAGTTATGATTTTTGCATCAAAACGCCTACATCTTCTTCAAAAATTATTTGTAGAATTCTTTGAAAAATGACCTTAATCCTTAAAGGTCCAAGGCCTTTTTCTGCAAAAAAACACTCAAAACTGCCATTTGTATAGCAAAGAGTAAGAAAATTTGAAAATTGTTTTTTCTGCACATTCGACCATAGGATCTTACACCTAACTAGTATGAGAATGTATGGAAATTTTTTTTGAATTTTTGACCGCACAGATTGCAAGATATCTACATTTAACCCCTAAATACCCAAGGCTTGTTTTGAGTTTCTTGAAATTTGCTCTAACTTGAACAAAATGCCAACATTTTGATAAATTGTATCAGTTTTTTTTGAATTGTAAGCATACAAATTCAAACTAGACATGTTAGAATCTCATAGGAAAAGAAAACACAACAATATCATTTATGGAGCAAAAGATTATAATGTTTGACCATGACTGTGTTAAAACTGCAAAAGTGATGCAAAGTCTTTCAATCCTCTTTTCAAAAGTTAAATCTAAAAAGTTGGTAACCAAAAAAATATGAGGTTAACTCTTAAAGGACCAAGATGCATTTTTTGGCCGTATAGAATTTCTGGGCAGGTACGTACGGCTAGAGATTTCATATTTTTGGCTGAAATTTTAATAAAAGGTTGGGGCAAGGAATATCTTCCATATGCACCAAATTTCATGACATTTGGAAATACAAGTCAAAAGTTATGGCCTAATATGTTACTTTTTTTTGTAATTGGACAGTCTGGGCAGATTAAAAAAATCACTTTTTTTGAAAACAAAAATTTGAAATTGATTTTCTAGAGTTTTATATAGGTAAAAATCTTTGAATCATCCCATTTTGATCAATGAGTCAAAAGTTATGAAGATTTTAAGTTTGCGGGCAGTTTTGGATTTTCTACTCTAAAATAAACTTTGAAATCCTTCATCTTACTCCATTTTCAAAATAAAATCCTAGGATGTAGATTATTTATTACAACATTGCCACCATTGGGATTAGCATTTTTCAATTCCATAATTAAATTCTTAACAATTCTGTATTTTGAATCATTCTCTACTACTATCTACTTACTATTTTTTTCCTATATTTTGTACAATTCCAATTGAAGTGAAAATTTTCAAGCAAATTGTCTAGGAAAAAGAATCCAAAGAAGCACCATCATTTTGGACATTTTTCATGGAAAAGTGAGCTTGTGAAGTGTTGCTGCCTTGTTTTTTGCAAGGCTATAAAAATGGTTTTAGTGAATTTGAATGCTTCTATCTTGCAATCCACGCAGTGGAAGTTCTTGAAATTTTTAACATATGTTCTCAAGTCAACAAGATCCTATGGTTACATGTGTCAAAAAAAGTTTTTTTTTCAAAAATTGGATACTTGTACTACAAATGGCAGTTTTTGAGTGTTTTCGGTGAGAACATAGTCATAGAACTTTAGGGGTTAAAGAGCCTAACATCTATAATCCCAATCAATATTAGAAGGGATATGAGGCCTCCAAGAGACTGCAAGTTATCCTATGTTCCCAGACTGTCGTTCAGAACAGGGGAACAGACTACAGGAACAGGCCTGAAACTGCCCTTTGGAGGCCTCAAATCTCTCCTAATGTTTACGGCTTCTTAAAATCTATTCTATAATTTTTTTAAATGAAATGTGAATGTGAATTTTTCTCCAAGATCTAGTGTATTTGAGGCTCATTTCCAAGAGCTTTCATCACTACAAGAAGTCAAGATTGCACTGGGTATCTTTGCACAAAATCTTGAATAAGAAAATTCCTATCATTTATTTTCAAGATCAAATTTTTGATGCTAAAACTAGACTTCAAGAAGAACTTTCTAAAAATATACACTACCAAAAATAGCAACTTGGTTAGGTTTTATTTAACTTCAAAGTTTTGCAAATACCAGATTTGCATTAAAAAAGATTTGAGGCCTCCAAGAGACTGCGAGTTATCCAGCATTCTAAAACAGCGGGAATACAGGAAAGTTGTTGGCTGACGTGGTCAAGAAAGTGCCACGTCATTTTTGAAGAAAAAAAAAATTGGGCCTAAGATTATACTTGGGAGAGAAAAAATAAATTTGACAACCCATACCGGTTGTTCACAAATCTTGCTAGATTGGGGAGCGAGCCTAAAACAACCCTCCAATGCCCTCAAATCTCCCCTAATGGGTGCCTCGGGCATTTAGGGGTTAAAGTGAAAAAAAGAAGTTTTTTCAGCACATTGTGGGACAGAAATTTTTGACTTTGAACATTTAAAATTTAAAATTTTTGCACTACAGCGTTTTGAGCTTTAAATGTTTGTAGTGGAGAATTGAGTTGAGAATCCAACAAAGAAAAAAATTCAAAATAACTTAATTTTTAGTATTAAAAAGATTGTTGAATAAAGGTAGGTATGAGATAGAAGGAAAATCTAAAATATTAATATCTTTTATATGGAATGAAAATGCACTGATCCTAATGATTTTCGGCACCCATAGGGTGCATTTACAGCAAAAAAAAAAATTGAAATTTTTTTTGAAAAAATATTTAAAAAGTATTCAATTTGACGTGGCACTAACGTGGCGCTAATAGCGTGGTGAGATTGTTTTAGCAAAAAGACTTAGCCACGTGGAACTTTTCTTTTTCTTTATTGTAAAAATTGCATTCAGAAATGAATTCTACAAGTTATTTTTTTCAAGAAAATGTTCTAAGTGCCCCAAAAACAAGATTGTCCATAACTTTCTCATAAAAATCCAAATCGAATGAATCGAATCTTTCCAGATACCAAAAAATATAATCTAAAGAAAAAAAATTAAAAAAAAGTTAAATTAAATTTTTTTGCAAAATATATTTTGCTGCTTTGTATCCCCAATTTTGAGCTTATTTGGGCATAACTTTTATTTCCAAGTATCGGTTGAAAAAAAATCATATTCCCACAAAGATTGGCAGTTTTTCTATCTTCAAAAAAAAGTTTCAAAAAATCAAAACAAAAATTCAACCCGTAGGTACCTGTCCAAAATCCCACTTGTTCCTTGAACGGACAATGGGCTTTTAGGGGTTAAGAATCCATCATGGGCTCAATTGCGAGTTAGTAATGAAGAAAAGACAGACGAGGGCATTTAAAAGATTTTGAAAGCAAGTAACTACTTTTAGGGTACCTATTTGCACAAACCCTTGTGAAAGTAGTTTAGATAGTTCATAGAGATTAATTACTCAGGGGGGAGGGGAGGGGGCACTCTATGTATATTTTGGACCCTACGTGTGGCGATGGGGTATTTTTTAGGGGGCTATTTACCTCCTAGGCAAGAATAAAAGGGTTCCTATAATTATATAATTTGACAAATTCGCCTATATTATAGCACCCTATCATTACTTATAATTTCCAAATCAATGTATTTTTTGCTAGCTATATTCTTTATAAGGAAAAAAAGGTAACAGAGAAGCAAGATAAAAGCAAAAGTGTAATGGAATAAAGTAGAAAGACTGTATAAAATTTTGAACATTCACTGATTTTTGCAGTAAAAAAAAAATTGGGTGCATAATCAAAACTCAAACATACAAATACATAAAAAAAATAGGGTGCATAATTAGAACTCAAACCTACAAATCCCACCATAGTTGTATAATGGAGTAAAATAGAGAACATAATTAAAACAACTTCATATTAAGTTTAATCATAGTGAATAAAAGGAAAAAAAAATGGAGAGCATAACCAAAACTCAAACATACAAGTATACAAAAAAAATAGGGTGCATAATTAGAACTCAAACCTACAAATCCCACCATAGTTGTATAATGGAGTAAAATAGAGAACATAATTAAAACAACTTCATATTAAGTTTAATCATAGTGAATAAAAGGAAAAAAAAATGGAGAGCATAACCAAAACTTAAACATACAAGTATACAAAAAAAATAGGGTGCATAATTAGAACTCAAACCTCAACTCAAACATACAAATCCCACCATAGTTGTGTGATGGAGTAAAATAGAGCATGTAATTAAAACAACTTCATATTAAGTTCATCATAGTGAATAAAAGGAAAAAAATTGGGGAGAATAACCAAATTCAAACATACAAGTACATAAAAAATATGCCATTTGAAGGAAATGAATTCAAAAATCTTTCTAGAAGACTAAGATCTCCAAATTTAGGTGTATAAGAAAACAAAATGGGTAGTATAATCCAACTTCTAATATACACTCACTTGACAATGCTATAAACTTCACCCAAACTTAAACAATTCATAACTACTTCCACAAAGCTCCAAATCACATGAAACAAGTTGCATTACATATCAATCCCGGTAGGCTTTTGTAAGAAATTTAGTGGAAAATATTTCAAGAAGGTATTCTTCTACAAACTTGGCTGTGATTCCTGCTGTGATCTGCAATCTCGTTTGCAATTAGTGTATGGACCTCACATCTAACCATACATGAAACACAAGAGCCAAACAACACAAAAACAGGAATATGTGGTTGAATAACGGAGCTTAAAAAGGCAGACAAGAAAAATGAAACTGCAATGAAATTATGATTTAAATGTTAAAAAACACTGTATATCACAAATTTCTGGAACATAGAATCAGTTTTCAATGTGTACTACAGTCAATGGATATGAACAAAAAATGCATTTACAAAAGCATATGAGGGTCAAAATTTGAAAACCTGCAGCATGAAAAAAAAAGCTGCCCCTAATCCGCACTCTCCTAAGTCAAACTCATGCAGCATGGAAAAAAATGATGCCCCTAATCCGCACTCTCCTAAGTCCAAAACTCATGTCACGAATCCTACCCTAAGGTTCGTAAAGCCGGGGTAACCCAAACTAAGACATTTTCTGGGTTACCACCACCTACAAGAACACGATACTCCGTGGCCCATCCCGTCTTCAAGTAGTTGCAAATTACCTGAAGTTCAGAGACATCCAACTCAGAAAACGCAGTCGATCTCAAACGACCCGACAATGGCATTTGCAACACCCACGATGTGCGCAATAAAGTAAAGTTCTCCTCAAAACTACGATGAAGAGCGCTTGCTTCTGATGGGGTGAAGGAACATCATGCAAAGCCAGTCGCATGGCAGCAAACTCTTGTTGCATTTGTATTTCTAGGAACATCATGCAAAGCCAGTCGCATAGAAATAGTTGTACAATCTTTTTAAAATTTCAGACATGATCCAAATTTCCCCTACTTATTTCCAAAACTGACCTACACGTATGATCGGTATTTAGAAGCATTTAGGTGCAGTTACCTTAAGCGAAAAATGGATAATGAATATATTTTTTAAATCTCAGAATTTCTTTTATAAATAAAAATGGTGACAATGAAAGAGGGGAGTCAAACGTAAGCACAAGTCAGAGCCCCAAAGGCCCATGTGTTCATAATGACGGGACGCCCCTCACTCGCATCCCGGGTATTCCCACGCCCGTGCCGCCCCAACCCGCGCTCTCCAACTCTCCTTCGCCAGATAGGCTTCACCATGGGTCCCAGACAGTCGCGAGACGCCAGCTGGCCAACAACTGGCCAGCCTGGCGAGCTTCCCGGGCTGAATGCGACCCCCTGCCCGTCCTAGCCTTGCCCACTCTGCCTGCTCGCCTGCTCGCAGCCCTTGTGCGAGCGGTGACCCCGTCTTGCTCCTTCTCGTCTGCGAGCTTCCCGAATCATCCCATCTCATCTCGCCGGCTGGCTATGGATGCTGCTGCGCCACCTCTTGCTTGAATCCACCCATCCATGTTTCAAAATCCCAGTCGCCTCTGCCGTCCATAGCCGTTCCATGCTGATTGGGGATGCTGGGATGCTGGGGTTCGGGGGTCGCTAATCTCGCGTGCTACCGACTTAGGTTTGTGCGATTTGGGGTAGGATTCGTCACCGCGGGGGCCAGGGGTGCATAGGGGGTGTTGTCTGGGATAGTGCGAGGTGGTTTTGGGGAGTCGACCACTGGCCGTGTCTGGATTTGATTATTTTGGGTGGAGAGAGAGAGAGAGAGAGAGAGAGAGAGAGAGAGAGAGAGAGAGAGAGAGAGAGGAGAGAGAGAGAGAGAGAGAGAAGAGAGAGAGAGAGAGAGAGAGAGAGAGAGAGAGAGAGAGAGAGAGAGAAGAGAGAGAGAGAGAGAGAGAGAGAGAGAGAGAGAGAGAGAGAGAGAGAGAGAGAGAGAGAGAGAGAGAGAGAGAGAGAGAGAGAGAGAGAGAGAGAGAGGAAGGCGCCCGCCCGTAGCAATAGGGTGTGGTGGGTTTCGTTTTGTTTTGGAGGATCGATTGGCGTTGCGTGATTTGGAAATCTTTTTAGTTTCCGATGGATTGCTTACCGTGCTTACGGAGGAAGCGCCATGAGGACTCCAAGTTCGGCAACAACAAGGTGGTGAATCATTCAGGCGAGTTATTTATTTCACCTTTTTGTTTTTGAATTCTTAGCTTGTTTGTTTTGCCATGGAATTGATCGTCTTGAGCTTGTGCTGTTTGTCAAGTTGGAAGAAGAAGTGGGGGTTGGAATTAGGTGTCTTTTTTTTTTTTTTTTTCTTTTGCGACCTAAACTGAGTGGCATGGGTACGGAAATGGCTGTGGAAAGGGTTGTTCATGCAACTATGTTTATGTTTGGTGTGAGTGTGTGGTTTTGGTAGTTGGATGTTTGAAAGTTGAGATTTTTGAGTGTCGGTAGAATGAGTTTGTAGGTCAAAATTTTGCTCCGGTGTGAACTTCTAATAATAGAAACAAGACAATTATGCACCAAGATCGAAGTCATTTTATTGATGGATTCCAGTGTCTTGTTTTTTCTATATTTTGCTACCTGAACTGTGCTGCATGGTTATGTCAATGACTATGTTTGGCGGTTATATATGCAACTATGTTTCATGTTAGCTCTTCGAACTTTGTGTGTGTTTTTGATAGCTATTCTTGGAAATTTTTAGTGTCGGTAGTATAGTGTTGTAGCTCGAAACTTTGCGCTGTTAACATCTATGCCTGCATTTTACAATAGCAACAGAACCGATTATGCCCAATATTCAAGAAAGCATGCAGCTTATTGCTCTTTAAGTATGATCTTCGCTCTGAATGAGGTTACTATCTAGCTTTCATTTACTTGTTTATTATGTTTTTAAGCCCGGTTTTGTATCTGTGGACTGATCTGGACTCTTTGCTTTGGCAGGCGTGCCTTCTTCGCAAGAAAGGGCGCCTCCATATTCCAGTCAACCCAATATTCCGTTCTCTCCTACTCATGCGTTGCAGCCAGGAAGACCTGGCGGTGCCTTGAAGTTTACTATTGCTGAACTGAACAAAATTACTGGTAACTTTTCGGAAAGTCACAAGATTGGACAAGGAGGTTTTGGAACAGTGTACCAAGGGAAGCTCCGGGACGGCACCACTGTTGCTATTAAGCGAGCCAAGAAGGTGATGCGAGCTTTTAGAATGTGTTTCAAATGATTATTATAAGTGAGCTTCAGTATGTGTATGTGCGCGTTTCATGTCATCCGATGAGTGGGATTATCAAGGCTCTGACATCTGTGTCGGTGCCAGGATGCATTTGAGACCAGAGTCTCCAGGGAGTTTCAGACTGAAGTCGATATGCTGTCTCAAGTGGAGCACTTGAACTTGGTGAGGCTGTTGGGGTTCTTGGAGGAGAAAAACGAGCGGATTCTTGTGACTGAGTATGTGACAAACGGGAATTTGAGGCAGCATCTTGATGGTACAGCCTTGAGATATATTAAACTTATATTAAATGACCTTTGTAGAAGTAGTTTCGAGGGCGCTTATCAGGAATGATATAGGCTAGCATCTAATCCAATGTTTGACAGATTTATTGCAACCTGTAGGAATGCCTAGGAATGTGCTCTTTTAGAGCTTAAGGAAGCTGTGAAAGCTGTTAGACAAATGATATATCGTGAACATGGTGATTTCTGAAAGGGGTGTGTGGTTCCCTATCTGAATGCTACCGGTTCTTCTTTTTTCTTTATTAGAGTATTTTGCTCATATTCATGTTATATGCTTTCTAGCTGGAGGTTGTCCATATGGTACTGCCAACCTTGTTTTTATAGCTTGAATTTTTATTGACAAGGAATGGTGTGAGTTTGTGCAGGTGTTCCTTATGGGGTCGTTCTGGACATGAGCAAGCGTTTGAACATTGCTATCGATGTTGCTCAAGCTCTTACCTATCTTCATTACTACACTGGTACTTTAGTTGGGGCATTTGCTAATTGGATCTTAGTCCGTTTATGAGTAAATCCTTGCAGTTGAGCATTGAATTACAGATAAGGTTTACCTCTTGTTATCTTGTTAGTATTTATCATTGATACCCGTTTGCTTTGCTTTGATCATTGCAGACAGACCCATAATTCATAGAGATGTCAAATCTTCCAACATCTTGATCACTGACACCTTTCGCGCGAAGGTGGCGGATTTTGGGTTTTCTCGAGCGGGTCCATCTGGAGATGTTGGTGCTACTCACGTTTCCACCCAAGTCAAGGGAACTGCTGGTTATCTGGACCCGGAGTATTTGACAACTTATCAACTGAATGTGAAAAGTGATGTGTATTCTTTCGGAATATTGCTGGTAGAACTTTTCACTGGGAGACGCCCTATAGAATTGGGACGTACCAGTAATGAGCGCGTGACTGTAAGATGGGTAAGTTCTCTTTCGCTGCTTCACTTGTAATTTCGTAATTTCTGAATGTTTTGAAGTCTTCATGACATGAACAATGATGAACGGAACTGCGGACGAAACGCCATGTCATCATTTTGGGAAATGATCTATATAAACTCGGGGTCAAACTACTCCAATAGATATGGGGGCGGCCACTTCTTGTTTTAGGGATTAATAACGATGTGGGCCTCTGGAAGACTGTCCTTTAACAGCTGGTTGAAGGTTTTTGCTTTTAGTTTTTTGGGTGGAATTTCCTTCCTGGTTTCATTTCTGAGATAGTGATTAATTGATTTCCAGGCATTTAAGCAATTTGTGGAAGGACGTCTGAAGCACATTATCGATCCAATGATTCATTTAGCATCGGCGGATCTGGCGATTTTGGAGCGCATATTTGAACTTGCGTTTTCTTGCTCCGCACCTACCAAAATTGACCGCCCCAACATGAGCGAGGCGAAGGAGGTTCTGTGGAATATCAGAAAAGATTACCAATTTAGATTAGACCGGCAGTCGGAAAATTATGAGGCGGAGAGTCCCGACGTTGGTGACTCTTTTGATAGTTATAACCGACACGGGAACACTCCCAGAACGCCCAGGGGTAGTCGGTATACTAGTGACTCTGAAAGTTTGAAGGCTCGAACCAGCAGGCGGTCAGAAGATAGTACCAGGAATCACTTAAGCTGAGCCAGCACTTGATAAAGAGGAGTGTCAGGTCAATAAAAGATGTCAGAGGGCATTGCAAGGAGGACGGTTATGCTTCAGCTGACGGTTTTCAGTACCAAATTACTGCATATCCTTTGAGGAGACGCCAAACTCTAGACTTCCTCTTCTTTGTGTTTTGAGCAACATTGGCTGATTACCGTAGCAGATTCAGCACTTATTTGCCGAATATATTATTTTATTTGGAATTTCAGAATACCGTCTATGACCAGCGGGAGAAACGTCATGGCACTCAGGACAGTCTATGCCTTTTACAAGACTCAAATTCTTCCTGTGACTTGTATTTGAAGATGACAAATTGGAGGTATATGACTCACAATCTTTTGGAAGTTTCTGACCCTAAAACTATTGCATTAGTCGACTGGACCAGCCCAATCAGCTCAACTGCTAGGGACTAAAGTAGATGATTCTATCTCCGTCATTTTATGCATTGTAACATATATAGGAGTATAATTTTTGGGAGATTCATAGAGCTATGGAGAGGTCACTTTGGTTAGAAGGGCCAAGTCTTTTGAGATCAAATCTTATCTCGACTTATAAATTTCTTATGCACTTTTTAATTGTGAGGTTGTAGACTGCTAGAGTGACAGTAGGCAATCCCATTTCCATTCAACATGAGTGGCCATGTACATCTAATAAAGTCATGCTTACATCACTTGCTAATAAGTGCAAGAATAGATGAGTTGCTGTTTGTACAGGGGTCAATAAAGGAGACAGGATTAGGTCCTTAACATTTTAGTATCCTCTACTTCAATTTCTTTGTTGCCGTTCATTGCTATGAAATATGGTGCACGATTCTAAGTATGTGTACCCGTGCATCTGTTGCAAGATAAGGGGGGAGCCGAGGCATTGAAGAGAGTTAAAGGCTCAGAGGCATTATGGAGCGCACTTCAATTTTGCTTCTGATTCTGTCTTGGTAGATTTGCAAGTCGGAAACTTCTCGGCGCCCACCCCTTGTTCGAGAGACTTGACGATGCTACTTTTGATGTTTTCTACGTCAAGGGTTCAGTTGCCTCTCTTTCTGGCATGGGTCCCTGGACTTTAAAGACACAGAAACTGTGACGGCATATGAAGAGAGGTAGTTGTCAATCCTTACCCTTGCATGGCTTCGAATCTCAAGTTGACTGCAGACCGTCATTAGTTGCTCAGTAGAACAAATTGGACTGTAGATGTATCCTGTACAGATTCCATGGTATAGGGAATATCTTCGGCTCAATTTCGCAGAGATGAAAGTTTCCATCTCTTCTTACTTTTCCAGTTCATAACACGTGCTAAGGCTATCTGAATTGTATGACTCTGAACTTTTAAGTCTCACTAAACCCTCTCTAATTGCACTGCGTCGGGGTACAAATGGGCTCCTCTCGTTTATGTTCAGCAGTTGACATGTGGAAGGTGTTCAATCCTCAGATGTCTAATCAGATGTGTTCGCTCACAGGTTTTTAGTTCTTTTTATTTACTCCATTTTATGAAACTTTCAGAGATGGGTCGGTTAAGGTAAGTTATTAGCACCTTAGGGTACGTCCCCACCTGCTGTCACGGTAATTCTGGAATGGCGACGTAAGGAAGTCAAAGAGCGAAGACTTCTGTGGGCCCAGCGGAGTTGCTTGGTTCCGCGCTGCGTCGTGGGATACTGAATTGCAGAACCTGTCGTAATAGGCGTGTGCACACTTGCCGTGGTTTTGGGCTTTGGAGGAGGGCTTGCAGAGAAGATACGTAGCTGGTAAGACGCCGGCTTCACACCTGAAAGATATTGTGTAACCTTCCTGTCCGTAATCGCTGAGGGAGAGTATAAGAATTTGCGGGAATTGGAACTTGTAAAGTAAAAGATAACGACCACAGACTGATAACCTGAGACAATGTCACTGTCGATAGAGCAACACGTCGCTGCCCAGGCAGTCCGATCGCAGGACAGATCGAATGAATTGGAAGTCCAGTGAACGTCCAAAATTTTTTAAGCACTCGCATTTTTGGAAACGCTCACAAGAATAGCAGAACCATGAACACGTGAGGGATGAGTTGAGTTTTCTGAAAACCACATGAAGCTACTCTACTGAAAAAAAGAAACCCCTCGTCTTAGCATCGCCTGTCTGACTTCCTCGTCCTGACGAGAAGGAGCGGAAGCTTTCGGAACTCCTGTACAGGCATGCCATCGGGGCATGCCTGTAAGCAGTCACGGTGAAGTCCTCCCTGACCGGCAGCTCTTCAACAGGGGAACTTCATGTTCGTAGCTGGATTGACAATTGCCATAATGGAAGGATTTGTCGCGGGCATTAGACTTTGCCGGAGTGGATTGCTGCGGAGTTGCAGCTTCTACGCCAGCGTAACAATTCAAAACATGTAAAGTTCAAAACCCTTTCCTTGCCGTGGCAGGAGCGTGAATTTCGAGAAGCTTGCCGTAGTCTTCACCTGCGCTTCGTTCGGAGAAGGTGTGGGACGTACCCTTAAATTGTCAATATCTGCGTTTTGCGCCTTCTGTGTTGTCACAATAACAATGTAGCAGTCAGTGCTACTGCCTTCCCCCAACGGAATGATGTGGTATCCACGCACCCATCAGTAACTAAACATCCAGGCGTCAATATTTCTCAGATTTATACTAAGGTAAGTTCCAGTACATTAAAATTTTAATAGAAAATCAGTGTTCAATTCCTTGAAAACAAGGAACGGAACAAGTACCTTGCATTGATCCTGAAGCCAATTACATTTCAAGTCTGTGAGTGAATACTGAGTAGAGAAGCTATAAGGTAGGATGCTCTGAAAGCGACCATTTAAGGGTTGGTCCGCCTTTTTCGTAGGTTTGCATGATTAGAAATATTTTTCACTCATTTTTCAGAGAAACAAAAATGGATGAAGAACATAACCCAAGTGGTTTCATATTTTTTGAAGCATTTTTGAATTAGTTATGAATTTCCAAAGATTTGTGTTGTGGGTACCTATTTGTGACCCTAGGTCTCCCAAAATGCATCCACTTACAATTTCTAAAGTGATTTGAGGAAATCAAGGCCAATGATTGGCTCTTGCAATAAAGAATATATTTTTTTTGGAGGGGGGGTCAATCAATGACTAAAGTGGTTTATTTAAAGACCAACTCATATCTATTGAGTACCATTGTATAGGGTTGATTTGAAGAAGTCAGTCGCTTTTAGAGCATCCAATCTTAGAACCTCTCTTAGTGCATACTTTATTAGTGCTTAATATGAACTAACAGAGTTAGTAAAGTGGATTTTTGGAGATGAAAGTCATCTTGAATTACCAACTTTTTTAAGTTCAAATTCTTTTAAAAGTTATTCTGTTGTGCTTATATGAGGTCTAAAATTCTACTCCAAACATAATTTTTTGTTGTGACAATGAGCGGTCAAGCTCTTATCTTTAAATTATTCCATATCTTTTGAGGACTCATGATGGACAATGGCTTTAAATATTAAAATGACGTCTCCACCTTCCATTCCTACAATTGTCAATGATGCAATCCCTTCATTTTACCATAAAAATTTGTTTTTGATGGCAAATGGTTAAATTGCATTGGTGTATTACTCATTGCACTACAAGAGAATGGGGTGTTTTAAGTGAGATTTTAAGCATAGTCCTAGATATAAGATTTTAAGTAATGACCTTCAAGGCAATTTTCAGCAAAATTTGACTAGAAATACATGTGTTTCTAGTCAATTTTTGCTGAAAATTGCCTTAAAGGTCCTTACTTAAAACCTAATGTCTAGGACTATACTTAAAAACTCACTTAAAACACCCAATTCTCTTATAGAGTTGGATTCATTGGATTTTTTGCAACCAATTTTATCTACAATTATTTGTTGATTTGTATATCTTGTCCTAGAATTAGTACAATAAATGTACTACCAAGTTTGGAGCTTACATTAATGATGTGAGGATGAATTTCGTAGATGAGGACACCAGAGAGGAAAAGGCACCCCCTTTGAAGGCTACTGAATGTTATGACATAGTGAAAATTTTGTTCAACAAAATTAGCAAATTGTAGTGAAAGATGTTGCAAGTACAAACTAAATTTTTTATTGCTTGATATATATATGTAAAGTATGCAAAGAACTATGCACTTGGAACCTTGAAGCATCATTAAGTGCTGTCAAAATAGTAGCACCCTTGAATAGCTATGTGGATCACCTATTCAAATTTGAAATAGGAGAGTGATGATTTTACATACAAGTTTGGTTTGTAATCAGGCCAAAAATAGAAATTCATTTTAGGTATTTGACAGCCATTAGGGGAGATTGGAGGGCATTGGAGGGCCATTTCAAGCCTGTTTTACAATCTAGCTAGATATGTGAACAGCCGGTACGGGTTGCCAGAATTTTTTTTTTTTTTTATTTAAAAAAAAAAATTCTCTTCCAAATATCATTTTAGGCCATTTTTTTTTTCCCAAAAATGACGTGGCACTCTCTCGACCACATCAGCCAGCAACTTTCCTGCGTTCCTGCAGTCTGGAAACGCAAGATAACTCGTAGTCTCTTAGAGGCCTCTAATCTCTTCTAATGCGGTGCATGGTGGATCTTTTTGGTCAGTAGGACAATTGGAAGAAACTATATACTTCATTTATAACATGCCATATGAACCAAAAGGGACAAATTTCGAGAGCGTTCATTGATGCGGTAGTAGAATATTTGATAATAAAGAGTTGAGCAAACTTGCCCACAAAGAACTCCTCAAGTTGGAACTCACAACTCTTTTGCATATGTGTTCCTTTCCAATGTCTATGCCTTGGCTAGAATGTTAAGTTTGACTCTCCGGAGATTGATTTTAGAAACATGTCACAATCAAGTGCACTTACATGAAGTCTCACCATTCTATGTCACTCATATCTTTAAATGAAGATGACAATATGATCATTTTCTAATCATACTATCAATTGTATCTATGGAATTGTGTAATGCAATGTAGTGTGTCCAATCCAGTGCTCATTGCTAAACTGTTAGAATATACCTTAGGGGATCATGTTTGAGAAACTAATGTGTTTTAGTGAACCCAAGTTGTGATAGTCAAGAGCACAAAGTTTATAAAACTAGTTCCGGTATAAATTTGAGGTTCCAAACAAGTAGATGCATGAAACTATGCTACTAACGGTGTATTAGATAGATAACTATATGGACTAGATAATGTTCGAGAGCCGGGAGGCTCGAGAGCATTATGGGGCATAATGCCAAGTCTAAGTAGTTCATTCAGATGTCCATATTTGTACTTTTTGCAAATTGAAGGGTGTAGAAAGAAGGGCTGTATTATGAGTCATAACGCTTTTCTGACTATCTAATGGAATGGTGACAAATCTACCTTGAAAACTGAACTTAGCATTATGTACTTGTTTCATAGCAAATTGTTGCTTCAGTACAATAATTATCTACTTTGCCCGTCCATATTAGTTAGAGGAATCTAGAAGCACTTTTGAAAGATACTCTTGTTTGCAAGGGTCAAAAAAATTTGACTTTAATGTCCTCCTAGTTTGGACTCATTAGAAGAGATTGGAGGACATTGGAGGGCCGTTTTAGGCCCGTTCTCTAATCTGGCCAGATCTATGAATAGCCGGTATGGGTTGTCAAAAAAAAAAATTTCAATAAAAAAAAAAAAAAAAATTCTCTCCCAAATATCATTTTAGGCAATTTTTTTTTATTTTTTTATTTTTTAAAGTAATGTTGGCACCGTCTCGACCATATCAGCCAGCAGCTTTCATGAGTTCCCGTAGTCTGGGAACGCAGGATAACTTGCGTGGTCTTGGAGGCCCCAAATCTCTTCTAATGGAGTAAGTTACCCCCTTTGTTACAAAATAATACTGGTTCGTTTCTTTTGTATTTTAATAAGGAAACACTAGTATTATTTTGAGACAAACGGAGTGCCTCTTTGGCTGCTCTAAAGGTTTTGCAGACAAAAGTTTGACTTCAAAAACACTAGTATGTCCTGCGTTGTTGCCATAATACATTTAAATAAAATAAAAGTAATTTTCTAAATTTTTCTATTCAAAAAAACTTTGAAATTCAATATCTTTTATGTTGTAGTTGAAACACTACAAAACAAAATCTGTGCACCTTTCCTTGCAAAGATTTTTCTAACAGTATCGATAACACAACTAGGGGATGCACGGTTCCATAGATCTCATTGTAGCAAACAAAGAAAACAAACAATCTCATTAAAGGTATGGATGGAGTAAGTTGCAAACCATTCAACCCAATCTAATGACATCTATTATATTACGTCTGTAGTGTCACCATCCTTGTCACAACTCTTGTCACAAAGTCAATCACATTTTCATCCTAAAGAAACATCATCCAATTATTCATTCGACTTTCATGATGAAAACTTAGAGCGTGACAAGCATTCTTATGATTTGGCATGCACACATCTTCCTTGTCTCTTGCCCACTCTCACACCATAATTTTATAATTTTATGGCTCCTACTACTTCATACATACATACATATGTATATATATGTATATACACACACACACACACACACACACACACACACACATATATATATATATATATATACACACACACACACACACACACACACACACACACACATATATATATATATATATATATATATATATATATATATATATATATATATATATATATATATATATATATATATATATATATATATATATATATATATATACACATACATATACATACATACATATATAGTACTCTGTAATTGCACATTGCCAATATGTCTTTGGGATCTATAAAACTATATTCACATTTGGTTCCATAAGCTCTTAAATTGGAGAAGATATATCAGCATCATAGAGTTGAGAGACAAGAGCATGTCATATAAGTTTCCACAATGAAGGAAATCTGATGCCGGGTGGAGGTGGTCTTTTGCTCCAACTGTTTTAGGCACAAATAGTAAAGATACTCTATTACCATTGTTCTATCCCAAATTATCCCAACATTCATATATTGGATGATGAACAAAATAAACATGTCCCTTGAAGGCAAAGACAAGCTATTTTCATATGTCTAGTTTCTCTAAATCTTTTCATATTAGTTTTCTAAAATTTGAGTAATATAAGATTCTCAAAACTCCTCTTTGCAATATTTTATTTCAAAGTTAGTGGGTATCACCTTCAATTGAATATTTCAGTTCAAAAGATGGTCATCAAAATGACTTAAAGAAAGCAAGTATCATTTAAAAATTCTTTAAAATTCATTATTGTTAGAATTCTACATTTTAAACTTATAGGAAAAAAAAACTTGTCCAAATCACCAGTATTCAATTCACAACTGATTTTAGGAACAAATGTAAGTTTTAAAGTGAAATCAAACTTTATCAATAAATTTTGGGTCAATTCAAGAGTAGGCCCAACCATATGGACATTGTCTTTGGGTCGTAGTTTTCAACTTTTGTTAGAGAGTTATCACTGAATTCTATTTCTAAGTTGTAATTCTCAAGACTTATCTTCATATTCTTGAAACTTTGGCCAAGGTGTGCGCAACCCACATCACTTGGTAAAGAATTGGGACAAAAGAGTGATTCCAGAATTAGATATTGATTATGGAAGATGTACACAATTAGAACATGAGAGCCTATGATTATTGGTATATTTGTACACAATACATTGAATATTCATGACTTATTCATATATTGTCTAGATCACACATGCCAAAGTGGGGTGCCAATCACCTCTTTCATTTGCCAATAAGATCCAATAAAATTAATTATATTTTATACTAACAGCAATAACTGTTAGTGGCAATTGTGAATGTAGTTACAATACCACAAGGACCTCTAAAGGATATTTAATGGTACGTTTTTTGCCTTGCATGTGTCTGAGTGCTTAGAATTTAGCAAATTGTCCATAACAACATGAGAATGTATGAGATGCTATAACATTTGCCTTTCTTTTAGTCCCTCAATTGAATATGGGCTCTCTTGATCCAATACCATCCAATATAATTGATGATATTCCCAATAATGTGAAAGCAGAGCCTTATTATGAAAACTGATACCCCTCACCAGTCACCACATTTGTGGTGTGACAATTTATTTATGATGACAAGGCTGTGCTTTCACATTACCTAGTCTATGTTACTCTTCAAAAACAAAGTAAATTCTTGAAAGGCACCATTATTTAGTGGAATGGTTGTGCATTAACTCCTAAAGTCCCATTGTCCCCTTGAGGGACAAAATGGATTTCGGGAAGCCTCAACATTCATCATGATTTTTTTTAAGTTTTTGAAAAGATAGAAAAACTCATTAGCTTTCTAAAAATATAATTTTTATTCAATTGATGCCGAGGAGCAAAAGTTATGGCACAAAAGGTCCTTTTTTGGTACTACAGGTAGAAACCTCCTCACACAAAAAAATTTGTTTTTTATACATTGTAATTTCATCTATATGGGAAGCTTTTATTCATTCCATTTGGATTTGTTATGAGAAAGTTATGGACAATCGTATTTTGGGGGCATTTAGAGCATCTTCTTGAAAAAATAACTTATATGATTCATTTCTGAATGCAAATTTCACAATTTTTCATAAAATTGTTTGACAAGGTTAAATTTGCTTGCTAAAAGAATCTCACAATTGGGATTATAGACATTAGATGATATTTGGGGGTCGTGGAGGGCCGTTTCAGGCCTGTTCCTTGATCTGCCCAGATCCAGTGAACGCCGGTACGAGTGTGTCAGAAATTTTTATTTTCAAAAAAAATAAAAAATAAAATAAAATTTTTACCAAAATATCATTTTAAGCATTTTTTTTTTTTTTTTTTTTTTTCAAAAAGTGACGTGGCAGTCGCTCGACCACGTCAGCCAACTGCTGCTGTGCGTTCCTAGACTGCGGGAATGCAGCAGATAGCGGGGGAACTCACAACCTTCTAAGACCCCCGAATCTCATGTAATGCTTGTTTTAATCCCATCACTTAGAGCTATTAGCAATTTAGTTTTTCTTTTGACCTTGGACCTACCTCTACTTAATAATTTTTTTAAGGAATGAAAATCAAGTGTGTTTTGTTTGAAAAAATTTCCTTGACTTTCAATCAATTTTCTCAATACAAAAAAATTTAAATTCACAGTTTGTATTGCAAATGTTTTCCACAAATGACGTTCAAGGTCATCTAAAATTGTAGACTAGTGTTCAAAAGAACATTTTTTTCCAACTTTGAATGCTAATATCTTCCAATCCATATTGTCAAACTTTATGAAATTTTTATCTCATGATCTAAGACAAATTAAGTACAAAATCCTATGGTTAGATTTTTTAAAATACATTTGTTTGGTTTTTGTGGATAAATGCAACAGAACTAGCAGTTTTTAGTCGTTTTTGATAAAAAAAAATGGCCTTAAGACTTTCGGAATTAAGATAGACATACCCATTTCCATGCACCTGTCCAATACTAAAATCCAAAAATTCTTGAAAATAAGTAGATACTTAATTTAAGATGTTCAACCCATGTATATCAAAATTAGGGTACATTTCTAGAAATCTATTGAAGTAGATTTTGCAAAATCATAATTAATTCATAAGATATCCTCAAAGTGTACAATCGGAAAGTGTTTTGGATTCTTCTTCAAATTGCCAATAAGAACCAAAAGCATTTATGGCAATTTGATAATGGAACTAGTCTATATAGCTTAAGTGTTCGGTTGCAATCCCTCCCACTTTATAAGAGTATCGCCACTCATTCACAAGGAAGCTCCCCTAGGCGAGAAACAAGTAGCCCACCGCAGACTTGGCTAAGGATGGAAGGAGCCCGGTCACTCAAAATCCTCTCTCCAAAACACTAGGAGAGCGTCTCTACCATGCTTGTCGACTCATGCTTGATCTTGTCAATTTGTTGGTTTTGGGCTACAATACTTCATTTCTTACATTTTTTTAATCAATTGGCATGTTGATAGGCTCTTGATTTTGCCAGGCCATTTATGCCTGAGATTGATTTGTTTTAGTGTGTCCTTGAAGCCAAGAATGAGTGGAGGATGGAAGCAGCCCAGGAATTGTAGGGCTCCGGCCGTGTGGAGGGAATGGGTGGCGATGCTCTAGCTAAGGATGGACGTATATAGGCCACCCCTTGTGCTCCAAGGCAAGGATGCCGTTCCATTTTTTGCTTGTTTTGTTCCCTTTTGTCTCTGCTCCCTCAAGTTGTATATAAAGTAAACCTACCTATGCCAGGCAAACCATCTAATGCAATCTAATGCAGACATCTACAAAACCACCCATTACAGTCTTATATCAACCCATTTCAGATTTTGTCAATAAATGAGATTATGACTTGATTAGATTGGTTAGTGGCCAAAATCAATGCCTTGGGAGATGGCCATAGAGTTATTAGTGACTATCATAGGACACTTACACCTTTCTAGTGTAAACTTGTCATAGAAAGTTATTTTTTTATTCCTTCATGTCATGGCCATATTAGGAAATCTTGTAGCCATGTTAGAAAATTTGGTGACTGCTTTAGGTGGTAAGATGACCATTATGGAAACACTTTTTGCTGATTTGGGGTAGTCTACAGACTCTTTTTAAACCAATTGGGCTGAACACTTTGAAAATTCATAACTAATTCATACTTTGTCCAAAATATAAAATTTCAACTGCTTCCTTCACGTCCCACATGTGTCTTTGTATGAAAAAAAAATTGATTTTTTTTCCTAATGGCAACGGCCCAAACCACTCATTCTGCCTGTCATAGGCAGGTTTCCCTTATTCCGCTGGGGTTTGTTGTACTTTACCCTTGCCATGAATTTATTTTTTTTCTATTTTTTCCCCAAAAAAAGAAGAAGAAAGAAAAGGGTTGGACGTCATGCAGTGGTCCGTCAGGAGAAGTGGAGCACGCCCTCCTTTCCTTCAATTTCTGGCACGCAGAGAATTCCACCATGCCAGCACTGAAGCCAGCCAGTGTTCAGTTCTCCCGCATCTCAAGGCACTCCTCCTGTCAGTCAGTGGCCAAGACTTCATTCATTTTCTAAGTGCAGGAAACTGAAGAGAAAGACGGAGTCCCCAGTTCAAAGTGAAGTAGCTCCCCACTGCAATTGAACTACACTGAATAGTGCAATTAGGTTGTCCCAGACTAATATCTTGACATTCTACACTATATCAATATCCGAGTTACTGTAGAAGGATGTAGAGATGTGGGGAAACATGTGTGTTGCATGAATTGGTACACTGATTCATGGCTCGGGATTAGATATTGGCTTATGCCTCCATCTGGACAAGCCATGAGTCATGAGGTACCATGAGGCAATTTCTCTAGGGTAAGGCAACCTAATTGTCAAGGGCAACCCAATTGCACTATTTAGTGTACACAAAATAGTGAAATTAGGTTGCCCAGACTAATTTCTCGACAATCCACACTATAGAAATCAAATCACTGCTTTGGTACAATGATGCACTCAATTCACAGCCATGTGTTGATGGCACAGATTTGTACACCAATTCAAGGCCTGGTTCAAAGAGTGGCAATGCGCCTCCATGTGGAACAAGCATTGATCCATGAGGTACCTGTTTATCTCATGTAAGGCAACCTAATTTCACTATTTTGTGTAAGTTAAGTACGAAGGCTTTGATGAAATTCACGCGCAAGGTTAGTAGAACTGAAGTTAGATTCTTCCAGAAAAAGCTAGACAAGCACAGCAGTCTCTCCATAAGCTTACTTGGAGTTGGATTGTAAGTTACTGGACTTTAGCATTGACCAGGAGCAGGGCCATGACGGATTCATTAAAGTAGACAAGCCTATTACTACCTTGATTTGCAATCTGAGTATATAGGGGCCAATTCCAAGAAGGGCATGTATTTTTCAGAGGTGTGCGCTTGTTTCGCAAATCAAACCTAAGTGGAATTATAATTTTTCAATCAAAATTGTAATCTCTGCGAATTTTTGAAGTGTCAACCCTGAAATTACAAAACCACTTGTAGACTAGAGTCATAAACATCATACCAACAACCCGTAACCACCCTTCCATGTATCTATTAGCACGTAAGTATGGACCAATGAAAAATTGACACATTAGTCTTGGTGATATCAATGCTTTGATTTTGTCAGGAAAGTGAGTGGCATTGGATGAGTGTAGTGATGGAATTGGGGCCAAAAATAGGATGGCAGAAATAGGAAGCTGGCGGCTTTAGGCTGGTTTACCTTACATATGCTTCTTCATGAGCACTTGAGCAGCCAAGGCCAAAATAAAAACAACTACGGAGTATTGGGGAAGGTGCCAAATTAGGAAATTCATTCGCTTCAAGAAATTTCAGATTTTCAGTCAAAAATGGGAGAAACTCACAAATTGGAAAGTGAAGGAAGGGCAAGAGTCGGTGTTGACACTCTTACAACTGTACCAGATTTGATCTAGGATAGACAGTTCACAAGTACGCCGTAATACATAAAAAGAGGTACCAAAAGGAGTACATAACCGGTTGTTGGCTTTTCAACGCTAACGTGGCATCGTCCCATTGGCAACCCGTCACCATTGCCATTTCAAGTTGCAACTCATAACCTTCTCTCCTTTCAACTTGCTTTCTACCCCCTTGGATCATGAAGATCAAAGGTTGTGAATGAAAAATGTACAACCGGTTATGTACAATAACATGTTTGTCGCTAGCGCGGCTCATCGGTTATTTAATACATAATTTGCTATCCAGATCAAAGGAATCCTACACAATGCGACTGAAAATTCATGAAATATGTGGAGTTCGGTTGGAAATAAAAGAAGGAAGGAGCTAAGGTAGAGCGAGGTACCTATTTATGATAGCTCCTATGATGGCTTTATAGGGTGACCTATTGGCAACAACAATTGGATGCATTGTTCATTGAATCAAAAAAAGATTTTTTGTTTGTACCTTCTTGTCCACTTGTCTCTCTTCCCTCATCATATAGGAATAAGTGCCAAAGCTAATTGCAATAGGTGAGTCTATGAGATCAGAATGGGTCTAAATGAAAAATCCACATCTTTTTTTTTTTGCATTATTTGTCATCTTTAATTGTTTGCACACATTGAGCTCAATTTCTCAATGAATTTCTCATATCCTATAGTCAGATTGAAATGCTTAACTCCTAAAGGTTCTTGACTGTGTTTTCACCAAAAACGCCCCACCATTTCTAATACAAGTATCAAATTTTAGGACCAAAAAAAACATTTTTGGACACAATGAAACCATAGGATCTTGTAGTACACTAATTTGAGAAGATGTAGAAAGAATTTCAAAAATTTCCACCGTGTGGATTACAAGATATTGGTGTTGGAATTGACATAAATCCTTTTTTTTCGTCCTTGCAAAAATTCAGGTAGTTGCACTTCACAAGGTCACATTTATATTAAAAAAAATGTCCAAAATGGTGTTGCTTCTCTGGATTCATTCTTCAAGGCAAGTTGGGTATATGCTTGAAAAATTTTAGTGCATTTGGAATTGTAGAACATATAGGAAAAAAAGAGCAAGTAGAAAGAAGTAGAGAATGATTCAAAATACAAAATTGTTAAGAATTTAGTTATGGAATCAAAAAAATCCAATCGCAATGGTTGTAATGTTGTATAAACAATCTACATCCTATGATTTTTTTTCAAAAATATTGAAAATTGAGTTAAATAAAGGACTTCAAAGTTTATTTTAGAGTAGAAATTTTGTAACTATCTGGAAACTAAAAGTAATTCCTCATTTATTTCATAATTGGAATAACTTAAAGCTTTTCACATATAAGTAAATCTCAAAAACCGATTTCAAGTTTTCATTTCTTAAGAAAATTATTGTTAAAGAAATTTTTTGAATTGCCCAAACTGCCACGGAGCAATTAAAATTATACAATATACAGTAATTTTTTAACTACGTCATCAAAAGTTATGAAAATTGTTGGGCCTTAAAGCTACTCCTTGGGTACATCTTGTGTAAAAATTTCAAAGAAATGAAGTTCCATTCATAGTGAGTTGCCCAAAATCATTATGTTGCCAAAAAATGGTGTTTGGTCCTTTAAGGGTTAACTTCTTTAAGATAGGTACTTCTACTTTATTGGTTTTAGTATTGATGCCAAAGATGCCTTTAAAGGTTTTTAGTACATTGTTGTAAGGTGGATAATCCCCCAAACCGCTATTTTTTGCTATTGTGCCTAGTTATTATTATTAAACTAGTCAAATTTTCATATTTTCTTTGTTGGTAAGTGAAAAAGGATTCCAACGCATTAAAGAACATGACATTTGGATACAATATGCAAAAGTGATGAAGGCTCAAAGTTTTATTTTGGTAGATGTCCCAAAATTGTTTCTTCCACATAGGTACATATTAATTTTGGAGATGTTCACAAATGATGGTGGTTTTAGGTAGGGTGCAGTTTTGGACGTACACACCTTAGATGACTTTGTGGCAAAAGTTCAAAAGGTAACTTCTACTTTAGATATAAACAAAATGACCCCAAATTAAGTCTTGCTGATTCCAAATCAAACAACCCATTAGAGGCGATTCAAGGGTCTTAGAGGGCTGTTTCAAGCCCATTCCCTAATCTGGCCCGATTATGTGAATAGCAATATGGGTTGTCAAAAAATATTTATTAAAAAAGAAATTGAATATCTTTTTAAGCAATTTTTTTTCAAAAATGATGTGGCAATCGATGTGCCACATCAACCAGCTGTTGCAGCTGTGTTCCCACAGTCTAGAAACACAGGGGAACTCGCAATCCTCCACGGCCCTCAAATTCCTTCTAATGATCTTTGTAACTATGAGATTTATGAAGACTTATGGAGTGCAACAATTCTAAATGCATTTTTGACTATGTACACTATAAGTATAGGGCATAATTGGTAATTCTTTACCAAATTCTTTGTATTTTTTTTTTCAAAAAATAAGATTCAACAGGTCTTAAAAGTATATTTTTTTCAAAATTCTTTTATTACCATAATTTTATTTTTATTTTGAAAAAATAATTTTCTAAAAATTTGGCATCTATTCTTAGAATTATTATTTTTTGACTATGCTTTATATTTACGGTATCCACAAGCTCTACAATGTAAACTAATATATTATTTTGTAGTTTCTTAGATTGTCCCTACTCTCAATGATAAAGCCATCTATAATAATAGAAAATTCACAATCATATAAGAAAGTTCACCATTTTATTAATTGCATTCTAATAAGAATAAAAAATGCTTGAGGAACCATTCACTCATTTACATTGAACATTGCATGCATGAATTTACATTGAACATCGCATGCATGAATTTACATTGAACATTGCATTCATGAATGCAAGAATCCACCAACCGTTTGGTTGGAAAACAATGGCTAATTATAATAAAGTTGAATAAATATTGAAACCAAACAAGATCTAGTTGACTTCAAAATTCATAAGCAATTCAAAAGCTCTTGTATTTTTGTAATATTAGTTGCACAAAATAAAGAAATTGTCCCATGTTAATTTCTCAACATTTGACACTATATAAATATTTATTCTATCCAAGAATGCACTATTTTTAAATTAGATATTGTTGTAATAAGGAATCATGAACCTCCATATATACAAACAAAAATATCTGTAGAAGTATTTGTTGTCTTTGATAACTTGTAAAGTAAATTTTTTGAGATAAAGCAACCTAGTTGTCAAGGCAACCTAATTTCACTACTTTGTGTAGTTTTATTCTTCCAAACATGTTTTCCTAACTCTTAAACATCACAAAGAGAATTATCTCTATAATTCAAGACTTTTTGATGACATGAAAAACCATTAGAGGGGATTCAGGGGCCTTGGAGGGCCGCTTTAGGCCCATTCCCCAATCTGGCCTGATTCTATGAACAATGATATGGGCAGTCAAAAAATATTTATTAAAAAAAAAATCAAATATCATTTTAAGCAATTTTTTTTTCAAAAATGACGTGACAATTGCTATGCCAAACCAACCAACTGCTACAGCTGCATTCCCACAGTCTGGGAACATAGGGGAACTCATAGCCCTCCAAGGCCCCCAAATTCTCTTTAGTACTTTGTATAACCATTTTAAGCATAGGGACTTCTCCAAGAATCATAGGATAAGTTTTCCTCATGATGTTGTCTAGAATTTTTGAAACTATGTAAATAATGCTTAGCTATATCTAAATTTGAAACTTTGGCCAAAAAAGCCCGAATTTGCTATAATATTCTTTAAGTAGTAGAAAGATCATCTTTAAAGAGTAGATGTTCTATAGTCTTATATGGAGCTACAATGTAGGATTGATAGAGAATATTATAGAAGGTAGTGGAAGTATAGATAAGGTATAATCTAATTGAGACTTGTTTCTAAAACTGACCCTTTAGATTCTTGCTTTATTCATATAATGTAGTCTATTCATAATCAAGAGTAAAATATGGTCAATTTTTGGTACACATATTTTCAGTACTTTGAAGATTTGTACTTTATTTGTATAATGTCTAAAAAAAAAGCTAAAATAATATATAATCTCCTTTTCACTTTCAACAATATCCTACAAATATCTACATAGTTTAACAACAAGAACCATACTATAATGTTAATTTGGACATCATAAAGTAGGATCACTCAAATCAAAGCATAATCCCAATAACAAGCCCTAAACAATTTAGAAAATGAATAGATGTTGCTGGTTGCACAATGTTCAATTTGTAGGCAAAGAAATAAGGCACAATCTTAGAAAATTTACAAGTTCAACATTAACTTTTTATATTTTTTGCATATCATATTCAATTATAGTTCATGGAATTTACGCTACTATAGTTGCAATTTGTCTTTGCCTATAATTAAAAAATGAGAGCTTTCTACTACACTCTATAAAATTATCCCCAAAGTCATAAAACCCACCTTTTCTTTGGTCCCTAGTTTTGTTCCTAATTCTAGATTGCATTTTCTTTTTTATTCAATATTTTTTAGAATAACAAGGCATGGTTGCATGCTATCTACTCAGATTGGGTTGCAGCTTTTTCTTAAATTGAGGTTTAGGTCCCACATTTGCAAAAAGAGTGAATCAAACACAAATTAGCACTTCAGGTTGTGCAATAACATTTAATTCTCTACTTTTGATGGAATGAGACCTAAACCTCAATTTTGGAAGAGGACAACTTAATGTAATTATATTGCAAGCAAAATCATAATTTATTTCCATTCCTAAGTGATACAAGTTCTATAAAAATTCAAATGCAATTTAGAATTAGAAACAAGCTAGGGACCAAATAGGAGGGGATGTTCATGACTTGTAAGGTAACTTTTATAAATCACTAGTAAAAATCCACATATGGTCAAAAACATTTTAGACAATGGTTTTGTGTTAAATCTATAGTTTGCAAAATATAGCTATGTTAGTGTTAAGACCATAATTTTGGACCAAATAGGGGGAGTTCATATTCATTATGTCCCCAATTAAGTTAAGTTGGACCAAATAGGGAGATTTTAGCCCAAATTTAACACAAAACTATGGTCTCAACCCTACCTCCTTGAATGTAAAAAATTCGTGTGTTTTTCTTAATCTCATAGATTTTCTTGCAATGGGACACTTAATTTGTGAAGGAGGTTAGTAGTATAATTTTGGGTTGGAAGTCAACAAAATAGTCTAGATATCCTTCTCTTATATATTTTTTGGACACGTATGAATTGGACACGTATATTTCTTGAATAAACTATGAATTTTCAAACTGCTAAAGAAAAGGTACTCCAAAATGACTTTAGGCTCTCATGTTCCATTAACCCCTAAAGTTCCGCAACTATGTAATCACCCAAAACGCTCCAAAACAGCCATTTCTAATACAAATACCAACTTATTGGAAAAAAACAATTTTTGACACATGTAATCGTAGGGTCTTGTAGTATGATGCATTAACATGTGGTAAAAATTTCAGAAAATTCCACCGTAAAGATCAAAAGATATAAGCATTCAAAGTCTCCAAAACCACTTTTTCAATCCTGTGAAAAATCGGGCAGCTGCACTTCACAAGCTCATTTTCAATGAAAAAATGTCCTAAATGGTGGTGCTTCTTTGAATTCAGTTTCCTAAATAAGTTGGCAATATGCTTGAAATGTTTTGCATCATTTGGAATTGTACAACATTGTACAATATAGGAAAAAAAATGTAAGTAGAAAGAAGTAGATAATGATTCAAAATACTAAATTGTTAAGAGTTTATTTATGAATTAAAAAAGTGCCAATCCCAACGGTTAAAATATGTAATAATCAATCTACATCCTAGGATTTTAATTTTTTTCCAGAAATAAATATTGGAAATTGAGTCAAATAAACAATTACAAAGTTATATTTATAGTAGAGAATCTATAACTTCCCGCAAACTAAAAACCCTCATAACATTTGACTCAATGATTGGAATGGAATGATTGAAAACTTTCCATGTGTAGAAAACCAGTTTCAAACTTTTATTTTTGAAAAAATTGTTTTCTTCAGATTTGCCCAAACTACCCGCCCAATGAAAAAAGTAACATATTAGGTCATAACTTTTGACTTGTATTTCCAAATGTCATAAAATTTAATGCACATGAAAGATATTCCTCGTCCCCAAGTTCTATGAAAATTTCAGCCCAAAATATTTAAGCCTCTAGTCACAGGTACTTGCCTGAAATTTCTATAATGCCAAAAAACGCATGCTGGTCCTTTAGGGGTTATTATTTAGAGGCAATACATTTTAGGCAAGCCTTTGAAGGGGTTGGTTTTAATAAAGGGGTCATAAGCACGTGCAATTATCTTCTATGGTAGACATATTCATTTGTCCCACTTAAGATTTCTTCTTGCATGTACCAATGGTTTACATTTCTTTCCAAAATGTGTTCAATTGGTATGTGAGGTTGAAATTGGGTGTGGGATTGGCAATAGGTATGTCTACATTAGCCACTATAGAAGAGGAGATAATGGACGAGAACAAGCAAGAGCCAAAAAATATTAAGATAGGAAGTCCTATAATTGACCAAGCTCTAAAATGCATTCTCTAACATAGGAGTACATTTTTCTTTCTCCAATGCACCATCAATGTACTAGTTGTGTACATTTTGGGAGGTGGACGCTTCTTGTGACAATTGTGTTTCCGCTTCTAAAATTTGTAACTAATTCCACAAATGTCCAAAAAATATGAAACAACTTGCCAATTCCATTTGTCTTTCTAAGAAAATTTACTGAAAAACAGTTCAAGGAGTTTTATTAGCTTCCTCCCAAAAGGCGACCAGCTCTTAAAGGCCCGCTTTCTGGACCTCAGCTGCCTTCACTCTTGTGGGCCAAATCCAAAACCAAAGTCTTTGTGCGAAATAAAGGTTCCTCTGCGCAAGACTGAAATGCAATGGCAGGCATCTGGTTGTGGAGCAGCAGGGGTCGCCCTTTTTTTTTTTGTCTAACAAGGAATGAACGCGCAGTCACGAAGATTATGACTGTCAGTCTCATCACAGACACTCTTTCTTCTCCTTCCTTCAGTCCCCACGACTTCGCCATGGCCTTGATTTCCCTGCATGATCGAAGCTAGCCGTGCCAGCCAACGAGCTTTGCACAACAATCGTATGGACACCATGGCCTTGCCTTCTCGAACTTAAGCTTAGATTGCTCCACACTTGCAATGAACGAATTCCACTCGGAAACGGTTTATTTTTCATTTTAATTCAGGTGCCATCAATATATGATCGACTTCGAACATCGGAGCCCGTGCCGTGCCGTGTCTGCTGCAGGGCGACCCAGCTAGCTAGCTAGCTAGCTAGGCAGGAAGCGGGAGCATTGGCAGGTAACCCCGGGATTGAGTGATTGATTGATAGATTTTGCAATTCGGAGCGAGATGGGCCCAAGCTTGAGCCTAGCTAGCCGGGAATTGCAATAGCCTAGACACATTTAGCGACGGAGAGGTCGTGCAGACTCGCTATTTTGTAAATGTTGTTGCAGGTTTGGTTAATTTTGAGGTGACGGAAGCTTCGAGCTGGCTGGCGCGGCATTTGGTGCGTAATTGCTTGTGTTTGCTCTTCTGGAGACTGAAGGGTGTGCATGTCAGAGGCTTGCTTGGACAAGTCTAGATTGGAGGAGGTGGTACGTTGATTAGAACCAGGACGTTCACTTGGCGCTTCGGTGAGGTAATCAATCCCACCATTAAGCTAGCGACCAGCTGTACTTGGCTCTCACCAATTGAGCAAAAACAGTTGGTTTGAATGCAAAAGGTTTAATTATTTAGGGAATGGAAAAGATTGAATCATATGTAATGCAATTCCTTTCTCCTACAGTACGTGTGCAGATTCTCCTTTAGTACGTGTGCACCGTTGGGTGTGGACGAGAGCAATTGCGTTCACGAAATGGAAAAGAGTTATAATACAGTTAAGCCGTTTTGTAATTTCCAGATCCTCCAATAATATATAGGCTACTGATTAGATTTTATAAGTTGAAACATGGGGAGCCTAACGATGACAGTAGACTAGCCCGCAATGTTAGAGAAGCGCAACAGAACTCTTCACCTTCCAGACAGTTTTGGAACGTATTTCCTCGCTTCCGTTATTGTGTTGCCGACTCTTTGCGTTCGTTTTTGTGCTACATTAATTGAGGTGTTGCATTTCGCACCGTGTCTATTTCTGGTAAAAATTTAAAATTACCTGCTTGTGTCGTAATTGTGTTGAATGCAGCTTGGGAGGATCGAGTTTCGGGTGTAGAAACTGCTCATGTATATATCAACATCATGTGTAGAGTTTTTGGAAGACTTGAACTCCCGTAAGGAAGCAGGGTGAGCGCAGTAGCTGTAGAATTTCCGAACACTCGATCATTCCGAGGTAGAGAATTAGACGATCAGTTGTTAGGAAATTGCAAGATGAGTCCCCAGAAGTTCGATTTTGTTGACTGGTGGAGCAAGGAAGAGCCCCGAGGAGGGACTCCCGTAATCTTGAAGACGGAGCATCCAAACTACTCTCTGCTGGAGATTGAGAGCCTTCAGCTGGACCAAAAGGAGAAAGAGAAAAATGCTAAACAGCTGACGTGGGTGCTCCTCCTCCGAGCACACAAGGCTGCAGGTTGTGTTGCGTGGGTGCCCTCCGGGGTGATGCTGCTGTTTGCTGCAATTAAGAAACGGCTCATTCTCGGCCAAGGATTGGCTCGGTTGAGGCCTCCCAAGGGGAAGCTTGTTAAGTCCATTACAACTTTTTTGGTGTTTGCGGTGGTCATGTTGTGTGTGGAAGTCGGAGCTCACGCATTGGGATGGCAAAGACCAAGACCTTCCTCGTATCGTATCAAGGAGCTTCCAAATGCTGTGTATGTTGGGTGGATACACTTTCGCGCTGGCTTCATTGCGCCACCGTTGCAGAAATTGACGAGTTTCTGCATCTGGCTGTTTTTGCTCCAGTCCGTGGATCTCACCGTGTTGACCGTGTTGGGCTATGTGTATATCAAGTGGAAGGATATCAAGCCGGTTCCTGTTAACCCTTCCCTGGAATCCGACGACGCCGAGAATCCGGATAATGGGCATCCCATGGTGCTTGTTCAGATCCCCATGTGCAACGAGCGAGAGGTATGTCCGATCCCGAGATTTCGTGAGTTTAAAATTGCCAATTTGGTTGTTCTCATTGTGAAGTTTTTTAATATAGACGGGGCCAAGTTTTGTATCACTGGATTCGGTACAGAAAATTGCATGCGTTAGTCAAGTCAATATATACATAGAGCAAAGGATAGACTCCGTAGGACCCTCTCAAAAGTGCTAAAAGATCAAGAGTCCCATGATTAGCCGTCTTGATCCTTTGGTGAATCTTTATGGAATGCAGAGAGACCATTTTTTTTCCAGTTTTATTTGACACGTGTTCTGTTCAGGCACTCTTTTTTGAGTGGCAAAACCACCAAAGGAAAGCATTGGAATTGGAGGAAGCATTGATTTCAATTAGGCGGAAGAATACGAGAATATCATGTTGTTCTCCTACAATTACCGACTTATTAGTTAATTCGTGAAGAGCTGCCCTAATTTGACCTTCACGGGAATAGAGATTTGGATTGATTAAGAACCCGTTACGCGAGCCGTTACGTTGCTGCTCAATCACATTGATGAATTATGCAGTGATCTAAACCCACAACACCTAGCCTCTCTAATGACACGACATATGGGCAACTGATTGCACTCACGTATCAAGGGTGTATAGTCCATGTGCAAATACAGAGTTTATCATTCGAGAGGGTTGGTTGTACTGTACAACGATCGAATTGTTGAAGTTTTGTGCATGTCAAATAGATCAAAAGTTCCTTTCCGTGCCGAAACGGTTGAACAATTTCATTTTTTCCTGTGCTTGCAATCCATGTAGGTGTATGAGCAATCCATATCGGCAGTTTGCCAGTTGGATTGGCCCCAGAGCCGCATTCTGATTCAGGTGTTGGACGATTCTTCGGATGTGGATACCCGTTTCCTGATCCAAGGCGAGGTGTCCAAGTGGCACCGGAGGGGAGTCAATATAGTGTACCGACACCGCATGGACCGCAAAGGGTTCAAGGCGGGGAACTTGAAATCCGCCATGCAGTGTGAGTACGTCAAGGATTATGAGTTTGTGACCATTTTTGATGCCGACTTTCAGCCCAAGTCCGACTTTCTCAAACGCACCGTCCCTCATTTCAGGGTAAGCCTGGCCTGCCGATTGACTACATCTCCTCATCAATGGACTCAATCACTGGCAAATGGGCTGATTCACCAAGCAATCCACCACATTATAATAGTCTCTCTCTCTCTCTCTCCCTCTGATGAATTCTCACCTGTTTTAGTGTTGCTTCAATTGATGAACATGGAAATGGCATTAATTTATACATAGTTCCGTTTCAGCAATAACCCTGCAAGCAATTGAATGAAGAAGAAAAGCATTGGAGATCAGTGGAGAGGGCGGGGCATCCTGATGTCGATCGGGCTCATTCGCATATAGGGCTTGTTGTTGCCAATTTCAAGACTTTCAGTATTAATTCTGAAATAGCATTGTTTTGAATTGGAACCACTTCAGTGTTTTCTACATCCCTATTATTGTGGTCAAAGATTAAACCTGAAAAGCACCAAAAGGATGGTTTTAAAACGTTGAAATGGCACTTAAACCACACTTCAAGCAATTGAAGCAGGATTAAACAACTGAAAATTAATGGAGAGGAACGCATGTGATGATGGGCCAATTCACTGGGAATAGAGATCATATCTTGTTGTGCTCAGTTTAATGGCATTTGTTCCCTCTCGTTTGGACATCATGCATGGGTATGGAACAATTAATTCTGTAAATGTAAATCAATTTCATTGTGTGCTTGCTTGCACTGGTGGAGTTTGCAGGACAATCCAGAGCTGGCCCTTGTGCAGACCCGTTGGTCGTTTGTGAACAAGAATGAGAATCTTCTCACGCGCCTTCAGAACATTAATCTGACGTTCCACTTTGAAGTGGAGCAGCAAGTGAACGGCATCTTCCTCAACTTCTTCGGCTTCAACGGCACGGCCGGAGTGTGGCGGATCAAGGCGCTGGAGGAGTCCGGGGGCTGGTTGGAACGGACCACAGTGGAGGACATGGACATTGCTGTTCGTGCTCATTTGCTGGGATGGAAGTTCGTCTTCCTCAACGACGTCCGGGTCAGTAGTCGTTCTCATAAATATATATATATATATATATGTCTTTTCATGAATTATAGAGCTAGCTTAGGAGATTTCTCAAAGCATTTCTTGTCATTCCAGTATGGGCTAATTTCCCCCTCTCATTCTAGCATTATTCGAGTCACTTCTTTCTACTTTGATTTATCAATACACCCTAGCTAACCTCTTTACTCTGACTGACTGGAGGTGCCAAAACAGTATCTATAACATGATTTGAATGCATGAAAAGTGTGTTATAGCGAATGATAGTTTGACAATTGGGCAGGACGTAATGCAGAATGAATTTCTTATGGGGGGTCTGAGTGTAAACCTCTACTTTAGAGTGTTCTAGATTTGAAGCATTTATCAAATGAAGTGGAGACAATTGATGTGCAACGAGTGATTCTGTCTGGGTTGCAGTGCATGTGTGAATTGCCGGGGTCCTACGAGGCATATCGTAGGCAGCAACATCGGTGGCACTCTGGCCCTATGCAACTTTTTCGCCTCAGTATTGCAGATATCATCAAAGCGAAGGTGCGTGACTGGTCCGTCCATGGAGAGTTCAGGCAGATGATACTCTTCTCGTCGCTTTAAAAGCATTTCATGCAATACATAGAAGAGCGTTGCAATTCACTGGGAGCTCACTCAATAGAGCACACTGGAGAGATCACTGCGGATACAGAGGCCACTCTCTCTTGAGTTAAATTTTCTTCAATGCGTATTAAATTCTTTTGCAATTAGTCAAAAGTGGGAGGTTGTAAGTCCAATATTGAAGGCACAGTAGACAGCCCTATTTCCATTCAAAAATCCGTGGCCATAACTTTCGCTAATTGAAGGCCAACACCGAATCGAAGTGCTGATTGAAAGAGATGAGTTGCCGTTAGTAACAGGGATCAAAGTCCCTAACAATATTAGTATCATCTACCTTATCGTCCATGGGACGATACACTACGGTTTTATGGGCTAACAGGCCTGTGCATTGTGTGCAGATCTCATGGGCGAAGAAAGCAAACTTGATCTTCCTCTTTTTCCTCCTCAGGAAGTTGATTCTTCCATTTTATTCCTTCACTCTCTTTTGCATCATCCTTCCCATGGTGATGTTTGTCCCGGAAGCCACTCTCCCACTCTGGGTGGTGTGCTACATTCCCATGTTCATGTCGTTTTTGAAAGTCCTGCCATCGCCCAACTCCTTTCCTTTCCTGATCCCGTACCTTCTCTTCGAAAATACCATGTCGGTGACCAAGTTCAATGCCATGATCGCCGGTCTCTTCGAACTCCGCAGTTCACACGAGTGGGTGGTCACTAAAAAAACTGGGCGCACTGAGGCAAATCTCTTGGTCATGGAGACCATAGAAGAAGAGGAGGAATTAGAAGAAGACGCAACAGCGAAGCCCACGCAGGGTCTGGAGAAAACCAGATCCATGTCCGGCTTAGATGCACTGAAGACGCTCGATCCTGTGCAATTACAAACTCTACTTCCCCCTTCAGTTCACACACATCCAGCACCAAGCAGGAGAAACAGGTTGTACCGCAAGGAGCTGCTACTGGCGTTTTTGCTCCTGGCAGCTTCGGCACGAAGCTTGCTCTCGGCTCATGGACTTCACTTCTACTTCCTCCTCTTCCAGGGTATTTCATTCTTGGTGGTTGGGCTTGACCTTATTGGGGAGCAAGTCAGCTGATCCAAGGTTCACAATCATTTTGAAGACGGACTCTGCTCTCCTTGAAGGCACTCTCCTGAACAATGGCGATCGACTAAATGTGCACTTGGAATAAATATTGGGGGTTGGTACATTGGGACCTTCCATCAATTTTTGAGGTATTGGCAGGAATACTAATTGTACGGTTTAATGTGGAGGTCGTCGAAGGTACTAAGTGTAACTTAGTAGTGGTCTAGTGGAGGTTGGATCTGGGTCCTCATCAAGAGATAGATGCGGACTTTCTCTAGTTGAGGCAAAGAGGTTTGGAATTGTGAAAAGAGCAGGATTTCATTTGCTAATAATGAAAAAAGAGCGTCTCCAGTAGGTATGTCAAACACCTACTACCGGTATTCATTGTGATCAGGTCATTGATTTAGACTATGTCATTTAGATTATGAGCCTCCACTGAGTGTATTGTACTAAAATTTGTGCCTTCGGCTTCCGTGAATAAATCCTTTGTTCTCTACGCACACGATCAGAGATTGGGTCTAATGAGATGGAGACGAAGATTGCTGTTTACGGATGCATGTTGATCAGTGTCCTCTGTTGCTCAATTGCTTCTTCAAATTTGCAATTCTGTCTATTTGCGAGTCGCTATTCTTTTGCACTAGCGATTGGTGGACAGTGGCCGATTTTTTCACATGGAAGTCCGCCCTAACTTGTGTCACGCACCAGATCTCATTGGATCTCGCACTGAACGCCACACTGCCACAGCCATCACAAAAGTGCACGTCGTTGCCGCTACAGTCAGACCCCTGAATCCCGGCATACTATTCTGGAAACCGTTCTCTTTTTCTTGAACGCTGATCCAAGCACATCGAGACTTCGGACTGGCCCACATGGTTGCCAAACGGGACCACGACTCCTCGCAAGCTCTGATATTTAGATGAGAGTGGAAAACTGATCACTTCCAGTACTAGAAACAACTGAACGATCAGGATATTTCAAATGAATACAAACAAGAATGCTTGGGAAGTCAAACCCTAACTTTCAAATCTGAATTTTGAAAAACGACCTCGCTTTTGGCATGTTATCTCATGCGGCTATATCCACATTTTGATGTGGCAAATCAATTAAATAGAACGAAAATATTCAACAGCTCGACGCTGGGGAAAATACAGCATGCTTGCTTTCTCATTCTCAACTAACACAACTCTCAAGAGTTGGCCTGCTTACTAATGGAAGTTTACTTGGGTTAAGAAATTCTAAAGCTCATCCTTCAAATCGTGCTCTTCAACTTGTCCTGCGTCGTCCTCCTCTTCAACTGATTCCTCACCTTCGCTTTCACCTTCACCTTCCAACTCAGGCTCGGGCTCGGGCTCGGGCTCGGGAACGTCAGGCGCTTCGAATGGAATGGTAGCGTGGGACGCCAGGAACTTGACGAAGCCACGTGCTGTCCTCTCCGTGTCAAGAGGAGTCTGAAAAGTCCAGACGACGCTTGATTTAATCACATGATTGAAAAGAGATCGGCCAATTTCACTACAATCAAAGATGTAGACCAGGGTGTAATGATCGTGATGCCAACTCGAAACAAATCAAGCTTCTATTACTACTGTAAAGAATTCCAGCAGAAAATATCCAAAATATGAACTTATTAAAACAAAAACTTACTGGCTCAGCGCTCTTGTCTCCTGCTGGAAAGAAAAGAATAGTAGGGTATCCTTCAATCTGCAAACAAGTTGTCCACATATGACGCACGTCAGGTCAAACAAGGTTTCGGATGAGACAACATTAAAAAGACTCGTGGATTTCACAATCGACATAAGAAGTTGCAATTGAGAAGCCACGGCAAGATGTAAAGCTGAGCCTACATTGAGGCGTTCGTGCTCATTCTTGGTGCCATCCATCTTCGCAATCACAATCGAACTGATGTTTTTCAAAGCCTCTCCTAGCTTGTTGTACTCTGGCTCAAGAGATTGGCAGTGACCGCACCATGGGGCATAGACCTGTAGAGGAAAAGAATAAGCGCAAGTGCAGGTAGTCACATCTTTGATGCAGAAGTAGACTATGCCACTCAATGTAAGACTTGATTCTGGTATGCATTGTTCAGATATACTAACACAGATGAGGAAAAATAGAAGAGAAGTGTTTCATTTTAAGCTGATACCTCAAAAATGACGTCCTTAGATTTGTCAAGCACAATTTCATCAAAAGTAGATGCTACGACAATTTTCACAGGTCCGTCATTCTGCATTCGCCAAGTAGCCAACCATTAGCTTCAATTAGATAAAGAGAACACAGAGCGCATGGTGATGAAAATTCTGCATAGTAGAGAAACAAATGTTCTTGCACGATTAGAAGGACACCGAACCAAAAGATCCCCTCTGGGGTCAATCTGCCATACCTTCTCAGGTGCGCTCTGCGATTTGCGGAATGGAGTCAGGTCTCCAGCCAAAAGCTTCTCTGAGAATTGCTGCAACGATGAATGGAAAATGTTAAGTGTTGACTCAAACAAGTACACAAGCTTCTAACACACTACATTGTCTCAAGTGTGGAGTCATTCATTGATGTGCTTCTAATAAAATAAAATCAGATGGAACATGGAAAGAATTGCAACTCAAAATAACAGGTATGTATCCTAGACAGAATTTCCCACTTTTAACTTACTTTAAGTGAATCCACACTCAAGTCTCCATCATATAAGTACTTGCCAGAAGACTCCTCGGAAACAAATCCCATGAGCTGCAAACACGTAGAAACCATGAGTATTACGGTTCCATGTAGCCCTTACGCTGAACTCATTACCCAAAAGTTAAAATTTGGCTAGAAAATACGTAAGAACCCCAAATATATTTGTACTTCGGATGCAATAGAATACTAATACGCTCCCAATGGGTCAACAACATTGTTGTGGAATTCAGAGACAAGCTTTACTCAAGTGCAAGTACTGAGTATTTAGCATACATAAATTCAGCAGAAGTGTGGAGGAATACCCTTGTCTTCTCATTATCGAGAGCAAAAAATTCCAAAACGGGAGAAGCCACCTCCTCATCAGCAAGATCGATGAGGACGAAAACAATCTGCAGAAATCGAGTTGCATAAAAATGTTAAGAACGCAGGCTGCAGAGACCAAGTATTAAGCCAACTACTGGTTAGGGAATGTGAGGTAACATACCTTCTTCTTGAAAGATTTCGCCACTTCTTCATAATTAGGGCGAATTTTCTCGAACTCAACAGGATTTGCAAACAACAGGAGCTGACAAAAGAAAAGGCAATGTGTTAGCTAAGTCTTGAATACTGATCAGTTGGAAATACACACCACTACGTTCCATACGTGATGAGTCTGAAATTTTGAAATCAGAAACTGGAAAGGATAACGGAAGCAAATACAAGAACGAAACCAACTTACCTGTTTGGTGACAACACCATCGAATATAACCGCAGCGGTCTCACGAGTGAATGGGATTACAAGAGGAAGCTTGTTCTCAGATACAAAATCGGCAATAGCCCTCTTCTCAAACGATCCATCTGTGCGCATTGCAATTTAAGACAAATTTAACTTTCATCGTGATCCCCCACGAGTCATCGGACCGTCTCATCACTAACAGAGGAACAAAGTCATTACAATAAGAACGAAACTTTCATGATCAAACCACAGGGTGATTGGACACGTACCAAAGGTAGCAACCTTCTCATTCTGCTTTTTCAGCAACACAAGAGCAGGGACATTTTTATTGAGACCGAACTTCTTGGCAATCTGATCATCTGCAGTCATGTGGAAATCAACTCCATCTTCCAGCCTTGCTACCGCAGTAAACTCATCGGCATCAGCACCCTCTGCGCTTTGGAGGTAGGCGATTGCAATGGGATCCTCACTCTCCAACAATGCGTCCGCATCAGCAGCTGATTTGATAATACTGACGGCGGGTCCAATCCTCTTCTTCACCCAGTTAACAATCTCATCGCTGCAAACATTGCGATGAATATCGAATAATAGTCAATGAACTGAACGATTAATGATGAATACATTCCGAGTGTGGTTGAAGCTGTATCGCTATATTTGTAACGCCCCATTAAGAATTACGTGAACAACGAGCTCTAGCTACTCTCGCCAGAGTGGTACATCCCACTCGCACATGCTTCAAAATAGAAATTGTGATAGCTCAAGCACAATATACGGATCACGTGGCATAATGCAAACCTAAAGTAATCGAAGCGAGATTTGATTTCCCGAATCACGCGAATCTCGTCAGGTCAGTTGATAATAAATTATTACTATTACTTACTGAAAATCAATTGAGGAAGAGCATGAACAATCTGCCACACATGGCAGAGCGATTGCAGAATGAAACAGAGCATGACATTCATCAAACAACACGAAATAGGAAACAACACCCGGCCACTCTCGCAGATGCAAACGCTGACACCTCTCTCAGGCTTGGTCAGCTCTCGACCGGAGCGGCAAACAGAAAACAAGCCTGGTTCGCCCTCCATGGTAAAGAGGATCAGGCGAATCCCGCGAATTCAGTTGATCTTAACCAATTTATATTTTTAACACTTGTGGAAAGTCCAAACGCAGAAAAGAATGAAAGAGCACGAAAAATCATGCCACTCATCGCAGAGAAATTACGGAATGCATGAAACAGAAGATGAAATTTATCGAACATGATCATGACATTCATCAAACATCACGAAATCGCATTTTAATAAAAACAACAATAAGCCATTCTCTCAGACTCAAATGCTGACATCTCTCTCGACTCCCGACCGTGGCACCAAACAGAATACAAACCTGGTTCGTCCTCCGTTGTATGGCCGCTTCTCGCCATCAACAAAGAAGTACAATGTCGGATATCCCTCCACGCCATACTCCTGCGCCAGATCGCTGTGCTCGACGGCGTCCACCTTCGCGAGCACCACACCAGACTCCTTGAGCGCCGTGGCGGCTCTGGCGTACTCCGGGATCAACGACTGACAATGCCCGCACCAAGGAGCGTAAAACTCCGCCAACACGTACTGATTGCTCATCACCAATTCAGCAAAATCTGTGGCGCCCAAGATCACAACATCCTTCTCGTCGACGGGATCAGCAGATCCCTCAAGCTCCCCCTCAGCAGCTTCCTCCTCCTCCAACTCGCCGCCGTCTTCCTCGGGGGTCAGCACCTCACGCTCTTCTCCCGCCGTCAAATCCACATCCGCCAAACCAGCCTCGGACGCTGCAGCAGCCAATCCTGCAGATCCAACCAGAAGCAATGTCCCGAGAAGCACCAGAAGCGCAGCGCGGCTAAGTCTCGCCATTGCTACGATCAGATTCAAAATGCGAGCCCCGCCTCGGCCTCGAGCTTCTTCTGTTGCCGAAGTTTCTTCAAGCAGTCTCAAGTACGCAACGCTGAGCAGAGGGAGAAGGAGACGACGTGTGTGGGCACCGGTGCCCAAACCCGGGAATACCCGAATGGCCGGATCTCATGTTTTCATCCATCCATGGTGACGACTACTGGGCCGTTATACGACTCCGACGTGTTTGCATCCAGACGTGATGTCCACGAAACACGTTAAGGTAGGAGGCAGCTGGTCCGCCTTTTTCATGTATTTCCTTGGACGAGATATTTTTAGCTCATTTTTCAGACAGAGAGAAATTGATGAGGAATCTAACCCAAGTGGTTTTGTATTTTTCCAAGCATTTCTGAATTACTTATGAATTTTCAAACGAGTTGGGTCATAGGTCCCTATTTGTGAGCCTAGGTCTTTCTTAAACGGTTCACTTGCAATTCTAAATAAAAATGGGGAAAGCAAAGAGAATGATTGGCTCTTGCAATAAATAATGCTTTTTTCCTTGATTCATTCAATGACTACACTAGTCAATTTCAGAACCAACTCATGTACATTTCACAGTCATTTATAGGGGCCATTTCTAATGCCCGCTCCATTTCACAGCCTCCTAACTTATATCGTGCCATCCTTTGTGGGCCCAGCGGGATAAATTTGGGGTTCTCAAGGATAAAAGTAAAAAAGGCCCCCTATATTTGAGCCGTGCCTACGGATACTTAACCCTTCACCGCCAAAGGGGACAAAATTGGTCCTCTTTTCAAAGTATTCTGAGATACTCCAGGCGGTGAAGGGTTAAGTCATGTGCACACCTGGGCTTAGAAGGCTGGTCTTATGGTTAAGAACAAATACTAAATTACAGAGCATTCCCACCTGCGCTTGTTGGTATTCTCCGAACCTACATGGCGTGCGATGTGGCATGCAAATAGAAGCGTTGTTATGACCATAACTTTCTCAAAAACCGGGAGGTACTTATTAAATTCTGGAAAGTAAGTGGTTGTCAGAAGGTGCTTATTAACTTCTAGAAATGAAGATTTCAGAGAAATGGGGGCATTCTTACATACTTGAGCTTCAGAGGGCCCATTACATAAGAACAATGGCTGCCGATGGCAAAAAATAATGGGACCTCACCTTATGAAATTAAAAAGATTGAAATCTTTGCGGCAATCATGTCACATAGATTGTAAAGGCACTTTTGTTGTGTTAGAAGATGTGTAGACAATGTCTTTATACAAGTGGGATGATAGAAGGTGAAACAACCCATATGACATATGTAAATTAGGCTTAGTAGAAGCTCAACCGCTCACACCTAGTTAAGTCAAACGCAGGAATTGTGTTTAATGTAGAACTTCAAACCTCATTTTGGCATAGTAGAGTAATTTTTTTCAAGAAACTTTGAACTAAGAAAAGTTGGAAAATCAAGCTAACTTTCATATCCAAAAATCTGTTTGAGATTTCAAGCCTCCAGTCAAAAGTTAGGGACACAATTGAAGGAGGGGTTGGGAGGAACAATTTCTTTGACATTTTCAAACATCTTCTTTGAATTTTGTCCATAAATTTTGATTGGAGGCTCAAAATTGCAAACGGATTTGTAGAGATGAAATTTAGCTTTGTTTGCCAACATTTTTTAGTTCAAAGTTTCTTAGAAAAAACTAATTTATTATGTCCAAATGAGGTCTGAAATTCTACATTAAACACAATTCCTACATTTTGACAATGAGCGGTTAAGCTCTCATTTTCAAATTGTCCCATATCCTTTGAGGATTCATGATGGACAATAGATTTCATTATAAAAACTACCTCTCTACCCATTATTTGGTGGACATGTGTTGGCATCTTGTATAGATAACTTTTCTTGTATTTTAACTTTTTTTACAATTAGTTTTCTTTCAATTTAGAAAGGTGACTTGATAATTTTGAAAATCATTGGGCTCTGAAATTTTAATTATTTCCACTGAGGTGACCTCCGGCTACAGTAATGGAGATGTGCAGTCCCTTAGGTGGCTGACAAAAGAAAGAAAGAGCCATGTCAGAACTACACATAACTAATAGGTAAACCTGACCTCTTGTAAAAAAAAGATTATTTCCTTCTTATGCTAAGGTTTTATCTATTAATGCATGGAGTTTGCAAACATTAGGTGTGCACATACCTTTAATAGCCTCCCTAGATAAGGTAAAAGACCCCATTGTGGTCAGAATTAGGAGTGTGCCTACATGCCATTGCTGAAATTTTTCAAATTTTTTCCCACACAAAGATAAGTGTGAGAGATAGTGAGGGCATTTGAAATTATATTTTTTGGACCAAGTATGAATTAGTTCTGAATTTTTGAAGTGATCAGCTCATAGGAATTTGTAGGCTACTTCATGACCAACAAAATCTGAATCCAATATGGTCATCTTCCTACCCAATGTAGTCACAACATTTTCAAACATGGAAGATCTAAAAAATCAGTTTTTACAAAGAATTTTACACTGAAAAGTTGGAAGTACCTATTAAGGTCACTAATTACTCCATAACTACCATGTAAGGCATTGATTGTGGTCTAAAAAACCACAATGGAGTCATTAGATGTCCATCATGGGTCATTTGACCGCAATGGGGTCATTTACCTTAATTTGGGGTCTTTGATTGCAAATATGAATTCAGATTTTGCAAAAAAAAGGTTTGTGAAAAAAAAATTCCAACATTTTTCCTAGGGTAAATTCGGCCTGCAGGGCCCACCAAGAACGGCACGATTTAACGTCCTTCAATGTCCACACATCCACACGTTATACAAGTTTGTGCATGTGGTTTTTTTAAAGGAATGAACCGTCATTTCATTGTATAATACTATCATGGTGAGCCTTTCTTTTAGAATTGTGATTTTTCTTTTAGTTGTTTTATAATCTACTTTTCTACTAGTGTAAAATTGATTTGCAAAATTTTTTATTTGAAGGCAAAGAAGGAGCTTTAACCCTTAAAAGACAAACGAATGACCTTAGAAATCATAGGCTAAACCTGAATTTGGCATGTTTGATATACAGTCTTGTGTAATTTAAAGGTGTTGTGCCCTAGCTGGAAGTTTTATTGCTATCTTATTTATGGTGAATTTACAAGCTTCAAAGTTCTATCATACTCATAAGCGGTCTACTGTGATGTTTCTATGAAACTTTAAAATACTAAGCCATCCTTTTTGGAGGTCGTGACCATGTTCTAAGCATTTGTAAGGAGAAAGAAAAGTTTGCCTCGAGCTTCCTTCTAATTCTTTGAAAATGGGCTTGAAGAGTTGGAGAACAGGAATGAATGGAAGTTGTCCGAGTATGAATGTTATACCAAGTCTCACTAGCAATTCGCACTCCTGCTGTATTGATTGGAATGTTAACTGGAAGTTTGACAAATTTCAGAAGAATAGTATGCACGAGTAAAACAACAAAGAAGGTTGTTGTATTGTGCTTGCGAGTTTGGAGTCTTCAACTAGATATTGGTCCATAGTCCATCCATTTCCTTAGGGTAGTCTATAGCATGACCATCGCCTTGGATTTAGTCTATAGCTTGGCCATCACCTTGGGTAGTCTATAGCCAAGCCATTGCTGGAAGAATGGGATTGTCCATTGCCTTCTCCTATTCCTCCATTTCATGAATATTGTGGCATCCAAACCCTATGAAGCGGTGCAAGTAGGATTTGGGCCTAGAGCGTAGCACTGTGAGCGTAGAACCGTGAGGCGCATAGCTAAAATAGCCAAGCGCGGAGCACCGTTTAGGATGAATATCAAGGGTAATCCTTACTACTAGCTAGGACCTTTTGCTTACAGCAAAAAGAATGGGAAAAGGAATGGCCCAAGAAAATATAGAAAGTAACTGTCCAAAGATATAAAAAGTAATTGTTAAAAAATAGAATAAGTAATTGTCAAATTTTGAAAAATGTCTAAAAGGAAAGGAGCTACTGCCATTGAAAGCTCCATGTGTTATAATCCAAATAACAAAATATGGTGTACTTTTCATTTGCATTTTTTTTTTCAAATTTTTTTTAAATTTGAATTATAGAGTTATATTTTTCATTTTGCAATTCCTTCAGGATAAAAATGATGGATTATTCTATTGATAAAATTTGCTTTCCACATTTAGCTTTAAAAAATGGCAATAATATGTTTTTTCCATCCAATTATTCAAAGAAACAATACAAATAGAAAATGCATCCCTCCACTGGCCAAAAAGTATCAAAATTTTATACATCCATTAGATAAAAAAGATAAATTTGGTTTGATGGTCAAATTTGACTTCAAGGTCTATGTCGTGGTTGTATTGTGTGAGAAATATAAATATCAATGGAAAATTTTTCACAAATTTCAAGAAACTTATAAAAATTTCAAGTCGTTTGGGTTGTTTTTGCTATTTTACTTCTTTGTATTCCATTTTTGCAACAAAAATGACAACAAGTACAATTTCTTACAAAAAAAATTGAAATTTCTCCCATTGGTGTACAATTCAAAGTTCCAAGTAACAAAAATATAAATTTTTTGTTTGAACCCCATTGAAGAGGCTAAATTTAGATTGGAGGGGAAGTTGGACCATTTCAAAGGATACACCACTCTTAACATTTACTTGAATTTTAGGCTACATTATAGACTTCAATTTCATACTTGTGAATTATAATTGGATGGTTTTATACTTATTAGGATTTGGGAGCCATCCGGAGAATTGAAATGATCACCTCTTTAAGGTCCTAAACTGCTTCAGGATTTAGAATAGGGCCCTAGACCTCTTTAGAATTTAGGGTTTTAGGATTCAATTAAAACTTGTAATGCCCTTGTTCACGAGACTCATAAGAGATACTTTTGGGGGCCTTTGGAGAGCTTTGAGTTTCCAAACACTCAAGAATTTGAAAAATCTGCCCAATCAACATACTGATGCGGTTGAAAGATTGCCATGTCAAATTTTAAAATTTAATTAGTTTTTAGTATTTTGTTTATATTTTTTTTAAATTTAAAAAAAAAATTTAAAAATATATTTTTGAACTATTATTTAATTCTAACCAACACAACACTATTTACAACCTTAGTAACAATCCAAAAATGGCCCTCTAAAGGCCTAAAATAATATCTCTTGCAGCCCCTTTGAAAGCTCATTTTTTTTCCTAATGTAGGGTTTTACTTTACACTTTGTACACTCTAGAATGACGCTTGTTTTTTAACTTCATGTTAGAGACATTTCAAAATGACTTGTCAGAGTTTTGTTCCCTACTTGATATTGAAATTGATGATGTAGGAGTGTCGTACTTCCACTGATGAGAAACCAAGATCTATTATAGAGAAATTCAAACTAAGCCTATCTTTGAATTTAAGATATATAGGAGGCAACTCCTTTATGATCACTTAAGGAATTATGGAATTTTGAATTCACAAATTCATAGAGCCTAAACACCAAGTTTGATATCAAAATATCTGAGAAATCTGGAAAGAGTCCAAATCTTATTGCTACACACAAGAAAATTATCCCTCAAAGAAACTGGCCTTTTACATGCCTGTAATTCTTTAAATGATAAAAAATGGGTCGTTAATTGGAAAGGGGTTGCCTTCCACTTGATATAGAACCTACGTGAAAAGAAGACACACTTGCAATGCTCTCTTTTTGACCTAGGAAATTGTGGCAAAAATTTATTGGAGTTCCATAAATGTTCAAAGGAGTAATCATGTCCTTCTATTCCATTTATCTTGGAAGTGCTAGGCTTTTTTCAAGTTGGGGACCTAAGTGGTGGCAGGCGTTGCCATTGTCATTCAAGTTCAAAGCCATTTTTTTTTTCATTTTATAAAAAGTGCAAAAGTGGCAATATAAAATGTACCAAAGTAGTATTCCAAATTTCAACATTCATCCATATTTTAGATAGAAAATATCGCATTTGTACATATCACATGTCTATAAATTGGTTTTCATCCACAATTTGACGATTTCATCCAAGATTTTATTTACATTTGAAGTTCTCTGGCAATTTCATCAAAGTTTTTTTTGGCATTTTGTAGCTACATTTATTTTTTTTGGTGCAATCTAGCATCCAAAAGCCAAAAAAAAAAGTCCTAGTTCCAGATATTAAATCAGTTGTTTGCCAAAGTGGAGATGTTTTTTATATGAGTTTGTCAAGAAAAGATAATTTTGGTGGATGTTTTGGTAGTAGTTTGGTCTTGGAAGTACTAGGTGTACAAGGGTGTATGTGATGTGAATGATTCTTTTCCAATGAAAGCATGCTAGGTGTACAATAAATATACACAAGGAACTCTGATAGGTTTGTACACGGTTATCACTATACTATATACTCAAAGGAGGCAGTAACTACTTGTACAATATATACATGATATGATATTAAAGATTACATCATATACTTAAAGCATACGCAAAAGCAAATTCCAAGATAATTAACTTAGTATGACTTAGCTATGTTTTAAACCCCTCCAAAATAATACAATAAAATGAATTCATCATTGACATATATGATTGTTTCTTAATATTCATTAGGGACACATTTGGATTCCAAGTCCATGATAGGTTTTATATTTTTGGAAAGTTAATCCTTAAAGGACATTCTGGTGGTTGTGGAAATCATTCCTTTCATTACTGTGTAAATCATTGGCTTAAAAAAATGCAAAAGTATTCATTGGAAGTCAAACTACTATAGAAGACCTTTCTTTTTCACAACAAAAATCCAAAGATGATGCACTTTTGTCCTACTGGAAGAATTCTTTTTCATCCATCATACAAAAAACGTCCTTGTCAATGGTTTAATCCTTGAAGGATCAAATGACATTGTTTTGCAACATAGTGATTTGGGATTTTTGGACAGCTCATGACAAATGAAATTTTTTTTTGGGTTGAATTTTTCAATCAACATGTGCCCAAGGGGAAGCTTTAAGGCCCAACAATTTTCATAACTTTTGACTATATGGTTAAGAAGTTATTGTATGATATATAATTTTGTTTGAACTTTGGGTAGCTTGCAGAGCTTTGAATAAATCAATTTTTTAGATGTAAAAATTTGAAATTGATTTTATTAAAGATCTCTCTCTATTTATATAAAGCTTTGAATCATTCCATTTTGATAGATGAAATGAAAGTTACAGGAGTTTTTAACACTGAATTAGGCATTCTTGCACTTGGCCAAGTGCCCTAATTGAATAACTGATTGTACAATTGTGTACTAAAATTGAGTTTTTAAAAAACTTAGATATCCCCAAAATTCCAAAACTGCAAATTTACCATTCTATCATAGTATTATAACAATTGCACGTGTTATTTATTTGATAGGGGGTCTTTTTCCTCTTCATCTCAATAAAACATAAATTTCAATTATTTTCTTCATTATCTACAAAAATCTTATTCTTTTTATGTTTTTTTTGTACTTTTATAAAGTATATGTCAAGATCATTACACCATTTCCTTACCAAATTCACTTGGATGACAAGAGTAACCGCAATCACTTAGACAATCATTCATCAAATTCAATATGAAATTGGAGATACATTTATTACCTCTCCTTTTTTTATTTAGTAGCATGCAAAACCTCTCAACACATAAAATATGCACTCTAGCACATATATACATACATTCAAAAACCACACATAATGCTTATACTATCATACTTCTTACTCTATACTAATATGTGTCAACACTCTCCTACAATGTTGCTCCTTCCAGTTGCAAGTAGTTGCAAGTAGGTAAATCAAGTGCAAGTAAGTAAAATTTGCCTTAATCTTCTACATGGTCAAATAGAGCATATTCAAAGTCAAATAATAACATCAAAGATATATGATAGAGCATCTAATTGTGCTTAAAGTTTTCCCAAAGCCCTAGTCACATACGAATGGGGGGGAGATGGTTGAATTTGTATACCTTGTGATTAACCTAAAAACAAATGAGGTAGTTTCTATTGCAATATTTTGATTGATGTTTTTGGACAAGATAATTTTATTCTGATAGTTAATTTTGGATATGGATTTGTGTGTGCACATTCTAAGATTAAAGTAGATCCTATTAACACTACCACAATTGTAGTGGAATTTAAGACAATCAAATAGTAAAAAGTTAGTATAATGTTGTTTCTAGTGATAAAGCATCAAGTTGTTTGCATATGATAAGTATATTGCTAGTTTGCAATGCTAATTGGTCATTATATTACTGAAAATTTGTCTCTTTTGGTTAATGGTTACTAATTGGTCAAAATGAATTTTTCAATAAATGGAAAACAAATGGCTATAAAATGAACTTTACTTTAAAATTCATAATTGCTTCTTTCAAGGTTCAAAACATTGGAACAACTTGGTTTGATTTGTCTTCTAGTTGCCTTTGAAGAAAAACATAATGAAAAATGGTTTGAAGGGTCCTACACCTCATGTCATGTCATAAATGTAAAAAATGTTAAATAAACACTTCATGTTATACAAATTTCAAAACCATCTTTGATTTCATATATAAAGTAAGATGTAGCATGATACTAAGGTTTTTTACTAACTATTAGGTGAAGGGTTTAAATCTCATGGCTTGCAAGCAGGTATCAAGCAATTCTAGTGGATTTTGAGAGCTTAGGCAACCTCTCAGTAAAGGTGTTTTAAAGTATATCCGAGGTACATATTTTTCTTAAAATATCTTACCTTCTAATATGTACTTTTTGACTGAATATTGCATTTAACTTCTCTTCCTTTATTAGTGTAGGTTCTAATTGGCACACATTCTAAAAAGGACGACCACTTTAAAACTAACAAAATTCATTTAGTTTTAGAGCCTTGTAAAATGTAAAGAAGTATCATTTGTGACAATTATTTCAAGGAAACTAAATTGCTTTAGTAGAAATGAAGATTCTATTATACAAAGGTTCTAAAATGGTGTCATTTCTAAACTTACGATATTATATATACAACAAATGTGATAGAAATGCATTGTGTGCAAATAAAAACAATTTGTTTGTGGAATATTTGTCAAAATTGGATTTTATTTTGGTATTGAACAATTTTTTGCTTCTATACATTCTTATTTTAGTATACTACCAAAGAAATTGATTGGACTATAGATAAAATAGAGATTTGAGAATGTAGAATCTTATACAATAGTAAGACTAATTAGATTTCTATATTGACCATTTGAAAAAGGCTTTTGCTTGAACATTGAAATTTTCTTACCAGAATGCATTGCAACCATATTATATATATATATATATATATATATATATATATATATATATATATATATATATATATATATATATATATATATATATATATATATATATATATATATATATAATTATTGTATTGAGAGTTTTTTTGGAGTATGAATTTTTTTTTATGAATATTGAATATAAATTTTTGCAAAGATTTTAAAGTAGAATATGATGGATTTTTACAGTTATCTAATAAACAACATTATATATGAATTGAAAAGGGGTTGGATAGTAATTAGATTTTTTTCATCTTTCATTCATACATCACAACTAACATTATGGCCATGTAGAAAATATGAGTGTTTAGAGAATAAAATGTGAAATAGTGGAGAATTTATTCTAAATCTACATCTATTTTAAGCTAATTTCATTAGAGAAAATCTAGACTCACTACAGGGCTGGTTGGGGTGCGTGCCAATGTGCAATTAGAGAAAAAATTAGCCGAAAAGCTGCAACAGTCAGTGTAAGATGAGCAGTCAGCCAAGGTGCCCCGTCGGACTGCCGTCGGACTGCCGATTAAAAAAAAAAAAAAAAAATTTAAAAAAAAAAAAAAAAAAAAAAAAAAAAAAATTTAAAATTTAAAATTTTTTTATTTTTTATTTTTTATTTATTTTTTTCCCTGTATTTGCACTCCCGCCGAAAATCTGGACTCTCCCAAACAGCCCTCTGGAGAGTCCAGATTTTCTGTAATGGCAGTATATATTTTTCTAATATTAAAGGTATTTGGGACTTATCTCCAAATTATACAAAGATGTTAAGATTGAAAAATTAGAATTGCAATGAACAATCTAGTAAACAAAACTACCAATAACATTTCACAAGTAACATTTTTGAAGCAATTTTTTTAATTAGCTTTGTAAGTGAACAAATAAAAATCTCTTTTAGAATAATATTAAAAATATAATAATGAAAAAAAATATATGGCTTGAACTTCAAAGTTTTCATACCATCTTAGTAGATGACGCATTTAGAAATTAAGGCATAAGCTAAACTTTTTCAAGCTCTTCTCAATCTCTTGAAATATTAGAGGGTTTTTAAGTGTAGCTAAAAAGTGCTAACATTAATATTAGAGGGTTGTTTGTATTCTATCCACATTGGTACCAAATTAATTCCTATTTGCTTAAACAAATAATGATTAGCTCAATTTTCATTCTCAAATTAGACAAAATTTAATCGTCTAAATCATCTCTTTCATCAATTCAAATACATTAATTTTTTTTTGCTTTTTGTACACAAAGTTCCTTAATAAATATCAATTGGATGAAGTAAACTTTGCAAAACACCCATTGTCATCATTTGTAATGTTTGTTGCATTTTTTCAACTATGACATTTGATACTAATCTTATTAAGTGTATTATGTTTCAATGTTATCAGCTCAGTTGGTTGAAAAAGCATTGCCTTCAATTTCTAATTTGATTATCTATTGCATCAACATGTGTTTGTTTCTAATAGGTATAATTGAAGGATCATTAACACTCTGTTTCTCAAAATAAAAAAAGTTGCACTTGTGTTCTAAAAAAGTGTTGTAATTGGAGGCTTTTTAGTACAAGTTAGAAGAGAAAGGAAATATTATTAATAGGAATTCACATATAAAACTATGTCTATAAGTCAAAGGATCAAACTTTTTGAATATGAGGCCTTTACTCTACGGAAAGGATGCTGCAAAGTATTGTACACCTCTTGAATTGCAAATGTGACACATGTTTGAAACACTACATTCTGAATTCTACAAATTTCAAATCTAACTAAGTAGGATTCCAAAAAACATGTGTGATCTAATCCAATTGACGAGAAAATAGTACAAATGTTTCTTGCAATAGTTGATTGGGTAGTGAATGACTAGGTGTTTAGACATGAATGTCTATCTACAAATTATTCATCTTTATCTTGACTTCAAAAATATAAACAGTAGTTCATAATCATAAAGGATCAATAAATTTTTATATATCAGCAAATTGAGTTATAATTTTATATCAAACTCTATTTTCTTACCATATAATTATTTGATATATACATGACAAAACAACCTTCTAGTTTCTACTAATTATATTTGACATTTCATATATATGATTATGTTAAACATAATTGGTGTTTAAATAAATAACTACAACTACTAAAAGGCCTTTGATTGTTTCTACTCATACCATTTGATCCTCACCTACCTCAAAATTTCCCTCTTTGTAGTCTTACCTCATATATACAAGGCATATATATGGTGTGTTATAGCACAACTATTATATAAGTCTTTTATTATTCATTGAACCTGTAATTTAATCAAATAAATTATAAGTTTATTTTTGGTAGGTTTAATTTGATGAAAATAATCAATTCATTTAATCTTATATAAAAAAAAATTTCAATAATACTATACAAATTATATTCTTATCAAATTATTGATAATTCAAAAATATCTAATTTTGAATGTCAATAAAGAAACTAAATAAACAAATAAATAAAATATTTGTGGCATGATTGTTTATCTAAACAACCTAGATTGAAGATTTTAAATCATTATTAAAAGGAACTATAAAAATTAAAATGGAACCTATTTTTTTTAAATTTGTTTATCCAATTTCATCTTTTAAATCATTTGTATAAAAATATTATTTATATATTATCAATTATCATGTTAAATATATATTGTTAATGTTTTATAAAAATTGACCAAAAAAATGAAAATTCATATACTTTCCAATCACTATAAAATTAAAAAGATGAACTCATTGGATTTTATAATATTGTTATATTCATAATTGCTAAATATAGACTATGTATTTTTCTTGAAATTAAAAAAAAAAAAAAGTTGTATAAATCATTAAATTACAAAGGATTTATTTATTATATTCTTCAACTTAATTATGGTTATTGAAATATTTCTCATTCTTTTAATCCCTAAACACCCATAGTGAGAACCCAAAACAGAGGCTATGAAAGCCCTCCTGAAAGTCAACTTGGCACCAAAGCTTGAAAACTAAGATCAGCTAGAGGTAGTCATTGAAATCTAGGAAGGATTAATGAAGGTAGCCTTGATGAAAATTATGCGAGCTTTCACCATACAGATTGAAAGTTTATAATAATTAAACATGATTTGACCAAATTTTTTTTCCAAAATAGAGGTGGCAACAACTCTTTGAAAATTCACAAAAATTCATGCATATGGGGTCTTACACTACAAAAGAAAGGGGTGTTTTAAATGAGTTTTTAAATACACTCCTGAAGATAAGATTACAAGTAATGAGCTATATGGAGATTTTCAATAAAATTTTACTTGAAATACATGAATTTCTAATAAAATTTTACTAAAAGTCTCCATAAAAAAGTCTCCATATGAAAGTCTCCATATCTCTAGGACTATACTTAAAAACTCACTTAGAACACCCCTTTGTCTTGTAGTATTAGGTTGAAATTTTGGGAGGGATTAGGATCAGCTGCTAGGTGCCAGCTAGCCAAATTTTAAAAAAAATTGATGCCAAGGAGGATGATCACAAAAGCCTCAAATGTGTAGGACTATCAACGCAGCCTTCAGAAAAGCTACATGTTTAAGGTGGCTAGCCCTTCCTAAGTTTTCTCCATATATGCAAAACCTTGTACCACTTGATTGAATCAATGCCCCCAATCCTTGTAAATCACTCAAAACATGCATCCACCACCCCCAAATATCATTGCAGTACCTCCACTTGTCATTGTATGAGTTTCCTCGTAGTATATCCAGGATCTTAGGAATAGATGTCAAAAAACAAATTAGGGGAGGCAATATATGGAGACGCGGGGCGTTCAGGGGTTAATTAACAAATGGAAAAAAGATCACAATGCTTTGCACCACGTAAAGGTGAATGACTTGTTTGATACATCTTTGCTAAAAACAATTTGAAAAAGAAAAATTGACAAAAGCTTGAAATAAATATTCTTACCCATGTTAAAAAAATTGAAGAAAGAAGTACAAAGTCTTTTACATCTATTTTATTGGAATTATTTTCCACCGACCATGTTATCAATCTAAGGTGTTTCTTTCCACACCATAGATTTTAGTAATGATATTAAAAGTATTATCATTTTCATCTTTTTTGTTAGCAATAATTTGGTAGAACAGAATGAACCTTCATTGTCATTGTTGAAGGTTGATGTATATGAAAAGTGAATACTCATTCAAATGATCAAAGTTGCACCATCTCTAAATTGTGGAATTAAAAGATATCATGATTTTATAGTTAATATGAATGTTAAATAGTATATTGCAATAATAATAGTATATATACATATATATATATATATATATATATATATATATATATATATATATATATATATATATATATATATATATATATATATATATATATATATAATAAAATTATACTCCCTCCATCCCAAAATGATCTTCCGATTCCCCTTCATTTTTTGTCCCATAATGATCTTCTGGGTTCATGGAAGGAACACAGAAGGAAGGAGTCTTGGGGTGGGTGGCAATTTTTGAAATGACATAAAAAAGCTCCAATCAAAAATCTTGAATTTGTATTTATTAAAGCATGCACTGTTGAGATGACTAGACCCTGTATGGCAGCTTTTACCAATCAAGTCGTAAGTCAATTGTTGATGTCCACATGGCCTGGAACCATATGGTGAGAGCTTAGTGCTGGCCCACTTTTTCTATTCATATTACATAGAAATTGACCAATGGATTCCAGTTCTGATGCAGCAATTGTGTGGCTAGTGGTGTTCCTCACAAATGTCTCAAAAATCCCACTTTTGGGTACCCTAAAACAACATTTTGGAAAGGATTTAGAAACTCAAAATTTTTGGGTGATAGGAGAGTACCAAATTCTACTTAAAGGTCCAAAATTTAAAAAAAAAATGTTATTTTAAACCTTAATCCAAAGCATTTTGTTCAACAAAAAGATCATTTTGGGACGGAGGGAGTATTATAATAAAATAGAATGTATTTGTAATGCTTTATTATTCAAAATAAATAACACATTATACATTATATATATTTTATACGACTTTAGTTTATCAATTTTTACTATCTCACAATAATTTCCATTCCATCAAATATAGATGTTAATTTTATGACTTTTTGTTTTTATAGTTAAGCATTTGTCACAATCATTACCATCTTTTTATAAGATCAATATAGATTTGTGTTGCAGTCAAGAATATTAAATATAGAGCTTGTAGCATTTCAAACTTGTTTGATAAATCATTAAAAAATGAAATACTCAAAATAAATTCAAAGTGCGGCTTATTATGATAACAAATATTGAGTATAATTTTCATTTGAGTTCGTAATAGCGATTTGTTTTTGGATCATAGTAGCAATCTAATGTAGGATCATATAATAAATCCAAATCATCATTAGGTTGTTCAATATTTGTTATGAAACGTGCATCTATTTCATAATATAATCAAATTTTCAAAAGATAATCAATATTTATTTTTTATTTTTTATTTGAATTAATTTTAGATAATTATAGCATATTTATCAAAAAATTTAATACTAAATAGATTACAGGCAAGAAACAATCAAACCATCTTCAAAATAAAGATATAGAAAGTTTTATACCATTATAAGAATTCAATTTAGTCATATGCTAGTAAAAGAAATAGCAAATTGACTATGAGCAAAAAAGATTATTAAAAATTTTTAAAGCCACATTATATATACCTTCGTCTCGTAAAGTGTAGTTGGAATTTTTCATTTTTCTTAAATCTTCTTGTTTATTTTTCAATGTCAAAAGTGATTCCAAATGTTTATTTTTGGAGTCGGTGCATTCCAAAGATGGAAATAAATGTATTCCATGTGAAACATCTTTTTCAAATGTTGAACTTTCTATATTCCTAAATCAAAATAATTTAAGTTCATGTGTCTATTGATGGGTATGAAATACAAAAACTACTTGTGGATTATTTTTTATAAGAGCATGATATTTGTATTAAAATTTCACCACATATGCTACATGCATATCACTATATTACAAACTGCGTTTAATTTAATACTACATGCAAATTGTATAATTTAATACAAATTTCTATAACATTTTTAATTGGAATCTTTCTACATATGGAGATGGTTTAAGACCTTCATTGTTATTGAAATTGATGGTGTTACCAAATTCACAAGAATCATGGTCATTGCAATATTTATTTGAAAAACTTGAAAAATCATCAAGTGAATTCATTTTAAAATTTTTATCCTGTAAGTTGTTTTGTTATACTTTCCATAATTAAATGAATGTATTTATCACTTAAATCAATAAAATATTTTAATGATATAAATATATATGTTTATAAATTTTTCAATTGTCCTCTAATGAAACTAGTTCCTTACTTGATTTCTAAATGCTTCCAAAACTTCCAATGTGCCTTCAAAATTCATCTCTAATGTTTTATCTATCACAAAATTTTGATATAAAATTAATATATAATTTCAATAAATTTCTTATAATTGATCAAATATTCTACTTATTATAATGTTTTTGACTAATTTAAAATTGACTTAAAAAATAAAGTATCTTTTATAGCCAATGTTGAAAATATTTGATAATAACTACTATTAGAAATATATTATTGGAAATTTTATGATCTATTACTCATTTCAACAAGTTGGTTAATCATTATAATCATCATATATGATTATGTATTTGTATAGCATGTAGGATACCTTTTCTATTATTTATAATGTTTGTATCTTCTATTCTCAAAGGATCACATATAATGGCATCCTTATTGTTAGGATCATCTAGAGAACAATTAAAGAGGTTTGAAGTAAGACATCTTTCATCTTCATTGTCATTTGATGAGCAATTTTTTCTTTCAAAGTTGTGATCTTCATCCACCATCGTTCCAACAAATCTTGAATTTTGAAACATGCAATCACTATCATTTTTAAAATCAAAATGTTCATATTTTGCTCCTACCAACCTTTGCTTATTTCCAATAAAATTGTTGATATCACAAAGCACTATAGATTCCTCCATGTCCTTTATAGATTTGTTTGAATAATTGTTATTTAAATCATTATTATTAAATTCTTTTAAGTCATCTTCAATACTTTGTCCATTATTTTCTACAATATTTCTTGAATTCATCAAATGTAAACCATTAGTGATAGTTGAATTGACATCAAACTCATCCTTTGCTATTTCTATATCATCTATATTTTCACAAATTTTATTAAAAAAAGAAGGTAGTTTAAGAGCTTTTTCTTCAACGTCATCCTCAACATGACTTTTCCAACCACAAGGAGGGCTCCTAGGTGGAGAGTCCAAATATTTAATATGCTTATATTCTTTTTTCCTATCACTATCAGTATAAAAACCTTGTCTTATATTTTTTCCAAGACCCACTTTCAACTCCAAAAATTTATGCTCTTCAATTTTTTTCTTTAATGATTGTTCTTTGAAACATACTTTATTTGTATGTGTCTCTTTTGTAGAATCATTTAAAACTTCACAATCCACTGAGAGTGATTGTGGCATTTGAGTTGATTGATTATCATCATTTGAAAATTGCAAATGGAAAGTTGTCTGAGGATCATTTGAAAGAACATTTAAAACATCACCGTTGCCTATGGAAGTTTGTATTGGAGAGTTTTTAACTTCTATATTTTTTGAACTTGATTTATGATTGATATCATTTGTAGCAATCATATTTAAAGGTAGCTGAAAGTCATGAGTATTAAATTGAACATTCTCTGATCTTTTTGTACATTCATCAATAATTTGCAATCCTCTTTGATCCAATAGTAATTCTTTTTTTTTTAACTTTAGTGATGCATGTTCTTTATTAAAGGTATTAGCATGTTTCAAAAGAGTACGTAATGTTTCGGCTTTCATTTCATTTCTTTTTTCAACTTGAAATTGTGCAGTGTGACCAATCGACTCAACATGTTCATTTTCTTTATAGAAAATTCGATTAGAATGAGGTTTGTCGTCATTAGGAAGATTTGTATTAATTTGTACTGTAGATAATGGTAAAGGGATTCTAGACCCAAATGCAACATGTACCTACATATTGTAAAGTGCAATTTCCAGATGTAAGTATTAGATGTAAGTTTGAGTTCATTTCATAAACAAACATGTCAATTTTTTTATAGTGTATTTGATTGTACAAAATTGAAAAAAACTCAAGTAAGTAAGTTTATAAATAATATTATAATCTCGACTTGATAAATCTTAACGCCTATTAGTAAAAAATTTATTATAAAAATAAAACTTGTAGCATTTTAAATTGGTCATAATACATTCTTTTCAAAATAATTAGTTGAAAAAAATGTTTGGCTTCTATGTTATAATATATGAAATTGAACACTTTTCAAAAAATAAATTCATCTAATCTTTGGATCTACTCATGGGCTTATGTATATATGCAATAATTATAATATTTCAAATAACTATTTAACTAATAATTAATAGTAATTTGAAGAATCACCTGTTGAGATTCCAATTTGTTCATTTTGACTTTCTGAAGCTTCAAATTATTTTCTTGTGCACCTAAAGTTCAAAAATTATGTCAATAAATTAGTATGACAATATTTTTTGTTTTTTTATTTTTATTAATAAAATATTATTTATGTATATATAGTTTATTATAGAAGAACCTCTAAGTTAAAAAGATTAGCATACCATTGGAAGAGTTAGATAGATTTGATACAAACATTTTCAAAGTTGCCATATCTACTACTTGAATTGCATTATTTACACCTAGTGCAAACATGTGCTCTTGAGGTAAATAATCCTCAGTACTTATAACAAAAGAATTACTAACGCCTCCAAAATCTTTCAATCTATTGCGCATTGTAAATACTTTTCGAAGCTTACAAACAGGACCCAAGATTATTGTATCTATTGAACTGCGTGCCAAATTAAAATCAAAGTAATAGAATCAAAATCATTGCATTCAAAATATATTATAAAAATATTAAAATCATTTATTATCCACTAATTGTCTTAATAACTATATATAGGAGTAAAGCAACCTATAATCATGTTTCAAAGTAATTGTGGCTCTCATGTATAATTAATAAATATTCCAACCTTGAAATCTCATCTTCTTGAATGGCAAAATTTTAATGAACAATCCTTATCTTAAGTAGATTCTAAGAGTTTTTAATTCACAATGAAATTTGTTTTATATTTTTGTATTGGTTGTTTCACATTTATATAAGGTAGTAGAATGGAACTTGTTGCAATGCAACAACACTAAAAAACTTTTATGAAGTTGCAAGATTTTGTTGGAAATATGTTTGAATGTCATTAGGATTCAGCAAGAACAAATGAATGAAAAATTGTAATGATCAACAAGAATGTGAGGATTTAATTGTGATATAATTTGCATCAAATATAAGAAATTAAATCTTTAAGAAAATTGTAGACAAATATAGGTATATTACTTCCAAACATGGTTTTTTATTTAACCCCTATAGAACCAAGTCATTATTCAATGTAAGCAAGAAATTTCAGGTAGTTGCACATGAAGTTCAATTTTGGTTGGATATATTCACAAAATTTTAATATAAGTTGTGTATATGTATCCTTTGGTATAAATAATGATTTTTTTGATTAGGTGCTGGATCAAAAGTTGTGTTGCCTTGTACATTTTAGCTAGATTGGACAAGTGGGCAGCTTTAGATGACATGTGCAAAACTCCTCTTTTACTTATGAAATTTGGCAAATATGCAACTAACATAATATTGAATGCATTAGTCCAAAAATCCATGCGTACGTCATAAAAGACATTCTAAGAGAAGTCTAAACATCCTCCCAAAAGTGAATGTGCCTTGGTCAACCCTAATTGTAACTTTAAAAATATCAGTTTTTAATATTTGATCTAATCTAAAAGAATGAAATTTGACTCTATACTCTATAAGTTTTGTTTCCACTTTATTTTAAAATTTGTCTTAGTCTAAAAAAATGAAACTCTACAAGTTTTATTTCTACTCCATTTGAAAATTTGAAAAAGGTCAAAAAGTAAAAAAGAATTATTGCAATAGTAAGTTTTATGTATTACAATCCAAGTTACACAATATTATTTATATTTCACTTGTATTTTTTTCTTTCTAAACGATTTTTAAATTGAAATTAAAAAAGTATATTTTTAATTCTAACGTTCATTACTTCATTTATGGTAAAAATTTCAAGTTATTTTGGTATATATTCTAATTGATATAATTTTACAAAATTACATTATTTATTTTTTTCATTGAAAATTCTAGAAAAATCAACACCAATAGAGAATAAATTCTTTAACAAGCTAAATATATCAGATTTTATATATCATATATATAAAAGGAGGCATTTGAATTGGAGGTCACTAGCAAGGAAGTTGTGAATGTAAAACATAAAATAATGAATTGATAAATATTCACACCAATCTCTATTGCTACTCATTCTTCTTAAAAAAAATCAATTAGATTATTTTTGTTATATTTATTAATCTCTTTTTACTACAAAAATTATATCAATGGCAGTTTTACTGAAAGACTATGCCTTTGAAATATATATACTTTCTTTAGTCTTACCGAAAGACCGTGCCTTTGAAACAATGAGTAAAAAGTTCTGCTACATAGATTGATAATGATAACCATATATTGCGAGCAATCTGAACAATAGAAATCATTATTTAGTATGTTTCAATGTCTATTTATTGAATTCAAACATCATCAATTGATTCATACATAATGCCAATTACAAAACAACCAATAAAGATCTTCAAATGCATACATTAAATTTTCTTATAACATTCAATATAAATATATAAAAATATATAGAGTTTAAATGTAGTTTCTAAAAATCTTGCCGTAGTTATTGGTATTTGACAATGTAGTGGTGTTGACTTTATATCACTAAATGATGTAGAAAAATACATTTTTCGTCCAATCTTTGATGTATCACTTGCCCTAAATTTATTTTAAAGTTTAACTAAAAAAACTTTTAATTTAAAATTTAGACAATATTCATTCAGTTATTAAGCTAAAACTACAATATATAAAACTTATGATTAATATTCCTTGAAACATTTAAAATAAATCCATATATACATTGAATTGGTCGAAATTATTTAATAAGGCATTAAATATTCAAAATTTTCATACAATAATAATTTGTACTGCTTAAATAAATTCAATTAGATAATGATTTTTTCTTTTTTTATTGGCATTCAAACTATGCAGTATTAAAGTATAATTTTTACTATTTATGCAAATATCAAATACTACAAATTTATAATCATAAAAAACAAAAGATTTCATATGGAATATTTCTTAGTATATATGATAAATTTTAATACTAATGATTAAACTTCTAAAAGCACTTGATGTTAAAATATTTATTTAAAAAAAAATTAATAACTTAAGAAAATAAAATGAATGTAAAATTAAAAAACAAACCTCAATTCAAATGCTAATGGTTGACCTTCTGGTGCAAAAATTTGGAAGACTATAAATGGTTGTAACAAGTTTAAACCTATTTATCCAAGAAATAATGTAAGGAAAACAAAGAGTCAAGTGTTGTATTGCAAATATGATAAATTTTTATTTATTTTTATCTTAAGCAAATATTCATATAGAAATATTCTAAAGGTTTAAACAAACCTGTTTTATTATGTTTGGGAAGTTGAATCTTTGAAAATGGTTTACCATATAAGTTATATACATAAGTCTTTATAGATTTGTCGTACAACTATAAAACAATTTTGGAAAATAATTATTTTTATAAAAATCTTAATCATTTATTAATTCATTTGGAAAAATTAAAATTAAAATAAAAAATAAAAAATCCAATAGTTTACAATGTAATAATAAATAAACAAAATGACTACAAATTTCAATTAATACAAATTTTTCATCTATTTTAATGTATAATTCATAAAATATTTGAAAATTATTTAATTTTTGAAGGTGATTTTGTTACAAACTTTTTGAATACCCTTCCCGCAAACTTTACAATCTCCTGTTGGATTGCTTCCCTGTGACAAATAATAGGATTTAAACATAAACTTAACACAAAGTACTTTTAAAAATCAAAATTTATGCCAAATAATATTTTACAAAATGAAATATTTTTTAATTATAAAATGAAATATGATATTTGTCATAATCAAAAATTTTAAATGTCATGTCAATTTCCATGAAGCTAATATAATGACATGAAAATATTTTTGAATTCAATAAAATAAACATTATATAATATTAGGATACAAATGTTATATAATGCATTCATGCTTATTCTTTATGAATTTTTTTATATAAATAGAATTTTCATGATATTTATTGTCATGATAATGTTGTAAATCTAGGTGAATAACAATACAATTGATTGAATTACATTTGTTTAGCTATGCTAAAATCAATCAAGTCCATGAAATGTAGATTATATTAACTTTTGACAAATAAAAAATAATATGATAACTCTAAGCAATTCAATTAAGTATAAATGGTTGAATTTGAGACATTCATTCTAATTGCAATATTATATTACAAGATATAAGAGTCGTTGTCATTTATATCAAGACAAATTAGTTAAGGCAAAAAATAAAGTATTTAATAAAATTTAGAAGATGATTTTGCTATGGATTGTACATAAGTGTTTATATTTTTTAAATCAAAGGTTGAAATTGGAATTGTACTTGGGCACTAAAGACGTTGAACGAGATACCACCTTGGTATTGAGCAATTCGATTTACTCGTTGAGCCATCTTTGAAATTCAAAAATTGAGAAAATTTATAATCGTATAATTAGGAGGTTTTAAAATTGAATGAAAAAAATTCTATAACACAAAAGAAGACTCCAATTTTGAAAAATATTTAGTTTTATTTTGAGGGATTGTTTTGGTAATTTTCAACATTCCCATAATCTCAAGATGTTATTTCCATATTCAATAAGTTTCCATTTGTAGCAAATTTTTTTCCCTATCATCAATCCTTCTTAACTATATGAAGTATATTAAATTTTTTTGTTTAAAGTCAAAGATCAATAGAGTCTCTTCTTAACATATTTTGGTTATTAATTCCAAAGTTAACCAGGTAAGGTATTATGTAGTATTACGATTATAGCAAGATAAAGTTTTATTCCCAAACAAGATTTTGCTTTCATTTTTTTATCACTTTTTAGTTACTTATAGAAATTTACATCAATATTAATATATCAAAGAATTTTATACAATTTCTTCACCAGATTTTTTTCACATAGTTTAGAATGTTTTCAGGCACTATTTATAATGGTAAGAGTTTTTTTAATTCAAAAACTTCCATATCTACAAAATGTTTAAGTATCTTTCAATTATGAAAATATAGAAATAAAATGCATGGCTTTGTCAACATTTAATAAAATTAGAGAATCTTGATATAAATTTTTTTGTTTGTATTGTTATTAAACAATTAACTAGTACAAGATTTAGTTTAAAGCATTTGGTTAATTGATTTTGCATAGAACTAACACTAGATTTTATTTACAATGAACTATTTTTCATTGATCCTTTAGGATTTTTAGAACTTCAAATCATTACCCATAAAATTTTAAACTACTATTTTGTAATAATTTCTTGAAAGATCAATAGATATCATGTCAATTACTAAAAGAGTTTGAAAATCTGAAAATAAGTTCTTTTTTATATTTTATGTCTTTTAGGATCAAACTTTGTAAAGAACCAACTCTTGTTCACTACCTCATTGCACTTCAAATTTTTTAAGAAGTCAAAGCAAACTATTGGATGTAGCATGTGGATCAATGAAGAAGTGGATGAACAATTATCAAAGTATTCAGTGTTGACAATGTCAACGCTTTATTGCTATTAAATATTGGTTTGTTATCATTACATCCCAAGTCCTAATTCTACAAGTCCCAATTTGAGGCCAAATTCAAACTTTGTTGGATTGTACAAAGGCAATAAAAAATATGATATGTTGGATTTGCAACTCTATAATCATATAAAGACCAAAGATCCACCTCTAAGTCTCATACATTATACTTGCTTTGTCCCACAATGTTAGCTTTGATTTTTGGTTCCAAAATGATCTTCTTGTTGCACTTTATAATGTTGCAAATTGGTCAGATTTGGCTTTTGATTGCTATCTGGGACCAACAAAACAACTCCGAGTAGTAAATTCCCCTCCACCCATGCAATTATTAATGAAAGACAAATGAAATGATTTTAAGGGGTCAATCAACACTATTTGTTGTTGTTTCTTACATCTCTTGAGTGTTTGTCAATTGAAGGAGATTAAGCTTTGAGAAGAGGAACAGATTGAGGTCCATACATTGTCTTGGGCCCATACTATTTGCCTAAAAAATGACAACCTCTAACTCAATAATTAAGTGTCCATCAATGCTCTTTGTACATGCCTCCAAAATTCTATTTTTCAATATTCCAAAATTGCACTTTGAAATGGGCTCCAAAACTCAAAGTTTTTAGGACACTAGGACTGCATCAAATTCTATTTGTAGCGCTAAACGGGTTTTAAAAATGTTATTTTTAGCTTGAATCCGGAACATTTTGTCCAACAAAAAGAACATTTTAGAACCGAGGGAATAGTATACCGTGGTGAAGATTGATCAAATATTGGTCAAAAAGCCAAAATCCCGTTTTAGGGGCAGTTTAGGAATTGAATCTACAATGGATATATTATAAATTAGCCTATGAAGATATCTTGATTTGGTTTTACTTTTTCTATAATAGGTAAAAAATTATAGTTGGACCTTTGAGCAAGAGTTAGGTTTCTGCCAAATAGAATCCCAACTTTTGCTCCAAGTTTCAGTTCTTGTGTGCCAATACTTTTAAAAAAGTGTTGTCATTTAGGCATTTCTAGGTAAGCTGGGATTGGAAACTGGAAGCATAGTGTGAAACTACAAACCTACATTTTTTAGGCCTTGACCCATTAAATTTGAGAATGCAATACAATATTGGATTAACCTTTGAACATAATGGAAATTGTAAGGTTGAAATTTATAGAGAGAACAATTCAATCAATTGTGCATGTAATTTATTGTCATTTCAAATAAATAAATAGTTCAATTAAAATGAAGTGCAATCTAGAGTAAGAGTTGAAGGAGTGATAGCCAAATCAATCATAAAATTTTATGACTAATACAATAATATTTTTCTATGATATTTCTATTTTTTGTACAACTCATTATTGTGCAAGCCTAAATTAAAAATTCAACAAACAAGCCAATGGAGAAGATACACTAGCATCAAGCATTCAACAAATATGGAGAGACAATATTCACTCATAGAGTGTTTGACACAAATTGCAAATGGTTATTTTTATCATTTTTTTCTTTTGTATTGATCAATTTTTATTGACAAACAACTTTAAGAAAAATGATCTTTTTATAGAAGGTTTCATGGAACGGGGAACCATTGGAAAACTTGATTTTTAAAAAGCCATTTCATTTAAGAATTAAAAATGTTATGGAAATTAGGACAAGTCTATCCTCTAACAAGGATAAATAGTTATGTCCTCATTGTATATACTATCTTACAGATTTTGTCCTAAAATAATGAATAAACAAACTTTGAATGTATACTGATTCTAAGAAGAATCATGTTTATTTCTCTCCCTCCATAATTAGGTATAAGCACTTCAAAACACCATTTTTTCTACCCCTACTAGATGGTTGGTCCAAATGATGTTTTTTTGGTAGGAATTTTAGCCTCCTCCAAAGATATACCCACCCATCAATTCATAATTTTTTTGACTCACTCAATACTTATTAAAATTTCAAAGTCAACTTTTTTATGCCATTAGACTCCTAAAATGACCATCTTTGAATTAGTAAATGCATCAAATCCCATTGGATTTCTCAAAAAACTCAACTATCATTGATTGCTCTTGAGAATTTGTGGTAGATTTGAGTGAATGAATGTGGCTCCAAATTTATATAGGTGGCGCAAAAGGTTATTTGTGCTCTTAGGTGAGGATACCTTAAAGCATCTTCAATCCGCAAACAATATATGGCCACTTCAAAAGAAAGTAACTGCCTCCTTTTAGGCCTTCTTTTTAAAGTGTGTATCGAAAGGTGGAGCCTCCCAATGTGTATATAGTTTGGAAAATTTGTAGAACCTTGTTGGATCACAACTAAGGCTTCCACAAGAGTGGGCAACTTTGTTGACTCATCATGAAAACAACTATTTTTAGTTGACCATGTGAACTCTCCTTTTGCTCCCTCATTTGCCAATTGGCTACAACAAAAAGATGCTGGCTATTTTTTGTATATATATAGGAAATTTTCATTTTTGGGGGTCAACGTAGCTAGATTATTGATGTATTTTAAGACCAATAGCCAAACTTTACCTAGGTATCATCTAATTTTGATATAGATATCACCACGTACCATCCAAGTGTTTTATGAGTATTGAAGAAACAATTGGCTCCTTCTCTAAAATGAAAAAAATCCAATGGTGGGTAGGTGCCGTTACCATTGGTCAAGTTCTTTTGAACCCACATAGGACTTCTGCCATTGTTGTGCCTCCATAAAGGGCAGATTGAGGGCCGCTTTAGACTACAATGGAGCAATGCACTAGTCAATCAAGAAGTTTTGGCCAAGACATGGTTATTTGAAGCAATCGGTAGAATGTTGGAGAAGATGGAAAGACAATAAAGTAAGGCCTTAAGAAATCTTGACTGGTTGTAGTGTAAACACCAATTGAAGAAGTCTTCCGGACAACTTCACAAATTGAAGTTCATTGGCTAATAATCCCCACCAACATATTTTGTACGTTTTTGATCTACAATGAACTTTGAGAAGGTATAACTCTTGCATCCAGTCTTCAAATTCAATAAAACTTGTTTGAAAAAATGTGCCTATTTGTTAAGTTTATGTAGAAATAATTTCACATCAGTCCATTTGAAAAAATCATTAAAGTACATGGGGTTCAATTTTAGTCTACCAAAGCATTTTAACCATCTACCATCAAAAATAAATTTTGATGGTAAGATGAAGGGATTGTATCATTGGCATTGTAGGAATAGAAGGTATTGACGTCATTTTTATATTGTAATCCATTGTCTATCATGAGTCCTCAAAGAGTAGGGAATAATTTGAAGATGAGAGCTTGACCGCTCATTGTCAAAACTAAAAATTATGTTTGGAGTAGAATTTTAGACCTCATTTAGACATAGTAGAATAATTATTCTCAAAAAACTTTGAACTCAAAAAAGTTGATAAATCAAGTTCAATTTTGTTACCAAAATTCCTTTTGAGATTTCAAACCTCCAATTAAAATTTATGGACAAATTTCAAAGATGATGTTTGAAATGTAAGAAAATATGACATTTTTTTAATTAAAATTTGTTCATAACTTTTGATTGGAGTCTTGAAATCTCAAATGGATTTTGGGTAATGAAGTTTAACTTGATTTTCCATCTTCTTTTAGTTCAAATTAAAAAAAAAAAAAGTTACTGAACTATGCCTAAATGAAGTCTGAATTCTACTTCAAATACAATTCCTGCTTTTGACTTAATTATGAGCGGTTGAGCTCCTACTCACATGGGTGGTTTTACCTCCTACTATCCACATATATATGAATAGACTATCTTTACTATGAGATATACAAAATGTATTGACTTTTGTATGAATGTAAGAATCTAGATCAATTCAGTATGATGAATTAAAATTTTTATCTTCATTTACATTAGAGAAAAAATCAGCCCTCCGGAGGGCTCCTCCATACCCCTTTAGTACTTTGAAATTTAGTTTTAGGGGCTGAAAAGTCAGTTTTCCTCTATTTTCACGCAGCTGAAACTTGGAGAGGGCACTTGGTTCTACTACTACAAACCACGTGTGAACAAGTGGTTTCTAATAAACTATAATTTCAACCTAAAATTTTGAGCATTGTTTGGTAATGACTATAGGTTTCTATTGCCAAAATTTCCAATTCAAATGAAATATGGAATGATTTCTAGAAGAGGTTGAAAATGAATCTAAAATGGCATATTTTTCAACTCAAATATTTATAGAGAACACATTTAGATGACCGTTGCATCAATATTCAACTCAAAATGAGCTTTCAACAGAGAGTTAATTTTAGGAATTTTTTTTTCATTTTTTAGATAATTTTTTAGGATATAATATAGGGGTGTGAAAGTTATTTTTCAGTTTTGTAGTGTATCTAATTACTTCAAAAATTTGCAATTAATTATCCTTAGCAAATAAAAATATCAATAATTCAAAATATAAACTTTCAAATTAGGAAGATATATTCATATTTTTTTTGTTTTCATTTATTTAAATAGGATATAATATAGGGGGTACAAAATTTTGGTCGCACATAGTCTGGATTAGATACACTAAGTGCACCCTTGTGAGCTGAAACTGCTGTAATAGTAGCATAGGAACCTAAATTTTCAAATAATTTTTTTTATTATTTTTATTTTTTATAATCTTAAAAAAAAAAAAATATGCGAAATTTGACTGCTCTGGCGAGCACTTATACACTCTAAGTGCTCACCAAGGGCACTTTTCCAAGTTGATAGGCCATGCTTGAAATAGCATGGCATGTCAATTTTGAACGGCTCTCCCAAGGGTTGATTTTTTCTCTAATGATATATACAACAATATCACATAACCGTGATAATTGAGCATGGCAAAGAGTGATACATGAAAGAGAGTCAATGCAATCTAATTTGTCATAGGAAATATTAATCTGGGATATTATTTTGATGAAGTTGGAGTTCTCCGGAGGCCAAGTTTCTTGTCCGGGGGGTTCAAATCGGCCAAGAAACTTGATCTTCAGAGAACTCCCCTTACAAAAAGTGTTGCCATATAGGCAGCCAAATCATTCTTTCATCTATGCTTGAAGTTCTCCACCGGACAAATCTGGGGCGTGGTCTAAACCCAATCCAGTGAAGAACCAAATTTGCTCCAAGCATATTGCTCCATTTCCCTACAATTCTCGATGGGTGCACTTCTCCACCATAGTCTAAAGCAGCCCTAAGGATGTTAGTTTACTTTAGAAAGAACAAAATTGAATTTCAATTGTGTTTTTCCTCTGCCCATTTTTTTTTGAAAAGTTGCATTTTTGAGGAACAGAAAGTTTGAAACGGTCGAGTCTAAAGTAGTGCAACACCGTTTTACACTTTAAGAAAATGCAAGAATGATTTATTTGCAACGTATGATAAAATTTGCAAATTCTAAGTTCATGTTTGCAATCAGAGGCCCCAAATTAGCTAGGAAAGGTGTTAACAATTGAACAAAGACGGCACAAAATAGAGGGTCTATTTTTTTACATTCACCCTGGGCTTTACCTCCGCAAGAGGCTCGTTGCATTACTTTAGACTCGACCGTCTGAAACCTTCGAACTTGAACTTGGTGGTTTGCAAACATATCCTGTAGCCCGAGAAACAAGTGGATTACAAGTGGATTACAACTTTAATAGACCGCTACAGAATTTGTCGGCACTCCCATTATAGGATTCCAGTTCACGACACTCGACAGTGACGAAGGCCGGCACGAAGCCAAACTGCCCAAGCCCAAGCCAAACAAACCACTTCCGTCCAGAGATTTTTATACTCCATAGATTGTTTGGAGAAGAGGACAGCTATTTCTTCAGTACTCACTAGTGTAGCCCTGTGCCGTTGCCACAGCCAAAATCATAGTAATTTTTTTTTTCTAGTTTTCTAATTTTTAATAAAAACTTTGAAATTCAATATCTTTCACGCCGTCATTCCAAATGCCACGAAACAAAGCCCATCCACCCCTCCTTGCCAAGGGCTTTGCAACGGTACCAAGCACACAATCAAAATCAAAGAAAAAAATATTTTTCTAATTTTTTTGATCCATAAATACTTTGAAATTCCATAACTTCCGCACCCTAGGTCCAAATGCCACAAAACAAAGCCCGTGCACCCCTCCTCGCAGAGGGCTTTCCGACGATATCCAAGTATGCGGCCTGGGGACGCACGGTCCATGAGATCTCAACATAACAAAACAAAACAAAACAAAACAAACAAAAAGCCAAACCTACAGTAGGTAAAAATTTGGCAATTGGTTTTAGAATACAGCAGAAATCTGGCTATTTGGATAAACAGGTTTAATTTCCTTTACAAAAATAGCCATTGTGATTTAGTTTCTCTGCAGCAAAGTGGCCTAAACTCGAGCAAGAAAGAACGCCGAGTTGTTCCGTCGATTCCTCGGTGCGCATGCCCTGTAGTCGCTCTCGGCTGTTTCGAGCTTGGACGTGCAAGCTGCGATTAAGATCACGATCTGACTCCCTCGTTGACTTCCCATCCCTTGCGGAGTCGCGGGAACTATAAATAAGACCTTCATTAAATCTCCAACAAAAAAGAGTGTATGGCCATCGACAATCACGTGAATCCACTCGCCTGTATATATCCGTCTGTGATCGAATCACACACCGAATCACACACTTGTTAATGCGTTTGCTAACTAGCTATGGCGTTTGCAATGCAGTCTACGTTGCTCCTTGCGATCTTGGTGTTGGCGATGGTGGCAAACCTGGTGTCCGCAGATTCAGGACCCTCCTGCATCTCGAGCTTCGCCGTGTCCGGTCGGAAGTTCAAGCTCCAGAACCGTCCCCTTCAAGCGGGCGAAGGCGTCGTGTGTCCCGAGGGCCTTCCCAGCAGCACGGTGACGTTCTGCAAGGGCGCGGGCAAGCAGGTGAAGATCGTGGGCAACTTCGCCGCGGCGGATCTTGGGGTGTGCAAAGCTTCTGAGAACCCGTACACGCTATCCGCCACCACGGTGGTCACGTATGAGCAGTACGGGGACACCGTGGTGCTTCGTATTGTGGACAGAGTGCCGGCAGCGTTCCGCGTCATGGTGCTGGATGGGAAGAAGATAGGCTTGGAGCTCAGTGGACAGCGATATGGCGTGTCTACTTTCATCGACGCCGGTCCCGCGTATTGCTAGCTGATCGTTCGATCTCACTCCTGGCATGGCAAAATGCTTGCAAACAGCTACCTGTACGTAATAGTGGTCTGTGCTTGCATTGTATGCGTTATTACAGTAGCGGTACAGTAGCTAGCTCTGATCTGTGTATTCGGACTTTGTGGTCTTCTACCTAAGTTCATTGATTCAGAGTTGCAGCTAGTAGGAGTGTGAGAGCAGAATCTGCAATGTAGGTTGTTGGGATTGGAATATGGATTTCTAGCTTACCTCTTGAGACGTCGCAGGAATTGTAGGTTTTGCGATAAAGGTACCGTAATGGTCTTCAAGTAATGATGAATGGCGGTATTCGCATGGTAGTTTTGGCATGGACATTGAACTTGTTTCCCATTGAATTGTATTGAATGCATTGTTGCTGCTTTCGATCTCCTTGCTCGAGGGAGTGTTGGCTTATCCTCAAGATTACATACTTCGAAGCATGCTCGAATACATTTTCACTTGCATGTGACAATCGTACTCCTGGCATGGACGCGCACGCACCGCACTCACTTGCACCGTCCGTTATTACAGTAGCGGACAGTAGCTAGCTAGCTCGAATCCATGCATTCGGACTGTCTTCGACTTGTGGTGATCTATATAAACTCATTGATTCAGAGATGCAGAAGGAGTGTGCTCGGAATTTCCAATTTAGGTTGTTGGGATTGGTATATGGATTTGTAGCTTCAAATTTCGTTAATTACAGTAGTGGTATTCCATTCGCCACTCTGGCATTGCATTAGCTTTTTGTGCCGATAAATATGAAAATTATATTTCATTCACAACTATCCACAACATTCCACAACATTGTGCATCGCAAAAGTTAGGATTTCCACCCCCATCCCCTCCTGGCTCCCCGAATCTTTTCATTTAGTTCCTTGAGGGTGCACCCCTTCATTTTAATGAAATACTGCCAGTTTAACGAAATTGGTGTTGTTACTCTTCTCGAGAGTCGCAGGAATGCATGGTGGGCTTCGCGATGAAGGTTTTCAAGTAATGCTGAATGGGGATATTCTCATGGTAGTTTTGGTGAGGACTTTGAACTCGTTTCCCATTGACTTGTGTTAATTTGATTGTTGGATTTGTTGCTGCTTAATTTCTCCTTGCTCGAGGGAGGGAGTGTTGGCTTATCCTCTTGCTAATCACCGTGTATACATACTAGTCTTCAAAGCATGCTCGTTTATATACATATTCACTTGCACATGATAATCGCAATGCACTTTGAGCCTCGAGGCTCAAAAGTTTCTCGGCTGGTGAACTTAACGTTGTGATACTTTAGGACTTCGCGAGTTCATTTTGATTCTCTTTCAGCAATTGCTGATATCTCAAGGTCTGGAATCCAGTACCAGTAATATGTGTAGCTGCCTTGTTTCTTTGCGCGTCCATTACTTTAAAATTATTTGACAGTAAGCTGATTATACTTTATTCTGGATCTTAATTTCTCTTCTGGAGAGACGTGCCACGCATTTGATGTGGAAGTTCTTGGTTTCGAGACCGTTCTTGGTTTTGGGACTAAGGCAATTTCAGTCAACTGAATTGGCAAGTTTCAGATTGCCTGAAATGAGACGCCCAAACAGTTTTTTGAAATAAATTTTTGCTATTTTAACTAAAATCATTACAGAAAATTGCAGGCCTGTAGAGGGCCGCTCCAAAGTGACCCAACGAGTCTATTACTTGAAAGTAGACATGTAGTCACAATGAGTAGTCAAAGTGTGTGAATTTCAGGAAGGATGTTAGGACTCACTAATGTGATCATAGTACAGGTAATTAATCGAATTAACCAAAATGAAGTGGATTTTGATGCTAATTGTCAAAAAAATTAGAAACATTAGTGATTTTCAACTAGCTTTGTAAGCCAAATAGTTTAGTGAATTTGAAGTTGAGAAGGGAAGATATTTATACAAGTGGGATAGTAATAGGTACAACAATCCATGTGGGATATGTAAATTAGAACTAATAAGAACACAACCACTCATAGTTAAATAAAAAGCAGAAATTGTGTTAAAAGTCAAATTTCAGACCTCATTTAAGCATAATAAGATAATTTTTTTCAAAAATCTTTGAACTACAAAATGTGAAGAATCAATCTAGTTTTCATCTCCAGAAATTTGTTTGAGTTTTGGAGCCTCCAATAAAAAGTTATGGAAAAAATTCTTAAAGGGTTTGGAAGCAAAATTTTCTTTGACATTAAACACCCTTTTAGAATTTTTTCCATAACTTTTTATTGGAAGCTCTAAAACTCAAAGGGATTTCTGGAGATGAAAACTAGATTGATTTTTTACATTTTTGTAGTTCAAAGATTTTTGAAAAAAATATTCTACTATGCCTAGATGAAGTCTGAAACTACACTTTTTAACACAATTCTTGAATTTGAACAATGAGTGATCTCTTTTCAAAATATACCATATTCTTTGAGATTTCATCATGGACAATTGATTTTTCTATAAAGACAACCTCTTCACCCTTCATTTTCACCAATTATCAAAGAGTTATGACCATCACATTTCCATTAAGAAAGATCTTGATAGTAGATGTCATTGGACTAATTTTGACATTTGATTTATTTTTCAAAACTTGTTTAGAGTACAAGGTATGCAATAATCAGGGTTAAGGTGCACTACAATACCTGAACCATGATTATATTAATACCTTGTATTTGGATATTGAACCCCTAATACATCCGACGTCGCGGTGCAAGGTGAACAACTATATGGGAAAAAGCAATCCTTTATCCAATTTAAATGTTATCGTGGGGTCCTTTCAGCTGCTCTCAAATGGCCCACTTGAGGCCTGCAATTTTCTATAATGCTTCCAATTTAGTGGAAACTCCGCTTATTGAAATTAATGTTTTATTTATGATAATTGCATAATTGAGGGAAGCTTGGAATTTTTCATTCTTGGATTCCAAGGACATTGGCTGTGAGACAATTGTCAGTACATTCTAATTCAGAAACATCCAAAATCATCAAATATTAAGCACTTCAACATAGTTGGAGACACCTTTTCCAAAGATGATATAATTTTTTAGTATTCGTGAGTGAAAATCAAGAATATTCAAGAAAAAAATTTAGATTTTTCGGTTGTAGTATGTAATTTCTATGATTTTTCAAAGTGGCAACTTCCTAAACCACTGAAACTGTCACATAAGTAGATCCAGAGCTGAAATTTGCAAAAATCTATAGTCAGTGTATGAGATTTAGGTATGTGTCCTTCAAATGTGTAGGACAAATTCACATTAAGCATTTCAAGGACACATTAATGAGAAGTCTAGGGACAAATTTAGTGACAATCTAGTATACAAAAATGGAAACATGTGTGCTAATGGGTGTTTCTACCTTATAAATTACGAAATATCATTTTTTGGTTCTTTGCACTCAAGATAAGCCCATCAACTTCCTAGCAATATGCCTACAATAAAAAAACACCAAGATGTCAAGATCCAAATTTGAATTTGTTTCCATCCATGGAATTGTAGGCCATAGGTCCAACCAAAATACAAAAATGCAGCATTTGCTTTACGAACAACACGCTTTGTCCTCTAGCTCTCTGTAAGATTCAGCGGCTCTTTTTACCAGAGCAAAGACGGCACTTTTTTTTTCTTCTGCATGAGTTCTTTTTGAACGTTTAGATTTTCTTTTATACCATTGCTTGTTTATTTTTCCAACCCATCTTATTTGATTACTAATCAAAAATAAAGTTTGTGGAAAAAAATTGTACAAAATAATCCATTAAACAAAAGAGAACGCCGCAGCTTTGGGTTCTCTGGGTGAATTTTTTTGTCTCATTAATATGGGACTACAATTAGTCGCACTCACCAAAATAATCTTTTTTTTTTCTCTTTAATGACATTATCCTAAATTGTTTTTCCGAAGTTGTTGTACTTTCTAGACGCGGCTTGCGTCATGTCCGGAAAGACATTTGCTTTGGTTTACGCCTTCATTCCATCAATCGGTTATTTTAGCCTGTAATTTGGTCGAAATAAAGTTCTACCTCAAAAGACACACAATAGAGTTTTGAGTTGTCGCCATTGTCGATTAAAAAAATTATTATAAATAATTCATGGTCTTTGACCTCAATGCGGAGTTTTGTTCCACACGTCACTTTTCTCATTTTTGACTTTTACTGAAATCCTAAATCTCCAAGTGGGCATAATAAAAATGCTGCAAAAAAAAACCTATTTTGGCAGGGCTAGGCCAAATATGATGGTGTAAGTTCAATTCTAGTTTGATAAAAGGGCCTTTGACCCATTCATGTACCTGTGATTATCAATCGGTGATAAAAAAAATATGGCAATCCATGGGCCCTTGAGCTACCATCTGAAATTGTATTGAGGCCATTAAGAGAGTCTAATAACTAAAGAAAATAAATAAAAAATTTCTACAGATTTGATCAAATTTTGGTGGATATGATGGAATTGGTAGACATGCCAAGTTTAGGTTCTGGTGACTATAATATTTGTGGGGGTTCGAGTCCCTCAATCCGTACAAGTCGAAACTTTAAGTTCTGAGATCACCAAGCCTTTAGTTGTTCGGCTAGCCTACTATAGAATTACCGTGTGTTCTTTTCCTAGTAGTCCTGCCGTCAGCACAAGTGACTGTTAAGTGCACTGAATATATTGAGACATGATTTAGCTTTTTACTATGCTATTGTTTGGAGCATATCCAAACAACTACCTTATCTTTCTTTGAAGACAAATTTGAAAAACACCAGCATGTATTTTCATGTTTGTGAGATGGTCTCAGCGATGGTACACTCAGAATTCTTTATGACGACCTTCCAGATAAACTGATAACATTTTCCATACTATGACTGTCGCACATTTGTCACACTTTTGTCACATATATAAAGTATGTCATAGTTTTTAAGATTTTGGGATTAAAAGGAAGCATATAACATTGTAATCTGGTGAGCGTACATAGGCGCCTATAACACCATTGAAGATCCAAGGATATATGCTCAAAGCAAGAATCATTTTTTATATGAGCTAGGGTATTTAAGCCCCTTCATCCTTTGTATAAACATTTTTTTCTATATTATTGAATTTACCATGGATAGTAAACTAGTGATCATCTAGGCGTCAAAACAATTAAAACATTAGGGCAAATTGTGGTTGCACCTTTTTCTTTGTCTTTGAATAAATTAAACTTACAACCTACACAACAAAAAGATTATTTTATTTAGTTTAACCTTAGGTTGTCTATTAAATCACAACCTATTAAAAACTTTGTTGCATTCATTTGTGCAAGTCCTTTGGTCTACTAGTATAGAGCCAATAAAACTTGCAATGTATTTTATAACTAAATTTTTAAAAACCATCCTATTCATAAATAAAACAACTAAAAACAAATATCAAACTTCTAAAACTATTAGTACATGTAAATTGCATTGTCCAATTACGTGTAAGTTATTCAACCTTTATAAAATAAAATAACGGTGGAGACCCACAAGGTAATCCACTGGATAAAGTTATTGAGGTTCCTTACAAGCCACCGTCTATGTAATAAGGATCTTGCCGAGCCTGCTTGATAACACGGTTGATAACTGGGTAGAACCAAGACCGGTGCACCGATTGTTCGTCCAGTCCGGGTAAGTTTCCAGGTTTAATCTAGGTATCTCCGGGTTGGCCTTGCACATCAAGTGGCAGTTGAAACCGCGCGTGCTGCTGGTTGTGAAGGGTTTGGGATAGCCCAAGCAAGACTTCCTTCGCAGAGTTCGTTGGAGCTCTCTTCCTGGTGCCGGGGGAGGAACCGACGATCATGGCCCCAATTCGCTGATTGCAAAAACAGACAGACAGCTCAGGCGCGAGCGACGAGAGAGAGGAGGAAGGGTGCCGAAGCCATGGGGAAGAAGAAGAAGAAAGCGCCTAAGGTGTGGTGCTTCTACTGCGAGCGCGAGTTCGAGGACGAGAAGATCTTGATCCAGCACCAGAAAGCCAAGCACTTTAAGTGCCATGTGTGCCACAAGAAGCTTTCGTCCGCCAGCGGCATGCTCATCCACGTGCTGCAAGTGCACAAAGAGTCCGTCTCCAAGTGCGTGCGCTCGACACCCTCTCAGCCCTTCGGGATTATGCGTTTCATGAGTAGTTTGGGTCGAGGATATTTGAACCCCTGCCTTGTCGTTGCTCCCCTGATTGGCAGTTGATCGAAATCGTTTTATCTCAGGAACTCGCGGGGGCGAGTTCTTGGCATTAGATTGCATAACAATGTCGTGTGGCACTCAACCCTAATTAGGAGAAATCGTCGTGCACTTGTCTTGAGTTGAGAATTCGGCTTTTCTGAGCGTGATTGGTAGCCTGTGGTACTGAGATTGCGGAACGACTGATTGCAGAATTCGAGTTTCCAACGTGCTGAACTTGGAACTTGACGAAGTGTCTCTCATCTTGCAGTGTTAGTTGTTCGTTTTAGCTAGCTCCCTTCATTTGTTGTTAGGGAGGCTCCTCTTAAGCAGCTCATCTACTTTGTATGCCGTGATTAAGAGCAGCGGAGAAGGGGCTATGGCGATTTTAGGGCTAAAATGTATCCTCAGCCGCAGTGCCCTCTTGCGGTTGCACGACTTCTTTTTGTCTTTCGGGCCTGCTCGATTCAGTACAGTTCTTGCTGTAACGCAATTGTGCACTATATGTGTGGTATTGACGTGATGTTTTCTTGTCGAACCTGACCTATCCTTGGTGATGTGTAGGATACCTAATGCGAAGCCGGAAAGGGAATCCATGACTGATTTGGAAATATATGGGATGGAGGGTATACCAGCTGACATCCTTGCAGCCCATGATGGGGATAACGATGGTACGTGCTTCAAGCGATCCACTCTTGTTGGCATGGTGTTGGGTTAAGTGCTTTGGGATGTTGACATTGTAGCATGCTAATCACATGACCGGTAAGTGCTGAAAAGATTGTCTGGATCGATACCCGAGATCGTGCCACCTTGTGTTTATTTTAGTAAGATACCCGACCTTTCGTTGTCTGGACTTGTCGTTAGGTTGTGTGCAATCCTCCAATGCAGCGCTCCAGTATTTAGACCAGCTTCCTGTTTCTACGATTGCAACTCGGTGTTGTTGTTCATTTCTTACGGGAGTGGTCTGTGAGGGACTAGAAGCATCCTTTCCTGGTTTCCGGACCATTTGCCGTGTGTACTGTTTCCTAGTTTAGCTGATTCCTATCCATCCCTCGGGTCCGGCGAGTTGGGAGGTTGTGCTTGCGCCGTATCAGGAATGTTCACATTACATTGCAAGCTGTTGAATTGGGATGGTCTTTGGGCATCGTCGATTCAGAGTTTCCCTGGATCTGAGTGATCAATGGCTTGCAAGTGGATGGCCCTGCTTGGCAATATGCTACGTTGGAACGGTACATTGGAGAGTGTCTTAGTGCCAAGGGTGCAATCGGTATTAAGTAGTTGTGTTGTAGTAAGTTTGTTGCAAGAGAGTGTCTTTGTTAATGTCGATTGGGAGATTCGGCTCACGCAGAGGATGAGAACCCATCAAAGGTTGCGAAGGTGGAGGTCCCTCCGTCCTTACCCTATGTGGGAGGGGGGATGATGGCACCGAATGCTCTTGGTATGGCCCCACAACCAATGTATACTGCAATGCAGCCTATGTAAGTTATTCTTCGAACCCTTACAATGCGGTGCTTGTCTGTTTTTCCAGGTGTTAATGGATGCATGCTTACACGCAAGGTGCGTAGGTCATTCTTTGTCGAGTCTAGGTTTAGATAGTTGGCGTTACATCTCCACCCTTTACCGATTCTAGGTGTGAACAGTTTGGTGTTGGGTAAAGTTTTCAGGCACTGTTTTCTCAAGGATCAGAGAGTCTTTTGGATTCCCTTGATTTGTTGTAGTGCAAGGAGGCTTATTTTGCCTCATTTTCGTGATCATGGTACAAGTATGTCTTCCTGCTTTTTGGAGGTTTCAGAGCCCTCGAATGAGGGACGTGGGAGTTAGCTGACTGGTTGTCTGTTTGCAGGTACCGGGCATCGCCAGGATCGGGTCCACGACCACCTCCGAACTGGCAGCCACACCCTCCCCCTCCGCAAATGTGGAGGGGTCCTGTGCCTGGACAAGCAGGTCCACCTCGCATGGGCCAACCTCCCCAGCCTCTTTTTCCTATACAGGGCCAACGACCTCCCCCTCCGCGGGGTCCCTCTCAACCGCCTTCCCAACCTCTATTTCCTATTCGTCCTCCTCTGCCTCCAGGTTCAGCAACCCCTGCGCCTCGACCGCTGTTTCCTGTAGGTCAGCCCACAAACGGGCCTCCTTCTCCTCCTCCTCCATCATACAGCTCGGCTGGGCCACTTGTGAAGCCACCTCCGCCTAGTGGTGGCGGCAATCAATCAAGCTTGAGTGGAAGTCCTGGCATGTCACCGCCATTTCCACCAGCTGGGGGTTCCCCTGCGATGAGCAATAGTATGGGTGTGAACGCACGGATGTCTCCTTCTGTACCGAACGGAGGTGAGTTTTTCGGCAATTGCTGTTACTGTTACTGTTTCTGTTTGGATGTTTGGTTCCGTTAGTGTGGAGAAATTTCGTCATATCCTGTTTGGAATTCTTGGACTACTTTAGAGCGTTCGTTCTCCGGATCGAGGAAGTGCTCCGTTTGGTGTATGAAAATCGTAGTATCGCTGTAGCTTAGTCTGTACTATTGGGTAGCACATTGGGTACTGATTTTTTTGGCAATAATGTGCAGGTATGAGTGGGCCACCTCCTCCCCCACCGCTGAGTAGCCACATGTACTCGTCGGGGCCCAACACCGGTGGGCCATCGATAGGACCCCCACCTGTTATTTCAAACAGACCACCAGGGCCAGCTGGGGTTACGAACGAGGTTTATCTAGTTTGGGACGACGAGTTTTTGTCTATGGTAAGTTTGGTTCGTCCCCTGGTGCCTGTTAATTTGGGGCGTTCCAGCATCGTTGATGTCTCAATGTTGCACAGTTGACTTGTCGATTTACTGCCCTTAGTTATTGTGAGTTGCTCATAGCACCGCACCGTTTGAATTTTATTGCAGGAGGAGCGGAGGGCATCTTTGCAGAAGTATCAGGCTTTCGATGAGGCAATGCAGGTAAGCGAAAGGCCTTGACGTAGTGTTATCCACCACTGGATCTGGGAGTGCTTAATATTCTGCATGAAAAGATGGACTTAGGACGGATTTGATACATCGGGGGCTGTAATCTTACCATGGTTTTTTTTGTGCGTGCAGATGAGTTCTGTTGATGATGCAATTGATAAGAGAATTTTAGAAGGCAGGTTGGCGGGGCGCATGAGTTTTCATGTTTAAGTTTTTGCTTGCACACGATCTATCATACCTCGGAGGCTGGAGAAGATTTATTTTGGTGGTGACATCGGCAAAGTAATGTCTTCATCTGATGATGCCAGCCGTTCTCCGTGGGCTGTCGGAAGGAACGACTTGGATTTGCCACCGGAGCGTGAGCTGCTTGATTCAGTCGCCTGTGATTTTTCACCCTTATATTGAATTCACGGTGTATTTTATTTTGGGAGTAGAACTTGTTTGAGGCGACGAATCTTGTTGGAATAGTGCGAAGCAACGACTCTTTTAGCAGGCAAACGTATAACTTCACAAGCAAGATGCTTAATGTGCTGTAAAGATGCCACCAAATAATTCGACTTCGGCAAATGCCTTCTGCTTTTCTTGCACCGGAACATCAAGAATGTGAGCATGGAGTGAGCCACAAGACATTTTTAAGTAAATGCTACGGATCAATCGGTGTATGCTTGTGATCTATTTTTTATGATTATCAAAATGAAAAAGTAGAAAATTGAATGAATATGAGGAAATAGGTTTTAACAATACTCCAGTTAGTCAATTGAATGATACTCTTTATTACAAATGTACCAACTCTTATTACTTTGCATATTTTAGTAATGTTTGATATTCAAGATACAATGATAGGCTAGAGGAAACAAAAGAACATAAATTCTGAAAATATTGAAGAAATTTATTTTTTTAAAGTCAATGGAATTTGGCTGTATTAAACCGGACCATTTCGAAATTCTTTTAAAGAGTACTAAACCACAAGGTTTAATAAGTAGTACATAGTTAATAGCAATATTACATCCTAAAGTTGTTCATATCATAGAAATACAATTAATACACAAAATGTTTTGAAATTTTGAGTTCTCATATTTTTTGAGATTGAAGGCAAATTATATAGAAGCTTCTATATATATCATATGAAGGTATGATCACAATTACCATATGAAAAAGTCTCTTTAAAGGTCCTGATCATGAAATTCATAACATTTTAATCTCTAAAGGACCAAGGTGATTTTCCTATCAAAAACCACTCAAAACTATCATTTCTTTTACAAAGAGAAAAGAACTTTAAAAATTGTACTTTTTTGCATATCCAACCATAAGATCTTATATTTGACTAGTATATGAATACACAGAAAAGTTTTTAGAAACTTTGACCTTATAGATTGTAAGATATATGCATTTAACCCCTAAAGGACCATGAGTGCAGATTTTGAACAGTGAATGAACAAAAATACATCCCAAATTCACCGAAATGCATTTTTTCATCCATCAATATTGATTACAGATTCTTATATTAGTTCTTTAATATTTGTACGGTTTAGATTATGAAGATTTTACTTTGCAAATATTTTATAATTCAAAAGGTATTGGGAGGTCTAGCCTCAAAAAGTAACTTTTTCGGTTAAAAAATGATCCTTTAAAAATGACTTCAATCAAAAAGTCAAATAAAAATCTTCAAAAAATACTGTAATGAGAACTCAATATTTTGAACATATAGGAAAAAAAATCTTTTGAAAATCATATTTATTCAATCTACAATTGATTTTAGATGGAATTTCCAATTTTTTGCTTCAAAATTTATTGAAAAATATTGCTATGTATTTTTGTTGATCTAATTGTATGGGTGTGATCTATAAATAGCATTTTACAACTATTGTTTGAGAGTCATCATTAAAATATTCTTCTAAATTGTATTTTATAATAGATCTTCACAAATTTGGAAATTTGGACATCCCTCCAGTCTTTTAGGGGTTAAAGTGAAGAAAACAAGTTTTTTTGCACCTTGCTTGACTAGATTTTTTGGCTTTGAATCTTTTTAGTTCAATTTTTTTGCACTATTGATTTTGATTTTCTACTTATTTATGTTAAGTAGTTGAGTTGAGAATCTACAAAGAAAATTTAGGAAAAAAAGCACTTAACTTCACTCATTAAAAAATTATCAAATAGAGGGGGGTTCAAGATTGAAGAAAAAACTAAATTGTTAATAGCTTTTAGACGGAATTGAATCACAATAATGCCAACAATGCGATTGTTCTAGCAAGAAAATCTAACCTTGTCTAACAATCTTTTTTGAAAAATTCTAATAATTGCATTCAAAAATGAATTTGATAAGTTATTTTTTCAAAAAGATGCTTAGATTGCTCAAATAGCTAAGATTGTCCATAACTTTCTCATTATTAGTCCAAATTGAATGAAACAAAGCTTCACATGCAGACAAAAATATAATCTCTGAGAAAAAAATTTGAAAAAAAAATTATTTTGACTTTCTGTGATTTTTTTTGTGCTGCCTACTGAACTCCATTTTTGCTTATTGTCCCATAACTTTTGCTCCCGGGTAGCAATTAGAATAAAAATTATATGTATTCACAAAGCTCTCCCAAAAATACAAAAATTCCAAAAAATTCCAAAAAATATCACTAAAAATTGAGAGAGGAGGAACCTGCTTGGAACCAAATTGTCTCTGGAGGGGACAAATGGTCTTTTAGGGGTTAAACTATACTAAGTTATCCTATTAGTGCATGTCACATTAATTTACAAAGTCGCACTATTTGAATACATTCCAAGTAATGCTTATTGAAATACTATTATATTATATTGTATTGATTTCTAAAAACTACTAATTTCATAGTGACATTAGGTTTATATCCTCGTTAATAAGATAAATCAGTGTAGCTTTAATTAGCAAAGCGCCTTTGCCTTTTACAAGAATTAGAGCCTCATTAATGAAGTTAATTCAATTAGTATAAGATATATTAATTGTTTTATATTGCATTTAGCTATTACAAATCATTTTATTTGTTCATTTAGTGGTTAATATAATATGCCAAGTCGGGACTATCTTTTGATTGTCCTAAACTCATTTTAAATTTTCGAAACAAATTTTGTTATAGTTAAAAAATACAATTTAAAACAAGAGTCGCACCAATTGAATTACTTGGAGTGGTGAAATGTAATTAATGAACCCTCTTCTAGAATATTAGAAAAGATGTTCGTATTCTAAAACAATAAGGTCCAACAAAAGTTCTTTTAGAAGGAAATGTTTGTTAATTCCAAAATGACACTAGAATTTCTTGAGCTTCTAGGAATGTGCTCTAAATTGAATTGTAACCATATAAAATCAAACTAGACATATTAGAGATCACATTAGAAAAGAAAACACAACAATATATCTTACAGATTGAAAGATTACAATGTTTAATCACAAGGATGTTAAAACTATAAAAGTGATTTGAAGCCTTTTAATTCTCTTTTTACATGTCAAATCTAAAAAGCTGGTCACCAAAAAAATACGAGGTTAAAGGACCTAACATGCATAAGCTTAATCAATTTATGACTTTTCAAAATCTACTCTACAATTTTTTTAAATTAATTTCTAATGTGATTTTTTCTCAAAGATCTAGTGTATTTGAGGCTCATTCTCAAGAGCCCTCAACACTACAGAAAGTCAAGATTGCAATGGACACCTATGCATGAAATCTTCAATAGAAAATTTATAATCAATCATTTTCAAAATCAGATTTTTGAAGCTAAAACTAAACTTCAAAAAGAATTTTTCAAAAATATAAACTATTAAAAATAATAATATGGTAAGGTTTTATTTAACTTCGAAAATTGGTCGAGGACACATTTTGACCTTAGGGTCATTTTGGAGTTAAGGTGAACCAACCAATTGTTGAGACTTGGACATCTGCTAGGGTCTCCAAATAGATGGTTTATTTTCTATATTGTAACCTCTCCTATTCAAATATGAACTCAAAATTTTCATCTATGGTAAATAAAAAATTTAAGCCGTACATATGGATTGATTCTAAACAGTTTTATTTTTTCTAGCAAAATTTCCGGACATTCTACAAGAAGCAAATTGTATTGTGACATCCCCAAATAATCTTGAATGAAGTGAGGACTCTATAGAAACGTAGGTTCTCAGTCCCCAAGAGATCTCCGAATTCCCCAAAGACTACTTTTACTGAAAACCCTGCTGATGGATGAATGTGCTGGACACTTGATTTCGGCAAGAACGGATGAAATGTGTCTCTCTCGGGGCTGCGCTGTTTCCCTCCGTGCCTGCTGGCCTACCTTTCTCAGTCTCTCTCAGTCTCGCTCTCTGGGGTTCCCGCATTGCTTGCCTGCCCTCCTCTCAGCTGCTGCTCCTTCTCCGTTCTCTCTGTTTTTTTCTGCCAAACCTGCCGCTCCCCCTGCACCGCCTGGCCTGATCGCTCGATAGGCTTGCCGCATCTCACATTGCAAGCTTTTCTGTGCCTTCTCCCGTTCCACATTGCCTCCACTCCACGTACAGCAGCTGCAGCAGCATTCCCTCGATCTTTCTTTTTCCTCGACGCCCTGCCTTCGATCTCATTCAGCCTCCAGCCGAGATTTTCGCTGCCAATGTGCTGCTCCTCACGCTCCGTAAGTTCTGAAACCTTCTTGTACTCTGTCTCTCTGTCTCTCTCTCTGTCTCTCTCCCTCTCTCTTTCCCGATCTCGGCATTCTTAACATGATCCACCGCCTAGTGAACGACTTCTCGGCGTCTCAATTGAAAGCCATTCTGTCGTTCTAAACACGGCTCGCCTGAACCATCATGGAAAGTTTTAATTGGCCGTGATCTCTTGAGGAGTCTCGTTTTGTGCTTTTGGGGGCATTCATTAATTCTCTGTTGTTGAGTCTTGTACCGTTTGCTTTTCTGTATGTTAGGTTTACGAGCGAGTGATTAGTAATGATTAGCTAATTCTCCATCTACACTTTCTCTTCGGGAGACAGCGAGGTGTTATTGCAGGCAGTCATTATTGCCATCTTAATATGATATACCGCCTAGTGACGGACATCTTTCTAATCGCAATTTAAGCCAGTTTTCTTGTTTTGTACAAGGACAATCTCAGAGAATCTCAATTGGCAGTGATATCTTGAGAGGCCTCCATTTTACGGAGTTTCTTTTTGGCTGCTGTGGCATTTTTTCATTTGTGGCATCATTTACCTTTTTGTTTCCTTGTGTGAGTTTTTAGAGCAAGTAACGATTAGCTAATTTTGTTATGTAACGATTTAGTAGGGTTTAGTAACGATTAGCTAGTTCTTCATCTAAACTCTTGCTTTTAGCATTGTTAGGTGACTCGACGTATCATTGCATCCAGCCGTTTTTTTTATTTGATTTGCTTGTGTTCCTGCAATAAAAAGCATCGAATTTTTCTGGATCGAGGTGAATGTTTTGGAGGATAATTTCGTTGTGAGAGCAATTTTAAATTTATTTAAAATAAAATAAAATTCTCTGTTTAATTGAAGCATGCTAGTCTGTTTTGATCACAGAAAGTCTCAATTGAGCGGTGATTATTTGAGAGGTCTCCATTGCTCTATATTGGCTAACATTGCATATGTTTATGCTTCCTTGTTGTCGCAACTTGAACCTTGATTTTGATTCCGCACATGAGGTTTTTGACGAAGTGGTTAGTAAAGATTAGCCAATTTCTCCATCTAAAGTCTCTCTTAGGGAGACGGCAAGATATTATTTCAAAGCCAGCCATTAAAAAGTTGATTGACTTGTGTTTCTGCAAGTCGCGGCATCGAGTTCAAGTTTTTTTCATGATCGAGGTGAAATTGTTGAAAGTTGTTTCAATGCGAGAGATTTTTTGTTTTTTGTTTAAGTGAAGTACTGGTTCATAGCTTGCTAAGCTATTTTGATCCTGTTACGCTTCCAGGACAGCACTTGATTGAGCGACAATGAGTGATTCTTCAAGATTGTCGGAGAAAGCGCAAGGATTACACCTACTAGGTCATTCCACTGCACATAGTAGTGACAAATCCTCCATAAGATCTGCTGCAACTGCTGCTGCAGCAGCGTATGCTTGGAGGAAGGCCTCGAAATCAAAAAGTGGCAATGGAAGCAGAGCCGGTCTTACTGTGGTGCCCTCCCGGCCGGCCGTGGAAAATTTCGTTGCTACAACTAACGGAATCCCGTCTCCTCCTGTACTAGGGAGGAGAGTTTCTAATGCCGCGGCTAGCTTAACGCATCAACTATCTTTTGGCTCAAGGGATGTAGAGTCCAGTCCTGAAATAGCAGTAGACTCTAGAAGCGTTTTGAACGAGGCTAGGGCCAAGCTTGCGACCGTGGAGAAAAAAACAGTTGACCAGTGGAGGAGAGCTGCAGCCGAAGCTAAAGCTCTGTCGAAAGCAGAGAAAGGAGAAGAGAGAATCCTGCAACTAGAACAGCAGTTGGCAAGAATGGAAGAGGAATTGCGGGACGCCGCATTGATCGAGGTTGCATTGTATTCGGTCGCGGCTGAGCATGGGAGCTCGGCGCATAAGGTTCACACTCCTGCACGGCGCCTTACAAGGTTTTACAAGTATGCGTTCAAGAACTGGAGTCCCGACAGGAGAGCAGCGATTGCTAAAAATATTGTGTCCGGGCTTGTGCTGGTTTCTCGGGCGTGCGGGAGCGATGTTCCAAGGTCTTGCGCTGCGACTTCCCTCTCTCATCTGTTCCGCACGCGATGTTTGCAGACGATACAGTGGAGTTTTCTTTCTCACTGTAGGTCTTTGTTTTTGTGCGCAGATTGACATACTGGTGGTCGAATGTGGTTGTTCTGCGAGAGTCCATAAGCCATTCTTGTGAGGATTCTGATGTAGGGTCTTCTGGCGTAGAGGTAGATGCTGATTCTTCCCTCGGTAATGACTTTCAAGCAAGGGCCTTTCGGTCCCAGCAGCTACGGAAGTCAAAGAGTGACCTGACTTACCTGTTAAGTCCACCTAATGCAAACAAAGACTGGCGAACGATTGGGATGTTTATGACAACACTCTTCAGAATAGAGTCGTGGCTTCATGCACGCGTGCTGGAATCCGTGTGGTGGCAGGTATGCAATAAACGCCTTTTGTCGAAAACACCTCTATATTTCCAAGGTCAATTTGGGTGCTAAATGGAGAAGGCAACCTTTAACTACAATTTTCTGTGGACGACCGGCAACATGCTCCTCTTTTCAGATTCATTTGTGCTTGGTTCTGTACACAGGCAATGACTCCACGAATGCAGCTTGGGGGATCGGCAACCACGAATGCAAAGGGCAGCTCTGCAGATCTGAACGGTGACTTGAGCAAATTTTCCGGGGATTCAAGAGATTTTGCAAAGGATAAAGTGAATTACAATACGCGCAAGTTAGGTGATACCCGGCAAGGTAACATCTCCGTGGAAATCTGGAAGAGGGCATTTACAGATGCACTTAAGAGGCTTTGTCCTCTTCAAGGGGAGGGGTTAGAATGTGGCTGTTTGCCAGCATTAAACAGAATGGTAAGTTTGGGGGGTGCTCTGTGGCGAGTATCGGAAATTTTGGATTTGCCTAGCCGGACTGGGGTTTCAGTGCATTTCGTCTGTGACCCTTATTGGGGGTTACCTTGCTTATTTTCAACCAGGAAATTCGACACCCTAGTGCTTTCGATTTTTGTGTTCTGGTATTAACTTCACCATACTGAAAACTTTCCAAGCTGAATTCAGGAAGTACTCTCTTGCAGGTTATTGAAGAATGTGTTGTTCGACTCGATGTAGCCATGTTCAATGGAATACTGCGCGATCCAGAAGATGATGCTCCTACTGATCCTTTATCTGATCCAATAACTGATCTTTCAGTTCTTCCAATTCCTATTGGTAGCCTTACTTTTGGAGCTGGATCCCATTTGAAGAATGTGGTATGTGTTCTGCGTATCAGTACTTTTCAAGAAGGCTTTAGGATTTGTGGAGGTCCTGTTTAGTAAACTGGTCGATAGGGCTATCTAACAGAGCTTTTAAACTGCTTCCTTGAACAGGTAGTAAACTGGTCAACGTGGTTGTCTGCCCTTGTCAGCTGCAAAGACCGCGTGCCAGCTGAATTCAAATCGGCTCTGCCGGATGATGCTGACGATGAAGAACCTGTGCAATTCAATCTGCTTAAAGCTACAGGAGACTTGCTCATGCTTCCCAAGGATATCCTCCTTGATGCTGAGATCCGGAAAGAGGTACGCCTCGTGTAATTTCTATAGTGAATGTCTCGGCTGTCCATGCATTTCCCTAATGTCACTATCCATTCACTCCATGACACCTCTTGTTGTTTTTGTTGTAGGGTTTGAATGGTCTAATATATTGATGAAAGGGTCTTAATTCTTGACACCCAATTTAGACTTTTCCAGACACAAAAGTTTTGCAAATTTTAGATGGACGAAAATGACCTTTCCATGATCGCTACGGTTTGAACTGGCTAGTGAAACAGAAATTTGTACAACATTATTCAGAATTTGTACGATTTTATGACAGGTTTGTCCAGGACTCAACTTACCACTAATACGACGAGTGTTGGCCAACTTTGGTCCGGATGTCTTCTCCCCGGATCCCATTTCGCCAGGTCTTCTGAACGCCCTGGCTACCGAGGTATGTAGAGTCTCATGTTTATGGACCAGTAGTTAGTGTAATTAATGTCCCATTTTGACAATCAGGTTCTGTTTGTAATGGAGATAACTAAACTGTAAGCATGAATCTGACTAGTAGTACCTTGAAACAGTAGGTTTGCAGTTATGGAATACTTGAAATGATCAATTCAGAGACTGGGTTCAGTTAAATATTCTTGCGCCCATTCTCGCTCCCTGTAGTTGCTGATTTGCATTTGGTTTGGCAGGTAGCAAACGAGCGAAGGAAGTTTGGAGAGGATGATATTAGCCCAGATGATATCGCCATGGCTTGTGTACCTTCGGTGGTGTATTCACCACCACCCACGAGTTTTGTGAAGCTATGGATCGGAGAACCTGCAAACTCTACTCAATGGGGAAGAAGTCCTTCTTCAGCCTTGCGAAAAGGTTACACAAGTGATGATGAGTTGGAGGAATACGAGAACCCCCTATCTTTGTTGCAGGACAAACCCAGGTATGGTGCAGAAAATGGCAGTGGGAAGAAGAAAAAGAAAGAAGGTTTGGGAGCCTCGCGATTTCAATTGCTAAAAGAAGCGTGGGCAAGCCCATGATCAGTGGGCAATTGGTCATGACGCTCAGATGAACTGAAACTGAAAGCATACATCTAAGAGCCCAACCGCCTATATGTTATGCAGTTAAAAAAGTGTACAGTTTATTATAGGGATGCTAAGATCCCATGTGTGGAGTTGTGTTAATCTACTATTTGCCTTGCTACTTTGTTTTCTCCTAGTTGAGAGCAACATTGATCTCTTTCATCTTGACCCTACTATCGACAGTTTTTATGGAATATTCGTACAACAGGTTTGGAACAGATGGTGTGGTTTGGAGCGTTAAAAGAACAATCATTGGCAGCGATGAGTTACTCAATTGACGTAAGGTATTCTTGTCACGCATGATCCCCTCAAAGCCCAAGGCCTCTTTGGGTTCAAAAACATCATTGCTTCAAGTGTTAAGAGGGATCATCATCTCTGTGTCACTAAGTTATAGAGATCTCAACCATACAATCTTGTGGAGAAGGCCTCTTTGGGTTCAAAAACATCATTGCTTCAAGTGTTAAGAGGGATCATCATCTCTGTGTCACTAAGTTATAGAGATCTCAACCATACAATCTTGTGGAGTACGTGTTGTAATGGTGTGAAACAAATTTGGAGGCATTTGGCCACATGAATTGCAAGATTATAATGTTTTGTTGTTGCAAAAAGGATGCTGAAATTTTCCTAGCAACACACTTGGAGGTGAAAATCAATTTCTAAGCCTACTCAAATGAAAAACCTTTAACCCCTCAAGGCCCAAGGGGACCAAAACTATCGGGACCAAAACTATCCCTCCTTGTTTGTAATTTGGGATGCCTAAACTTTCTTCATGATTATTTACAATGATTATTATGTTTTTAAAGTTCTTGTTGCAGTCTTGTTTTAGTATCAAAAGTCTGATTTTGAAAATGACTAATTATGATTTGTCTATTTAAGATTTTGTGCAAGGGTGTCCATTGCAAATCTTCACTTTCTAGTGTTGAGAGCTCTTGGAAATGAGCCTCAAGTACACTAGAACTTGGAGAAACAATCACATTAAAAATTTAATTTAAAAAGTTGTAGAGTAGATTTTAAAAAGCCGTAAATTGATTAGGGTAACAAATGTTGTACTTTACATACTCATATTTTTTAGTATCCTCAATTTTAAATTTGAGATGTGAAAAGAAGATTGAAAGACTTCAAATCACTTTCATGGTTTTAACGAACACATGATCAAATCTTATAATCTTTCAATCCATAGGTGATCTTGGTGTGTTTTCTTTTTCTTTGTGATCTCTAATATATCTAGTTTGAATTTGTACTGTTACAATTTTAAAAAAATTGATGAAACTTACCAAAATGTTGGCATTTTGTTCATCCAAAAGTTGATTCAAAGATACTCGGAAAAGTGCATGGGCGTTGAAGGGTTAAACTATAAAGTGATTCAAAACCAATATACAAACACATTGGTAAAAGAATATCATTCAATTGACTCATTGTGTCTGTGAAATGGCTTTGAAATGTCAAAAAATAGCAAGAAAAGTTGCAAAAAACATATCTAAGGTTGAACCTCCTATTGAAATGCTTCTCAGTCACTTATAACTTCTTGTATTGATATTAAATTTTAGCCACACAAACTAGACTTGTATGTGTAACTTTTTCTAAAATTTTTTATTGGAAATGGACATTGTATGAAGAAGAAACAAAAGAAACAAGCCACCAAAGCTCATTGTAATGCAAAAATGTTGGGATTTTGAACTTTGAATTGCTCCCAACATTCAAAACAACTTGGATTGACATGAAAATTTTACTCCAATAGTTAGTCTTCAAGGGGAATGTAACCCATTAAAAAAAAAATGAAAACAAACATTAGATGTAGGAGATACAAGCCCTCAAAATTACAACCATCAAATGCAATTTGGTGAGCTCAAATTGAATCTATGAACTTTAAGTTGACTTTCAAAAACTCAGTACATCTTGGATTGATTTGAAAATTTTTCCCTCAAATTCACTAATCTGATCATATTAGATAGAGTCAAAGTTTTGTGGACAACATCCATCTATTATTGTGAACTCTTTTGGTCCGATCATTATGTGTACTTTCTATAGAAGCACTTGAATTACAGAGAGCTCAATTTGTAAGCCTTTTAATATATTTCATTGGTATGTTTGGAAGACCTAAAGAATTGGATAAAATTGTTCCAAATTGATTTGTATTATTGGTTGCCTACCATATTGTTTAATCCCTAAAGGACCAAGCAGCATTTTTTTGGCAACATAGTGTTTTCAATCATCCATTTACAAACAAATTTTCATTTTTGTTTTGAAATTTTTACACAACATGTGGTTAAGGAGTAGTTTTAAGGTGCAACAATTTTCATAAATTTTAACTACATAGTTAAAAAGTTATTGTATGATATGTAAGGTAAACTACCCCAATGCGGATCAAATGGGAATAAGTCTATTGTAGGCTAAATTATGTTAATGGTGTACATTCAAGTTTTGAATGTACACCATTAACCCTTAAAGGACATTGCAAGCCCATGGACATTTTGAAAGTCAAACTTGCATTTTTTGCACAATTTGATTTTAAATGCTTTCAAGCTTAACTATAAAAAATGTAGCTCCAATAATCTACTTTCTCTTTTATTTATTTTTTTCAAAATTATTGAAAGTATAACTTTTTGACACTTTGAAGATAGCATCTTTAAGGCTCAAAAATACACCATTTTTGAACTTTTTCTATCAAATTTTTCTTGGTATGAGCTTAAGGAGTACATCAATTGCACCATGATGTTTGTCACTATGACTTCCATTTTCTTTAAAAAATTTATACTATTTCAAGCATTTGGTAATTACTATGATTTTTATAAAGAAATTTCCTTAAAGAATCATATAAAATTGAATTTGATGTTTTTAATTACGTAAAAACGAGATTAAATTTTAGACATATATTCATACATTTGAAAAATATTAAAATTTTTAAATATGTGTTTAAATGTAAAATCCAATGAAGTTTGACCAAGCTTCAATATGAAATGTCTCTTAACCCCTCAACATCCAAGGGGCCCAAAAAAGGCCTCACAGAGTTTCAAGTCCAATTCAAACTATTGTAACTTTTGCATTTGATGTCCAAATTCAATAACAGTTGTTGGAAAATTTGCGCTTTCTTCTTTAGTTTGTGTGTTTCAAGATTTATTGATTTCTGGTAAGCCAACCAAAATTACGACGTTCAAGTTGAATTCACCAGCCTACTATTGGGGGCTTGTATCTCCTTCATCTAATGTTTATTTTCAATAAAATTTGTTGAGTTATGTTCCCCTTGAAGTCAGTTACTGTGGAAAAAATTCATGTCAATCCAAGTTGTTTTGAATGTTTGGGAGCAATTTGCAGTTCAAAATCTTGACATTTTTGGAAGCTTGTGGAAGTTTCTTCCTCATACAATGTGCGACTCCAATAAATATTTTTGGAAAATTTGTGCATACTAATCTAGTTTGTGTGGCAAAAATTCATATCAATCCAAGAAGGTATGGGTGATTAAGAAGCATTTTAGTAGAAAGAGGTTCAACTTTAGATGTGTTATTTTGTAACTTATCTTGCTATTTTTTGACATTTGAAAGCCATTTTGCAAACATAATAAGTCAATTCAATGATGGGTTTTTTTCACCAATGTGTTTGTGTGTTGATTCTGAATCACTTTGTAGTGTAATTTTTTTTTCATTTGAGGAGGTTTAGAAATCAAATTTCACCTCCAAATGTGTTTCTAGGAAAATTTCAGCATCTTTTTTCTACACTAAAACATTATAATCTTGCAATCTAGACGGTCAAATGACTCCAAATTTGATTCACGTCATCTACAACACGTACACTACAAGATTGTATGGTTGAGATTTTTATACCTTACTAAAAATTTTGAACTATATTACTTCAAAGGTAATGATGTTTTTAATCCAAAAAGGCCTTGGGCCATGAAGGGTTAACACAATTTAGCCTACAATGGACTTACTCCCATTTGATCTGGAATGGGGTAGTTTACTTTAGTTTTTTTGGAGCCTTGGCAATGGGGTGGGATAAACTAACCCCCTCGCTTGGCCTTTCCAAGTCATTTTTGAGGTGCAAGTAAAAAAAAACCCGTATTTTGTGCCCAATTAGTTTGTCTTCTACACTTCTCCCAGCTAATATTGGGCCTCTGATTGCAAATAAGAATTCAAAATTTGCAAATTTTATAATACGTGAAAATAAAAAAAATTTAGCATTTTCACAAGGGGTCGAGCAAATGGTCCAGTTCACCCTCGCCTAGAAATGCATGCAGCTCAGAGAAAATCACTGACTTTTATCAATAAAAATTTTAAATTGTTTTTTTAGATTTACATTCCCTTTGTTTTAAAATGATCTTCATATTAGACAAAATGTTCTAAATTAAGGCTGAAAAGAACATTTTCAAAACCAATTTTGCATTGCAAGTAGAATTTGGTGCACTTCTATTGTCCTAGAAACTTTGAGTTCTCTAGCACTCATTTCAAAGTGCAATTTTGGAATACTTAAAAAGTGAATTTTTTGAAATTTTTAAGGAGCATTGGTGGGCACTTAATTGTTGAGTGTGTAGTCATTATTTTGTGAGCCATTACTTTGTTAGTATGGGACCAAAATCATATGTAGACGACTTCTATTCCACCTCCCAGAGCTTCATCTCTTTCAATCGGCCAACATTCATAGAGATGCAAAAAATAAGAATCAAGAGTGTTGATTGATCCCTTTAGTCCTTTCATTTGTCTTTCAATTGATGATTGCATTGATGGGACCAAGGGGAACTACTATTCAAAGTCGTTTTATTGGTCTAAAGATTAAAATCCCATTCCATTGTTGATTGGTGGGCTTCATTGAACCCAACTCCACATGGAAGCTGACTCTTAAATAACTGGCCTTCTGTCTAGCTCACAGCTAAAACCATGTGTTTCATTACCCTAACCTGGGGAACATGATCCATACCTTGCATTGATAAAGTAGAAATCCAAATATTGCAGTATACTAATAGCTCATTTAATATTACCAGATAGTATTCATCTCAATATAATGATGAAAGTCTCATAGCCCGTTTATACTTCCCATCTAAACTAATAGGGCCCAAATTGCCTGATAAGATTACTTTAGAGATGTTGATTGTTTTAGAGAGGGTTTGCATTACACCAAAAGCTGTTGCAAGGGGACAAGTGCTACATTTTTAAGAAAAAGATCCCCGCATCATGACCAAGAAGCTTGTTCAAAAGAACATTTTACCTTTTTTTGAGAGAGTCCACCACAATTCTTTGGCAAGCTCTCATTTAGTGCTAGGACTTATTTTCTTCCTAAAGTCAAGAGTGCCCGACTCTATTTGTTTACAGAGGTTTATCGGCTTTTAGAGGAACAATTTAGGGAGGTTCTACTGTACTCGCAAGTGAGTGACTTTGGAACAAAATCAATTTATTTTTGTATTCTAGATTTAAAGCTACCATGTAAGGGAGGTCAATTTCATAATGAGAAATTTGGGCAAGTTATAAGCAAGGCTATATTAGTGAGCCTACTAAAGTACCTGATAAGAATCTAAGAAAATACCTTTTCAACAAATATTTCATAGCAGGATATTACCACATCATATAGCCATGCTAGACAAAATGGAATGTAAGAATATTCTTCTATAGAATAGCTTAATTCATGGATATGTGGAAATGAAAAGCCAGTGATAAGGATGGTGACCAAATCACTTCACTTGCCCAAATCATAAGTATGTGTAAACACCACATCATGCAAATTTCCACCAATATTTGCAAAGTACATCATAATTCTTGAATAATGCATTATTGTATTATTCAACTAAGCTTCTCATAATTCTTGATAATACAACATTATATGTACCAAAGCATTGCAATGGCAATGGATTCTTCACCTAATCTACAACTAAAGCAAAGTTCCTTGCATTTTTCCCTTGTAAAGTATGATTGCAATATATCATGTCAAAAGTCTTGAAACCAATGAAGTCTACGGTCTTCACAAGGAGAATACTCTACACTGAATAGTGAAATTAGGTTGCTACTCACTAATTTCTTGACATTTTACACTACATAAATATTTATTGTTATTGTACACTAAAAATTTGAACTTTATAATAATTTCTTAATAATTTTTTTATAATTATGAAAAAATGAGATTAAATTTTAGACATATATTACTACATGTGAATAATATCAAAAAAATTTAAATATGTGTTTTAACCCTTTAGTGGTTGAAGTCATAGACAAACGTGGAAACAATGTAAAGAGAAGGAAATTTTAATCCCACTGATTTTAGTAGAGCAAGAGTGCATGTAGTATTGAACCGTATGATTTGCACATGCTCCGTCTCCGTTGTACCTGAGTGCAAGTTTGGGTGTTAATTCATTTACCAATCTGAAGATTATAATGTTTGATCGTTGATTCGAAGCCGTCACTAGAAGAAATTTGCATTCAACTTAACAAAAACTATCCCATGTGTTTGTTGCGTCCAACACAAAATCTGCGTTTTTCAATGTTTTTCAACATAGAGTTTGTGCTGGACGCAACAAACATGTGAGGTAGTTTTTGTTAAGTTGAATGCAAATTTCTTCTAGTGCATTGACCATGGCGGGCAGGGTCTTCCATGCTGATGCTTGTGCCTTTTTCAAAGACATTTGAGGTCTGAATTTTTTTTCAAAAATACGCACATTATAGCGCATGATACCCTACTACTCCACCAAATTTGTCGACACTGCAGATAATAAATAATGTTCGAGTTGCACATCTTGCAATAACAATCAGTTAGTCACAACTGAAGATGAAGGCAAGTTCGGATAGTGCTACGCTTACGTGTCAAGATATGGATGGGGACACTCGGTTTTGTCAAAAAAACTACCCTGCTGACCGTTTACATAGCTGGACGCTGCCCCCCTTGAATAAGACAAGGAAGCTGATGCTCATGTTCTTGCAATTGACGTCATCCATGCCAATATAAAACAGTAGCTGTCAATGAGGAATGTAAAGAAGCGAACATTAGGAAAAATTTCAGCCCTCAACAAGACTGCCAGCCTTGCACCCCCGTGGTGCAATTAGGGGAAAAAAATAAAAATAAAATTGGAAATTGGAAATTGGAAATGTGACGTGGTTGCATTGTGACCACCCCACCGCTATCAGCGCCACTTCGACGCCACATCAATGCCACATCAGCGCCACATCAGATTTAATTTTTAAATTTTTTTTCAAATAATTTAAATTTTTTCTTTTTCTTTTTCTTTTTTTCTAGCTTTTCATCACCAAGTTCATGAACTGGAAAGCTTTAAGAATCATGAATTTTATTATAAACATAAAAAAGAAATTTGAAGTGAGGAGAAGTAAAATAGCCTAGAGGGAAGTTTTTTTACTTACCCTATTTTTTTCACTTTATTTTTGTTCCAAAAATAAAGGATGCCTTAGTATATTTATATTTATACATTTATTTTATTTTTTGTTGTTGCAAAAAAGAAAGGAAACCTCACCCTATTTTTTTCATTTTATTTTTGTTTCAAAAAATAAAGGATACCTTAATCTTGTTTCTTCACTTTATTTTCCATGAAAATAAAAGACTTTATATACAATTATTCAAGCCTTACTTAAGCAATGGATATTGATGTGATGCTATAGCTACCTTACCTCTACTTTGGGTTACGGTACAAATTCTATGTAGATCTTAAACACATACCTTCTAAACATGAAGGATCTATGATTATCTTGTCAGGAGATATCATGAAGATAGTATCAAATATGACCATTTAGTTGGTTAACAAAATTAAGAGTACTAACTGGCTTATGTGACAGTGACTTAAACCTACTAAGTAAAGGTTTAAATATGACTGTACAGCTGTGCTTAATAGAAGGATCATAGTATGGATCCTTAGAAAGTAACTTAGAGCAGTATGTGATGTGAGCATTATTGTAAAGCTTTGTTAGAATCTTAAAATATTCTAATTGGCTTTATGTTTGAATGTTGACAAGTTTTAGCTTGTCTAGTTACAGCTTTATAAATGTATGCTTTCAAAGATAAAAGCAGAGAGGCTATAGACCATACTTGGACACTTTCTTACATCTATCCAATAAAACTACTTATTGTTTTGACACAAGATTACTTTGGACCATATTAGTATGTGAAATGGATCAAACATATAGACATGATCAAACAATTTACAAGATGAGATATGGAAATCTACAAGATAGTGCCTAGTGATGGGATGTTCCAAATAAAGGCCTTTTTTTTTTGTATTTGCACCCCGCGGGTGCCAAAATCATGCACTCGCAGTCTTGTTGAGGCCTGAAATTTTTTGTAATGTGTCATTGAACTTGAACGGTCAAAGCATTGGGAATGCTGTAGCGCTTCCTACTTCCTATTCCCTATGGAGTGCAGACCGCTGAGGATATGTTTCGTTGCGTTTTTTCATTGAATTTGATGTGAGCTTCAAATGCTCTCTCAACCAAAGCTTTTGCTTTGTCAAAAAGCATCACCTGCGTGAATGCCTAAGAACACATTGCATGTTCAGAATGTCCCAGGCTATCCTTTTGCAAGGAACCAACAACAATGCTCAATCAATTGTGAAAACTTTAAGAAGCTCCGGACTGAAGCTTCCTGTACTGTACACCCCCCTACAAGAAAGGTTGATGCCCCCCTTTTGCACCCTTTGAACATAATTGACATTTTTTGTTTTTGTCAATCAACATTTGTGTCTAACCCAATCTCCCTCAAGTATACCAAATTTTCAATTTCAAAAAACCCAAACTCCATTTTTGGTGAATTTTTTTAATTTTTTTTCACGGTTTTACATGAAAATTCATAGAAAAATAATAATGATGAATTTTTTAAATTTAATTGCGGACATACATAGGAAACATCCAAACGCACATCTTTCCTTCAACAAGCATCTCCAAAAAAGTTTCACAATTATCATGGCAGAAGTTACAGTGAAGGCGTGAATAGTGCCCAAAATTTTGAAAATTCATATCTCTTTATTGTAATTAGATTTTGATAAAGTAATTGTACCATCATGCTCAAATGTGTAAAAGTAATTACAATGTGAGGGAAAATAAACAAAATCTAATTACAATAAAGAGATATGAATTTTCAAAATTTTGGGCACTATTCACGCCTTCATTGTAACTTCTGCCACGATAATTGTGAAACTTTTTTGGAGATGCTTGTTGAAGGAAAGATGTGTGTTTGGATGTTTCCTATGTATGTCCGCAATTAAATTTAAAAAATTCATCATTAATATTTTTCTATACAACCATGAAAAAAAATTAAAAAAATTCACCAAAAATGGAGTTTGGGTTTTTTGAAATTGAAAATTTGGTATACTTGAGGGAGATTGGGTTAGACACAAATGTTGATTGACAAAAACAAAAAATGTCAATTATGTTCAAAGTAGTGTAAAAAAGCTGAAGAGTGCAAAAGGGGGGCGTCAACCTTTCTTGTAGGGGGGTGTACATCATGAGCTAAAACGGCGTTGCCTAATCTCAAGGAAAAGGAATACGCGGACCTTTTGGATCTGCTACAGCTTGCAAACTCTTTCAGCATTTCTTGAATACTTTCCACACTCACTGGATCCTCGAGAGAACTCTGCAAAGGAAGGGGAGGGGGGAGCTAATTAACCCCTATAATCGTCCTCATTCATTGACTGTAACAAATGAGCGCTGAAAACCAAGAAGTAAATGATCATAATAACTTCAACATTTTAGCTCAGTCTGTGCTTAATGATGCATCGATCCATGAGATCCTCAAATGAAAACTCACAAAATATGTAGTCCGATTGCACAGATGATGTGTGGATTAATGAATTCTATTGCTTTTCTACATCAATATATAGTGCAGTTGATTTTGAAGGGCAGAGTAATCGCCCTTGACAATTCTAGTGAATGCACGTCAGGTGTAAGAGCTAAAATTATGGAAAAATCGTGATAGCAAAGACTGACAAATAGAGTACCCTTAGAGGTATTTCATGTGACGAAATTGAGAAGACTAATTTCCATAATACGAAATTGCATTACTAAGGTCCATTCATACACAAAAGATTTTACACCTAGGGCAACACCCGTGACAATATGAAGCACTACGTACGCGGGCAAGCATCGATTACATAACAAAGCATCTACTCCCATATAATGTATACAACAGAGCTTTGAAGCAGTAAGCTAGGTACTAAACATCATTTGTTAAAGTAACGTTAATAGAAACATCGATGATGTCTCTGGGATGTTCCACAATCTTTGGGTTCTGGGTGTTCCTCAAACCATTTGATGCCAACAATATGCAAAACAGATACCACGATGCTTCTTCTACTGAGAATTCACTTGGTTTTCAAACTGTGAGCTTGTACAGGCATTTCTGTTCTCATCCCAAGTCCCAGCATAGCTTCTTCCTATCAGGCGATTACTAGCAAAACCTCCTGTACCAGGAATGTGACAAGTGTTATCGTATTCAGCCTTGCCGCATACTCTTTCAATTCACACTTAGCCGTGTACCCTATAAAACCTGAATATTATAAGAGCTCCTGCACTAACAATTCTATCCTTTTGACGCAAGCATACATACAGGTGACCTGAAACCCGCCGTTGCCCGAGGAAGGGGCAAAAGTCAAACATTTCCGGCCAATTGCTTGGTCAGAGCAGTAGGCAAACCAAAATTTCGGCATTTCTTGACATCTCTGCACGTTCTCATTTTTCCAAAAACACGGATGTTGTATTGCGGGGACATAACATTTAATAGCATGTGTTGATGTTGCCTTGGTTCTACAGTGATGGTGTGCCTCTACATACTCCACCTATCTAATTCATCGGTAGTTATTATTGATGAAGCACTGTTGGGGTGTGGAATATACCACACCATCATTGTAGAGCTACTGAATGTTATGGACTTGTTTCCTATTTCCAGTTCACAACTGCTTCGGCTGGCTCCACAAAAAAGGACGGATGAAAAGGCTCCGAGTTACAGTGCTCCTTCTCTGTGCATCATCCAGAAAGTGGATGTTGACCCACTTAGGGGTTAATGTTGAAATCTAAGGGCCTCTTCACACTATGGCCGTCCAAGTCGAGAGGCCGTGGGACTCTGCAATATGATTGGTGGAACCGACGGACTCTCGACTTGGACAGCCATAGTGTGAAGAGGCCCTAAGTTTGACCAAGCCCCAACATGAAGTGTCCTTTTAAGGCAACCTAACTTCACTATTTTGTGTAGTGACCAACAGACCAAGGGCCATCACTTAACTGTAGGACTCCAGTGTGAACACAACCATCGACCCCAAGCGCTTGGGTCCCCCTTTGAACACTGTTACAGTAGTACTACCTCCGTTTGGAAATAGTTTGGAAATAGTGTATATATTTTCAGTGCAATCAGCACAGAGAACGGATACACTATTTCCAAACGGAGGGAGTAATAATTTCATTCAGAGGTTCAGCCTTAAGGGATTCGAGGGGTTAAGATAAGTCTGCATTTGACGATAAATCTGCGTTTGAGGAGCCCCAAGTGACTTATCAAAACAGGAGACGACTTCAAGAAGTACCAAAATACAAACGGCAATAGCACTTCATTGTACAAGGCATTTTTAGCAATAAACAAACAAAGCCTGTACCAGCAAAATTGCAGTAGATCACAACTCCCAACACTGCCAAAGATACAGAAAATCTTAAATAATTAGTCATACATTTGCCTGATAAACAGCGTCCTTGCTGAGCAACCATACAACCAGATTCACCGCCTCGCAACTAAGTCTATCCCCAAAATAAAATACACCGTCGATTCAATACACTGGTGCAGAAATCACCAGCAGCTGAACAGGGCAGCGCAAGTGGCATATCGAGGTCGTCTGCTTTCGTCAGACCAAGAATAACGGCTGGCCTAACTAATCACATGAAAACACTACTTGGCCGTCTCTCACCAACAAATAACTCTTCTCTAGCCTCCAAGTGTGGAATGATGGTTTACAAGCAAAAACTTACACATGAAAACTCATTCGCCCTGCCAACCTGCCTTCTAAGATTCTCCTATCAATTGCATCATCAACAGAACTCATCTGTACACAAAAACAAACATGTTAGAAGTACAGCTCCAGCTCCATCTTAAATTCATACGAGACGATACTGCACGTGATCAAGCAATCCCCGATCGTGAGCACATCATCACATTATGACCTTACGCTTACTTGCATCGTCTCATCGTGAGCCTGATACTTCCGCAAAGATACCCTCCGCTCCTCCTGCAACAGATTCACAGTACGATCATACTATGAGGACCCCAATATTCGATGGAGAATGCACAAATCAACTCGTAAACGAAAAACCCTATAGGAAAGGAAAGAAAACCATGTCACACAGGCCAGAACATTTACGCAGAAAAAAAACAGACAACTCAACAACAGTGCGTTCATCAACAATACTCCACCGTTCCAACTGGCAACAGGAATCGAACCAAACTTACCATAGATAAAAACTCGTCGTCCCAAACTAAATAAACTTCGTTCGTAACCCCAGCTGTTCCTGGTGGCCTGTTTGAAATAACAGGTGGGGGTCCTATCGATGGCCCACCGGTGTTGGGCCCCGACGAGTACATGTGGCTACTCAGCGGTGGGGGAGGAGGCCCACTCATCCCTGCACGCCATTGCCAAAACGTGTCAGCACATTTAATACAACACAATGACACAGAGTGAGAAATGCCAGTACTAAGACAATCATTCACCTAAACTTTACGCAACACTGGCTCCATCCACAAGACGAATACTCTACAATAAGCAACGAAACCTTCCCTCCAAAATCATGATCCATTCCACAGATGTACTCTCATCACTGAATCTCCAACACACTCAAACTTCATTCACGGGTAATCAAAAAAACGAGCAGCAGCCAGCTAAAAACGACATCAAATCTCACCTCCATTAGATAACGGAGGAGGCAACCGTGAGTTCACACCCATACTATTGCTCATCGCAGGAGAACCCCCAGCTGGTGGAAATGAAGGTGACATGCCAGGACTTCCACTCAAGCTTGATTGATTGCCGCCACCACTAGGCGGAGGTGGCTTCACAAGTGGCCCAGCCGAGCTGTATGGTGGAGGAGGAGGCCCGTTTGTGGGTTGACCTACAGGAAACAGCGGTCGAGGCGGAGGGGTTGCTGAACCTGGAGGCAGAGGAGGACGAATAGGAAACAGTGGTTGGGAAGGAGGTTGAGAAGGACCCAGTGGAGGGGGAGGTCGTTGGCCCTGTATAGGAAAAAGAGGCTGCGGAGGCTGGCCCATGCGAGGTGGACCTGCTTGTCCAGGCAGAGGACCACTCCACCCTTGAGGCGGTGGAGGTTGCGGCTGCCAGTTCGGAGGTGGTCGTGGACCCGATCCAGGCGATGCGCGGTACCTGCAAACAGACAACCAGTCAGAAAATACCCGAGCGACACATCTCGCTACACCATTCAAATCACAGCGTTCCACCAGCTAATCTAGCTATAAGAGCCTCACCAAATTGTACGCCACAACAAAATCCTTGCAGCACGTTGCACACAAGGATGGCCAAGAAGAATTTATTGCACCACAACAAATCACGAAAACGAAAAGACGCTTCCATCTTTGACAACAATATACCCATTTACTTTCCAACAACAAGCTGCTCACTGTCACCAAACCTCAGCATTCGGTGAACGCAAGAAATGTCGCCTATCTAGACCTAGACTCGACAAAGAATGACCTACGCACCTTGCGTGTAAGCATGCATCCATTAACACCTGGAAAAACAGACAAGCACCGCATTGTAAGGGTTCGAAGAATAACTTACATAGGCTGCATTGCAGTATACATTGGTTGTGGGGCCATACCAAGAGCATTCGGTGCCATCATCCCCCCTCCCACATAGGGTAAGGACGGAGGGACCTCCACCTTCGCAACCTTTGATGGGTTCTCATCCTCTGCGTGAGCCGAATCTCCCAATCGACATTAACAAAGACACTCTCTTGCAACAAACTTACTACAACACAACTACTTAATACCGATTGCACCCTTGGCACTAAGACACTCTCCGATGTACCGTTCCAACGTAGCATATTGCCAAGCAGGGCCATCCACTTGCAAGCCATTCATCACTCAGATCACAGGGAAACTCTGAATCGACGATGCCCAAAGACCATCCCAATTCAACAGCTTGCAATGTAATGTGAACATTCCTGATACGGCGCAAGCAAAACCTCCCAACTCGCCGGACCCGAGGGGTGGATAGGAATCAGCTAAACTAGGAAACAGTACACACGGCAAATGGTCCGGAAACCAGGAAAGGATGCTTCTAGTCCCTCACAGACCACTCCCGTAAGAAATGAACAACAACACCGAGTTGCAATCGTAGAAACAGGAAGCTGATCTAAATACTGGAGCGCTGCATTGGAGGATTGCACATGACCTAACGACAAGTCCAGACAACGAAAGGTCGGGTATCTTACTAAAATAAACACAAGGTGGCACGATCTCGGGTATCGATCCAGACCATCTTTTCAACACTCGCCGGTCATGTTTTTAGCATGCTACAATATCAACATTCCAAAGCAAGTACTGAACCCAATACCAAGCCAACAAAATCGACATGACAACAAGAATGGATCGCTTGAAGGACGTACCATCGTTATCCCCATCATGAGCTGCAAGGATATCAGCTGGTATACCCTCCATCCCATATATTTCCAAATCAGTCATGGATTCCCTTTCCGGCTTCGCATTAGGTATCCTACACATCACCAAGGATAGGTCAGGTTCGATAAGAAAACACCACATCAACAACACACCTATAGTGCTCACAATTGCGTTAAAAGCCAGAGCTGTAATGAAATTGAGCAGGCCCGAAACACAAAACAACCGTAAGAGCGCACTGAAGCTGAGGATACATTTTAGCCCTAAAATCATCATAGCCCCTTCCCCGCTGCTCTTAATCACGGCATACGAAGTAACTGAGCTGCTTCTGAGGAGCCTCCCTAACAACAAATGAAGGGAGCTAGCTAAAACGAACAACTAACACTGCAAGATGAGCAACACTTCGTCAACTTCCAAGGTTAGCACGTTGGAAATTCTCGAATTCTGCAATCAGTCGTTCCGTAATCTCAGTATCACAGGCTCCCAATCACGCTCAGAAAAGCCGAATTCTCAACTCAAGACAAGTGCACGACGGTTTCTCCTAATTAGGGTTGGGGGCCACACGACATTGTTATGCAATCTAATGCCAAGAACTCGCCCCCGCGAGTTCCTGAGATAAAACGATTTCGATCGACCCCCAATCAGAGGAGGACGACAAGGCAGCGGGCCAAATGTCCCCGACCGAAACTACTAATGAATCGCAATTCCGAGTAGCTGAGAGGGTGTCGAGCGCACGCACTTGGAGACGGACTCTTTGTGCACTTGTAGCACGTGGATGAGCATGCCGCTGGCGGACGAGAGCTTCTTGTGGCACACGTAGCACTTGAAGTGCTTGGCTTTCTGGTGCTGGATCAAGATCTTCTCGTCCTCGAACTCGCGCTCGCAGTAGAAGCACCACACCTTGGGCGCTTTCTTCTTCTTCTTCCCCATGGCTTCGGCACCCTGCCTTCTGTCGTCGCTCGCCCCTGAGCTGTCTGTCTGTCTGTTTTTGCAATCAACCAATTGGGGCGATGATCGTCGGCTCCTCCCCGGGTCCAGGAAGCGAGCTCCAACGATCTCTGCAACGTAACGTAAGGCCCGGCGTCTGCCAAACCCCAAACCAAACCCCCTTCACAGGGAGCGTCGGATTCAACTGCCAGCCCAAACCCTAAATACCACGGTTGAGCTCTCCGGATCTCCATAATTGGTCTACCGGTGTGAACAGGGTTTCAGCGATTTCGTTCAGTCCACAGTAGAGAAATTTCAAGAGTTTTCATCCTACCTGTGACCATCACGTAGAGTAACTTGCCAATCTCTGCACAGACAAAATTCAAATCCTTCTCCCCATAAATATAGAGACTTGCATGTTTTGAAATTTGGTGAGATTGTTAATATCTTGTTAAGATTCACCTTCAAAAAATAGAATGCAAAAAGATTTCTTCCTTCAAAGTTTATTGCAATTTATTAAAGGCAATGAAGCTGGAATCTAGTTCCTTGCAATCCTTCACTGCATAGTGTGTGTTCATTGGGTGGTGATACAAAATTATGTTCCCATTGCAATTGAATTGGTAGTTGGATCATGCGGTTATTGTATAGTAAATGGCTATAGTTGTGGTTTGTTTTTTGAATTTGTATGGTCATTGGCAAGTTTACTCTAGGTACCTTGTTATATGAGCAAGGTTGGTAGAAAATAATTTTAAAAATTAATCCTAAATCGCTGCTCATTACCCAAAAATGTCTGACGGATGACTTTGTAAAACTACTACCGGTATAGAAATGAAGAGTGCATCTATTGGTCTATAAATTAGATCATTTTTGGCAAAGTAAATTGGTGATAGGTCTCATCCTTTGGATTAAATCTTCAAATTTTTGGAAAATTATCTTCTTCAAAAAAAGTACAAGTAAGAAGATAGAATCTTTAAAACTTATGGCATTGGTCAAAACTTATATTTAAATAAATATTTATTTAGCAAAGATGTGCTCACCCTATTCTTTGATTTAGATTATGGAAAGAAACCTTATAGAGAATCATAGAAGGAAAATTGTTTCTATTTTGATAGCATAGGTAGTACACTGCCGGTAAACTACAAGAAATTTTTTTGCTCCATATAATAGTCAATTTTTAAAGAGGTTCTATTGTAACAACATGTGTAGTAGTAAAATTAAATTCATATGAGTGAAGTTAAATTACAACAAACTCAATCATACATATCAATGATAGAAAATAAATTGATGAATCAATAATTAGCTATTTAAGTTTCATGATTTTTCTTTAAATTCAACACTACACTTTGTTTACATTCCTTCTATATAAAACCAAGGATTTTTTCAAATCTAATCTATTTTAAGACATTTAAGATTTTACATCATTTCTTCATTTCAATTTTTGAGTTTGATCTCCAATTTCAAATTTAGTGTAGAATGAAGAAGGTTGGTTATGACACCTTTATTAATAGAAGAATTTTTGAATTCAAGTCCATAGCCTCTAGGTAGTTTATACTACTAAGACCTCTCTAGAAACTTCAAATTTCATTTTTTGAATCATTTTTCTTTATTCATTTTTTTCAAAGATGAAAATATCTTGAAACTCAATATTTTGATCATGATAAATTCAAATCTTGTGGTTACTCCCTCATTTATGCCTTTTTTTTAATGTTATAGTAATCAACTTTCTATTATCTAATTCCAAAATATTATATATGTTAAAAATAATCTAAAACCATAAGATGAAGTACACTTAAATCTGTCTTGAAGAAAATGAAAATTGAAAAAAAGAAATCAATTTTTTTGGAACTGAAAGAAAAATAAATATATAAATAAGTAAATAATAGGTTCAATCCAATCCTAATGGTCTCCACATTTTTATACTGAAATCATCATGTAATATTTGTTACAATCTTTGCAAAATTATCTTTAAATTTTCAATTTTTTTTTAATGTTATAAATTCTATTATTAGGATAGTCTATTAATGATTACATTCTTGAATCTATTGTCTTTTTTACAGTTATATAGAAACCACAATATTAGCCAATCCAAAAAGATCCAATGGTAAAAATATAAAAATTGTATTCAAGGTAAATGTCTAAGCAATAATGGTTTAAAATAGATTTGAAATAGATCCATAAGATTTTATTATAATACAAATTTCTAATCTTAATACTAATTTAGTTTCTCTTAACATAAAAAAGGATGTACTCACCATAATTCATATAACACATGTAATTTTTGTTATATAGATTCATTTGGACATTTAGGTGTTGAAGCTCTAATACAAAATTATCAAGCGTCCAACTCAATTTCAAAGTGATGATCAAATAATTGTCATAATTTCATAATGATGATGTCTACCTTTGAAATAAAATATGAAGGATTCACTAATTAATCATGTATGTAACACTAATAAACTAGAATTGCACTATTTTAAACTAAAGCATATTTAATTAAAATATGATATTTTACTAATTTCTATTCAAAAAATTGGTAGTAAGACTAGTTTGCAAATGGTATTTATTATCTATCCTACCTAATAAAATAAAACAATGTAATCTTTACTATGTACATCCATGAGCCATGACTATTTAAACTACTCCAATAGAATGACTCCTTGGATACTTCACTAGTAGTTGCTTTAGAAACAGTATGAGACCTACTATAAGGTACATTTTAAATCTTGGGGCTAATAATTTAAAAAATTCAAATTACTATTGCATCACTTTTTAGAAGCATACTATATTACAACTACTATACGGTACATAATAATGATTTACATAAGTTATGAATCTATTTATGAAGGGATAGTTTAAAAGGAAGAGGAAGAACTTCCATGAAGAGCTTCCATTTTTCCATCTGCAAATGGACAAATTAATGAACAACATTTCAACTTGGGTTGTTATCTATTTATTTTTTCCAACTTAGAGCTGTGGCAAGTGATTTTCAAGAACACATTGCATAAGTCAAGCTCAGCTAATATAAACTACTTGGTATATTTTTTCCCAATTTTTGTGGTTTTTTCTCCTAATGTATATGTATGATTTATTTGTATGAATTTTTTTTATATATGATGTCTATATATGTATTGTTTGTCTAGGTTGTATTCAACAGTGGTTAGAGTGGACATATGTACTAATCAACCCTAAAACCGCATATAAATTTTTGAATACAAGTAGAAAATTAAGTTTTTCTGTTGTTTTGGTCACGTTGATCCGGTCAATTTTTCAACTTGACCAAAACAACAAAAAAAACTTAATTTTCTACTAGTGAATTACAATAGAGACACATTTTAATTTTAACTATCATAGAGTGTAGGAAAATGGGCATAAAGTAGAAGAAAAAAAAATAGGGGCAAATTTATTAAGAACTAATATCTAAATATAACCCTTCAAATATTTTTTTTTGATATACTTATATATGGATTACAAGGTACAATGAAGTACCCGAGAGTGACTATATTATGATGTTCTCTAGCCCAAAACTATTGTGATTGTTATAATCCATACATTAGATTAGACTTTTTGTTTTGTTTTGTTTTGTTGTATTTATTAAAGTGAGATTGTTTTGTGGCATTCCGTCATGGTAGAAAGATATTGAATATTGAAAATCTTATGAATTGAGAAATTAGAAAATTACTTATACTTTTATTTTATTATATTGTGGCAACAACACATGGCGTATTAGTTATATATTGAAGTCAAAAGTAATGTAAATTCGCATATCTTGATCTAAAATGTTCATGAAAAGCCATTTTTCACATAATTTTGTGGCACGTAGACACCTTCATTGTTTGAAATTTAGTTTAATTTTGCAATTTTCCTTTTTAAAATCTTGTTATTGACCCTTTCACCCAAAAGTTCCAAGACCATTTTTTCATCAATAATTGCTCAACATTGCCATTTCTAGTGCAAAGAGTAAAGATTTAAACTGCAAGATCTTGCTATAGACTAGTAAAAGAATGTGTGGAAGAAATTTAAGCAATTTCTTTTGCATAGATTGTAATATTTATGCATTCAAAGTGAAGAAACCATGTTTTTTTCCATTGTAACAAAATAACTTATCTTCTTAACTCAAAATCTTTGCATTTCAAATTTTGAAATTAAAACTTTTTATCATGAAGAATTGTATTGATAGCATATAAAAGAAAATTCAAAAAAAAAATAACATGATTTCATTCTTTAAGTAGAAGTAGATACATGATAGAGGGAAAATTAGATTCTAGTAATAGTATAAAGATGGAATTGAAACGCATTAATTCCAATAGTGAGGTTGCTCTAACAATTAAAGTCTACTATATCAAATTTCTTTTTTTTTGAAAAATTTAAAAATAGAATCAATTCTTTCAAATCTCTTTTTATCAATACTTTATTTTTTTCAAGAAGATGCTCTAATTGCCCACTAAATAAGATGCTTCATAATTTTCTCATAACCTATCCAAATGGAATGAACCACATCTTTTCATATAAACACAAATATAATCTATTTTATTTTGTCAAAAACCACTCAAATTGTTTGCCACTTTCAATGCAAATAACAAAAAAAAATTAAAAATTTGTTTTCTTTTGCATATCCAACTAAAGGATCTTGCACTAGACTAGTATGAATCCATACCTACCCTAGATGTTGGACCTTTATGTACATATATGCCACAATTTTTGGTTCCAAAATTGTACAACTTTAACTTACACTTGTAAAATGCTCAAATATCAGATGCTCAAACTTATTAGTCCAACTAAGAAGAGTCAAATCTCCAAGCTATTCCACAATAACTCTTCACTCAAAAGGGGCATTATCTGTAATTGTAAGAGAGTTGGAGATACAATGCGTTTTTTATTATTATTGAAAACAAACACTATATAAAGAAGGAACAAGCCACCAAAGTTCAGCATCATTCAAAAATGTCTGAATTTTGAACTTTGAATTGCTCCAAAACATTCAAAACAACTTGGATTGACATGAAAATTTTACAACATTGGACTTCAAGGGGAATATAATCCAACAAATTTTATTGAAAACTACATTGGATGAAGTAGATAGAAGCCCTCAAAGTTGCAACCATCAAAATGCAATTTGGTGAACTCAAATTGAATCCGTGAACCTCAAATGGCTTTCAAAAATCAATACATCTTAAATTGAGTTGAAAATTTTACCACTAAATAAAAAAGAGAATATATGTTTTTCAACAAATTTTGTTACATTTTGATGTTGGATACAATGACTTCTAATTCTAATTGGTTGAATTTGACAACCTACTTGACTTAATGTGACTATGGTTGCTCTATGCTATACTTGATGGTTTTCACCAACATTCATCATCATATGTACTAGCTTTGTAAGTTTTTTTAATAAATCAGTCAGACTAAAAACAATTTGATAGAGAAAAGGGTTAAAATTGAACCTCCAAAGAGGTTGCTTGGTAATGCAAAACCAGTACATCTTGGATTGAGTTGAAAATTTTTGGCCAAAAATTGCATGATGAATTCAAAAATTTTGTCATCATTAACCAATCCATCTCCACCATCTCATAAATTTGGGTGGAAAGAGCCTTCTGAACTCACTAATTGGGCCAAGAAATTGCATATTGAACTCAAAAATTTGTCATTATTCTCCAATCCATCTCCACGATCTCATAAATCTCATGATGGTTCCATCATAGAGGATGAAGCATATGCCATGTGTGGTTGTAAAGAGGATATGGCCACCCTCATATTCATTGCACTAGTATTAAAATTAGTAAGAAAACTCAAAGCCTCTTTGTAGGTTCAATTTTCTTCTAATGAAACTTTGAGAAATTTATACAAGATAGAAACACATACAAGATAGAGAAATTCTATTCACCATAAGTCACATATAGCCTCTATAATGTGTAGCATTTCTTGTCAAATACTTGGAGGCTTCTCAATGGTCCATTCTATTTCTTATACCAATTTGGCCTAAAAAGGTCATATTTATTAAATTGAAAGAAAATACACATATTGGGACATTCATGCATTTTGTTTCAAAGATAGTTGCTGAAACAAAGATAAATAGAAGACAACCTATGGTTAATAAATCAAGGGATTACAAAATAAACCCCTAATGGCCAGGGACTATCATTTTCACCAAAATCGCTCCAAGGCTGTCATTTCTAATACAAGTACCAAATTCTAGAAAAAAACATTTTTGGACACATGTAACCGTAGGATCTTTTAGTGAGCCTATTTGGAAAGATGTAGAAAAAATTTCAGAATTTTCCACCTTATAGATTGGAAGATATTAGTGTTTGAATTGACAAAATCCCTATTTTTGGCCTTGCAAAAAATCGGGCAGCTGCACTTTACAAGTTCGCATTTGTATAAATTTTTTTCCAAAATGGTGGTTACTCCTTGGATTCATTCTTCAAAGCAAGTTGGCTACACGCTTGAAAAATTTCAGATCATTTGCAATTGTACAGTCGGGTACAGGAACCTTATGAATTTTTGCGTCTTGTTGAGATTTGGTGAACTTTGAGAGGCCGTTGTATGCTCAAAAATGAATGAAATTTCAAATTGTAAACTGCAATGGAATTAGACTCAAGTCTACTTTATCTTCATTGGAAACATATATATGTAAATGAAAATCATAAAAAAAGTTTGATGTTTTCTATACACTATCTACCATCTAGTGTTGCCACCATTTTTGAAAGCATTTAATGGTCTATATTAGAAATGAGCCTTCACAATTGCTTTAGAGATACTTGATTTCATACCACTTGAATTGCTTGTTCTTCACCCCATTGCAAAAAATCTTTGACTATCTTCTAAAGGTTCCCTATGAAATGGTACACAATGTATGAAAGACATCCAAATTGTTGTATGATTTTAAATTATTCATATTTTATTTAGTATGAAGTTGAAGTTTCACTTGATTGCACTTCCAACACAATTTGCAATTTCAAAATTGGATCATTTTTGAGCATGCTAGAGCTTCTTGAAGTTGATGAACTTTCTAGTGAAAATTGCTTGAAAAAATTCGTAAGGTTCCTGTACCCGATTGTACAACATATAGGAAAAAATGAGTATGTAGAAAGAAGTAGATAATTTAATTATGGAATTGAAAATGTCAATCCCAACAGTTGTAATGTTGTAATGTTGTATTAAACAATCTACATCCTATGCTTTTATTTTTTCCAAAAAAATTAAATATTGTGTTAAATAAAGGATTCCAAAGTTTATTTTAGAGTAAGGAATCTATAACTGCCCGCAAACTAGAACACCTCATAATTTTAATCTCATAAATCAAAATGGAATGATTCAAAGCTTTCCACATATTAAAAATTGAGAAAACCAATTATACATTTTTAATTTTTAAAAAGTGATTTTTCAGAATTTTTTTGAGTTGACCGTTGGCCGTTGAAAATGACATATCATGCAATAACTTTTTAAGCATGTAGTCAAAAGTTCTGAAAATTATTGGGCCTTAAATCTACTCCTTGGGCACATGTTGAAATTTCATGTTGGCTCTCATGTGAAAATCTCAAAGAAAAAAAATAAAACTTATGTTTGTAGTGAGCTGCCCAAATTTGCTATGTTGCCAAAAAAACGTTGTTTGGTCCTTTAGGGATTTAAAATAGACACCAACATGAAAGTATGTGATATTTTGAAAAGTCTTAAAACAATCAAAGACCAATAAAATAAGGAAATGGAAAGATGAGAAATAGATTTTCACATGAGAGGCCAAAAAGTATATGACATTTTGAAAAGTGGGTCACTTTACATTGAAGGACATCAATTTATTTGAGAACCAATATACATATTAAACAATTCATTTTACTTCTAAGGAAATGAAATCACAAATATTCTAATGGATATATTAGTATAAAAGTGTATTGGCTTAGTACGCATGAAGCAGTCTACTTTGGTGAAAGCTGTTTTTTATATATGAATGACTATTCTATTTACAATAACAAGAGGTTTATAAAATATATTGCTTTGTAGATATAAATCACTCGGCTATCCATCACTCTTATTTGAAGAACTTCTCTTTGTTGCCTCCAATGTTTTTAGTTCAACAAACCCTCTAAGGATATCCTTGTGTTGAGAAGGCTTGGGCGGCGTTGGGCGGTCTACTTCTATTATTAACCCCTAAAGGACCATTGTTCCTTTGGAAGACAAATGGAGTTTCGGGCACGTACCTACGGGCTCAATTTTTGTCATGATTTTTTGAAACTTTTTTTGGAGATAGAAAAATTGATAAGCTTTGTGGGAATATAATTTTTTTTCAATCAGTGCCCGGGAACAAAAGTTATGCCCAAATAAGCTCAAAACAGGGGAGAGGGGGCAGCAAAAAACTTTTGCAAAATAATTAATTTTTTTACATTTTTTTTTCGCTTATAGATTATATTTTTGTCTATTTGGGAAGCTTTGATTCATTTCATTTGGATTTTCTATGAGAAAGTTATAGACAATCTTGTTTTTTGGGCAATTAGAGCATCTTCTTGAAAAAATAATTTGTAGAGTTCATTTTGGAATGCAATTTTTGCAATTTTTCAAATAAAAAAGTTCCACATGGTTTAGTTTTTGTGCTAGAACAATCTCACCATTGGAATTCGTGCAGTTTAATTCCATCTAAAAGATATGAATATTTTAGATTTTCCTTCTATCTTGTACCTACTTCTACTTGGCAATTTTTTTAAGAATGAAAATTAAGTTTTTTTGAATTTCTTTTTTTTCCCTAGACTCTCAACCCAATTTTCCACTAGAAAGATTTAAAGCTCAAAACTCTGTAGTGTAAAATATTTAAGTTAAAAATGTTCAAAGTCAAAAAGTCTAGTCCCGCAATGTGCTGAAAAACTTTTTTTTTCCACTTCATACGCAGATATCTTGCAATCTGTGCGGTCAAAAATTCTGAAATTTTTTCCACACATTCTCATACTAGCTAGGTATAAGATCCTATGGTTAGATGTGCCAAAAAAAACATTTTTCAATTTTTTTTACTCTTTGCTCTAGAAATGGCAGTTTTGAGAGTTTTTTGGCAAAAAAAAGGCCTTGGTCCTTTAGGGGTAAAACACACCATACATTTCCATGCCAAGTGATCCACTCTCCTTGCCCCTTCACTTGCATGCACTTCTAGAAGTCTTGGAGTTTAAAGAGATTTAGAAACTAGAGGAGGTAGCCTTGGTTGCAAAATATTGACAATACATACTTCCGTACGAGTCTGCAGTTCTAGTTGATTGTGAGTCGATTGATTGTCGATTGCCTTGAAGAACTATACGATGGGAAATAGGGTCAATAGAAGGCAAAGATCCACTTCTCATAGTTTTGACTATATAATTAGATCAAATCCTTTGCATCCTAGATAATGGGTCTCTTCCCTCTAGATCCTTATATGTGGAATTTGTTTTCAGGTCGCTCATGTTGAGAGGATGATGCATATATGCAACTAGTAACAAAATTCCATCGTTGATGCAATGTTCTTTACCATCTCTTTCAACATCTGTGTAGAGTTTACTATACGAGGTAATCTAGATACATGGAGTTGGCAAATACAAACACAGTTGACTTGGTATAGAGGCTTCCCATTTCAATGAGGACAATGAACAAATAAATAGGGGACCTAACCGGTCCCTGACTTGGCGGACTATCTATAATGCCTTCTTCCACATTTCCCCTCAAGAAGTTGATGACTGCCAATGCAACATCCATGGTAATGCACATTATGTAAGGCCCCAAATAACCATTCCCTCCAGCTGAACCAAACCTCATTGAAAGATTTGCCTTTGATCCAAACAGCAGACTCCTTGTCAATCGCTGCTCCCAGGGACAAAGTATACATAGAACTAATCTTCCAACCTAAACCAAATTCACAGTGAGAATTTACAAACAATAAATCCTTCCCTTTATAGTTTCCAAAAATAAAATTTATAATCCACAACAATGATTTCTTCTATGAGTGCATGTGATACTATTCTATCACACTATTTTGAATTAGTGAAATAAAAAATACCCTCAACTCAAGGAAAAAGACAAAGTTATCTACTACATCTCTAGTGAAGTGGTGATCTTTTTTAAATGAACCACTAGCTAGATTTTTAATTTTGATAATTTTTTTTGTTTTTTGGCAACAAAAGTAGTTAGATGTAGGTTTTAATGTCATATTCACACCATCACAATAGCTGTCCTTTACATTTGTCTATGATTTGTACAAAAATGTTATAGAGATTTTTCAATTGTTGTCCTATAACTATATTTATTGATCTAAACTTATCTTTGAGTTGAGAATAAATACATAGCATTAAGGACTTTACTTCCCTCAAAGATCTAGTTCATTGTGTTCTTCTTAATTCATTGAATTTTCTTCATTTATCCATTGAATTATTTTTTAGTTGCAATAAATTTGACTTAAAGATATTATTGCCTTTGGAATGATAATCTAGAGATTGTTTACATTGGTGCCTCTACCATATTTAATGTAAACAAGTTTTGTCTTGAAACTATGTTAAATTTATCCTTGAATTGAAGATATACCAGTTAGATGACAAAATAGATTTTTATCTTCAATATTATCTCTTAGCTTTTGTCTTAAATTCTTTTGCTTTGGGTTTCAAATCATCCTTGTTCTAGCTGTCCTATGTGAAGGTCAGATTCAGACATAAATTAAGTATTTTTTGAAATGTCTAAATGTTTGGAATATTCCAAGTGAAATGTTTAAAATGTTGTAGAAATTTTTGAATATTTTCGAAAACCTACATCAAGCCTTAAGCCTTGCATGACAAGTTTTTCAAATATGAAAACCTAAAAATTGCCGAATACAAAAGAGTTTGGACGCCCAAATGTAGAAACACTAATACCAGCTGTCATTAGATGAGATTTGGGGTCTTGGAGGGCCGTTTCAGGCCCGTTTTTTGATCTGACCAAATTTAGTGAACGTTGGTACGGGCGTGTTAGAATTAAAAATAAAAAACAAAATAAATAAATAAATATATATATATATATATATCATTTTAAGCAATTTAAAAAATAAAAAATAAAAAATGACATGGCAGTTGCTGTGCCACGTCAGCCAGCTGCTGCAGCTGCGTTCCCACAGTCTGGGAATGCAGGGGAAATCGGAGCCCTCCAAGCCCCCTGAATCTCATCTAATGTCTAACCCTTTGCGCATGAAAAAGAAATTATTTTGGCACTCAAGTGTTGAATCACCCTTCATGTATGAATCAGACCTTCAAGTACCTTCAAGTAATTGAAGAACTAAAGATTTTAACCCTGAAAAGAACATTTTATGTCCGAACTTAGTCAAACTTCATTAGATTTCCATATTAAAATACATGTTTCAAAAATTTGATATTTTTTAACATATAATAATTATGTCTAAAATTTATTCTTATTTTTTCATAATTGAAAACATCAAATTTAATTTTATACAGTTTTTTTTTATTTAAAAAAATTGTAGTAATTACAAAATGCTTAAAATAGTATGAAATGTTTATGAAAATTGGAAACAATAGGGATTGTTACACTTTTTCACCCATTCTCAATCTTTAGAGAATGGAGACGTGACACTCTCTTGTTGATTCTCCTTGGTTTGTGAAGGTCCCATTCTCTAAAGATTGAGAAGGACCATTCTTTTTCTTTGGAGGAGAAGAATGGACGTGAAGAAGATTTTGTGAGTGAAGTTTCATCTTGCTTTCACCCCTCGACTGTCGATTTCACTAGGGGTAGTCACAGTGTCTTCACTCCACCAAAATTCGCAAAAGAATGAGAAAAACAAGGAGCCAATGGGGAGCCTGAATTCATGAAGAAATTGTGACTATTCCTTTTTGGTGTGTCGAGTATGGAGGATCAAAATCTGGCGAATGCTTTTACTCGTGCGACTATATCGGCAACCTCCGGGGTGAGATCGGCAACCTTTGGCGTGAAATGAGCAGCCTCTTGGGTGAAAGCAATAGTCCCCAAGGTGAAAGCAACAGCCTCTGAGGTGAAAGCGGCAACAAGATTCGCACGCTAACGCTTCGCGACGCCCATTATTCACCTCCGCAGGAGACTAATGTGCGTTGCAAAGCTTTCACAGAAGAAGCTCGCAGAGGCGATGGAAAGCTAACCGACAGCCGACACATCCCCATTCGCATGACAATTTTCTTGGAGTGAAGACACTGTGACTACCCCTACTGTCGTTGTTGCTGGAGAGCTCGATCGCTGGAGAGCTTGCGGTGGTAGCGGCTGTGCACATAGCTGCGTTTCAAAGGAGGTATTCCGCTCCTTGAATTAATTGCCATATTTTGCAGGTTTTCAGACCCCGGAGTTTTTGTTTCAAAGTTTCTGTAGAAGTGTTGTGAATTCGGTTTTGCATGGGCTCTGAAGTCTCCTTGCAATATCGTTGCCGTTTGATTAGGGTTTAACCATCTTTCTTATGTCGGAAGTGATTTTGTTGCCTACATGTTTGCTAAACTAGGGGTTCTGAATCCCACAAACTTCTTGTTTAGGGTTCGTAACCAGGCCTTCCAAAATCCCAAAGCTAACTCTAATGTCGTCCTCATGAAGCGTTACTGTCTCATGAAACTGTCTGTATTCTTGAAAATTACGGGAGGCAGTAGACAACAGTACAAATCTAATGAGGCAATTAAGGTGGGTACCCTCAAAACCGCCACTAAATGCTACTGTGCCTAATTAATATTATTAATTTGGATACTGTATGCACAAGTTATGAAGGAACAAAGTTTGGTTCTAAAAGCATTTCTTCCACATAGGTATATAACTGATTCTGAAAATCTTCACAAAGTGTAGATGGCGGTTTAAGGTCAGTGGCACATTTGGGAGTGCCTACCTTACAATATTCAAGCAATGAGGCCCAATATAATGAGGCAATATATTCAGGCAATATAATCAGTAGTGAGTACCCATTAGTTTTAACCATAACCATGTCAACAGGTGGAACACTCTAGCCTGTCTAATTGGGTCACTGCGCACTCTAAAACTACCCCATGCAGAAGAAGCAAGTAAGGTGGAAGCACCCAAAATTGTCAAAATTAAGCAATTCAATATAGTTGGAGGCAATTTGTCCTAAAATTCATATTTTGTAGTATTGGCAAGTGAAAATCATGAATATTAAAAAAAAATAGTTTTTTTGGATGTGGTATGTAATTTCTATGATTTTTCAAAGATACCGCTCTATAGACCATTGAAACTGTCACATAGGTGGATCCAAAACTCAAATCAACAAAAACCAGATAAGAACAAATGAGAGTTAGGTATGTGTTCTTCAAGTGCGTTAGCAAATCAGAGCCAAGCATTTCAAGGACACATTAATGAGAAGTCTAGGGATAGAAATAGTGACAATCTAAGGTACAGGAATGGGAGCAGGGACGCTAATGGGTGTTTCTACCTTAATCCCATGGACCATTCTCCATTCTCCACACAACAGAAAAGGGTGTCACACCTTCTTCATGGACAAAAGCTTCTCTTTTCACTCCACAACTTCCATTCTTCATAGAATTTTCATTCTCGGAGAAGGTGTGACAAACCCTAATGTTTCCAAGGCCGTACCCATAATTACGGTTGGTTTGATCCTGAGTTGGAGATTACTCACTCGAACGAACTCCAAACATTCGATCTGAAGGTTTCACCGAGGACGTTTTGAAAACTCATAGATAAATTGTCCTCAAGGGCGTTGTGGTAAAGGCCTGAATCCACAAAAGCAAAGTTCAACTTCAGTCCCAAAAAATGAGCATGGTCAAAACATGGTCATAGACTGAAACTGAGCTAGCATGGTTGGAGTTTTAATCAACTAATGACCAGTCGATTTGAGACGTCAGGTTCGTCTTCGAATCTCGAAGTTGTAAAAGGAACATGTTTAATTGAAGCGAAAAGACGAACTAGGGTGATGCAAATACGTACTTGTATTTCTGTGTGAAAGAACGCAGGTAGAATTTGGCCAAACCGAATCCACAGCTCGCAATGGCGATGCTCCCAGCAGCCCAATATGGCATACCCACTGGCTTTTCAACAGCTTCCATTTCAGAGAGTCCATCCTCCCTGAGTTCACCATCCTGAAGGAAAGGTCTGTAAAAATCAATTAAGTAATAGTACACTGCCTCCTCGTCCCAGCCAAGGACATCATCCGAGCTGTCCCGGCATGCAGGGCATTCCTTTTCCAGTGGCCACAACTTCCTTGTTGAGTTTCCTGTCACTTTGTATTCCTCTTGAGCAACCACCTCGGTGACCTGAAATATGGTAAAACATCCCATTTTAGAACTCCCATGTCATTTTCTGGGTGCACCTGTATCCCCAACTCTCTTACATTTGCAGATAATGCCCCTTTTCGAGTAAAGAAGATTATTGGAATAGCTCGACTGCAATAGGAGATTGGACTCTTTTTAGTTGTTTAGACTAATAAGTTTGAGCATCTAACGTCAATTTCATTAAAGTGGTACGATTACGACACCAAAAATTGTCACAAATATGTACATAAAGTTCTAACATCTAGGATAGGTATGGATTTAAATTTCAGGACAGGTGTTCTGAAGGTGACAAAGTACTGGATTACCGCCATCTAACGAAATTGACGTTATCTTAGTAAGAGAAGCACGTTGCATTGGACAAGCAGAGAAGCGCACCTTGTTGTGGCTCCTCCATAACCATAAGACGACGTCCTTCTTTGTCAATGCCGCATCTACTGAATTTCTGGAAACAGCCATGCCACAGTTGAAAATTCTGAAGTTCACATGAGAGATATAGATCAGAATATGCAGAATAAAGTCATTCAACAGAAAGAGTCACAAAACAAACCTGCTGGATACATTCGGAAAATGATCGTGGCATTGATCACATTGGTAGAAATCTTTAACAAATGCACTTATTGCTGATACAGCAAAGGAGCCCTCAAAGTCCTTCACTTGGACAGTCAATGAATGAAGCAGCATCCACAATCCACAGCTGCAAAATGGCAACCAGTACATTAGAAAAAGACAACCAGCCATGCGAGACATACAGAGGGCAGATTTAGTTAAAGCAATGGCATAGGAGTTAGAGACAAGGATAATGCCACTAGCTTCCATTTGTCCACTCAGCTACTTTCTAAAGGTATGCAGCTACTTTTTAAAGGTATGATAGAGAATTATTGTCAAGCTAACCGATGTAGCAATGTTCATTACTAGGTATGAAATCCACACCAAAGTATTCTAGAAAAACTACCCGCATTGGACCCTGCCAATTTTAACCCCATCAAAGGCAGTTTCTAATGCAAACCCCGCCTACTGTAACCCGGCTAGATCTCTTGGTTCCCACTACAATATGTTGAGCAGAATGTATAAAGTTCCAGTAGAAAGTTGCTTACTTGTAACCGCGACCACCTCCATCACAGGTCTCCTGAACAAGCCACGCATTCATGAGAAAGTTTGATACATCAGGAGGAGGGTATAGAGACTTCAGACTTGGCGAGATGAATACAAATTCAAGTGCTTTCATTCTAGATGGGTACAAAAGAATAATGGTTACACAAACCCAGAAGCCACGAGGTAAGCCTGGACCGCACAATTGGTGCTCTCTCAATGCGTTTGCAGGAGGCTGGCGAAGAGGCCACCATGCCTTTAAATTTCGCAGCACTAGAACACTCCCTTCCCGACACCTGATTGACCATGAGCTCCCAGATTATATAAAATGCAGTCATGCACATTGCACACAACTTAGCAACAAAGCGATAAAAATGACACTTCTAGAATATGTCCTGATGTAGCAATGTCGTCCGCATATGCAAGGTGTGGCTCATTGAGGGAGTCCAACATTTATTTTGTACGGATACGGGACTTCGATAGCACAAACAATCATCAGAAGGGGGCGAGTCATGAGAAAGAGTTACACCTTCGTGAGGGATGATGCCTTGACAAGAGGTGAATAAATTGAATAAAGGAGCCTCGACTGGATGACCGCATCATCTGCATGGGCCATCAACACGGAGCGTCAGGGGAGTCTGAGATAGGTGAGGACTACCTCTTTCATGCTTTGATCATGCGTACTGTCAATTGGATCACCATCTACAGCTCAAGTAGAAACCCCCCAGATGCATTCTAGAAAACTTAGTCACGGTAAGTTTCAACCATCACGCAATTTAAGACATGTTCCAAGCCTAGACCCTGTCAATTTTGATGCAGCTAGATGTTCTAGAACTTGCACCTGTAGAGAGTGGGTTTTCTAGTAAGCCACACAGTTTATTGCATTTAATGTAAGCCACATAGTCACTTTAGGCAATTGCTTTAAACTGGAGTTGTTTTTTTACTAGGTCAATTAGAAGAAGCCCTCTAACATGACAAGTGTTGGAGCTCTGTCAGTTGGCAAAAAGTACTTTCCTGTTACACGGCTATGTCCAAACGTAGGGTGTAGTATTAGATAAAACTTGCTTTAGGGTGCAGCATTAGATAAGACAAACGGCTTCCCAAACTAATACAGACAAAAGTTAGTTTGGAAACCAAATAGCCAACCATTACCCACAAGATTTCAACGTAAAACAGAGTGGAAAAGGATAGAAAGAAGTAGAGCGTGAGAAGTTGGTGGCTTGCCTTCTCATCCATCATGTATGAAAAAGCATGAGCAGTTGCTTCTTCCACATCAAGCAGCGGTCCAGGCATCTTCTCACGAACGACAGGCATGGTACAACTTCTCATCAGGCTCCAAACAAAATCAATAACTGTCACTTTGAACTCAATAAAAAAAACTGTTGACACTTGCTAAAATAGTCATGACACATGCGACGTCAACGACAGGTCCTTAGTGTTCCAGACCAAAAAGTTTTACAATCCCGAACTTGACAGAAATCAAAATGAGAGCCAATTACTTCATTGCTTGTTGTAAAGTTTTAGTGGAGATTCTAGACCTGCCGAAGCCCAGGGGCATCCGCGGAAGGTAGTCTCGTTGTGGCGATTTCTTCGTTACTTAGCGCATCCGGCCTTCTGTCTGTCAATGAGTACTGTCTATTTTCAAACGGTGTATGATTAGAGAATGAAATGACAAGATGTTAAACTATGAAAAGCAGAACAGTAATCCCAGACGCATGAATCTAAGAGTCTAATGTCAGATTAAGTCTATCATGCTCAACAAAGCCAATGTGAAAAGAACCTCGACAGTAAAAATACGAAAACAACATTGTAAAAGACCAAGAGAAGAAGTGTCAAAATCGCCATTATGTTGTGGAAGATGTTGCGTGCCATCTGGCCTATATGGTGCAATATCCAGTGGTCCACAATGCTATGAGCATGATGTACCACCCACTTGAAAATGACACGACTTTTTAAGTTTCTATTGTTTGGGGATGAGCCACTGGAATTCTTCCTTTTCCAATAGCTTTGCAAGGGCCCCGATTACTCTTACATGCTACGATGTCCAATCAATGAAATCAATGAATCTTACACTTTCCACAATACCCTCCAACTCAGATGAAAGAAGTCAGAGCCCTTCAATATAACGACATGATTAGAGAAGACAATTGTTACGCAAGAAATGAATAATGTGTTGTACTGCACACTAGGTGTTGACAGAACCTGTTACCACCGAACTTCTTTCACGCGAAGCTTAGGTTATTACTCGAGTGATTACTAAAATAACAAAAATGAAATAGTCTAATAAAATGAAGATACTTACTTGTTTATGCGCTGATTAATCCAGTCGAGTAAATCTTCAGCAGTGCTTACATTCCCCCCTTCAACAGAATCGAGTCCTAACTTCGCTTGAGAAGACGCACCGCCTGATGCCAGGATTTCTGGAGGTCCCCAGTACATAGTCGGGTATTTTTTAACATTAAATCGATCGCAGAGGCCCTTATTGGACTGCTCCATTTGCGCAACAAAATCACAAACAGATGTCAACCGAACTTACTGGCGCAGGTGATATAACGATGTTTATGTCAAAGTGTAGACGATAGTCAATCCTGTCATGGAATGACAACACACTAACTAAAAAGATTGAAAGGAATACCACAGCAAGGCAAAAACCAGGAGACAAACATCACAGTTTCATGGCATTTAGAAACTCAACGCAATCGTGGCAGAGTTGCAAGTCATATTAAAGACTGAGGGACAGAAAACCCTTACCTCAATAGCGCAATCGACCTTGGTGACAAATACCTCACCCTCATGAACTGGACTTGGGGCATTAAACAGGCACGCTACTAGCTCAAAAAGCGACTGCACGATCACACAGTAGACTTAGAAACTAGACTTAGAAACTGTTTCTCACCATGTGCTCATCAACGACTCCCTTCCTAATGATTAACCATTCCTTTCAGAAGAACCTTGCCATTTCACTGTCTGTCAATCCCAGTTATTTTTTAGCTGTACACATTGTATTCGAAGAAAAAGATCAAAATCTCCTATAGAATGCAACCATACCATCATTGAATAATTTCATGAGGTGAGCTCACCTTGTATTCCTGGCAAGCAGGTAACCTGCACAAACATGATTCTAAACATCATTCAAATGCTGATCATGAAGATTGCTAAAAATCCCAAAATTAGGGTCGCAAGGACACGCAAGGGTAACCCTAAAACCCGCAAGGTCACAGGACCTGACAACAAGAGAACAGCAAGCTAGTGGCCTCTTCTAAAGATGATTAGTCGTCGATCATAAAAGATGCACAAATGCATCATACTCACACACAGAAAAAGAAGAAGAAGACAGGCATTGATCTTAAAATTGCCAGTACACCGACACTTTTGATTCGATTCACAAAACGCATTCGGATCACACGTGAAACAGTGATAAAAAGGTTCGAGGTTTTAAGTATTTTCTCCAAAAAAGCACCATCAGTTACAATCGCAGAATGTACCCAGATGAAACTCACATCCTTGAGATTAAATCCACTACTCTCGACGTTTCTAGGACCCAGAAATCAAGAAGGGACAACGCAACCAACCACCAAGATTTGGTGAATTTCAAGTACGGGAAAGTGGAGCTACCCGAGTGGAAAAACAGATCCCCAAATTTGCATTAAATGCAAAGTAAGGTGAATCTGCTATTCAATGCTGCTTCAATGGCAGCGTAGAGTGTTGCTCAGGGCATACCAGTGCATCTACGGGAGAATGTGCCAGAGAAGTACATTTCAAGGGGAGCTCCACTCCCCCCCACCATTAGCATTTTTAGACTCAATGTAGCATCCCGAGAGTAAGCTGATATTACCAAGAAGAGAAAAACTGCACCAGCGCATATGGAGTCTTCACTTGTCCTAAGCTTGCCTTGAAAATCCTGTCATAAAGCTCCACGGAGCAGTCCTCTTGGAAGCTCTGCGCCTTTCCAAGTCCGGCGCCCACCAGCAACAACAACACAAGTAAACCTATTCCAGCATAGCCCTCGCCCATCTTCATCTCTTCCCGAGCCAAATCCTCACAAAACCACCTCTACCATCAAAATCTCCGGTGTTTCCGAATCCAGAGCCAAAATATACCCTCACTGCATCACCATTCGAATTCAAGCATGAACCGGAAGAAGCGCTCTGGAGGATTGGTCACGACCCAAGTTCATCAACTCACTGCCAGAACTTCAGTAGTTTCGCAGTTTGAATCCTCAGGGTCCGAGAATTCCGGACGGCGCTCAAGTTGACAAGTTGTGGTTGCTTGTTGCGGCGATGTGGGGAGCTTCAAACGAGGCCAGCCAGTCTCCGTTCTTACTTACTGGTTTGAACACGGCGCTTGTACTGTACAGAACAGAAAGTTACAGGAAGTGTCGAATTCAGAGTTTCAGACTCCAGTCTCACCTAAGCTGGCGGTAGAAAGTTCACCATTTGGGAAGCCTTGCATTACGGAGTATTATTTGGCGATTTTAGCTGGGAATCTGGCTGCTTGGCTTGGGTCTGATGCTGCAGTAGCCAGTGGTTGTGTTGCAATAATTTGCATTAGAATAATTGATTGTGAAATGGGGGAGTTGTCTGGGGGAGCCCCGGTTCTGGGAGGAGGGTCCACCCTGCTTTGAACTCAGGATGGTGACAAGACTTAGACGGAGCACCGCAAAGCGCCACTTTTTCTTGTCTCCTTAACCCTTGAATGTCGAGGCGGACGTTCTGCGTCCGATGAATGACAAGAGAATCTCCTGTGTAGGACAGAAATGCAACTATTCATCCTCCAAATTTTGTTGTGAAAAGGAAGGTCCTTTACAGTAGTTTGACTTCCAATGAGTACTTTTTCATTTTTTTAAGCCAATTGTTCCCACGGTTTTGCAAAAGGGTGATTTCCACGGCCACCGGCCCGTCATTCAAGGGTTAATCAAATTCTAGTTTTTTTCCTTAACGAGGTTATTCCCGTAGCAACTTTAGAGCATCTGCACCGGGACGCGCCAGACTGTCTCGTCAAATGGGTTGGCATGCTCGGAAGGTTTGAAGTGACCCACACCAGTTGCATCTTTTCATTTTATTCAACGCAGGTCACTTCAAATTCTCATTGCCACCCTTCAACTTCCTGTGTCTTTGTTTGTCTGACTTGTGACTCGCTACTGGCAAGTTTCCACCAAGCCATCAATCAACGTACTGGAGCATCAAATCGATGATTATGCAGGTCACGAATGCTTGGGGTGACAAGATGTCCACCTACGCCTCGTTTTGCGTGCATTTGGCTTGAAACACGCCACAAGCCATGTAGTGTGTCCCATGTGGCGCAGATGGGTGGAGATGCTCTTAAGAGAAACTGGATGCTAGTTGTTCAATGACTTTTGACACTCGGGGTAATAAATTGTACAAAATGCTTCAATTTCCATAGGTTGCATTGAAGAATATTTCAAATATCATTAGTTGCTCTTAACTTGAGATTGTGGTCATTTGGGGGGAGATAGTGGCACTTTCCAATTCTTTTTTGTTCCTTTCAATTGCTAGAGTAGGTGCCACCAAACAAGAAGAGGTGATTTTAGATGCTCCTATCCTAATGGAAGGTTCTTACTTGGTAGGAGAGCGCTCCATTAGTGAGACCTCTAGGTATTAATGAAGGCCTTAGAATGAAATTATATATACCTTTAGACTAGATTTTCATTGCTCATAGAGCATTCATAACATTGTGTGAACATACCTCATTAGGAAAAAGATGAACCCTGGAAGAGGCCGTGAGACTTGAGAACGCAGGGAACAAAAGCCCAATTTTATTTTATTTTATTTTTTGCGACAGAGAATTGCAAGTGCGGAATGGCACGGAATAGCAGGGAACAGTGTAGCTGAGCTGCTTAAAAAAACATTAAAAAAATAATTTATTAAAATAAATTCAAAATTACAAAATTTTCAGATCTAATATGGCACCACACATGCCATGTCAGATTGCAATCATTACAATTTTTATTATTTTATTATTTATATTATATTATATTATATTTTTATTTTTTATTAATATTTTATTAATATTTTATTGATATTTTAATATTTTTTAGTTTTTAAATATTTTTTAAATACTTTTTTGTTGTAAATCACTATTGAGTTCCCTTGAGTTCCCTGGAGGGGAAGCTTACACTACAAAGGAGCCCCTTCTAAGGCTCATTTTTTACCTAATGGTTAACCTCTAAAGGACAGAACACCATTTTTTGGCAATATAGCAATTTTGGGCAACTCACTACGAATGGAATTTTTTTTGTTTTTTCTCTGAAAATTTCACAAAACATGTGCCCAAAGAGTAGCTTTATGGTCCAACAATTTCCATAACTTTTGACCACACGGTTAAAAAGTTATTGCGTGATATATGTGGTTATTGTTATTTGGCGGGCAACCCGGGCAGCTTAGAAAACTTCTTTAAAAATCACTTTTTTCAAAAATGAAAAGTTGGAAGTGATTCTAGAGAAATATTTAAGAGTGAAAAAGTTTGAATCACTCCATTTTGTTTAATGATGAGAGAATTATTAGGGATTCCAGTTTGTGGGTAGGTAGAGAGTCTCTGGATTCCAAACCTATCCACAAACTGGAATTCCTAATAATTCTCACCTCATTAAACAAAATGGAGTAATTCAAACTTTTCCACTCTTAAATATTTCTCTAGAACCACTTCCAACTTTTCATTTTTGAAAAAAGTGATTTTTAAAGAAGTTTTTTGAGCTGCACAAGTTGCTTGCCGAGTAACGAAAACCACATATCACACAATAACTTTTTAACCGTGTAGTCAAAAGTTATGAAAATTGTTGGACCTTAAAGCTACTCCTTGAGCACATGTTTTGTGAAATTTTCAAAAAAACAAAACAAAAAACTCCATTCGTAGTGAGCTGCCCAAAATCGCTATGTTGCCAAAAAATGATAATCTGTCCTTTAGGGATTAATGTAGAGGTCAAATGACTAAGAAAGTTTTTCTTGTCATAAATTTTTCTTGTATTAATCCTTTAAGGACAAAGAAGCCTATATAAGACCTTATATTTTTAAAGTAGTTTTAAAGAGTTTATTTGGTTTTTGGTGTTCATTCAAAAAATTTGAACCAACAAATTCAATGTTCTTTATTGACTATACAATATAAAGATTTTTTTCCATTTAGACCATACTTTCCACCATATGACCAATCAAAATGGGCATTCTATAGTCACAATTCTTGTATCCTTAAAGGAATAGTAATATGCTATATACTAAATTATATCAAATATAGGAGAAATTTGACAACATTGAATCATTCAAATTTAAAACCCAATTTTATTCATGTAAAATGAATCAAGTTTCATTATTCACTTCAATTCCTAAAATATATACTCTCTTTGTCTCAAAATAAGATCAATCTTTCCTTTGTATTTTGCAAAGGAAATACGGGTCTTATTTTGAGACAGAGTGAATATGTCATAAGAGGTTCAAACTTTCAAACAATGACTTAGAAAAAGAGGACCGATCTTCTATTTTCAAGTAATTTCATCAATAGATGTAGAAGATTGATATAACAAACAATAGTTGCTAGAATTTCAATTGCTCTACTAAGTGACACTCCAATTCCAAATCCTAATGTAGGCAAAAATGTTAAGTGATGCAAATAAATACAACACAAAGGTACAATGAGAGTCAGAGTACCTATATTGAAGTGAAAATTGGCAATTTTAAGAATAGTCCACATTCATTGACCTAAATCCAATCCAGCTTCTTAAATTTTACAATGACAAATTTAGGTAATCATTTAGAAAATATATAGAAGCTGAATTAAACTAAATTAGGATTAGAGCTCAGAATATGTTGTCAACATACAAAAGTAACATGAAAGTCTTCAACAACAGAGGGTATTCTTGACACTCCACCTCATGCTCTTCAATAAGAAACTGGATCTAAAGAGCAGTACAGAGCTACAGGCGGAAACCACAATTCACAGGGAACCTATTCTCTGTTGGTTCTCAATAAATTGAGGTTGGACATCTAGAAGGACTGAAAATGCTTGGAAGACCGCTTATAAGAAACAAATCATTCAACACGCAGTTTTTCACAAGGGCAAGCACTCGATATCTACCTTTCAACTATAACAATCGGATACAATGGTCCATGGATACGGACCGCATCTTGCCGCTGCTGATTAAGTCTCAGGAATGATGGTCGACAGACTGATTTCTTTCTGCTGTTGCCTGTATATATCTTTTCTTCCTTCCACTAACACATGCCCAACCGTTGTCATAAGAGGCGGCTATACCTTCCAAATACTGTGAATAAGCTTCCTTCACTTGGGCGACCTGCATTCTCAGCCACAAAAAAATGGATTAATTATGCAAATATATGCAAATAATTGTCTTAATTGGTTAATCATCACCCATTTCAACTAAAACCCAAAAACGGTACTAACGTGGATCCTTCACATGATAACATTCAGTTGAGGTGGTATTGCCAACCTGCTCCACAAGAATTCCAGAAACCCCTACGAGACCTCCTGGTTTGCAGTACCCTGTTATTCGTCCGGCAAGCTCCACTAGTGGATTCAATAATATATTGGCAGCCACTACGTCAAAGCCTGTAAAATCCTTAGGTACGGGATCTTTTCCATCAGCAGAGGCAACATACACTTGTAATGTATCAGGTTTAAGATTGTTCAAGGAAGCGTTATACTCCGCTGATGAGATGGCTGCTTGGTCAATGTCTACCCCAATTGCATATGTAGCTCCCATCTGTTTGTAAAACCGTTTTGTTAGCATAGCTATATTTAACAACAAAAATGAATCCACCCTAAGAAACTCCTGGTGTTTGAGAGATAGCACAAGGATGTATGACCAAAATACGTAGATGATGACGGACGTGGAGGCACCAGCTTCAGAGGAAATCGCGTAAAACGATAATAGAATCCACATCACGGGCACTCACCTTTAGAGCTGCAATGGAAAGGATGCCTGAGCCCGTCCCATAGTCAAGGATCCTATCCCCAGGACTCACGACGCGATGCAGCCATCGTAAACAAAGACGTGTAGTTGGATGCTCTCCAGTACCGAAGGCAAGCCCTGGATCTATGATTACATTCACAGCCTTTGCATCCTGTAGATATGTCAAGGAAAGGAGGTTGAAGTTTAGAAAATAAATCATTCCAGCAATAAGGATTAATCTGGAATATATACTGGAAGCACAACACAGCTGTGAGTTTCCACAAGGAAATAGTCCTAGAAAACGTTCTAATCTATGTTCAGAATTCACTCATCCAGTCACATTAAGGAAAGTCATGAGCTGTTGCAACAAAGTGGGAGATCTGTTGCAAGCTTGAGGATTTCATGAGATCAACAGTCAGCAACAACCATACAGATTAATAGGAAAAGTGGTGAGACATACAGGTCGGTATACATACAGGAGGTTGGCTCCACTTGGGGACAATCCAAAGGCCTTGTGAAACCTCAATCGGCTTAAATTGGCTCTGCACCAAAAGGCACAACGAGAGAACAAGATTGAAAGACAGATTATTCATTTCATCTCCATGTGACACTTTCAACACGGACAATAGAGTCCAGACTGAATACATCTACAGGGTGTCCACTTCTGGGCACTTTTAAAACACTGTTGAAACAGTGAAAATCTTCGTCAATATATTCACCAAGTTCCTACCCACAGAGTAGAACAAATAGAATTCCCATTCATATAATGAGTTCAACAACTTGGTAACACGAAAAGCATAAATTGAGGGTCGATTTAAGTAACAGAAACAAAGACATACAGTACCTCAACTTCCAAAACCCAATCGCGGTCGTCCAGCTCCTTCACCTCATAAAGGGGCATTTTCTTGAGTCCAATGGAATTTGCAGCCATGGCAATGGCTTCGCCTATATCATCACCTGCTGCGAATAGAGCAGTGATCGAACTCTGCAACTCAAAACATATGATTTAAGTGTATTCAATACACATGTAAACACCAACGAGATGGAAAACAGGTGGACACGATTGCCTTTGGCATTGAGCGATAATAATGATTGAGATAAAACTCCACACGAATGGGAAATTACCCAAACTAGTAAAGTTGAAAGCTCACATAGCTTTGTCCAATAGAGACATACTTATGATCTTCAGAGTGCAAGTGTCACAACTACAGCAAGTTAGAGAATGAGCATAACCTTGCAAGGGCCGCCCAAAAAGCACGACAGCATCACTTCCATCATGGAGTGCAAAGACAGTAAGCCACCACGTCCCACTGGATTCACCAGCTCCCAGTGATGAGTGTGAACGGAAATTGACAAAGATGGTCAAGAGCTGGAGACCAATTATACAGGAATCCTTGCTCGTTGGGACTCGGGGTGAGAGAAACACGCATCCACAGGACTGTTTACCTCTTTCCAAAGCTGGCGCTTGCCTGATTGCCAAGGAACTGGCCCGTCCGAATATATCTGCAGCAAGCACACCGTCAACAAACAGGAGTAAGGTAGAGTATCGTAAACCCTTAGAGACCTGATCTTGTCTCCAACATTGACCCTGCTACCAACAGCAACTTATCTACTCATATACTTGGTTAGCTTTCAATAAGCAAGTGATGTAGGCATGACTTGGCTAAATGTTTATAGCCACTCATCTCTCAATGGAAATAGGGTTGTCTACTGCACTTATAGTGGTCGACAACCTCCCACTTTAAATTGCATAAGAAACTCATACATACTGATAAAATTTTGGTCTCAACAGATTTGTACCCAATGTCAACAGATTTGTACCCAATGATATCTCCACAGCTCTACACTGATCTCCCGAAAATCACACTCCTAAAAATTGTTTTAAATGCTTAAAGTGACGCAAAAAGTATTGTCTACCTTACATGTTTCCTAAAGTACAATCTAGCTGCTGAAAGTACATAAATATAGATTTTTTCGTAGGCAAGAGGGCATAGCAAAGAGATTCAATGAGAAGGTGAGGAGGACCTCTTGCTCTTGAGGTGCACCCAAATTGGAATCTTCAATACTACAAGTCGCTGCACCGAAGCAAAGCAGAGCTTCCATCAACGCATCCTGCAATCAAAATGCAAACTGGATTATCCCTATAACGACGAGGATATGAACATGAGGAGGAGGTAAGCAGAGGGGATGAATATGAGGGTACTTACAGCAATGTCACCATTGGAAGAAATGCGCACGGATTGCATGGCAGCAGAGGGGGTGTAGCTATAGGTAGGAGAGGATGAAGACGCGCAGCACCGAGAAAGAAGAGGAGGGGGGCGAGGAAGAGGGACAGCAAAGCTACAAGTGCTGGAGGCTCCCAGTGTTTCCAAGGATCCTCGACAACGAGGAAAAGACAGGCGTAATGGCGATGGCGGTGAAGAACGCCTCAGGAAAGTCAATGGCAATTGCGAAGACGATGGCAATAGCAAACGCCTGAACAATTAGTCCATTGTCAGTTCGCCGAACCAAAAGGAGCAAAAAACAAGACCGTGATTCCTGTTCTCCGTCCCTATCTCGCAATAAGCACTCTACTCTCTCTATTTGCTAGAACTCGGGGAGTAAGCAAATTCTAACTTCTAACTTCTATAGTGAAACAACATTCAAACATTACTTAATTAGAGAACGTTATAAAGCCATGACAACATTTATGCGTTTGCTGAATAATTCTCAAGCAGGAGAAACTTGAAGGTAAGAAGTTCTGATCCTTCTCTAGTTGCGTATGAGCTGGATGACATTTGCACACATAAATAATACATTAGGTCAAATTTCCAGAAATTCACTTGCCTTCCCTTCCCTTCCCCTCCCAAAAGATCACTAATTAGTAATTCACCTTGCTTTGCTCTATGAGCAACTTAGGTCAGGACTGCAGGGAAGAATTCCAGACACCAAATACCATTCGCAAGTGAAATTCAAAGCCGAAGTACCTGAGAGGGTAAGCTTCAATGCAGAGTGTCCAACAGTGCGGCATCCCGTCAAAAGAATGAGACACTCTCAAAGAGCTCCTGATAAAATCTCCGGTGTCCGAGAGTTCACCCACAACCACTACTCCACTAGAAGGCTAGAAACAACTGCGTATCGTTTCTTAAATGAAACACAACAATCACGGAATGAACTAGGAATCCTACAATTAGCGATGCGAAACTGAGCAAGGCACCGACTGATGCGCGAGTAGGAAAAATGTGAAGGCCGCCACAAGGTTGCGAACAGAGCGACTCCGTGACTGAGGACAAATCGGAGAAACAGAACCTCGAAGTGGATTGTGTCGGCGCTCGTGGTGTGGTGTTCGGCGGGTGGCAATTGGCAAGCCAGGAGAGACGACCTAAATTGATTCTTTTCCAAATATTTAAATTTGACGCCAGATGCTGTGAGGTTTTCAATCAAATCTGAGTATCTGACTTTGGGAAGTCCGTCAAGTTCGTTGACCCTTGTCCTTGTGAACTACATACACCCACTTGCTCAAAGCAGGGCCCAAGTCTGTGTTTCGAGGCGCATGAAAATCATCCAGCAAACCTCGAGAAACGTGAAAGTCGGCACTTTTTCCAGAAAAGCTGTGTTCATCAAACATTATGATGTCTCGTGTGATACACAATTCCCAAATCAGAAAAATGCTATCCACCCATAGTGAAGGTTTCCACCAAAATCAACGGTGGATTTGCTAATAGGTGTGGTGATTTCCTGCTAGGTCGATTCATCTGGGTGCTGCTCCCAAAACAATTTTCGTAATGCTGAGGTTAACCCGTAAAGACCCAAGGCCTTTTTCTGAAAAAAACACACTCAAAACTGCCATTTTTATAGCAAAGAGTAAAAAAAAATTGAAAATTATTTTTTTTGCACATCTAACCATGGGATCTTACACCTAACTAGTATGAGAATGTGTGGAAAAAATTTCGAAATTCTTGACCACATTGATTGCAAGATATCTGCGTTTAAAGTGAAAAAAACAAGTTTTTGTGGGACTAGATTTTTTGACTTTGAACATTTTTAACTTTAAATTTTTGTACTACAAAGTTTTGAGCTTTAAATATTTATAGTGGAGAATTGAGTTGAGAATTCAGCAAAAAAGAAAAAATTCAAAAAAGACGTAATTTTCATTCTTAAAGAAATTGTCAAGTAGAAGTAGGTACAAGATAGAAGGAAAATCTAAAATACTAATATCTTTTATACGGAATTAAAATGCACTAATTCCAATGGTGAGATTGTTCTAGCAAAAAACTAAACCATGTAGAATTTTTTTTTTAAATTGTAAAAATTGCATTCAAAAATGAATCTTACAAATTATTATTTTAGGAAGATGCTCTAAATGCCCAAAAACTAAGATTGTCCATAACTTTTTCATAACAAATCCAAATGGAATGAATCAAAGCTTTCCAGATAGACAAAAATATAATCTATGGGAAAATAAATTCACAAAAAAAATTCAAATGTTTGCAAAAAAAAATTTGTTGCGTCTTGAAGGTTGTTTTGAACTTATTTGGGCATAACTTTTTTTCTTGGGCACCGATTAATCCCTAAAGAACCAACATGCAGTTTTTGGCCGTATAGAATTTTTGGGCAGGTACAGACGACTATAGATTTCCATATTTTGGGCTGAAATTTTAATAGAAGATGGGGGCAAGGAATATCTTTTGTATACACCAAATTTCATGACATTTGGAAATACGAGTCAAAAGTTATGGCCTAATATGTTACTTTTTTTTGTAACTGGGCAATTTGGACAGATAAAAAAAATCACTTTTTTTGAAAACAAAAAATCGAAATTAATTTTCTAGAGTTATATATAGGTAAAAAGCTTTGAACCATCCCATTTTGATCAATGAATCAAAAGTTATGAAGATTTTAAGTTTGCGGGCAGTTATAGATTTTCTACTCTAAAATAAACTTTGAAGTCCTTTATCTCACTCAATTTTCAATATTTAAAAAATAAATAAAATCCTAGGATGTAGATTATTTATTAAAACATTGCCACCATTGGGATTAGCATTTTTCAATTCTATAATTAAATTCTTGACAATTTTGTATTTTGAATCATTCTCTACTACTATCTACTTACTATTTGTTTCCTATATGTTGTACAATTCCAAGTGAAGTAAAATTTTTCAAGCATGTAGCTAACTTGTCTAGGAAAAAGAATTCAAAGAAACACCATCATTTTGGACATTTTTTCATCAAAAAGTGAGCTTGTGAAGTGCTGCTGCCTTATTTTTCGGAGGGCCAAAAAAATGGTTTTAGTGAATTTGAATGCTTATATCTTGCAATCCTTGCAGTGAAAATTCCTGAAATTTTTATCATATGTTTTCAAGTCACCATACTACAAGATCCTATGGTTACATGTCTCAAAAAAAGTCTTTTTTTCAAAAAAATGGATACTTCTACTAGAAATGGTAGTTTTCAAGCATTTTCGGTGAGAACATAGTCATGGAACTTTAGGGGTTAAAAAAAAGTATATTCCCACAAAGCTTAGCAGTTTTTCTATTTTCAAAAAAAGTTTTGGAAAATCACGACAAAAAATCAGCCCGTAGGTACGTGCCCAAAATCCCATTTGTCTCCCAAAGGGACAATAGTCTTTTAGGGATTAATTGATCGTTTCAATATGGTATTGCAATAATAAATATTTTGATGATTTTGAATGAACTAATTGTTTCAAACTACATTCCAATGGCATTACAAAAGTATTGAAAAAGCAATTGTTATCAATGAATCTTAAGATAATGTTGATGCATTATTGTTGCAATGTGCATTGTGTCAATAATACTTCAACTTCTCTTTTCATCAACATTAATTCAATATTTGGATTAAAAAATGGTCATTGTTGCAATGCATATTATGTCAACATAATTTCAATTTCTACTTCTATCAATATTGATTCAACTAAAATTTCTACTTGTTTATAAAAGAAAAGGGCCACTTTGTCCAAAATGTGGCACAACATGCACTATTACAATATTTTTGCTTCAACTACTATGTACTCAAATCGTTTTGCTCTCTTCACTTGAGCCCTTGTATAATCACATGGAATAGACCATGATAAATTTGCACACTTCAATATATTTTTCAATTCATCTTCATCAAGTTCAAAATAATACTTTACAAGTGCAAAATCCAAAACTAAAAAAATGTATAAGAAGATGCACCTCACTATATCAAGTAATTTCTAGCTTACTTGAATTTTCCCTCTTGAACACAACACCACTAAGGTAGAAGCACCAGTAGTTGATCATTAAAGGAGTTTTGGAGCAGATTGTGTGCAATATGAGGTGGTGGAAATTTTTCCCATGTAGGAAGATAGGAAATATGGAGATTCCAAAATTTTCAGAATTTAATTCCCAAAAATGAAATTGCAATGAATTTTGGGAGCCAAAAAGTGCATTTCACTAGTAGACAATGTCTAGAGTCTTCCAATTCCGATCGTCAAGGATGCTCACTACATTGGGACATGTCACAACCATATTAGTCCCAACCATGAAAAGGACAGAAAAAAAAACACTCAAGCGTGATTTCTGACCTAAAGTTGGGAATAGCGCACCTTGCAGGTTGGGTACTAGGCGTGGTCAACAATTGGTGCTTCAATTCTACCTTATACCATGGGCGTCCCTGGAATGAATGTGAAGCTTGTATATATAGAAGTGACTCACTCTAGCGTCCTCCTCCCCCCGCTAAAATTGCTCATTTCTTCAAAACTCCAAACACCTACAAATAAAAAGTGGTTAGATTAAATATAATTTAAGTTTATTTTTTAACAAAGTTAATCAAAAATATGATAATAGAACCTTGATAACTTCATTCATACCATTCATAGATGATTGGAAAATTAGTCATATGTACTAAGTTCCAAGGGAGATCACTCTTTGTAATTTAAAGTATATAGATGAGTTAAGAGGGTATTTGATGTAAGGCTATTTTTCTTAATTATTGCATTTAAAATGACTATATATTATAAATGACTTTATTATAAAAAGCTACGAGGGGCATATTTTCAATACCTTGTGTTTTTTGTAAATTCATTCATGTGGTATTTTAAGTGGGACAATGTTATACATAAAATTTAAGTATCCATTTTTTTTCTACTTCCACCCTCCACAAAATTTTTCCTTCCTTCTACTACATATGTGTATAGGACATACACCATGAAACCAACAACAATCAATTAAATTCAAGAGTCATTGACCAAGTGGAACTTTTTAATCCCTAAAGACCAATTGTCCATTGAACAAACAATCGAAAATCCAAGTAGATTCCTACGAAGTCGATTTTGGTCAAACGCTCACATTAGAGTTTTTTTGAGGCCTTAATAAGATTGTAAATTCTCCCAAGTTCCTAGACTGTGGGGAACATGGGAACTTTGCCACATCAACAATCTAACATAGTTGAGAGACTACCACATTAGATAATATTATTTAAATAGTTTGTTTGTTTTTATAGTTTTTTATGAATTTAAAAAAAAATGAAATTTTTTGATAATGGCTTTTTATCATTTAATATTCTGACAGTAATGCACTCATCCACCCGACTGGTTTATAGTACGGGAAAGAGCCCTGAAACAGTCTTTTTCTGGCCTCAAAAAACCTCTAATGCGAAAATTTGAGACAAGACATGAACATGTACCCCCTTAGAAGGAATATAATTTTTTTTCCGATCAGGTGCCTGAATAAAAAGTTATATTGCCCTATACTTTTTTAGGAGCACCTGCAATTTGGGGCATCTTTGCAAAAATTCTCATCAACTATTGAAATTTGGCATGTGTCTAACTAAATAAAATACGATTTACAATTGTCAAAAAAAGTTTAGTTCTCAAATAACATTCTAAGAGGATTCAAACTTTATTAGCTATACTAGGGCGGCTTCAAGAAAAATTATTTTCTTCTAACCTCAAGCCTTATCTTGCAATATGCAAGGTCAAAGTTCTTGAAATTTTTCCACACATTCCAAATGTTTGTTTTTAATTTTACCATATATAATTTAAATTAAAAGATTTCCTCATTGCACAAGAAATCATCAAAAAATGATTAGTATATTGCCAATGTATTTAACCTCATTGCATTGCAGGCTGATCTACAATAAGCTAGACTCTATATTTGTTTCTAAAATTTTTCATGGACTAACCTCGCATCATATAATTATGAATAGTCAAGGTCTTCAATTTTGTGTAGAGCAAAACTTTTAATCCCGAAGTCTGTTGACCTCAATTGGCAGGAATGAAAAAAAATTTATTTCTCACTTCAAACGTTATAATCTTTCAATCTACGAGGTCCAATGTGATGAAATTTTTTCCACACATTATTTAGAATTTTTAATACACTTTGGTATGATTGGAACTAAAAAAGAATTAAAAAAAAAATTTGGACAGTCTATCAAAAATTAGCAGTTTTGGATTTTTCCTCTTCCAAAATATACTATGGCCATATTCGTTAAAATGAGACAAAATGGTCATTTTGAGACTTTAATTCTAAAACCATTTTAGTGGTTTTATCCTCGAGTCGAAGATAAAATGCAAGTGCAACCTTTGGGCAATCAAAGGTTTTTATATATATTAACATATAAAAATCTCAAATTACCAAATAGTCTCAAAATTAAATAGTTATAACGATTTATCTTTAAGTCGAAGATAAAATTGAGACTACACTTTGTCTCATTTTAATGAATATGGCCTTCTCTAGCCTTTAGAAGTTAATGTCATTGAATGCTTTAGAATACCTATTGGAACTATCCTATAAACATCTCATTCAGTATGAGTGTGATTAACACATATAGTTTCAAAGATTGGAGTTAAATGGATTATAAAATCTATTGTCATGTTTTACAATTTTCAATTTGTTGAATTCACTAAGGTAAACCTTTCTATTCATGCAATATGACAATTTTTTCCACTTTTGGTTAGTGTCGTACATTTACACTTAATTTTTTTTAATAAATACACTGCGAAAACCGTGGTGCAATTTCAATCAACTAATCTTCAATGTAGATTTTTTGAATATGTCCATTTTATCATCCATATAAAATTATTTGTTCACATCTATGTTCATTGTACTATAAAAAATTTGCACGATCCCTATTTGGCAAAGCCAATTTATTAAAAAAACTCCTACTATATGATGTTTTTACATAGCCTAATTTATATATATTAGAGTATGTAGCATTTTATAGATCTTCTAGTAGCCCTAGATATTGTATAAAATTTTCTAGCTTTGAATTAGATGGACCCTATCTTTTAACTCACTTAGTTTTCTAAAAACTGATAGTAATCTCCTTGGGACTAAATTTATTCACTTAAGGCAATTGAATACCTCTCTCCAACTCAAAAGCTCTAAAGAGCATGCAATAAGTAGTTTGGAACCTCTCGTTGGAGATGAAAAAGTTGTTGGACCTTCTTTGGTAAGGTGGCAACATCAAACCCTCTCCCCATTTGGATGTCACTGATAGTTGCTCTAGATGTGATAAGCATTACATGTATTTGGAGTCAATCAAGAACTATACATGTTGAAATAAGCACCAGACATGACATTAACTTCCAAAGTCACAACCTGCCAAAAGAAAGAACTAAATTAGAATCACATCTGCATTGATTTAGAACAAAATTATGTATATTTTAACACAATTGCCATGCAATAACTCAAATTCTCAACATAAAATGGAACAGTAATTCAAAATACAACTTAAATTCGAGACAATTATGTAATGTCAAATGGAAGTTCACAAACCTTATCAAGGATTGTTTCTCTTTGAACTTGTATGTACTCAAATCCTTGAAGGTGTTTGCCCACTATCTTCAATTTCCAAGTGTCTGTTTTGCTTTATAATTTGAAGGGATGCATTTCTCTTGTTACTTCTTCTATAAGCTTTTTTCATAAGGGCAATGTGTATGTGTTCAAACACATTTATAGAATATTCCCATAGCAAGCCAAATTAGTAAATTATGCAAGCATAAAAATAACTCATCATATGCAATTTGATGGTGTTGAAAGCAGATTTTGGCCAATCATTCAAATCTGATCCTTTCATTGTAGTTACCACCCTGAAAAAAACGATATGTCAGTATTCCAATATATACATGCAGTGTGATAACATTATGCATGTAACATATAACAAATATATACTTAAAATACTAATGCACAACTCACAATACAATAATAGTGTATAAAAATTTGAGTTTATTAAATTGCTATTGACCTGTTTATTGAAGTTTCTATTTGAAGAAGACTTCCATCAATATGCTCAATGCTTCAATATGCTAGAAAATACCAACCCATTAGCAATGCAAGGACTTCAATGATGCTCAAATCATAGAGTCCAATCAAAACAACATGCATTTTAGCTCTATGTTAGACCCAACAATGTTATGACCTTTCTAGAATCATGGCAGTCACAAATCCAAAAAGTTAAATTACTGGTTGTACTTTTACAAATGACCAGCAAGTTCATCTTCTCCTTGAAGCTCTATTATCACAAGCTTGAAACATCTTGCACCATTCTCTTAGGTGATAACAGTTGGTAAAAAGTAGCTGGATTTGGTTCTGTCTTTCTATGAATATCCACCAGCAAGAATCTTTTTATCCAAGATATTTTCACTACAAGAGAAAGGGGCGTTTTAAGTGAGTTTTTAAGTATAGTCCTAGACACATGATTTTAAGTAATGACCTTTAAGGAGATTTTCAGCAAAATTCTGTAATCCGCATGCACTATTGATGTAGTATGCATATGCATTAATATTAGAGAGAGGTGATAGAGGGGGTACTACTTCACAGAATTGAACTGTTTTGTGCAGTGGTTTGCTCAAGATCTATAGTTTATTGTGGTTGTGTGCAATATGTGGTAGTGATAGCACTACCAATTGAATAGTGAAGATATTAGAGCTACAAATAGCCATATTGTCATATTTTTTTGTAATAAATAGTTGTGCATTGAGTTGCACAAATGATTGTAGAACAATTGTCTCATTTCTGTATGTATCAGTGGTTCACATATTTCCCTAAATGCCTAAGGTCTTTTCTGAGCTTCTAGGATTTTGCTCTAAATTGAACAAAAAGCCAACAAAAAGCCAAAACATATGAGGTTAAAGGTCCTAACATGCATAACCCCAATCAATTTTTGGCTTCTCAAAATTAACTCTACACTTTTTAAATGAATTTATAATGTGATTTTTTCTCCAAGATCTAGTTTATTTGAGGCTCATTTCCAAGAGCCCTCAACCCTACGCAAAATCAAGATTGCAATGAATGCCCTTACACAAAATTTTGAATGGAAAAACCATAATCAATCATTTTCAAAATTGGATTTTTAATGCTAAAATTAGACTTCAAAAAGAATTTTTCAAATGTATAAACTAATAAAAATAACAACTTGGTTATGTTTTATTTAACTTCAAAGTATTGTGGACACTAAAATCTGGTGCCTTGGGCAATTGGGGCAATTAAAGTGAGTCAATATTGTGACAATTGTTGCACAATAATATTAGTAGCCAATTAATGATTGTAGAGTAACTAAGAATGATTGCAAGTCACAAAAACAAGCTCAAAATGTAACTAAAGTTCTTTGCATCAATGACTATATTGCTGTGAACTACTCAATTTCAACACATCATCAGCTCCATCAATCTATACACAACAAATATGAACAAGAAAAGAACAACTACAACAATGTGCGATAGAAAATCAACACAAATTAACTTTAGCAACAAATGAGATAAACCTCAGGTAAAAAAGACAATAGTATCAAATACGTGCCTTTCAAAGACAAGTCCACAATTTGCCATATCACAAAACTTTTCAATACCACCAGCTGCAATGACTATGAACCAATACAGTAAAAAAAACTGATGCTAAGTTAGATTGCACTTTGATCTTTAATTGTTGATTAGACGTGTTGAGATGGCATGGCAAAATGTGCCATGCTAACATTCACATGTGGAAACTCGAATGATAAGTTTCTATCTAAGCCAATGAATGATGGCACCTTTGTTCTAAACAATTGGAATTTCAAACACGACTTGTTCATAATAACTAGATGGCCCTTAATTAATTTTCTACTAATTGTATGTCTTGAATGACTAAAAAATCATAAAAAAATGAAATTTTAGAATCCTTTATTTCTTCTAGTGATTAGAGAAATAGATATCCCATGATGACCAACTTAATGGCTTACAAAATAATTTTAAAAATTCCCTTTTTGAACTCTAAATGGGACAACTAATGAACTATTTTAGGGAAAGAAGAATCAATATATTCTTCATAATTTAGTGACCAATGATGCTAGTGTGTGAATATGGAAATGCAAGCATATGAGCCTTGAATGTATGTATAAATAGATATCCTACAATCATTGAAGGTGCTTATGATATAAACACCTATAATATTTCTATAGCATAGTTACACTATAACCATGGGAGGTTTTTATAATGTAGACACCTATAATATGAATGTATAGACTTCTAAGTTCACGTGCTCATGATCTTAGGCTTACATAATAGCAACCTTCAATTAGCGACAAACCTACAATCACAGAGTTCCACCCCTAATGAGAGTTAAGATAGAGACTTCCAAGTATAGTAGAACCTCTCTAAAGCAATAGGTCTAGGACTCGTCTGACAAGATTATCTTAGAGAAGTATACTTATTTATGGAGGGTCATTTTTAGTCACAACCTTTGTATTGGGGACAAATTTGGGACTAATTTGACAACATTAGCTTACGGAGATTTATCAACTCTTAGAGGAACGAGTTAGGGAGGTTCTACTGTACCCCTCACGTCTTCCTTTCTTACAAAGCACGTCTCTGCGGATTTCAAGCCTTTTGCTTGTGGGACGAGTTTTCGAATTAGCTACTATTGGCATTATTCTTGTAACGCTCCAACATTTCAAGGAAAGCATATGGTAGGACTAGGCTCACGTGATGTCCCAGGATTTAATTATAAGTTGGTCGGCCGCAAATGCAAGCATTCATTCGCTTGCAGACATAACATCAACACATAGATCAACAAGAATTCTTCACACATCCAAGCTGGTAAGATTAAGTGTTTTGTCAAATTAACAATAGGAAAGAACATTTGATAAAAGTAGACTTCTCATCTTTCAACACAGTAGCCGGCCAAATTCCTGGGTCCAATTTCCTCTTTACACTTCAACGAGGAGCTGAAGTCAACTTACCTACCTACGCAACTATCCATTCTACAATACAGAGTCGATATAATTCTCCTTATCAGCTTGCGGAGTGGGCATCGATTGGATGCCCTCAGCCAATTTAAGAGGTACAGCGATCGCTGGACAAATAAAAACATGATCAAAGATATGTTACGCTACAAACCATGCAGTGCGGAATTCGATTGGGGCCATGATAACTAGAGAATATTCGCGACAATAGTATCTCGTGGCCGACTCATTCGATTTACGGACAAACGTGAGAAAACGGATGATGAAAAGATTTTAAGTTTCAACCATATTTAAGCGAATCTGCTCATCGTTGTCAACTTCGTAATGCCAGAACCAGGTGCCATTCGTTGCCGCCTCGCCAACTAGGGGAGTCAATGTACAAGAGAGTCCTGCATCGCAACCAGAGTATTGTTAACAAGTAGAAGAGCAAGCAAGAACGGAAGTCATCACCCCACGTGTCACAACCTCGCACTACAACAAAGGCACTACCGTATAAGATCTACAAATTGTGAGTCAAACCTGTTACACCAGATGTAACCCGCATGCGATGACCACTTGGTACCACAAATCTGTGAGAACCCTGCAATGCAAGAAGAGGAAAGGTTCGTTGATGAGACACTATATCCAAAGTGCTACTACTGATAAAGTAGAAGCGAGGGATGCAAGCTCCAATTTGGAAAATAATAGAAGTTGCAATCCCAACTCACCTCCAGCACAACGTCGAAAGCTTCAAATTCTGCATTTCCATGCAAAACAATCTCTAAAGCCTCTAGTCTGCGAACTTGATGCTTCCAATAGACGTTGCTTTTACAGTCCCAATCGATACCCTTGTTTCGTATTTGCACTTCATGCAACCGACAGCGCCCACATCTGCAGCACAATTCCAAAGGCCACACCTCAACATACACTCTGGCGAGACAAATTTGACTGGTCCTTTTCATGTATACATAGATTCAGATTTGTAAGTGATCTTCAAAGGGTCAACAATCTTACCCAATGCCATACTGCAGAATGCCCTCTGCACCATTAGCTTGGGCTTTAACTGTGCCCATGGTGTTACTGGCCTTGACGAGGAGACTACCTTCAATCTGCCAATACACGAACACCAATTCAAATTCGGTGGCGAACAAGAATGAACACGAAACGAGTTGATTAGAATGTTAGAGGGAATTCCCAGTTCGCTAATTAATATTTGCAGAGCAATAGCCAAACTACATGGTTTAGAAGAGGGGCTCTACAGGACCTAGGAGGGTGCTGCAAGAGCATGAAGTAAGGGAACTACCTTAACATCACGCCAACTGAATTCAGCAATCTCAAGTTGCAGCTCCGAGCCCTCATCAATTGAACCGCCTCTTATCTGTGAACAATAGTACGCATTGAGTTAATATCTAGAACGCAACGAATTACTCGTCCTGAACTACTGGTTCATGACAGCAATTCAACAAATAAAATTAATCTGAACTTGAGCAGAAGACATGTAGCTAGTGCCGGGATCTTTAAACTTTCACACTCAAATTCTTTATTGTGACAATCTATTGCAAGTAGCTACTAAAAGCGAGTGGATAAAATGCTAGACTGCTTGTAAAAACCATTTGATTGACACATTTTCACAATAGATGGATCCTCGTTATCACACACAAGAAAAGAATCATCCTTCAAGATTTGCATCAGTAAACAATATCTGCATGAAGACACATAGAGCTCTACCTTCTGGCGGATGACATCCCACAAAGGTCCTAAAGCAGGATGCTGCAAGATGATGAAGGGAGGCCCATTGTCCACATAGCAGTGATTGCCTAGCATCTGTTTGACCAACCAATATAACATACTCAGACGTTTCTCAAGTAACCTAAAATGAGATTCAAAACAAGGAAGGTTTGGTTTGACAACCCTTCTATCAGTAACTGAAGAAACAAGACCTTCAAACAAGTACCATTGAAATGGAATATTACTAACCTCAGGCATGATAACCCCACATGACCTCAACAAATCATATGCATTCCTCGTCACGTCCAAAAACGATCCATCTGGAGTCTAAAGCACAAAAAGAGAATAATAAGTGCAGGTAGAACTAAAGCAATAGGATGCTCCTTTGAAGCATACAGGAACAATAGGATAAGATGCCATAGAAGGAAACTATACTGATTACACTAGAGACTGAGGACCACAATTAACGATGAGGGTCTGAGATTTCCAAATTCAAATGCCAACTTGACATATCCCAGAGAACAGGACATGTCGACAGCAATTTTCATTTTCACGAAAATCTCAGACTTCAACCAATTATTGAAACGGACTCTCCGACAGAAATGTATGACTTCTTACAACCGACCTGGTGCAAAGAAGCATCATTCGGTTTCCTTCGTCGTTTTGCAGATGAAGTCACCTTTCGCCTCTCATTGTAGATTACGTAAGTATCCAACTCATCTGTCCAATTTCAAAGCATCGAATCAGAATTCATATGCTGCGCCAACGGCGCATAAATGACTTCTTGCATTGGTGGCTGACTAACGCCGATCATAGCATACTTTTAGCAATAAAGAGCATAAAACCACATGCCAAAAGCCAGCAACAAATCCTTCAAAAAAAAAAAAAAATTACACTAGGAGATGGTGATGAGTCGAACCATGTTCTTCGGACGAAATAGTTGATGACCGCCGGTTTACCAGCAGGTCTGCAACGTTCTGCATGGTACACTCAATTCTTCCACCCTGCACACTGCTCAGCACAAAGACTAAATTGATTAGTTAGCTTCTTACAATGAGGCATCAGTTTACGCATATCACTGCTAGTTGCAAACAATAATTTGTAATGCTACATGTGAAAGTGAGTTCTAAGCAGAATTAGACCTATGTTTTAAGCCATGATGGTCATGAAAGACAGTGGGTTTCTTCAAGTTCATGATCATTCCAGGCAAAGAAGCTGCAGTCTGACTCGATGCAATGCGCTCCACCGCTGCCAGATCCACGTACAGCACATTGGTGTTGGCAGGATATTGTGCCTCCAGACTGTACTTCATCCAAGCAGCCCATGTCAATAAGCAACTACGAATGAGCTTAACTACCTTAGAGAAGAACAAATATTAAGGCTCCATACCTTCACAAACCCCTAACCACATCTTCATTCACTATCAAGAAAAACATTAGGAAGTGAACCTGGACCACGAAGTTCATGCCTACATAATTTCTATGGCGAGGTGTCAGCAGTGCACAACCTGCCAGAGGAAACGGGTACATCAGCGATCCCAAGCTTGCTGAATTCAGTGTATTCAATACATGTAATGGCGTATTCCAGCGAACCATCGCCTTTCCTCTTCTCTGTAAGGACATTAACACCCTCTGCCGCCCCAACATTCCGACGGCATGAAGCAAATCCAAATTTCTGCTTCACAATAACAGAGCTTTGTTAGCATTGAAAGTAGCTCCCCACATTGACACCATAATATTCTCGAATGCGCTAGGCAGAAACAAGCATACGATTAGCCTTCATATCATATAGCATATGGTCGCCAGACGATGAAAATCATCACCTTGTTAAATTTGAGCCCTATACCCGATAAGGCCAATAAAGTTGTATCCACGCCTGCCATAGGGTTACTGCCACAATAAAGAAGAATCCTTTCAGAACAAACTGAAGCAAAATACTTAAACTTCTACAGTAGATCAAGTCCCCTTATAATTTTTGTTTGATTGTAGCAATCTTGGTTTTGAATATAAAATTGAAAGAAAACCCAATCAAGTCACTAAAGCAGAACCCTTCATATCAAATGATAGATATGCAGCAAAGTTCTTCAATACAGAATCGCGACAACAAAATACTCAATCCATTGTAATGAAGCCAGAATCACTACTTAACGCTACCCGAAGCTCAGAGAATGGACACGTAAAATCTCTAAGCAAAGAACTTCTAAGTGCCGATGCAAGTGCCGACACAAGTGCCGATGCCTAACCAGATATTGTTCAAGACTACCATATGTCTCAATGAGTTTTGTCAACGTTAAGGTTCAGACCTGATCTGCCGAACAATTGCTGCTTTCCGACCATGTCGAGCAAACCAATCGAAAACACCCTCATCGCTGGCCAGTTTCCAAATAACACCATGCCCTCCCGGTTTGAGTACTGTCGTCAGAGGTTCGCTGATCATCCAGCGCGCATCAGCAGCTCCTACCGTCGGTACCAAAGGCTGAAAAAGAAAGAGCTCATTCATCGATTAGTAAATGGAAAAGTTAAGGTCATTGATATTGTGATTAAATCAAGACACTAGACAAAAGACACCGGCAACTATATCATCAACGAACCGATTACATACACCTCCACCATCCTAAACAGGTTAGAGTTATAGAGTTTGTGAAAGTTGGCACACTAAACCTGTTCAAAAAGCAGAAAATTGCATTTGCCACGCCCAAACCACCCAAGGCTCTCACATAATGCATGAACGCGTTCATTATTCTTCTTTGCAGAGCTTGTCATAATGGCTACTGGTGTAATATGCTGAACTCCATGAACCTTGTAATGAAGATATTCTCTGGCCTGATCACAATGCCCAACAATTCCAAAATATAGATCTGTCAGAGAGCACTTACTGCTACAGAAACGCATCAATCCTTTGTTTAGTATGGTATTCAAATGACGATAAAAATTTCACTACAGGATGTGCACACAATGTTCCTCATAGTTTATGACTAAATCGCAAAAGCAAGATGACACTGCTCAAGAGTTACCTGAAGATCACGAATCAAGCCTTCCAACAGCGTGCGTCCACAATACGGTAGCATAGCGACTGGCAAGCACTCCCCCGTTTCTGCATCGACCAACCCAAGACGATCGCCTGCTCCGCCAAGAGGGTAGATTTCGGCCATAGCGGAAAGTCCCTGCGTGCAAAAATAATTTACCAATCTCACAACATAATAACAGTTTTAAATAACAGATGTCCTGGACCAGTATCACAATCACAGTCCAAAATCCCGAGAGAAGATAGATTTCATGCACTGTATAGTTCGAATTGTACCTCAAGGCCCCAGCTTGCAGCTTGATTTGCATATTTGTGGTCTTTCGCAAGGTCAGGTCCATAAGGAACAGAGAAACGCTTCTTCATCTGCCCTGCGTCCGCTGCTCCATGCCTTGTCCATTGCGAACTCGGCTTCTCCTGCTCTATTTCTGAGGCTTTTATGAGCTCCAAAGCCGCCACTTGGTATCTGCGTCCATTTTCCACATTAGTAGTTGCATAATAACGTACAATCTAAATGCACTTGGATAATCCTACTGCAACAAGGTAGAGCAACAGAGAATTCAAGGCTTTGTAAGCGAGTCTAATTCACCAGGGGAGACTCATACCCAATAATACCCCCAACGCTGTCATAGAATTTCTCCATTCGCTCCAGCATGCGAACAAGATTAGTCAACGCTTCTGTGTACCGTGCAACAACTGCATTACTTCCAGCAGGTCCTGCCTTCACATATTCCGTGGTAGGCTTTGATGCTGTCATCAAGGGCATCCACTGTCCAGGCGCAATGCAGGCTGGAATATCTGAAGACGTATCCCAGTTTTTGATAATACCTGCCAACATGGAAAAAGCGTCCCTGACAGGGTTCCCCGATGGCTGCTCCTGCAAATTGTGGGACTGGTCCAGCTTCTGGCTATCAAACAATGCGGCCAACGAATCTGAGGGAATATCCAGAACGTGATCTTGCCCAGACGCTATCATACTTTTCAGAAGGATAAGATCTTTTACACTTAACACCTGCATTGCTAACTCAACCACCGGATTCACGTAAACTCCGGATCGTCCATAACCCCCAAACAAGGCCCGAACTCGCCTATTACTATCGAGAATGCTGGTCTTCTCTCCAAAGCTGGATACCGACTGCAAGCGCCTCATCAGATTCTTAAGGTCCCTAAGTTCGCTATCCAGCCTCCACAGGTCGAAACTCCCAGTCTCCTCAGTGGGCCTCGCCACTGGGGCAGTCGAGAGAGCATGACGCATGTGACGACTGCCAGTCGGTGGAGCACTCTGGGACTCCTTCGGCACCCTGGATTGAAGCCCCCACCCGTTTTTACTTGCGTTTTCATCCCATGCAGTGTGCTCTCCACTAACCAATGGCAATTTCAAGTGCCTCCTGTGTTGGGTGTTTGTACGCACTCTCGATGTGAGGCTATCCCCCCATAGCACACTCCTACAGGGTGACATTGAATCCTGGGCAAGGATTCCCATTGACGAGACCTCCATGGTGGGCAATCAGTCTGTACTAAAACGCTGATCGGCTTCAGATCTCTTCACAGTACATTGTGAATCAAAGCGTTATGGCTAGTCAATCATGCGGTCTGGCCACGTCCCATTGAGCAACTCACACAGGCACCTTTAAGTTCGCTGCATTCAAAGTGAAAAAATAATGTCACAAATGCTATCATTTCTGGATACATTCAACTTGATTGTCGAAAAAAAGACAACCACTGACTTTACCAGGTGTTATTATTTCTTCACTTTTAAAACTTTGAACGAAAGAAACCAAAAACTGACTCTCTATGTAGCTTGGACAAGAAGGAGCACCTTTGACAGGGCCTAACAAGACTCAAATATTAGACTGTGTATTCAACTACATCACTCGCTCAAGAAGACCAAAGACCTAGGAATTCAGCAACAAGAGCGCTGATACTTCAGATTTCCAGTAGAAATAAAAGGAAAGAGTGAACGATGAAACGCAACCAAAATTGCTTGTGTAAAGGACAGCTGGGCCACCGAGGCTCCCCAACAGCCACGTATCGGATTTTTGAAAATCTGGCGAAAAGCAATGCAAATCTCTCACGATTCTAACCACTCATAATTCGATCACGATACATGAATTCCACGTTTTGCATGTTCAGTTCCGATCACAATACTCGGACAAAACCAACTGTGTAGGCCAGCTAGTTCGCGAGTAGGTGAACAACCCTAAAACTGCGAACCGTAAATCATGACCTCTCTAGCTCCCAGAATTCCAATTCTACTAGCTGGTCACAAAGCTCAACATTACGAACAAGAGCTCTGCGTCAATTCCACGCCCACACAAAACTAGACTCCCCACACGCGCTCCTCACGCAACTATATTTGAAAACACGAAAAAACACAAATCCGTCTCGGTTCCATCGAAAAAATCCCGTCCCACAGCCCTCAAAATCAATAGAAACAGAATTGCCCTGGAGCGCTTCCAACGAGACTCCATTGCCACCGCCCCTGTTTAAAATCCGACCCCAAAACTGTGACACCACACAGTGCCCAAAATTGTGACCCAAAGTAATAAGTCTCTGCCCCAAAATCCTGCCCCCCAAATTCGTGCTCTCCGTGTCCCCTGCACATCCCCCAATCCCCAACAAACCCAATGACAGAAAAGCGGGATCCAGGAGAACGCCCGCACCTGCAGCTCAGAAAAGCTGGTGAAGCCAACGTCCTCCGCTTCTCCCCCGCCTTGGCCTGGGGGTGGAAACAAGCCCTCAAGGCCTCAACTCCTCCTCCTCCACCATTCCTCCTCCATCATCCCCTCCTCCAGGTGTGAAGTGTGAACGACTTCCGCCGGCCGTTCTCCGTCTCGCGAAGTCCGTTGCTGCTGTTGCTTTGAGGCCTCGATGGAGGGAATGTTTGGGGGCATCCGCAAAGGATATGTCACCTGTGGAGGATGATGCTGCGAGAATCTAAACAGCACCTTCAGTGATGAGTCAGTCGCACTTCAGGCATTCGCTCCAAGTGAGTGCGTTCATTTCGGGTGGTGCGGGACTTGCAGGCCAATGGCTGCCTGTGTTGTGGTCCTCTTGGCTTGGCTTCAGTTGGGTTCCACGTTTCGACTCTGGCACTTGACACTTCAGCTTACTTTCTCTCTGGCTGGGCACTGAAGGACACTTCCTTCTTCTTCTTCGGTGGGGATGGGGAGTGTAGAAAAGAAGGAAAATGATGTTCAAACTTCAGCTTAAACGGAGCCTTTGAATGAAGCAGTTAGAAAAGTAAGTGAAATAACTTACAGTAAAGGCTTGAGTGGACGACTGCGTGCTTGGCTCTCTGCGTGCTTGCCTGTGTGGCTTGGCTTGGTTGTTTTGTATTGTGGTTTGTGTTTTTTGTTTTTGTTTTTAACCCTTGAACGCCGCCGAGGACGTTCTACGTCCTTTGAATGAAAAAGAATCTTTCCCTACAAGACAGAAGTGCAACTTTTCATCCTCGGTACTAGGAGTAAGAAGGAAAGATCTTCAACAGTTCTTTGACTTCCAATGAATGTATTAGGCTTTTTCAAAGTAGATGATGTCACACGGAATCACAATACATGATTTCCATGGCTACCAGTCCGTCCTTCAAGGGTTAAACAAACGGACAAATCCATTGATAAATGGAAAAGGACATCGAGACCAAGGGAACCAGTCCCCGGCGAAAGAATTTTTAATATTGTGTTTTTTTTTTAATGCAATGGCTCGTTCCATTTGTTAAAGAAAAAACAAACTTGCGTGCTTGGCTCTCTGCGGGTTAAACTTCTGGGGGTTGTGACGTTGTGACAAGTGCTTGCTGCATGTCCTACCGCTTTGGGCACTTCGACCAGTACGAGGGAGCTACCTCAGCAGATTTCTCTGCTGTCTTATTGGCTACAGCATTTCTGACCCCATCCTGTGCTTTACCATATAGTGTTACGGTATACTCCCTCCGTCCCGAAATGATTGTCCATCTTTCCAAAAATAGATGATTGTCTAGAAATGATTGTCCATTACTACAAATTTAGTTATATGAAGATGAAATTCATGAAATAGTCAGTATGTCACAATAAGAGTTTCAATTAGATGAAGACACAATTCATGAAATAGTCAATTTTTGTTACCCAAACTGCTTATAATAAGCTGCCCACAAGCTGCTCAAGAAAAATCTAACCGTAAACTATCTTCACGAAATCTTCATGGGGTACAAATACAAGATGGAAAACAATGCGTTGCTATGCTCAATATTCATTTTCGGTGGAAAATCATAATCTAGCGGGTGATTTATCATATGAATTTACAGCATCAAATTTCCCGCTTTAAATTGTTCATATTTTAAACTTGATATTGCCGTTCTTGCAAACCGTTGAGTAAATCAAGAGTTAATCTACATGTCTGCATCTATTACTTTACCAAATTTTCAAATTTTGCCTTAATCTTGAAAAAAGTTTTTCAAGGGACAATCATTTTGAGCCGGAGGGAGTATATAATAAGGTAAGAAACCCTATTTGTGCCACAAGACTATTTTTGCCCTTTCTTTTTTTTTTGAACAAAGGGAACAAACCATTGTATTAAAAAAAAATAGAATACAAAACAGCCAAGCTACAAAGGTTGGTCAATGAAGTGATAAGAACAAAAATGGAAAAGAAAAAGCAACGAAAGACCAGCTAAGAGAATAAGCAAGAGGAGGGACGACTTTTTATTCCAAAAGATGTTATTATCCTTCCTGCTAGCCAAGACTAGGAATTGAAGCCAAATACAATCCAATTTGGCCAAGATATTTGCCGCATCCTATAAATGTTGACGAGCCTTGAGCTGAGCCTTCAGTTGGGCAACACGGTCTGGGTCAAGGAGGGCTTCCCAGATTGCTATATATGTGAAGTCCAACGGACATTGATATCCTACAAAAACCTTGCTACTCCGAGAGATCCATATCATTAGGAAAACTTTCAGCCCTCTAGAAGGCTGCTAAGGAATTGATTTATGGGCCTCCTTTGGTGCAATTTCAAAATGAATAAAAAAATATTTTTTCTTAAATTTTTTTTAAAAATTTGACGTGGCACTATTAGTGCCACGTGAGCACCCAATATTTAAATATTAAAAAATATTAAAAAATAAAAATAAAAAAAATTTAATTTGATTTTTTTTCAATAATTGCAGCAGGCGGGTGCAGAACTCGCGGCCTCATGGAGGGCTGAAATTTTTCCTAATGATTTTTGTCATTTGAAATGTATTAATAGAATTAATAGATCTAATTGTAAAGGTTGTCTCCAATTGTAATGGTGGTGTCAGAGGAAGGTTTAACCCCTAAAGCCCTAAATATGCTTTTTTGGGAACATAGGGTTTTGGGGAAGCTCACTATGAGCAAAGTTTTTAATTTTTTTCTTTGAAATTTTCACACAACATTTTTTTAAGGAGTAGCTTTAAGGCCCAACAATTTTCATAACTTTTGACTACATGATAAAAAAGTTATTGCATGATATGCCATTTTCATTGCTCGGCGGGCAACCCAGGCAACAAAAAAAACTTCTTTAAAAATCACTTTTAAAAAAATTAAAAACTTGAAATAGGTTCTTTAGATTTATATGTACACGGGAACCTTTGAATCATTCCAATTGGATTAACAAGTCAAAAATTATGAGGATTCTTAGTTTGAGGGTAGTTATGGAATCCAACTCTAAAATAAACTTTGAAGTCCTTTATCTAACTCAATTTTCAATATTTTTGAATAAAACAAAAAACATTGGGTGTATATTGTTTATTACAACATTACAACCATTGGGATTGGCATTTTTCAATTCTATAATTAAATTCTTGACAATTTAGTATTTTGAATCATTCTCTACCTCTTCCTACTTACTATTTTTTTCCTATATGTTGCACAATTCCAAATGATCTGAAAATTTTCAATGATGTAGCTAACTTGCCTTGAAGAGTGAATCCAAAGAGTAACTATCATTTTGGACATTTTTTCATACAAATGTGACCTTGTAAAGGGCAGCTGCCCGGATTTTTGCAGTGATTGAAAAAGGCTTTTTGTCAATTCAAACACTATTATCTTGCAATCTACATGGTGGAAAATTCTGAAATTTTTTCGACATCTTCTTAAACTAGTGTACTACAAGATCCTTTAGTTACATGTGTTAAAATTTTTTTTTTTTCCAAAATTGGATACTTGTATTAGAAATGGCAGTTTTGGAGCGGTTTTGGTGAAAACATAGTAAAAAATCTTTAGGGGTTAACTAAGAACAATACAAAGAAATACAACACCAAATCCATCAGACCCTAGTTTTGGTGATACAAGGGATTTTTCCTGTGTTTTTCTTAAACTTCGATTCCTATTCCAACATTGCATATACAATTAATTCTAAAATATAGTGGTAGAAGTAGGGTCTTTTATTATATAGATGGGGATATTAGTTGGGGAGGCGTGTGTAAGTTTGTTGCAATTGATTTGACCAATCACATGAAGTTGCAAGGGGATTGGGATTTTGAAGCAAAAATTTAACCAAGAATTGCAACTTTGAAACCAAGGATAAAAGCAATATGTTTGAAGCAAAATGAAAAGAGAATCATTTGAAAGACTCACTTCACAAACAAAAAATGTATAAAGTAAGTTAAGATGTGTCAATTGATGACATAAGAGATCATTGTTCTTGTTGTTTCTATCAATTTTACATAATTTAGATCTTTTTAGGATCAAAGAGGTCATTTTGGCCTATTGTATATGCCTTATTGAAGTATTGTTTGAGATTATCATTATTAATTGTAATTTTAATTTTTTTTTGTATTTTATATTTTTTATTAACCTTATATTGAATTGAAGAGTATCAGAGTAATCAATATAGAATTGAATATAGTATGTGTTAATTAGGTGTGACATGTAAATTGATTTGATACTTCAATTTCAAAGATGATTGAACTCCAACTAAATGAAGCCTATAAATTCCCCAAATGCTTTGTCCATCCACTCAATGATTCTTTGAAGTATGAAAGCAAAAAATTCTTGTTTATAAGTTGCTTCATCTATTAAAGGAAGAAAGGTCCTTTTCCCTTGGCTTTTCTCTTACCTATATTGCTGCAAAAAAAATTTGTTTATAAGTTGCTTCATCTATTAAAGGAAGAAAGGTCCTTTTCCCTTGGCTTTTCTCTTACCTATATTGCTGCAAAAAAAATTTGTTTATAAGTTGCTTCATCTATTAAAGGAAGAAAGGTCCTTTTCCCTTGGCTTTTCTCTTACCTATATTGCTGCAAAAAAAATTTGTTTATAAGTTGCTTCATCTATTAAAGGAAGAAAGGTCCTTTTCCCTTGGCTTTTCTCTTACCTATATTGCTGCAAAAAAAATTTGTTTATAAGTTGCTTCATCTATTAAAGGAAGAAAGGTCCTTTTCCCTTGGCTTTTCTCTTACCTATATTGCTGCAAAAAAAATTTGTTTATAAGTTGCTTCATCTATTAAAGGAAGAAAGGTCCTTTTCCCTTGGCTTTTCTCTTACCTATATTGCTGCAAAAAAGATCTAATCAGTGTACAATAACATATCCATGGTGCTAAATGAAGTTGCTTGTAAAGCAAGTAAATTGGATTAAGGACTTCAAATGCATGAATGACATTATTGTCTTGAAACTTAGCATCTACAGCTATACAAAACGCCTTAAAAAAAAACTTTTAAAATGTTAGAGCAACCTCTAGATTAGTATTCGTAGGATTCCTATTTACATCAATATTGTAGAATTTCGATCCCCTAATTTTTGCCAAGCAAGAAATTAATAGAAGTAACCACTAGGATGTTCAAATTTAAAAATGATATATAATTTTAGTTAGATTAAAAGTGTCCGATAGTTTAACCCCTAAAGGACCAAGGCCCTTTTTCTGCCAAAAAACATTCAAAACTGCCATTTCTATAGCAAAAAGTAAACAAAATTGAAAAATGTTTTTTTTTTCACATCTAACCGTAGGATCTTACACCTAACTAGTATGAGAGTGTGTGGAAAAAATTTCAGAATTTTTAACCGCACAGATTGCAAGATATCTGCGTTTAAAGTGGAAAAAACAAGTTTTTCAGCACATTGCGGGACTAGAACATGTTGTTTGTTTGTTGACTTCGAACATTTTATACTTAAGTTTTGTGCACTACAGAGTTTTGAGCTTTAAATCTTTATAGTGGAGAATTGAGTTGAGAGTCTAGGGAAAAAAAAAATCCCAAAAAACTTAATTTTCATTCTTTAAAAAATTGTTAAGTAGAACTAGGTATGAGATAGAAGAAAAATCTAAAATATTAATATCTTTTATCAATACCTTAAATGAGGCTGTTTGTTTGTTTGTTTGTTTGTTTGTTTGTTTGTTTGTTTGTTTGTTTGTTTGTTTGTTTGTTTGTTTGTTTGTTTGTTTGTTTGTTTGTTTGTTTGTTTGTTTGTTTGTTTGTTTGTTTGTTTTGTTTTGTTTTGTTTGTTTGTTTGTTTGTTTGTTTGTTTGTTTTGTTTTGTTTTGTTTGTAACGTGGACAACTTCCTGACCGTGCGTCCCCCGGCCGCGTGCTTGGTACCGTCGGGAAGCTCTCGCCGAGGAGGGGTGCACCGGCTTGGTTTCGTGGCGTTTGGAGCGGTGGTGCAAAAGTTATTGAATTTCAAAGTATTTATTGATTAAAAAATTAGAAAATTACTTTTACTTTGATTTTGGTGGCGTTCTTGCTACTAGGAGTGGAACCGGGAGTAGATGAAAATTGGGCCAACGGTACAGGGTCACACTAGTATAGAATTAAAAAACACTAATCCCAATGGTGAGATTATTCTAGCAAGTAATACAAACCATGAAATAAAATTAAAAAAACTGAACAATTTGAAAAATTGCATTCAGAAATGCATCCTAGAAGTTATTTTTTCAAGAAGATGCTCTAACTGCCCGAAAAACAAGAATGTCCATAACTTTCTCATAACATATCCAAATGAAATGAATCAAAGCTTTCCAAATAGACAAAAATTTAATCTATGAGAAAAAAATTTAAAAAGAAAAATTCAAATTTTTGTCAATTTTTTTTTGCTGCCCGCCGTCCCCTATTTTGAGCTTATTTGGTCATAACTTTTTTTCCCGAACACCAATTGTGCAAAAAATTATATTCCCACAAAGCTTATCAATTTTTTTATCTTCAAAAAAAGTTTCAAAAAATCAAGACAAAATTTCAGCCCGTAGGTACCTGCCCAAAAACGCATTTGTCCTTCAAAGGGGCAACGGTTCTTTAGGGGTTAAGTCACAAGAATAAAAAAGAAAACACACCCTGATATATGTCATCTCCATTTTCACAGTAGACCTACTAATAGAGATATTAACAAGCCTATACTGAAAAATCTTAGACAACTTTGAAAGAATGTGAAGAATATCAGTCAAAAAATAAAAGACATAAAGAAATTTAAACTCACACAACTTACCAAATAATTGAAGGATGGAAGTATCATCTTTAGGAAGATCATGCAAATAATCCAGGATGGACTTCAAGATTTGAAATCTATGCATCATGTTTTACAATATTTTTGAAGTCGTTATTAAATTATTATTTTAATTGATATTTTATGATACATTTCTACAATTTCTAAACTATCCTTCAATGATTAATTCAACTTTGCTTGCCCAATTAAAGTTATTCATCACGCTACACTTACAATGGTATTTAGTGTTTGCAACAATAATTATGAATTCTAACCCTAAATGTCAACATGAACATTCTCAATGTCAATTATTTTAAGTTTATGTAGTGTTAATGTTGACAAGTACTACCTATATTATTACCAATACTAAACATCAAAATTGAACACTATTTGTCAATTAAATGGAAATTAGAATGAATCTTGTCATAATAGGATAAATAACACTCTATATGATAACACTAAACATGTGACATAGCACTAAATATCTTTATTAGTATAGTCGCCATGTGGTCAAAATGCAGCTAGTTGTTTGCTTTGTCCTTACTAGGTGAATTATCATAAGTCAAGGTCACATTATATTTAAGCTTAAACTATTGGCATGATTTCTAAATCACCAATAACAACCAATAGGAGTGCCTCAATCAATAAATTGGGCCATAAATTGGACCTTTATGCTTTATATTGAAACCAGACCAAATCTCTTTTTTATCCAATGGCTGTTTATATGGCACTTACATGGTGATGTTTTGGCACCAAAAAACTGGATCTAAGGATTAATAATTGGGGGTCGGTGTGAACTGGCCCCCTCGCTCGGCCACTCCAAGTCATTCCAGGTGCACAAGCAAATAAAAAATGGCCCCTATTTTGTGCCCAATTAATTTACCTTGTTCATCTCTTCTAGCTAATTTAGGGCCTCTTGGGGCCTCTGATTGCAATTATGAATTCAAATATTTGCAAATTTTGTTACGCAAGGAAAATAAAAAATTTCAGCGTTTTCTTGAGTGGCCAAGCTAGAGGGTTAGTTCACCTCTGACTAAGAGCATCCCCACCCGTCTTGCATATTGGATGACTTATTAAGAGAGGCTTGCAAAATTGCCCCACCCGTCTTGCATAATGGATGAACTTGTTAAGAGGCCAAGCCAAAAGCCGCCGGTGGCTTGCAAAACCGGGCTCTTTTGCAAGCCAAAGGGTGGCTTACAAATTGGCTTGCAAACCGCATGAGACAAACACTTTTCCACTTTCCCAAAAAGCAAGGACATGATCCGTGAATGTGGACGTAGTTCATTGGATGGCGATGGCCTCTTAAGAGGCCACAGGTGGGGCGACCCTTCTTCCCCAGCTTGCAAAATGGACTGCCAGACTTGCAACCTGGCTTGCATTTTGCAAGCTGGGTGGTGATGCTCTAATTGGGTGGCCATAATCCTTGACCCAATTTTTCAACTTTAGTCAATTTGAGTTACCCACGGATTGTAAACTTGGGCAAACTTAGTGTGGGACTCAAAAAGAGTAGTATGAAGGATGAAGCCGAAAGTCTGGGAGAAGAATTCTGCAAAAGTTTTGTCGCCTTGGTTTGGCTGCAACATTTGTGCTACAACATTTTTTTGCTCTAATTGTGGTTCTCAAGGAATTAACTCAGATTAGTTTTGAAAATAATAACTAAGGGCCTCCTTACATGTATCGGTGGGTGGGTGGGTTTAGTCAACAATGTCAAAATATAGAAGGCACTTTTATGTTCCTTCTACAGTGTGAGATATACCGAAATCAGTAGAACTCTCTCTCTTCCTTCCATGCTTACCAATCATCGGTGGTACTGTGTTTGTCTTCTAGTTGCTTTTTCTGCCGACCGGGCTCACATGTAAGCTGGCCCTAAGTGTGTCCCCTTCGATTCCAAATGGCACTCAGTTTTGAAGACACAAATTGCCAACTGCAACTCTTGCTCACCACCTGCACATGAATACTTCACAAAGACGCTTTTCAAGGAACTGTTGTATACTCCAGGCGTTGATTTCATACATTCAATGGTCATCAACTTCAACACTTTCAGTCCCAATTTGACACTAAAGTTGTCTTAACGTGAAACTGATTATTTTTACTGTGACATTAGGCTGACAAAAGAATGAACTTGGTTTTTTTTCTGGGGTGGGTTGCCATTGGGTTGGGACTACAATGGATCATTCTACCTTAGCAGTTAAAGAAGGTTGTATCCAACAGTTGATTAAAAAAAGAAAAAAAAATTGCCAAGGAGGAGAGATGACATCAACAAGACTTCAGATAATTCGCTAAAAATATCCTGGTAAGTGGTGCCACTATTTACTAAGAAAAAATCTTACCGCCATTCAAAAGGTGGTAAGATTTTTCATTATCTCCAGAAGTCAAAGCAACTTCACCGAATCCAACCCTCTTGTAACAGTGCCGGTGGAAACTTCTCTTTTCATACTTGAAGCTACATGTTTCTGTTATGAAGTTGGCAAGAATGTCGGTTTCATAGTGTGCACCAGAAGTAATGCTCATGCACAAAGCATGTACTGAATGCTTACGAAAACATGGCTACTTCCAGCATGATCAGTGATGCATAGTAAGATACATTGCGTGGCAAACATGTAACCTTAGGCAGTCATTTTGCAATGCTTAAAGAATGAGGACACCTAACTTGACATAGTGGACGGTATCTGCATGTATTTGATCACAATGGTTGCACAAGCAGGAACTTGAATAGAGTGTCCAATTATGGGTAGACTTTGAGTTTTTGGTAGGGAGGGGAATGCAGATTTGGTGCTTTTTAGGCCAAAGAAAATAATTATGGCTGGAGACAAACGTAGACATAAACTCTTCATTATTGCAAGTTTTTTGTTTCTTCCCATCCCTACATGAGTTGATTCAAACCTAGTACAAAAAACATGAAGCACCAAGAGACCACATAGTAGTCACATTCCACAGTAGTCACATTGTTGAAATACAGACAAACATCACTTTTTCAAAATACTTGGACGTGCTCAATTTGTAACCTGTAGCTCCAATGATAAGCTCTTGAAGACATTCATGATGCACCCTGTGGACGTCCAAACTCTTAGGGGTTACTCTTTGCATAGTGTCCAAAACATACTCTGTACATGCTAAGATGCTTATTTAAATGCGTGTACATGCCCAGTTGAGCCCTGTTGGTTGCAATGAGACTCTTAAGCCCGTCATTCTGAGGAAATACACGATGTCATGAACATCTAGGCCGAATAAATACAACAACGCAGGAAACGTATCCCGTCATAGCTCTAGAACTGCAACAATCTTCCAAAAGTAGGAAGATATAAAACTTCTGGAAGATTGATGTTACTGGCTACAAACGTTCTACTTGCCAGGACGCAGAGCATGGTCCTACTGAGAATTTGACAAGGAGATTCCAGTTGTACCGAGATCGGCGGCAGCACGCTCCTGCAGGAAGGAGAGAGCCAAACTGGCGTGCAAGGCAGCCCCAATGGGCAAGACATCTTCGTTGGCATAAAAATGGGGAGTGTGGAGGTCAGTGTGAGCAGAATGTGTGGCATTAGCAGCGCCGACAAAGAGGAAGGCTCCAGGAATCCTCTGCAGGTACATGCCAAAATCCTCCGCATACATCAGCCGAGGGGAAAGCTTCACATGTTCCTGTCCCAGCATGTCAGCGGCCACCCTCTGCATGTAATGGTATGCACCTTCGTCGCACACGACAGGCGGATATGGCGGTCGAATCCTGGCGAAAAACACCTCCGCTGTGCATCCCAACGCTGCTGCTTGTTGCACCACTATCTGCAGAACACACACACCAAGTACTCCCAACGATCAGCCCACTTTGCGCGTGGCACTCATTTGGGAAGACCAAATTCTCAGCACGTGATGTTTTTTCAAAGTGGTATTTGAGATGCTACAGATATCTGACAAAAAAGAGAATTCATTCAAGGCAGATGATAAGTCTCGACTCCACTTCTCACCTTCTGTTTTGCGTTGACCACCTAATGAACGAGTGTGATTGGTAATTTAACAAGTAACTATGCTAAAAGAGGCTCTGTCCCTACAGAACAGGCTCGCATTTATGAGAAAGGTCCTACTCAAGCATCCTCACATTCATTATGAATTAGATTTGACTCGCCAATGCGAAGCCTCCTCCCCTTTGGTCCAGAGTCGATAAATAAGCCTACTTCATAACAGTTGCTGTGGACCACGATAAGTTAAAGATTGTGGTCTACATGAGTTCAAAATCAACCCACTCAATAATTAATTTCCCCGCCAAAGAAATTGTACGGGAAAATTGAAGAGTAATCGAACCCCTAAGAATCAAATTTTCAACCAAAGAAAGTGTTGGCGGTTCACAATAAGATATTCAGAGGTCGAAAGATGGCACTCAATCCGCCTTTACTTTGCTTTTTTGTTTTGTGCTTTCACTTGCACCTCCTGGAAATAAATGTACTTGATGATTTAATGAAATATTCCAGACTAAGTGCGCCTCTTCAAACTCATATATTTAGTCAAATCTAGGATTGGAGTTGCACAACATGAGATACAAAGGTTGGGAGGTAAATGTGAGTCAAACTCTTAACTCTAACAAAAACGTTACATGCTTGAATTTCACCTTAACTATTGCCTTCCAACCGTTGTAAAAATAAGCAGATTCTTAAACATCACATATCTAAAGCAGAAATGCAATAGCAGGTGCACCTCTTCCAGTCGACGTCGGAGTCTAGCAGCAGTGTCGAGGTTGAATGCACGCATTGTTCCCTTCATTTTCACAACGCTCGGTATCACATTGAGTCCAGACCCACCTTCAATGGCTGTCACACTAATCACCTGGTATCACAAAGTGAAGAGAAGGAAAATTTGAATATAAGCGTTAAAAGGAGACTGACACACGCTATCTGTACACGCTACCTGTACACGCTACCAATGTACACACAAAGGGAAGAATTCTACAAAACCATTTCGTGCCCCATGACCTCACTTCAAAGCACAGACAAAAGACCTCCCCGTCCCCCAAAGCATGCGAAATAGAATCCCAACGAGTGACGAGTAGAGTTTCAAAATGTCAATAAGAATACGGATATCCTGTGACTCATAGAAATACCAAACCTATTTCCAAAACAACAGTGGCAAAAACGATCAAGAAAAGATGGTGAACACACGCAGCAATTCAATCAGGGTCATCACTTTGTTGGACAATTTTAGATTCATTTGACAACTGCATTTTTTACTGACACACCCACTTTTGACAGAATTGAAGGATATCGCGAATGAAGGTTCAAAATTCAATGACTGAGGAGAACAAAGCGAATTGTAGGACTCGAAGAAACGCTGTCAGTACCGCAGCGTCCAGAGGGTCACACTCCCGCGACACCAATTGCTGGAGGCTCAGCACAAGCGACGCAGCGGTGAGAATTGGGTCCGCTGTGCGACTGGGAAACGCAGCATGGCCACCGCCTGCTCGAATTTCCACCTCGAAACTAGAGCTGCTGGCCATGTAGGGGCCAGGCTTGGAATTGACCACACCGACTGGAGAACGCGGATCAACATGGAAGCCGAAGATTGTGGATGCGTCTCCCAAGGCACCCTCGTCTATCATCACTTTGGCTCCTGCGCCACCCTCCTCGGCTGGCTGGAACAGAAGTCTCACGGTGCCCTGCCATGGCATTCAAATTCTGCTTCAGCAACCAGGGCAACCTGGTCGTTCTGTGTAACTAAAACTCTTTAAACCCTAAATCGAAGTACACTTAACCACCTTCTCTGAAATGACAATCTGGAATATCCTGCAGATTTGCCACACGACAGTACGAAGTACTGTAGCATACGAAGTACTTGTCACACATTCAACCTCTGTCACACTTTGGGATCCAAAGCAATCAGAGTAAAGATGCCGCAGTGTAGAGTGTAACATCTAACTTAAGAGATGGCGATGTTGAAATGCAGCTTCTGTCAATGCCCACTTAGTAGATGTGTGCAAGACCTAACAACTTCTAAAGGCAATGAAGTTGCAAGTAGTATGTGACCTGTAAGAGATGGCGGTGGCGATGAAGGAGCTTTGCCGCTCCCAGAAGCATGGTGACATGCAAATCATGGCCACAGGCATGCATCTTCCCCGGTCGCTTACTCTTATGCTCCCATGATCCTGCTTCCTGCTTCCACTTCACAATCAGGCAATCTCATACCGTTCCTTAAATTTGCGTTTACTGTCGTCTCTCTCGCTATTCAAGCAGAGATTCCGCTTTACAAAACGTTTGCCTAACTGAAATTAGCCTCTACGCAATTGATTGACCAGCTCGCCCGAAACCCTAAACTGGCAAGCCCCTGAGCGAACCTGGATTGGGAGGGCGTCCATGTCCGCTCGAAGAGCCACCACAGGAGCATCCGAATTACCGAGAATTGCAACGACGCCATGCTCTGCAACGGGGTACTCGTACGTGATCCCTATCCGGTCAAGTTCCTGCCGTATGAGCGCACTGGTTTGCTCCTCCTCCCACATCAGCTCCGGATACTCGTGCAGGGTTCGTCTCACATGCCGCAACCACTCCACCATAGCCGGATCTCTCGCTTCTTCCAGCAACTGTCGAGAAGAGAATGGTTCCCCTCTCGCGGCAGTAACATCACTAGCGAAGAGGAAGATGGCGGCCAAGCATATCACCCACATCGTCGCCATGAATTCGGCCATCGCCGAAACAATCCAAAGCTGTTCGCGAAACAAATTTGTCGCAATACTCTTCGTTCGGACAACCCAATTAACCATTGACTGAAATGGTCGCATGCAAAAATCTCACATTTCTCACTAGCTTCCAAATGCTCACTAGATTCCCGAATCTCTCGAATCTCCCTGCTGAGCACGGCACTGTTCTCATTGCCCACCTAACTTACTGCAGAAGGAGTTCTTGTAAGAGTACGTTTTCGGACATCTGAAAGGCTCAGATCATTTTCATATTTCTAGCATGATCGAGGCATTGGGACAACCGAGTTTTGAACACATGATTGTGCCGTTCACTGTAGTTCGCAATAATCGGGAAAAAAGTAATACTTGAGGAGTGGATGATTTGGGGGAACATGGGCGATCATGTCAATCACATTGGAAAACAAGTGCACAAACAAAGAGTCGGAAATGAGACATTTCGTAACCCAAACAATTTCTTCATGATTTACAACCAAAGGGGGCGACAAATATCAACAAAGAACGCTGCTACAACTGTACACGATTCATGAACCTAGAATCCGGATGCACTTCAAATTCGATCGGTATATTACAGAAGCGAGCATAGAACTGATGATGCAAAACTGGAATGTGAGATTCATTCAAGAGCTACACTGCGGCGACGTCATGGTGACTGCTTTGAGCTGCGCAATAGTGGCATTCAGCTCACTGACTTTCAGCTGCAGCGACTTGACGTACTCGACTGTTTCGTCCAGCATGTCGGAAGTGTTGGTCGTCTTCTCCATGTTGGGCACCAGGTCCTGGAGCTTCTTCATGCGCTCGCTGATGCGCGTCCGCCGCACTCGCTCCGCGATGCTGCGTGGATGGGTTGCGCAGCCGCGCTTCGCACGAGCTCGCATTTGGACATAATGGTCGTCGTTGGCGGTGGCGGTGGCCACCGCTGCTGCTGTAGCTGCAGGTGTGGGCAAGCTTGCGTGTCTAATGAGACCGTTCTGATTGTTGAGCCGGAACGACTTCGGATTCTCGGGAGTGCCGCTCGAAGTCTCACTCTCTCCTGCAAAGCCCCGCGCTCTCTTCCCGCCCGACGCACCTGACGCGCAAACATCACAACTCTTCCGTAAGCATCTTGAGGATTACATAATTTTCCAAAAATCTCGAATGCTTGTTTTTTGCACAACTTGAGTAAGTCACGTGAAGATTCAATTTTTGACCTTTTTCCTTCATTTGCACCAACACATGCAATGCCCTCACGAAATTTTGCCCCTTCTGTATTCTATTATTTTCACACCATCATCAATCCAGTTAGTCATTTTATAACCATGAATCCTTGGGAAGAGGTTTCTGACGTGCAAGCTTTCGGAGAACAGGCTATGGAGTAGTACCTGGACTTGTTGGCCAAGTGGAGAAGAGATCGTCATAAATGGATGCTTTCAGCCCATTGACGAGAGAATTGTCGTCCGACGTCCCGGAGATGCTCTCCTCCGAGAGCTCCTCCATCGGATCTTGCTTCGGAACAATCGTGAGCGGCGGCGGAACTGGAAGACTCTTCTGTCGCAGCAACCCGGTGCTTTTCCCAAGCGGAAACAGATTCGCAAACATCTCTGTTATATTCACCACAGATGGTACAACCCCATGAGCTCAAGCACAACAATGCATATTCGTCTGCAATCAGACCTAACCTCTTAAATTTCAGCACCAGAGGTCCCAACTTCAACATGATGACAGCGTTTGCATGTGTGCTACAGTCCATGACATTGTGGCAAGTGCGCATACTAGAGAAGATCACGACATTGAGGCTTTGAATGTACCAGAATTGTCGGGTTTAGCTTGCGCGGACATGGCAGCGCGTCGACTAAAATCACTGTCCGGCGAGAGGAACTGCTCGAATTCCGTCATGCTGTTGCCGCTCCCCGAGCGTTCGACGTCGAGCTCGGTGATGGGCGTGAGTCCGCCTTCGGAGAACAGGTGGTTGCCCATGGTGGAGTTCGGGTGGTTGGCTCCCATGGGAGGGATTTGGGTGAACGCCTCCTCCGCGAGGGCTTGCAGGAACGAGCCCGGTGCCGAGTGGTAGCGATGCAGACCACCAGTGCTCGTCGGAGGAGGTGGAGTGGGCGCCGCGAACGTGGGCATGAAAGTGTCGAAGGCTGCACTGAAGGAGGCGTTGGAGAGATGAGGGGAGTGGCTGGCCAACGCTGCTTGCGACATGCTGGAGGCCCGCGCGAGGCCGCTCGTGCCTTGGTGGTGGGAACTGTGGCTGGCGAAAGAGGCGAATATGTCTTGGCTCGTCAAAGGCGCCATGACACCGGCGAGAGAGACATTGCCATGGCTGCTCTCGAACATGGCGGAAATGTCGTCCTCCACGCTGCCCATCCCTACAGAAATTCCACGGAATCGATCCATCAAAATGGCTTCAAAACGTGCTCGGATCGAGGGTTCTGTGCGTGAGTTCCGTTCACAGCAGAAAAGTAAAAGCTTCGAAGCCAACGTACCTAAATTTTCTTGCTTGGCTTGAGCTGACACGGCAGCTCGACGAGTGAAATCGCTGTCCGGTGCAAGAAAGTGCTCAAAGTCGGTCATGATTGAAGCAATTGGGTTGATTAACCGCTAATTCGCATCGAAATAGTCCTGCACCAGGCTGCGCGAATCACAATGATGGCTGTCAACACTACGAACGAGCGGAATTCCGATCATGGTTTCACTCCGAAGTATGTCAGAATGTGCGAACCTGTGAGCAAATGTAAGACGTGGCTGACATCTGAAACAGATTCTCCCACCACCCTAATTCGTACCAAACTAATGCTAAGTGACTTCGGCGGAGAATTACCTGCTGCTTAAATCGGACTCCTGTCAAAAACGTGAACAATCATGAAGCTTTCCTGATGCTGCTGCAACTCTTCCTCTTCCGAAAATTTGTATCGTCTTCCAAGACGCATTTCGCTTCGTCACCCTACTGCAGAGCCACGAGTACAAAATCGGCAGTGAGAAAGCTAGACAAGTCTAATCGAGTAGACTGTAGAAGAAAGAAAGATCCTCAACTTAAAGGCATCGTACTCGGAGCGAGCACTTCCTAATGGGAAATCGGAAATAAGAAGTGCTCGCTCCGAGTACGACAAACCCCAACTGCAAGGAACTAACGAAAGCTGGGGTTCAAAGAACACTACAAGTGATATTAACTGCGACAATTTGACGCCCGAATCATCAAGAAAACCGAATGCAAGATGCAGGAATCCTGAGCAGACCCTGTCTTACAGATCGGGCTAAGGCGAAATGATCTTGTCAACAGTCAGTCTGCAAGCAGGCAACCAGTCTCCGAAATTCGGTAAAAATATCCCGAACTCTCTATTCAGGCAATAAAAGATTCTGAAACCACCAAATCCACACAAGCCTAACGCGATGTGCCAATTCCGTGCACATCGATTGCAACCACTTCCCATTTCAAACCTGCAAACCACGAGACTTGCGATTCCAAGCCAAGACTAAACCCTACCCCATTCTCGCTGCGACTTCCACTACCGATATACAGACAAATTGCCACTTCTGAAGGCGCCCCAAATCAACCCCGCCGCAACCCAACGACGCCCACCTTCCAAACCTCAAAATTATTAATCGGCTTCACGGTCCCGTTCCGCTATTTACGTGCTGCAGAACTGGAACGCAAAGGGAGCTTCGTCAAGGCGGGAGTTTGGGGCCACCACGGGTTCCTCCACAGACTTCCCAAAGCAACATATTCAAGCAATCAAAGACTAATCCATGGTCACCAACTTACGTTGCTATTCTCGAGAACTGGACGGAGACGCGAACCCAGGCTCACCGCATCTCGCTCTCTCCTACGCTACGATCAGTTCGGATGGTTCCCCAGTCTGGTGTCGATTATTCGCCGTATACCGAAAAGCGCTAGTACAATGACACTAAGACCGTCCTCGGAGCTTGAATGCTCTCCATGCGTTGGCAGGAACCACCGGAAGAGCGGTCTGCAGCGAGACAGGGACGAGAAGGCAAGCGACAAACCTCGGCGCTTGATCTTTCGTGCACAGGAACTGCCGCAGGCGAGGCCTGGTGATGCCGCAGGCAGGCAGGCAGGCAGGGACTGAACTGGCGACGGTCGCGACTGGATTTGGTAATTTCTAAGTTTACTTTCACCGCTGGGGCGATGGGCACAGTGCCACAGTCAGTCCTTTCCGGGAACATCACGGCTGACTTGATTTCCATTTCGGGGCGGGGCATCAGGCTGGCCGTCCGTCGCTGGAGTCCGCGAAATCTGCGCGTCGCAATTGTCGCCGAGAGAGACGATCGCAACCTCGCGGCCTTCAGTTCGGTGACGTCAAGGTGACCGGAGCGGAGTCCGCGGCCGTGGGCGACCACAGAAGGACACGGAAAGGAAGGGAACGTACGTGTCCAGATGTCCGCTGCCTCACGGTTCAGGAATTTGTGGCACGGCCTGAAAGATCAGTCGCTTTGGGGGCCCAAACAAATAGTCAGGGCACAGTGCACGTTATCAACATTCGCAACTAATTCTGCACACGGTACTGTACTCAATAAGCACCAAGGCTTTTCTTTTTTTTTCATTTCTTATGAAGTGCCATAGTGGCGATATAAAATGTTAAAGTGGTGCTCCAAATTTCAGCATTCATCCACATATTGGATAGAAAATATCACATTAGTGTATATCACATGTCTATAATTTTATTTTCACCCACAATTTGGCAATTTCATCCAAGATTTTCTTTTAATTCCAAGTTTTTTGGCAAAAACTTCACAACTTTTTGCCATTTTTTAAGAAAGTTATAGACAATCTTGTTTTTCGGGCAATTAGAGCATCTTCTTGAAAAATAACTTGTAGGATTCATTTATGAATGCAATTTATACAATTTAAAAAAAAATTCCACATGGTTTCATTTGGTTGCTAGAACAATCTCCCATTGATTTAGTGCATTTTAATTGCCTTTTAGAGATAATAGTAATTTAGACTTTCCTTCTATCTTAAATTGACTTCTACTTAAGCATTTTTTGAAGTAAGAAAATTAAGTTTTTTTTATTTTTTATTTTTTTTTCCTAGACTCTCAATTCAATTCTTCACCATAAAGATTTAAAGCTCAAAACTCTGTAGTGCAAAAAATTAAAGTTAGGAAGGTTCAAAGTCAAATAATCTAGTCCCGCAATGTGTTGAAATTTTTTTTTTTTTTCCACTTTAAACGTAGATATCTTGCAATCTGTACGATTAAAAATTCTGAATTTTTTTCACACATTTTCATACTAATTAGGTGTAAGATCCTATGGTTAGATGTGTAAAAAAAATTAAATTTTCTTACTCTTTGCTATAGAAATGGCAGTTTTGAGTCTTTTTGGCAGAAAAAAGGCCTTGGTCTTTTAGAGGATAAGCAGTGCATTTAGGGATTTTTTTTTGGAGGGGGGCTTTCTGGTGCCATGTTGCACTAGAAAAAAATAATTTGGCTATAAAAAAATCCAATTGGAATAAATTAAAGCTTTCCAGGTAGATAAAAAAATAGTCTATGAGGAAAAAAAATTAATTCAAATTTTTGAAATTTTTTTGTTGTCCTCTCTTTCTCTCTCTCTCTCCCCTCCCCCCCCCCCCCCCCCTTCCAAGTTCCTAGCTGTTTGGAGCATAACTTTTGTCCCTAGGCACCCATTGAAAAAATGTATATTCCCACAAAGCTAACCAATATTTCTATCTTCAAAAATGTTTCAAAAAATTAAGACAAAATTTCAGCCCGTAGGTACCTGCCCTAAATTGCCATTTGTCCCCTGAAGGGACAATGATCCTTTAGGTTAAGATAGCAAGATCAAGGCTTTTTTCCATTCTTTATGGAGTGCCAAAGTGGTGATATAAAATATTATAATGGAGCTCTAAATTTCAACATTCATCTACTAGAAAATGTCACATTACCATTAGCATTAGCACGTATTTCTTATCCATAATTTCATTTTCATCCGCAATTTGGCGATTTCATTGAATGTGTTTTTTCAATTTGAAGTTTTCTAGCAAAAAACTTTACGGTTTGTCGTCATTTTTAGCCAAAAAGAATTCTGGTGCAATTTGGCTCTAAAAAGCCAAACAAAAAAAACCTGAGTAGGATGCCACTTATTGCAAAGCTACAGTGAGGAATCAAAAAATTTCCTCGAAAGGAAAATGGATTTGGCATTGAATCCAAGTTGTTTTACATTTGTTGAAAAGCTTCATAGAATTAGTTATGAAATTTTGAAGTTTAAATACAGTAGTGAAACTTGTAAGTTGTTGATGCAATGAGAAAAAAAAATATAATTCTACATTACAGGACGTTTTGGAGCCCATGAGCTTTATAGACCGGGCCTACTTTACCCTCAAGTGCTTCAAGAAAGACAACAAGCCCAATTTCAGAAAGCTTAATAAGTAACATTTTCTCCTCTAAAATATTTAGGTCATTTATTCATACGGATCATCCTTTTTATTTTTTATTTTTGTTTTTGATGTACGCCATTCTTTCTTCTTTCCATTAATATATTACCGTTCCTAGTAGTCTAAGTTGGTAAATAGTATTTCTAAAAGCAAGTGCTAGAATTGTTGGGATATAATTTATTTTAAATTGTGTAGAAAAAAATCGAATCTCTTTATTTTTAGGCATCTATCAAATTACATTTGCCAACTTTGATAATTACACAAGAAGGAATGCCAACCATGACTACCACATACGGACATATGGTATACTATCTTTTTTTGCTTCTTCTACAAATACAAATTTGATGATACACCATGTGAATGAGGTGAATCTATAGCACATGCAAGAAAAAAAAGACACAAGGTATGAGTATCTTAAAGCAATATTTTTTTTGGTCTAGTTATCTTAGTGGTCAAATGACCAATTTTTTAGATAAAATTGTTTGTAAACTTAAGACAAAAGCATAGGATCTTGAAGTTCATATTGAAAATGAGATTGGATAGAATGTAACCATAGGATCTTGTAGTTCAAATTGAAAGTGAGCACCTCAAAAAAATTCAAATTATTTGACCACATAGTTTTGTAGGTATTTGATTTTGAAGTTTGATTTGGGTTAATAGAAAACACGGCAATGCACTTTGAATGAGCATATCTTAGTGAGAATAATTTAATTGATTGAGCTTTCATATTTAGTACTCCGTAAAAGACAATAAATTTCAGAACGTTCGTCTAAAATTTCACAATATTCTAGTCATTTTGCAATTTTGGTGGAGCTTGCAATGCACAAAGGTCATTGAAATGAGAGTAGTATTTGTAGGAAAATTAACAATGGGCACACTTGTCTTCTCTTTGAGTTACTTCGATCTATCTTTTTTGAACTAGGCAGCAATCGCATTAGTTGGTTGACTTTTCAATTCATGCCCAAACTCAACCAAGAAACCATGAGCCCTGCATTATACTACACTTAATTTTTAAAATTTGACAAGGCGGAGTTTAACTTGGAATTTGATGAAACTCCCGCCATTGGATTCATAATGCAATCTATTTTCTAAAAACATGTTTTATGAAAAAAAATTCAAAATTTGAGAATGGGAAGCTCAAAAAAGAGGAGCAGCGACTTGGGTCATTTGGAGTTGAGTATGTTAGATGTGTCAACTATCTTTAAAATACTGGAATCCAGTTAACCAACGTTCAAGCTTACCTATGCAATTATCAAATAATTCAAAATTGTACACTTCCATATATATGTAAACAAATATGAGTCAAACTTTGCTCACCGAATCAGGCAAGGTCCAAAAATTACTTTTTTTTTCTTAACGTCAATTGACAACAACAAGGACTCACAACTTACATAGCAAAAGTTCTCAAAAGAAATTCCACAAATTACCATAGAAGTATACTACACCTTGGTATGCTGTGACTTTTCTTAATAATATTCCTTTTGACTCAATGCATTCAACTGAATCATTCAGCTTTTGTCAATTTCGAGGGCAATTGTTTGTGAAACGGACCCCAGTCCCGCCTTGTCCGGGTCAAACGATTAGTTCTTTTTACATAGATTAACCTTATATTCTATGCTCATCAAATGCATCAAATGTATTCAACTTCACATTGAAACGGAAAGTGCTCCAAAACTATAAATTCTCAACCGTACAACAAGGATAGCTCATCATTTGGGTGCACCTAATTTTTGAAATTTTTGCCACCTGATTCCAAGAGCAGCACTCCAGATTCTCGTTTCTTCAAGCTCTCCGACGTGCAACAGACGAAGACTTAATAAGACTCATCACAAAGTCAGTCACACTCCCTGCAGGAGGCCGGTTCTCCGTCCACCCATCAAGGAAAGCGCAAAGCCCGCCCTTGTCGTGAAGACTAACCGCACAAATAAGTTAATACCTCCACAGTCCGCACTCCCTGTGAATCCCATACACGGAATGCACGTGCAATGGCGTGTCCGTCCTGAGTCCTGATGAGTCCTAACCAACAGCAGAAGGGTGAAACCTGTGGCGCAGCTTTACTGGGGGTCACGAGTGTCTGAGCGATCGCTAGATTGACGCCGCTACAGTTATCGAAATGCAGATGAACCGATCTAGACCCTCACAGACGCCGGCTAACCGCGGTTTACTGACTATTTAGTGACGGAGTAACGGAGCAGGCCTTTTTTCATTATAACGCTCCTGACAACACCACTGACGTCTTCCGGAGGCATTGCAGATTTTTAGAACATGACTCATCAGTCAGGAAGTTTGCTAAAACTGTTTTTGTTTGCATTCGAAACCGACTAATTCAAACTTACTGTTACTGCCGGTTTGCTAAAAGGCAGTAATTAATTGTCACTTTGTCAGTGCTAAGAATGGGGGAAAGTGAATTGGTGTACTTATTAATAAGATACTGAGAATTTCTTGAAGAGGTGCGGAGTAATAAATGGAGGTCCCTGCTGGTCAGGTCACGGACTCGCTGTTCGCGTGCGCAGCGAGATCGCGGTACTGCGAGTACGTGGAGCCAGGATGACTATTTTAGTGAGATGAAGCTATTTGGGTTTAGTTCGTTTTCAATGTTTTGTTCGGTTTCATTTGGAAAAAAGTGGAAGATTGTCTTGAAAACGAAGACTTTTTCTGGAGAACTCAAGGTTCGGAAAGTGTGGAAAATGTAATAATTGAAATATTTTCTTGAAAGAATTAGGTTCTGTAATTATGTTAATCCTTCGGGAGGACATTCCATGGTCGTGCTTGGTCAAGCTTCATTATAGTTTTCTATATTAAAATACCCTTTTTTTTTTAAACAAATGGGAGACCCATAGCATTAAAAAAACCCACCAAGTACAAAACGGCCAAGCCAAAAGGCTGGACAATGAAGAGAGTAAAATACACCTTTCAGTAATTTGACATTTTTCTCATCTGGTATTATATATATAAAGTTTATTTTTTATAATTAAAATATATGAATGAATTTTACATTATTTTTAAAAATAGTTTCTTTAGATGAATGCAATAAACATTATGGTGTACTCCTTGAGCTCTCACTAAGAGAAATTCGAAAGAAAATTTCACAAGTAGTGTATTGTTGCAAAACTAAAAAAAATTTAAAAAGTTTTAGAAGAATTAAAAATGGAAAGAAAAGTAGATTATTGGAGCTACATTTTCTTAGTAAATCTCAAAGACATTTAAAATAAAAAATTATGTAAAATCCAAGTTTGATTTTTTTAATGCGCCCCTCAAGCTTGGTTAGTCATTTAAAAGTTAAATTATACGGAGTACTACTTAATGTTTTGTGACTTTCTTTAACCCTTAAAGGACCAAGGCCATTTTTCTGCCAAATAAACACTCAAAATTGCCGTTTCTATAGCAAAGAGTCAAAAAAATTGAAAATTGATTTTTTTTCCACATTTAAACAAAGGACCTTACACCTAACTAGTATGGCAATGTGTTGAAAAATTTACATTAAGTGAAAAAAACAAGTTTTTCAACACATTGTGGGACTAAATTTTTTGAATTTGAACATTTTTTAACTTTAAATTTTTGCACTATAAAGTTATGAGCTTTAAATCATTATAATGGATATTTGAGTTGAGAGTCTAGAAAAAGAAACTTAATTAAAAAAATTTAATTTTCAATATCAAAAAAATTGTTAAATAGAAGTAGGTACAAGATAGAAGGACAATGTAAAATATTCATATGTTGAATATGGAATTAAAATGCACTAATCCCAACGATGAGATTGTTCTAGCAAAACAACTAAACCATGTGGAACTTTTTTTTTTGAAAAATTGTAAAAATGGCATCAAAAATGAATCCTACAATTTATCTTTTTCAGGAAGATGCTCTAAGTGCCCAAAAAATTAGATTGTCCATAACTTTCTCATAATAAATCCAAATGGAATGAATCAAAACTTTTCAGATAGACAAAAATATAGTATCTATGGGAAAAAAATTGAATTTTTTTTTAAAGTTTTTTTTGTTGCCCCCTCTCCCGTTTTGAGCTTATTTGGGCATAACTGTTTTTCCCAAACACCAATTGAAAAGAAATTATATTCTCTCGAAGCTTATCAGTTTTTCTAACCTCAAAAAAGTTTCAAAAAATCTAGACAGAAATTCAGCCCGTAGGTACCTGCCTGAAATTCAAATGTCCGCCAAACCTTTAGGGGTTAAATCTTGTAAGGATGGACCACTCCCTGTAGGCACCTCATTCCTACAACCATGATGGTGTAGCTTGCACTAGATGAAATTTCATGCCTAAACAAGACCACGAGTTCCCGAACAACGGAAAACAATGGCTAAAAAAATATCAGCAAACAAACTTCATTTATAAAAAAATTAATTGAGAGTAGAAGCCTTTATTTTCAAATGATTGGGAACTTTGCTACATTAGAAATGTGACATGGTCAAGACACCGCCTCATCAAATAATATTACTTAATTTATTATTATTATTATTATTATTATTATTATTATATTATTCAAATAATTTTTATTTATTTGTTTATAATTGTTTAATATTTTGACCACTAGTGCGCTAGTTCACAGCCTTAAAATCACCCTCCCATGGCCTCATTTCTCTTCTAATGGTTGTAAGGCAACCTAATTAGCAATAATTACTTAATTTTTATTCACAATGAAAATTTGCACTTGTACTTGCCAAGAGTTTGACTTGTGCTAAACTTGGATGAAAAGTGCTCCTAATCCTTCAAAATACTCTCATGGCATTCAATCCTAGCAAGTCAAATAATGGCCTTTGAAATCACTATTCATCCTAAGTTTATTAAGCTTTTATCCTACATTCTACTTTATAATTATATTAGTAAAAAAAGAAGCTAGTTGATTTTTAAGATTGTTACGTTACTCCAAATGAATGATAAGTTATTTAGATAAAACATCATCTTTGTTCATTGTAATAAGTTTGGACTCCACATGGATTTTTAGAAGTATAGAGTTTGCTCATTGAGACCTCGCACCAAGATTCTATATACCTAATAGTTGTAGAAAATAGCAAGAATTATGTTTTCAACTTTAAGGTAGAGACTTCTTGTTTTGCAACAAGCATGTATACTATTGTTTTTGTAGAATCAATTATGCCATTTCAAGTTGCAAAGAAAACACATTCGTTTATTGCTAATTTACAAGAAAGTCAATCCAACCGTAATTGGAAAATATACAAAGATATTTTTTCTTTTCTTATTAGTAAATGAGTTCATTGGGTTGCTACAAGATATTAAGATGCCTATTGAATGTAAATGAATGTACATATTTTTGAATGGGTTTTAATACTTATTTTGAATTTTCATTCATGCTTATATATAGATATAAATGACTTCATCGCTCTAATGAAGTTTTCTTCTATGCACTTCCAAATAAATGAAGTATACAACCTTGGCCAAAACTTGGTGTAATAGTCATATTTGTTGCCATTTTTTATTATGAGAATGTCCCCTTCTATAAACTATCCATGTTATCAAAAAGATTATTTACATGATATTAGTGTATGTAGAAGCAAATGTATGCATTATTATTATTAGCAATAAATGTTTTTGCCATGAGCACGAACTGATTTGCATACATGTGAACTTGAACTTGAAGCAAAACACATCAATGTTACACTATTCATGGTATTTAACATTACCTATATTAATTGATTGTAAAATTTTAACTCTTGATGAGTGTTTCTACGAAGAGCATAGATATCTATACAATTCAAAAAAGAAGATCCCTACAACCATATCTAATAAAACTTTTCAACAAAAATAGAATTTCATATCATTTTTCAAAACAAACAGTATAGATAATATAAAATATAATCATTAATGGATTGAGAGCAAAAAAGATAGTTCAATATACATGAAAAAGAAAAATGAGTGTATAGGAGTTGGAATTGGAGTAAAACAATTTGCTTCTATATATGTACTAAAGAAATTTTCTATCTCAAAGACAAACAATGTCGATCATGATAAAATCAAATTGCAAAAGGCTTCCATCTCTAGTAAATATGTAAACTACGCTACCAAGCTACATTATTAGAAACTCGATACTAAAACTGGTATTTATATAGTTTTAGAATACCAGGTTCTTGACTTGAAATTTGTATCTCTTTGTAGTTCAATTTTCAGTGCAAAGATTAAAGCATATCTCCTACAAGTCATAAAATTCTAAGTTTTTTGGTTAAAATTTTGAAATTATTATTATTATTATTATTTGACACAAATAAAGGAGACCTTTACTGGACAAAGTAAAATACAAGGACCTAGTTGCAAGCGGCAAGTAAATGCAAAGAGAAAACAAAAAATACAAAGAACAAAAACAAAACAAGAACAAGCACCCCGAGGGGCGGTGGAAGCCACACCACGTGGCGCGTGGTACCTGAGACGATTGAAAGATAAAGCCGGCCCTAAGGCTAGACAAAGCCCACCGTGGGTTATCATGTACCATCTCTGCAACAATTTCATTCCCACACCACCGTTTCTCAAAACGATACCTAAACAACGTCTCTTGATCCGGTTGCTTGGCCATGGTCCGACAAGCTTTATCCCACCCCAAGCGCCCATAGTCTACAAAGCTCAACCAGATTTGTTGCATCTGTTTAACCCGATTCCAAAGGATAAACACAGCATCATTCTGTTCAATCCATATTGTCCAAAGGATCACACACCTGAAAGCAGCCCAAAAGCCATTGACCTTACTAAACCTGCGTGGGATTCTATCAGAAAAAAAACCCTGTTTTTGTGTAAGCGGCTACCATGGGCCTTGGGCCTCTTTTGAAGAGATCAAAGTGTTTAGAATATGTGTTCCCCATTGCCAAGCATGTTGATCCAATGGGCACTCCCAAAACCTATGAAGAATCGACTCATGAGAATGTCTAAGGCAAACTAGGCAACATGTGTCCACACTCTGTTGGATTCAACCCCTCCAAGCATTCACCGCGACAGCTCGGTGCCACATGAGCCACAATAAACTGTCTTCTTTTGGAATTCGGGACTTAGTCCACACTGTTTGCCATCGAAGCCTGTGTGTGAATGGAAGAATGCCCTGCTACTTTCTTTCAACCACATCTGGAATAACATGTTTGTCTCTAAACATTTCCCTTCATCGTGCTGTACTAAAATGCAAAAAAAGGGTCGGTCCTTGACTGGATAACCATTGTAACCTAAGAGGATCCCATTTGAGACGATCCACACGCCCATAATATAGAAGGATGAGAGACTTCTGAGCTCCCCTGATGATGTTGGCTACTCTGACCCGATGAAAGGCACACATGTGGCTCCATCACCTCTTGGCGGGTTTGCTAGCAGGGCAACCAACTGTTTAGTAACCATGCCCAAGGCAGGGAGAAAGACAAAAATTCTGGTACCCCAAGGAAAATACCAGCTTTGACAAGGGCCACCAATGGTGATACGTAATCTAGATCGAGCTTGAAGAACCATCAGTGGTTGATTTGTATCCTCCTGGTCAAAGCACCCGACCCATTCATTGTTTTCCGGTGGGGAATATTTGGTGACAAGCAAATTACCCCACGTTTTCTGGATTGATAATGTTGACGCTTCCCACGCCCCTCCCTCTTCGGGCTACAAGCCGAATTGCGTCATTGCTTCCGCTTTGGTGAGAAATTGAGAATCTGTCCATGCGTTTCTAATATGTCCTAATATTGCTTTGTGAAGCTCAGCTGCCCGCACGCGTGAAAACCCTGGGCCAATTTGGAGCGATATGGATGACCACCAAAAGGATTTGCAAAGTAATTCCTCTGGTAAGGACGGTTGATTGGTAACTACGTTTCCAACTAATTTCTTCCAGGCTTCGCATGCTCGATTCCATGTCTTTGATCCGTGTCTTGCTTGAAATTTAGGCAAGGTGAAATATTTGAGGCAAGGGACTCAATTACCCCCACCAGGGCTTTTTTTTTGGACCAGTGTCCACCCCTCTGGCTTCTCAGCAGAGGCCAGTATTTGGAAGGAGGGACGAACATAGGCCAAAATTCTAACAATCTGGCACCATGGTGCCAAAAAAAAAAGCCCTGACCCTCACTATATGGCTGAAAATGTGAAAGCCTATATTTTAGTACCACATGTAAGTTGGAACTATTAGGCTCACAGGCTTTGAGTACCCACTTAGCCATGAGGGCAATAAGTGCATCAACTGGGTTAATGAGGCCAACTCCTCCTTTGGCCTTACTTTGGCAGCATTGCAGCCAGACCACTTTTGCCCTTGAACGATGAAGAGACCCAGACTACATATAATTTTGGACAGCACTCTTATACTTAGCCACCCTTGCTAGAGTCCTAGCCCATATGGCGATAACGAAAAAGAGAGTAGAGAGCAGTACATGGTTGACCACTATCATTCAACCAGCTGTATTAACTTTAGCAGTGCACAAAATTCCAACTTCTTATGGATTCTTTCAAGAAGGAATGCATCCACATCACATGAGCTCAAGTTGAGGCCAAAAATGGATCCTAGGAGCTTGTTAACATCCCCTTCTTCGGCCCACGGTAACTGCAGCTGTTCTGTCCAACAAGGTCGCCCTAAACCATCCTTGGACCACCAATATCCGTAGGGTTTGTCCTAGTTCATAAGCAGACCTGAGCCAAGGCAAAATGTATCTAAGGTATAGATTAGGCTGCGCAAGACAGTCTCCTCCCCTAACAAAGTAAGAGAAATATCATCCGCAAATTGAGCCATAACTTCTTGCCTGTCTTCCACCGAGAGTGTGATGCCTTTAACTGTCCCATCTTAAACCCCTAGTTTGACCATGAATTAAGGACCTCCAAAACAATAAGGAATAAATAAGGGGCTAAGGGACATCCTTGATGGACCCCTCTCTGAATCTCAAAAGAAGGAGAGTGAACTCCATTGACTTTCATTGCTGCTCGAGCGTTTTGGAATAGTAATTTCACCATAGAGATGAATTCCGCAGAAAAGCCCATTGTAACCATAGCACAAAACAAGAAGTCCGGGTCAACCATGTCATATGCTTTGCTAAAATCAAGTTTCATAAATATGACAAGTTAGCCCGAGTGAACCACCCAATCAAGTGTCTCATGAGTCAACAAAATGTTATCCAAGAGGAACCGCATGGGAAGGAACGCAGACTGGTCTAAAGAAATGATCTGCATGAGAACGGGTTGTAATCAAATTTTAAAGGCTTTAGCATAGATCTTACAAGCCACATTCAACAATGTAATCGGCCGCCAATTGGATAGCTTCTCCCTCTCACCCCCCCTTGTGAAGTAGGGAGAGCAGTCCGTTAGTAAGCCCTAGTGGCATGGTATCGGTGAGAATAGCTTTTGTGATCATCGTAAAATAGTCGTCCTTAATAACATCCCAGTATTTCTTAAGGAAATCTTTGATAACCTCGTCCGGTCTTGGTGCCTTATCTGCATCCATTCCTTTTAGGGCTTCCTCTAGCTCGATCAAAGATAAAGTTCGCTTCAGTGAGTTCTGTAGGTCTAATGAGACTCGGTATGACACCCCTCGTAAACAAAAGAGCTTGGCCCCTTCTCTTTCATGAGAGCTCTGATCAACTGTGTAAAGCTTTGCATAATACTCTGAGCAAATCATTTCCAACTGGAGTTGATTGGAGTGAATGGAGCCCTGAGAATCTTCGAGTGCTGTAATGTGAGAGCCATCACCCCGGTCCTTGTGAGCCTTAAAAAACTCCTTTGAACAGGCATCACCAACCCTTTTCCACCGAACCTTGTTTCGTACCTTAAGGCCTTCAATGTAATGTTTCTCAACTGTGCTCAACTTTTTCCCGAGGTCACTTAGCCGTCCTTGACATAATCCGTTAGCAGAATTAGCTTGAAGGTTTTCTATAGCCTCAGTAAGCTGGGAGCGAAGGTGAGCTTCCTCCACCCTTTGTAACTGTGCCGCCCTCACGCAGTACTCTTTGTAGTACTTAACTACTATACGTAGTTTTCCAAAGAAACTCAAAGAGTGATTGGAAGCCCATATCAACTCAATCCGTGAGCGCACCAAAACATCATCCAAGTATTTGGAACTCATCTTATAAAAAGACTTCCGAATGGCTGAGGCTTGGATGATAAACTAACCCCAAACCGGTAGATGGTCCGAGAAGTTACAATCTCCTTTTATGTAATATTCTTCCACCACGCTGGAGAGACCTCCATCAGGGAGGAAGGAGTAAAAGCGATCCAACTTAGCCAAAATCCTTACACCATCCATCCTTCGGTTATCCCAAGAGTACTTGAGAGGATTGGAATTTGAAAAATGGTCTTCCACATGGAGAGCCCCCTTTAGCTGTATAAAGGCTTGCCGTTCATCAGGAGAGATAAGTCTCCCACAACTTGTGGATTTTGTCAACCCTGTTCTCAACGAAATTCTAGTCTCCACTCAAGATCCATTTGCAATCTTTGGCCATGCAAGCCAGAAGTTTGTTCTACAATTCCACACGCTCTCTCTCAATTGTGGATGCGTAGACGTTGAGTATCGATAAATCACCTCTAGGGGTGCCACTCAATCGCACCCACTGAGCTCTACCACATTGTGCAGACGCTGATGAAACAACTAAATGTTTTATAGCCGGCGCCACCCAAAGACAAACTCCACCTTTGCCAGCTCCAACATCCCCCAAATTGTGTCCATAGCCTAGTGCCGCCTCTTTCCCAAAGAATTCTGCTCAAGGCCAGATGGATTCTCCAAAAGCTGTCAGACGAGATCCTCTAAGTTTATGTTCCTGAAAACAAAGAAAATCAACACTGTATCGTAATAATTCTTAACTACATCCCATTTGCCAAGGTCATTAACCCCTTGGAGGTTTTGAGACATAATTGTAACCTTCATAATTTGGATGGGGGATTTGGGGGGAATACTAAAGGTCCCCTGGTAGCTTCTCTGAATCCTTCATCCATGGGTGTGTCTGCCATACTCACCCCCGATCTCACAGGCGTACTCCGTTTGCTTTTCAAGATAGAAGCACAGAGTTTTTTTAGCCGAAGTGGACACATCAGCTCGGCGTTGCAACTAAAAATCAGATAGCTGAGTGGCTTTAGGCGTGTGAAATCCCCCTGATGTTCCAACTTCAGCATCGCATCTAATTCGGTACCACTCCACTGCTTCGGCTTGCATATTCACCAAGAGCTCATTCCAAGAGTTTGACCACTGAATTAGCTGGGCGGATTTTTCCAAAGGCATTATTCTTTATCAGTTCAAGAAATGATCAATAACAACTTGGATTAATAAGAAAAACAAAAATCTCACAAATCCACCATTATATAAACTTACAAGATATAAGTTCATGGAAAGATTACAAATGTTTCATCTACATTCAACTTCAGTAGGAATTTTTACTTTCTTATTTCAAATTATCAATTGGAAAAATATTGATAACTGCATTAGTAGACCTATACCTATGAATATGGCTTGTATTTTCTTCATGGAATAAATGTTGTTTTGAGAATACCAAAAATAAAAAAATAAAAAAATAAATGAAAAAAGAAGCAAAGGTAGGTATACAACTTTGTTTAAAATTTGCATTAAATTATTCCAATTAAAAGTTTTTTTGATCAAAATTTCTTAGGTATATTCTCGACCCGTTTTCCAGCATATTGACTAAAATGCACAAGCTATAGGCATATGTGATTTTTCCTAAAAATGTTGATAGACAAAACTTCGCCTTTTCGAAGGGTTAGAAAAGCCTTTATTTTGAAGTTTAGCTAGGCACATTGAACTTGCAATCAATGGGAATATTCACTCTAAAATTTTGGGAGAATGTAATTGAACAAGTTAACCTTTAAACACCGAAGCGGACGTTTTGCGGTCGATGAATGACAGGGAATCACCTTGTATAGGACATAAATGCAACTATTCATCTTTGAAATTTTGTTGGGAAAAGGGGATATCATGAATAGTATTTTGACCTCCAGTGAGCACTTTTGGTTTATTCAAAATAGTTGATATCATACAAAGTCAAAAAAAATGATTTCCATGGTCACCAGCTTAGCATTCAAGAGTTAACCAATGGATCCTACAATTGGTTTTGTTAAAAAATAATTATTAATGATGATTTTTTTTTTTTTTGAACAAATGGAAAAAACATTGCATTTAAAAAATCCACAATACAAAACAGCCAAACCAAAAGCTAGAGAATAAGGATAAACGAGCACAGACAAGAAAGGTCATAACTATATTATAAAAAGGAGCTAGGATGGGGAGGAATCTTGTTTCAAATGAATCCAAGTTTTATCAAACTTCCGCCATATAGAGTCGGCCTGATGACGGTGTTGTTTAGACGTCAAGTAACCCTTCATTTGCGCCGCCCATCCAGAGTCAAGGAGGGTATCCCAAAGAGCTTTTTGAGAGAAATCCGGAGGCCACTTGTGTGGAATGAAAATCATGCTATGCCATGTTGATTGAAAACCATCAAGATTTTGACCTTACCTTGGAGATGGGTATTTTGAAGCAGTTTTAGCCCTCTCACAAAATATGAAAAAATTTTAGGGGTTGACAACTGAAATCTTTCCAGAAAAGAAATGGATGAAAATCATCCGTTTCTCAATATGGAAAAAGAGCTGTTGACAATCCTATTGAAAAAGCCCTATTTTGGCTACAGTACTCATAACCTCAGTACCGGATTGACCAGTCCTTGAATGAGACCGGTTAAATTTAACTTATCTTCAACTCCGTTGAATATCCACGCACGCTTTTGCTTTTTCCGTTTGTTTTTTCTCTTTATTCAATGTAACCTTGAACTTTTTAGGCTTCCGGCATAGGCGCATTGGCTCCGTTCAGCTGTGGGTTGGAAAAGGTACGGAAAAGGCAAAAGATCAGTTCCATCCCTGCTGGAGAGAGACCGAAAAGCACATAAGGTAGCCTAATAAGCCTATTACCACCCTGATTTGGAACCTGAGTATCCTGGGGCCAATTCCAAGAGGGGTACATATTTCTCAGAGGTGTGCTCTTGTTTCATGAATCAAACCGAAGTAGATTTGTAATTTTTCGATTAAAATTGTATTTTTGTGAATTTTTGAAGTGGTTTGACCTAAAATTACAAAACTGCCTAAAGAGTAAGGTCAAAAACATCCCATAAACAACTTATTATTGCCTTAACATGTAAGGAAGAAACACCCAAAGCTATCAATATAAGCAATTCAACATAGTTGGAGTTCACTTTTTTGTAAAAATAATATTTTTGTAGTATTAGTGAGTGAAAATCATTTATATTACAAAAAAAATAGATTTTTTGGTTATAGTATGTAACTTCTATGATTTTTCAAAGTAGCGGCTCCCTAGACCACGGAAACTGTCACATAAAGTAGACCCAAAACTGAAATTTGCAAAAAATTGGTAGTCAACAAATGAGGTGTCTTTACCTGTATGCATAGGCAAATTAAGTAAAGCATTTCAAGGACAGGTTAGTGGGACATTAGAAGAGATTTGAGGGCATTAGAGGGCCATTTCAGGCCCGTTTCCAATGCTGTCCCGATTCTGTGAACAACCGGTACGGGTTGTCAGAATTTTTTTTTCAAAAATAAAAAAATGAAAAAATATAAAAATTTGCCCAAAATATCATTCTAAGCAAAAATAAAAATAAAAATGAAAATAAAAATAAAAATAAAAATAAAATGAAATGAAAATGACGTAGCACTCTCTCGACTACGTCAGCCCAACAGCTTTCCTGCATTCAACGTTGCGGGAACGCAGGATAACTTGTGGGCTTTTGGAGGCTTCAAATCTCTTCTAACGAGTCTAGGGACAAATTTAAAGACAATCTAGGGTACAGAAATGGAAACAAGTGTGCTAATGCATTAGAAGAGATTTGAGGCCTCCAAGAGCTTGTGAGTTATCATGTGTTCCCATAGGATTCCCACGTTGTAGAACGCAAGAAAGCTGTTGGGCTGACGTGGTCGAGAGAGTGCCATGTCATTTTTGAAGAAAAATAAATAAATAAATTTGCTTAGAATGATATTTTGGGCAATTTTTTATTTTTATTTTTATTTTTATTTTAAAATTCTGACAGCCCGTATCGGTTGTTCACAGAATTGGGAGAACATTGGGAATGGGCCTAAAACGGCCCTCCAATGTCCTCAAATCTCTTCTAATGGGAGTTTCTATCTTAACAATTGGTATTTAAGTTTTCACTAATGAAGGATTGACATCCTATTCCTTTTGGCATTAATGAACTGAAATTGTCCAAAAAATGAACAGATTTGGATATTGTATTGAACAGAATTGGGGCCAAAAGTAGAAAAATGGAATTGGGCAATGAATGGTGATTGGCTACTCTACCTCTCATTTACTTTAATGAACTAATGAAATACTGCATCCATCACTTGACATTGGTCTTCTTTAGCCCCTAAAGAGCCAAGGTGCATTTCTTAGCTACATAGCGATTTTGGGCAAGCTAGAGTGAATGACAATATAAATATTGTAGACTACAATTTTAATAGAAGGTGTGGACAAGTAATTTCTTTCATGAGTACTAAATCTCATAACTAAATATGAGTAAAAAGTTATGCCCTAATATATTAATTTTTTTGTAAATGGATAGTTCAAACAAACCCCAATTAATCATTTTTTTTGTAACATAAATTTGAAATTAGTTTTTAATATATACGTATATGTGGAAAACTTTGAATCATTCCATTTTAATCAATGAGATGAAAGTTATGAGGAATTTTTGTTTGGAGGAAGTTATAAATCTTCTACTCTAAAATTAACTTTGAAGTCCTGACTTTAGCTCAATTTTCAATATTTAAAAAAAAAAAAAAAATTAGGATGTAGATTATTTAGTACAACATTATAACAACATTAATACCATTGGGATTGGCATTTATCAATTTCATAACTAAATTCTTAACAATTTAGTACTTTGAATCATTCTCTACTTCTTTCTACTTACTATTTTTTCCTATATGTTGTACAATTCCAAATGATTTGAAATTTTTCAAGCATGTAGCCAACTTTTTTTGAAGAATGAATCCAAAGAAGCACCAACATTTTCAACATTTTTTCACACAAATGTGAAGTGCAATTGCCCTAATTTTTGCAGGACCAAAAAAAGGATTTTTATTAATTCAAATGCTAATATCTTGCAATCTACACAATGAAACTTTTTGAAATATTTACCACATATTTTCAAGTGAGCATATTATAGTATCCTATGGTTACATACATGTGTCCAAAAAATGATCTTTACCAAAATTTGGTACTTGTACTACATTACAGAAAAAACGGGGCATCTGAGGGGTTGCTCCACGGCCCTCTGAGTACCCTGTAGAATGGATCTTTTGAGGCCAAAAAAGTGATTTTTCCCCTATTCTTGCCCACCAAAGCTTGCGGTGTCGGATGCTTGGCAAAGGCCTGAAAACCAATTTTAAAGAGTTAAAAAATCAAGGTTAAAGCACTCTAATGCACCTTAGTCTTGATTTTTAATTAACTTAAGTTAGGATAAAAAAAAATTAGCCAAATGAAGTGGCTTTTGAAAATGGTTTTCTTCGACAACTAGCTTCAAAAGCCACTTTGTTTATTGGTGGTTTAATGTGACTTCATTTGTTCAAATGGCACTTGCTTAGTTTAGTGTGTTACAATACGTGGTAAGAAACTTTTTATACTAGTGGGGTGGGAGTAGGGGAGACAATGCATGTGGGCTATATGAATTTGGAAGAAATAGAGCTTGGTTGCTCATTTTGAAGTAGAATCCAAAAATGGTGTAAAAAATGAAATTTCAAAGTTCATTTAGATATAGTAGAAAAACATTTTTGAAAAACTTTGGACTAAAAAAAAGTAGGGGAATTATGCTACCTTTCATCTCCAAAAATCCGTTGATGTTTCAAGCCTCTACTTAAGAGTTATGGACGAATTTGAAAGAGGGGTTAGAAGGAACATTTGTTTGGACATTTGTAAAAACCCTCTTTCAAATTTGTCCATAACTCTTAAGTAGAGGCTTGAATCATCAAATGGATTTTTGGAAATGAAAGTTAGCATAATTCCCCCATTTTTTTTTAGTTCAGAATGTTTTCTAAAAAGTTTTTCTACTGTGTCTAAATGAGCTCTAAAATTTCACTTTTTACACCATTTTTGGATTCTACTTCAAAATGAGCGACCAAACTCCATTTCTTCCAAATTCATATTGCCCACATGCATTGTCTCCCCTACTCCTATCCACTAGTATAAAGAGCTTTTCTCGACAAGTTCTAACTCATAAAACTAAACAAAAGGCTTATTTGATATTTATATTGTTTCAATTAACCCCTAAAAGTCCATTGTCCCTTTGGAGAATAAACAAGATTTTTGGCAGGTACCTACGGGTTGAATTTTTGTTGTAGTTTTTTGAATTTTTTTGAAAATAGAAAAATTGCTAAGCTTTATGGAAATACAATTTTTTTTTTCAATCGGTGCTTGGGAAAAAAAGATATGTTCAAATAAGCTCAAAACAAGGGAGAAGGGGTAGCAAAAAAAAAATTTAATTTTTTTTTTAATTTTTAATTTTTTTTTCTTATAGATTATATTTTAATCTATTTGGAAAGCTTTGATTCATTTCATTTGGATTTGTTATTTGAAATTTATGGACAATCTTGTTTTCTAGGCACTTAGAGCATCTTTCAAGAAAAAAATAACTAGTAGGATTCATTTTTGAATGCAATTTTTACAATTTAACCCCTAAAATTTCATGACTACGTAATCACCAAAAACGCTCCAAAACTGCCATTTCTAATACAACTACCAAATTTTTGGAAAAAACAATTTTTGACACATGTAACTATAGGATCTTGTAGTATGATATTTTGAAAACATGTGGTAAAAATTTGAGAAAATTCCACCGTGTGGATCATAAGATATAAGCATTCAAAGTCTTGAAAACCATTTTTTCAATCCTGCGAAAAAATGGACAGCTGCACTTTGCAAGCTCACTTTTCAATGAAAAAATGCCGATGAAGGTGGTGCTTCTTTGAATTCAGTTTTCTAAACAAGTTGTCTATATTCTTGAAAAATTTCACATCATTTGGAATTGTACAACATATAGGAAAAAAATTGTAAGTAGAAAGAAGTAGAAAATGATTCAAAATACTAAATTGTTAAAAATTTAATCATGGAATTTAAAAATGCCAATCCCAACGGTTGTAATGTTACAATAATCAATCTACATCCTAGGATTTTATTTTTTTCCAAAAATATTGAAAATTGAGTTAAATAAACGACTTTAAAGTTTTTTTTAGAGTAGAGAATCCATAATTGCCCGCAATTCAAAAACCCTCATAACTTTTGACTCATTGATTGAAATGGAATGACTCAAAGCTTTTTAAGTATATATAAATGTAGAGAACCAATTTCAAAAAAAAAATTCGGAAAAAATGATTTTTTCTAATATGCCCAAACTGCCCAGTTACGAAAAAAAGTAACATATTAGGTCACAACTTTTTACTCATATTTTGATTTGTCATGAAACTTGGTACACGTGAAGATATTCCTTGCCCCCACCTTCTATGAAAATTTCAGCCTCAAATATGGATATTTCTAGTCACACATACCTGCCCAAACTTTCTATACGACCAAAAAACGCATGTTGGTCCTTTAGGGGTTAAAAAAAAAAAGTTCCACTAGATTTAGTTTTTTTTCTAGATCAATCACCCATTGGGGTTAGTGATTTTTAATTCCATTTAAAGATATTAATATTTTTAGATTTTCCTTCTATCTCATACTTATTTCTACTTAACAATTTTTTTAATAATGAAAATTAATTTGTTTGGATTTTTTTTTTACTAGACTCTCTACTCAATTCTCTACTATAAAGATTTAAATCTCAAAACTCTATAGCACAAAAAATTCAAGTTGAAAATGTTCAAAGTCATAAAATCTAGTTTGACAATGTACTGAAAAAATTGTTTTTTTCACTTTAAATGCAGATATCTTGCAATCTTTGCGGTCAAAAATTCTGAAATTTTTCCACACATTCTCATACTAGTTAGGAGTAAGATCCTACAATTAGATGTGCAAAAAAATATTTTTCAATTTTTTTACTCTTTGCTCTAAAAGTAGCACAAGCTGAATGCTCACTTCAACGCTTTTGGGGAAGTATCAAACCAACTTGTTAATAGCTTGGTATGTCAATATGGAGCAATCCTCCAATGGTCTCAGATTTTTTGTAATGAGAATGATAGTTTGGAGCTTTTTTGGTGAAAACATAGTCAAGGAACTTTAGAGGTTAATATCACCTTTTGTAAAATAACATCCTCTATGATCTCACTATAGTAAGCAATAGGAATTGTCATATCTTCTTCTTCTCCCTATTCTCAATCTTTATAGAATGAAGACAATGTTCTCTCTTTGAATGGCAAAGGACTAGTCTTCATGTAATGAAGACAATATACTTTCTCCTTGAATTACAAAGGATCAATCTTCACTGAATGAAGACAATGCACTCTCTCCTTGAACTGCGGAAGGCCCATTCTGTGAAGATTGAGAAGCTTTTCTTCTTCTTCTTTGATGGTGAAGAATGGGCATAAAGATTGAAAAACTGTGAATATTGATAAATTGTAGAGAAGGTTAATAAACTGTGTCCATTCTCATTCTTCACACAGTGGAAAGGGGAGTCATACCTTTTTCATAGAAAAAGGCTTCTAACGGCTCCTCTTTTCATTGCACACCTTCTCATTCTTCATAAAAGTTTCATTCTCAAAGAAGGTGTTTGATTCTCAAAGAAGATTTATTGTATCATTTTCCTTCTTTAACCCTTCAAGGATCAAGTCGTCATCAAGTGACTAATTGGAAATTTCAATTGGATTCAATATTGAATGGATCTATTTCAAAAGGTCAGAACACTAGCAGTTGAGCATAGAAATGCGAATATATGAGCCATTAGCCTACGTATAAATAAAATATCCCATAGCCATTGAAGTATTTATAACTTAGACATCTACTCCTTCCATCCCAAAATGATCTTCCTATTGGACAAAATGTTCCAAACTAAGGCTAAAAATAACATTTAAAAAACATGTTTCACGTTGTAAATAGAGTTCAGTGCACTCCTATTGTCCTGTCTAGAAAATTCAAATTTTAGAGACCTTTCTAAAGTCCAATTTTGGAATACTAAAATGTAGAATTTTGAGATCAAGAAGCATTGGTGGGCACTTAACTCCTAAAGTTCCATAACTATGTTATCCTTGAAAACTCTCCAAAATGGTCATTTTTTGAATCTTTTTTTTGACACATACAACCATAGGATCCTATAGTTCACCGGCCTGAGAACACATAGAAAAAATTTCAGACCCTTCCACCATGTGGATTGAAAGATATGAGCATTTGAAATTTCAAAATTGCTATATTGGGTCTTGCAAAAAATTGAGCAGCTGCACTTCGCAAGCTCACTTTTCTATGAAAAATGTCCAAAATGGTGGTGCTTCTTTGGATTCTTTTTTTTTAAACAAGTTGTCCACATGCTTGAAAAATTTCACATCATTGGAATTGTACAACATATAGGAAAAAAATAGTAAGTAGACGGTAGTACAAAATGACTCAAAATACTAAATTATTAAAATTTTGATTATGGAATTGAAAAAAGCCAATCCCAATGGTTGCAATGTTTCAATAAACAATCTACATGCTATGACTTTATTTTATTTTCAAAGTATTAAAAATTGAGTAAGATAAAGGACTTCAAATTTTATTTTAGAATAGACATTACAAAAAATTTTAGCCCTCGAGAGGTCTACTTTAGTGCTTCCCTTCACAAAGGGACTATGAATTCCTCGCAATGGAATTCACAACCCCTTTGGCCACTATTCATCATCAATGATGAATAGTGGCCGCAATAAAAAGTATTATATGAGTATTAAAATAATAATAAATGTTAAATTGCATTAAAATAATTATTAATAATAAAATAATACTTTAAATAATAACTAAATAATAATTTAGGCTAACGAGGATAATTTTGACCACATCAGATTTGGAATTTCTGAATTTTCCTATTTATTTTAATAATAATAAAATTTTCAATTTTTTAAAATATTTTCTAAATTATATTATTAAACTGTCCCAACCAAATCAGGTTTTGCAGTTCGTCAGGCCCTTCTCCCTCAATTTTTTTTTCTTTTTCCCCCCCCGTTTATTTGGCCAACATTCCCTGCTATCCAGAAACTCACATACCTTCCCCGGCCTTAGTTTTCTTGTAATAGACTCCACAACTACCCACAAACAAAAAATGCTCATAACTTTTGACTCATTGATAAAAACAAAATAATTCAAAGCTTTATATATATATATAACACTATAGAAAATCAAATTTTTGTTTTTTGAAAAAGTGATTTTTTTTTTATCTGCCCGGACTACTCATTTATGAAAAAAAGTAACATATTAGGCCATAACTTTTGATTCGTATTTCCAAATATCATGAAATTTAGTGCATTTGAAAGATATTCTTTATCTCCATCGTCTTTTAAAATTTGGGCCAAAAATATAAAAATCTCTAGTCACACGTACCTATCAAAGTTACTATGTAGCCAAAAAATGCATGTTGGTCCTTTAGGGGTTAGTCGTTGATTGCAAGGTCATCATTTTGTGGGCAATTAGTATGGGCCCAAGACCATATGTCTTTCTTCCGTCTCCCAAAGCTTCATCTCCTTCAATCAGACAACACTCAAAGAGATGCTATAATAAGAATGAACTATATTGATTGACCACTTCCATCATTTCATTTGTCTTTTGATTGATGATTGCATAGATGGAGGGAGAACTACTATCCCAAGTTGTTTTGTTGGTCCCAAATAACAATCCAAAGCCACACCTGATTGATTTGCAATGTCGCAAAGTGCAACAAAAATATCATTTTGAGACAAAAAATTAAAGCCATTTTGAAGATCATTTTGAAATGGAGAGAATATAATATAGGTATTTATAGCCATAAATACTTTATAATTATGGAAGGTTTCTATATTATACACTTATAACATAGGTGTCTAGACTCTAGACACTAGAGCTCATGATCCTAGAGTCACGTACTACCAGTAAGAGCCCGTTGCCATTGAGCAATCGAAGGTCTAGCAACTGGACCTGCACTTGGAGGGGTTAGAACCTCTAGGGCTTGTAATTGCGTCTTGGACGGCCGGGAATCAGAGGCTAAAGTTCCTGTTGCAGCTATGGTGCTCTGAGCTTTTGCTACGCTTTCAGTGAGGAGCTCTGGTAATTCCAAAACATCAATCATTATTGTTATTGCTTTTTTTTTAAACTCTGGCCTTATTAGGCACTTTCAAATTGTCATTTTGTGCAAAAGTGGAGGGTCCAGTCGACCCTCCAAGTCCTCCAGGTCTACAAACCTGGTTTACTTGGACTGGAGCTTGTAGGGCCGGTTGGACCTCCAACTGATGCTCCTATTGTCAATGGAGGTCCCCTGGACCTCTCGCTCCTGGAGGTCCAGGAGTCCAATGGAGACAGGCTCTAAGAACCGATTTCCATTTAGATTTAGACCTCCCATTATAGAAAATTTCAGCCCATTTCAGGGCTGTTGGAAGTTGACATGCCATGCTATTGTTTGCATGGCCTGTCAACTTCCAAACTGCTCTTGGTGAGCAGTCAAAGTCTCTGACTACTCACCGGAGCAATCAATTTCGGCAGAATTTTTTTTTTTTTAAGATTTTCAATATATATATAATAATAATATATATTCAAAATTTTCGGTTCTTGCACCATTGTTGCTGCAGTTTCAACAAGGCAAAATAGGGGAAAAACAAGTTTTTTTGCAAAATAAAAGCAAATTTCAGGGTACCTCGGAGAGCTATAAGGCAGCCCTCCGGAGGCTTGAAATTTCTTCTAATGAGGAATTGGAGGCTTGCATTCAGGAGCTAGAGCATCTAGGCCAGGAATCCAAGACATTTCCATTGGGAGCTCGTACCCACACTGACTTTAGCCACAGTAAAAAGTGAGTCGACCAACAACATATGTTGCACTCGCCATCCAAAGTGGTGCAACTACAAGGCGCAAAATTTGTTTTTTTCTTGAAATAAGCCCCTTCCAGACCAGGGTCCAAGCCATTCAGCTCTGCAAAGCCGATTTGCAAGGGCTGGAGGCTGGAGGTCCAATTCGGAGGTCCGACTGGATGAAGAGCTCAATGGAGAGCTCCTGGACCTCCCGCTCCGAGAGGTCCAGGAGCCCAATGGCAACAGGCTCTAACACCCCTACCTCTTACCGGGTCAACTAGGAGGGCAACACTAGGGCCTCGCACATGAGCCCTCACGGCTCGGTGAGGGACCCAACGTGAGGGCCGAAAAGGCCGGGTTGGGGCTTCGCAGCCCGAACCATGCAGGCCCGGTTTCTCCATAAGGGCTGGCCCGTACGGACTAGCTTTACCCCCTTTTCCTAATTCTGGGTGAAGCTCATACTCTTCTCCTACTATACTCTTCTCCTACTGACGAAGTCCCCCCAAGCAACCTCGCAAATTGGGGGTGGGGGCCCGCCCAGCTGGGTGAGGGACCCGATCCAGCCCTCACGGCTTACCATGTGCGAGGCCCTACTGAGGCCGCAGCCACCCTCACCAACCACGACAAACCAAAGATCAGATGCCGTCTAATTTCTACTGAGGAACAGTGGCGATGCTGTAACCAGTAACAGAACTGTAACCACTAGATCACCCGCGACATTTCTTGCTGCAGAAAAACTGACCGTCTAGCTAGCCAGTCTGCAGCACAAACTCCAAACTCCGGACTCCAAAATATCTTTGATTATGTATGTACGTCCGCTGAAGTACTTTTCTTCCAGGCATCGTCGGAGACCTTGACCTAGTGAAGCCTACTCATTCTCCAACCCACAGTCAAGTAGACCCTCCCATATCGAAATCTCGAAGCTCTTTCACTGTAGAGAGTGGAGAGTGGAGACTCCTCCGATCCTTTCTGGAAGCAGTACCCGCCTCCCCATTCAAGATTTTTGTTGTCCTCGTCGTCCACGTGACCTGGGTTAGACCAAATTCTGTAGCGAGCATTGCAGCCCCATCTTGGATTCGAGGATTCCGCTTCAGTGTGGTGTTGCGCAATCACGGAACCACCCGATGTGCGGCGGTACAGTAGTGCCGTTGAAATTCGATCGCCTGGCTCCGGGTGCAGAGATCGACGATATTCGATCAGCTTACTGCATGTAGCCGGTTCCGGATTAGTTGAACCACTCCGTCCGTCAAGATGATTGAAGGAGATTTCTGGCTTTCCATGATTGAAGCTAGTAACTGAAATAAAACCACAAGCAGCAGGCCAGCCAGGTGGTTCTATCTGCGGCAGTGACAAACCAAGCTGAGAGCTTGACACGTGTAAAATAATATCAGAATTTTCAAAAATGTTTAGATTAAAGAGGGGAGAGTCAAAGGTTCGTGGGATGCGAATATGCGATTGCACTGCTGCTTTGAATAATAAGGCAACTAGTTTTTCAATAAAGGAAAGAAAAAGGTGCTGATATTAAACTTTCTTTTTCTTGAAACAATACTCTATTGAATATCCATTATCAATTTAATTTGGATCCCACAATTGCTACCTACTCTATTTCAATTATTTTATGTGTACACCATCATGACCCATTGTTGTAATTTTCATGTATTTGGATGGTCACGTATTCATCTTAAATTTTTTTTTTCCTACCAAATTACATAGAAGCACTCTTAAATTCAATTTTGACAAATGAAGTAAAATATAAAATTGTATGCGCTTCTTAATCTTTGAAGGTCCATGCATCCAAAAAGTGAATGCACCTTGGTCAACCTTCATTGCAACTTTCAAAATATGCATTTGGGGTATATGTTTTAAATTTTTTTAAATGAAGTTTGACAAGTTTTGGTTCTTCCTCATTTCAAAACTTTGAAAAAATAAAAAAAATGGAATGGATTATTACAGTTGCAAGCTTGAAACGTCAAATTCCAAATTATACAATAATGTGTGTTTTTCATTTGACTTTTCTTCTTCTAAATTTTGTTTTTAGTTTAAGTCTTTAAGTTTTATTGCTCCATTGTCCCTTAAGACTTTGGGTAGGCTCCTATAGTCTCAATATTTGTTGTGCTTTTTTGAAACGTTTATGAAGATAGAAAATCACATTAGCTATTTTGGAGAATATTATTACTATCAATGTTAAAAGCAAAAGTCATAGCATAATAAGCCCAAGTTTTAATTTGACAGGATAAAAAATTTGCACAAAAGTTAAAAATTAACCCCTAAAGGCCCAAGTGTCCGTTCAACGGACAAGTGGGATTTCAGGCAGGTACCTACAGGCTGAAATTTTGTCCTGATTTTTTGAAACTTTTTTAGAAGATAAAGAAACTGATAAGCTTTGTGGGAGTATATTCTTTTTTTCAATCGCTGCCCGGGAAAAAAAGTTATGCCCAAATAAGCTCAAAACAGGGGAGAGTGGTCAGCAAAAAAATTTTGCAAAAAATAACTTTTTTCTTTTTCGATTTTTTTTTCCCATAGATTATATTTTTGTCTATCTGGAAAGCTTTGATTCATTTCATTTGGATGTGTTATGAGAAAGTTATGGACATTCTTGTTTTTTGGGCAATTAGAGCATCTTTTTGAAAAAATTAACTTGTAGGATTCATTTCTGAATGCAATTTTTCAAATTTTTCAAATTTTTTTTTTGGCATGGTTCAATTTACTTGCTAGAACAATCTGACCATTGGGATTAGTTCATTTTAATTCCATCTAAAATATATGAATATTTTAGATTTTCCTTCTATCTCGTACCTAATTCTACTTAACAATTTTTTTAATAATGAAAATTAAGTTTTTTTGAATTTTTTTTTTCTGGTAGATTGTCAACTCAATTCTCCACTATAAACATTTAAAGCTCAAAACTCTGTAGTGCAAGAATTTTAAGCTAAAAATGTTCAAAGTCAAAAAATCCAATCCCACAATGTGCTGAAAACCTTGTTTTTTTCACTTTAAATGCAGATATCTTGCAATCTATGTGGTCAAAAATTTTGAAATTTTTTCCACACATTCTTATACTAGTTAGGTGTAAGATCCTATGGTTAGATGTTCAAAAAAACATTTTTAATTTTTTCTTCACTCTTTGCTAAAAAATGGCAGTTTTAGGTGTTTTTTGGCAGAAAAAAGGCCTTGGGCCCTTAGGGGTTAAAAAAAAAATTTACCTCGTAGATTGTATACTTATCTACACCTGGAGCTTTGATTCATTCCATTTGCATTAGTGATGTAAAAATTATAGACAATCTTGTTTTTAGGCAATCATAGCATCTTTTTGAAAATGTACCTTGTAGGATTCATTTTTTATCTTGATTTTTACAATTTTTAAAATAGGAAAAACTTCATAGGATTAAGATCTCTTGCTAAACAATCTCACCAACAAGATTAGTGTATTTCAATTATATTTTAGAGTTATTAATAGTTTAATTTTTACTTCAATCTTGAACTACTTCTACATAATAATATTTTAATGATGGAAAATTTAGTGTGGATTTTGCATTTTTTTTTTCCAAACTCTCAACTCAATTTTTCAACATAAAAACTTAGAAATTCAATGTTATTAGTGCACAAATTTTAAGATAAGAAGATTCAAAGTCACAAAATTTAGTTGAACAAGGTACAAAATAACTTGTTTTCTTCAGTTAAATGCAAATATTTACAATCTACATGGTCAAAGTTTCTGAAATTTCTTCCAAACATTTTTACATTAGACTATCTAGTGCAAGATCCTACAATTAGATATACATTTTTCTTTTAAGTTTTTTCTCTTTGCATTAGAGTTTTCAGTTTTGAGTGTTTTTGGATGAAAAAAGACCTTGAATGGGACTTTAGGGCTAGATTATGAACTAATATTTTTCCTTCTAACCTTCATTTTTTGATAATAATAAATTATTCTAATATATATTATAAACGATGTAATTTTTTTCCACCTTTTACTATAAAAATCACTATTATTTGATTTTTTCATCAAATTAAAAAAGAATCAATTGAAAACACATTTTTCTGCAAGTGAAAATAATCATGGTTTTATTTATCAATTATAATAGGATAAATTTATCTTAATAGTGAAATTTGACTTGAAGGTCATTGCCATGGGTGTTTTGGATGTAAAAATTATATTACCTATTTGAAAATTTTAACAATAACCCCTAAAGTCTTAACCCCTAAAGGTCCAAAGCCCTTTTTTTGCCAAAAACACCCAACACTGCCATTTTTATAGCAAAGAATAAAAAAAATAAAAAATGTTTTTTTTTGCACATCTAACTAAAGGATCTTATAATTAACTAGTATGAGAATGTGTGTAAAAAATTTCAGAATTTTTGACCGCATAGATTGCAAGATATCTGCGTTTAAAGTGAAAAAAAAAAAATTTCAGCACATTGCAGGACTAGATCTTATGACTTTGAACAATTTTAACTTAAATGTTTTGCATTTTAAAGTTTTGAACTTTTTTTTTGAAAAATTGTAAAAATTGCATTCAGAAATAAATCCTACAAGTTATTTTATTTTATTTTTTGAACAAACGGGGAACAAGTTATTTTTTTCAGGAAGATGTTCTAAATGCTCAAAAAAAGATCATCCATAACTTTCTTAATTAAATATCCAAATGAAGTAAATCAAAGGTTTCCAAATAGAAAAAAATATAATCTATAAGAAAAAAAATGTAAATTAAAAAAAAAAATGCAAATTTATTTTTATTGCCTCCCAAAGATTGTTTTGAGCTTATTTGAGCATAACTTTTTTTCTCGTCACCAATTGAAAAAAAAATTATGTTCCCACAAAGCTTAGCAGTTTTATCTTGAAAAAATGTTTTGAAAAATAAAGAGAAAATTTCAGCCTGTAGGTACTTGTCCAAAATCCCATTTGTCCCCCGAAGGGACAATGTGCTTTTAGGGGTTAAGAGTCCCTTTAAGAATTTTACAAGGTTCTCGGAGGTGTCTATGATCTCAACTTTGGCATATTTAAAAGAGGACAACTATTTAGCTTTCATAAATATATATCTTTTTTATTTCAATCAATGCATGGGAGCAAAAATTATGCTACAATAAGTCCAAAAGAGGCAAGGATGGGCAACAAAAAAACTTGAAATAATTTAAAAAAAAAGTCTTCAATAGATTATATTTTTTCTACTGTGAAAGCTCATATTCATTCCATTTGGACTAGTAATGTGAAAACTATGAAGCTTCTTGATTTGCACGCAATCTTAGCAAAATTATTAAAAAAAAAAATGTAATATATCCGCTTTTAAACTCAATTTTAACAATTTTTCAAAATAAAGGTTATATATGACTTGGTTTGCTTTTCAAAACAATCTCACCATTATGATTAGTGTACTTCAATTCCATCTTAGAGCTACCAACAATTTAGTTTTTCCTTCGCAATCCCTTCAATCTAACAATTTTTTAAACAATGGAAATTATAGTGTATTTTTTGTATATTTTTCTAAATTCTCAATTTAATTGTTCAATATAAAATATTTGAAATGATAATCAATAGCACAAAAATTTTAAGTTAAGAGGATTCATAGTCTTTTAATCTAGTCAAACTACAAACAAAAAACTTGTTTTCTCCACTTTAAAAGCCTATATCATAAAATCAATCCAATAAGAGTTTCTAACATTTCTTCCAAACATTCTCATACTAGTCTAATGCAAGATTTTAAAGTTAGATATGTAAAAGTAACAAATATTAAAATTTTGGATGTTTGCATTGAAAATTATGTTTCTGAGTGGTTTTTGAAAGAAAAAAAGGTCTCAGGATTTGAAGAATTAATCTCCATTTCTACTTGTACTTCTTGAAATTATTTCATATTAATTGGATTGTCTTTGCTATATTTACTAATTTATTTTCACTCTTAGATACAAAATAATAATAATAATGACAATTATTTCACAAATTAAAGCAAATTTTTTAATGGCAATAGACAATTCATATTGTCATGTATTAAAAATATAAAAATTGATATTTGAACACAATTTTAAAGGCTAAATTTAGCTTAGATGTGACATTTTATTATCTTGCAATGGATTTAGTCTTTTAGTGCGGGTTACTTCTATTAGAAGAAAAAAGAAGCCTCATAAAGGCTATTTCAAGACTATTCCCTAAATTGAAAACCAACACAGTATAAGCCGGAATATTATAAAATTTTAAACTTAATAAAAACTTTAAAACTTATTAAAACTTTATCTAACCATTAGAGGAGACTTGGGGAGTCTAAAGGGCTGTTTAGCCTTGACTTCCTTTCTACATGAATAGTACCATAGTCCGAATATTAAATTAATTACAAAAAAAAAAACTCTAAATTTTTTTTAAAAATGAAATGGAAAAAATGAAAAAATATTATTATTTGACATGGCAGTTGCTCTGCCATGTTAGCTAGCTGCTGCAGCAAATTTTTCACAGTCCTGGAACTTAGAAGAGCTCGCAGCCCTTTCCACCCTCAAGATCTCTTATAATGGTGGTAAGTTCCCAGCCATGTCAAATTTCAGATCCTTGTAATTTTGGATTCATTTTAACATTAAGATTTTTTTATTTTTAGTTATTTGATTACTTAATGAAACTATCCTAAGCAATTCCATATTTTATTTTATTTTTTCCATTTTTTTTTCCATTCGTTTTGGCCAACATTCGCCACTATCCAAGAACTAGCGGCCCTCCTTAGGCCTCATTCTTCTTCTAATATATTAGAGGGGATTTTAGAGCACTAAAAGAGTGTGAGTTTTGGATAGTAGGAAAACAGTGGAAACTTAGCCACATCAACATTCTAACGTGGTCAAGACCCTGCTATATTAGATAATATTATTAATTTTTTTATTTTATTTAAAATTTTATATTTTAATTTAGTACTAATTCTTTTAAATTAAAATTAAACAATTACATTAAAAATTTTAAATTTTAAACTTAAATTTAATTTTCTTTTTTTGTAATTTAATATTTTGATCAGCAGTGCGTTGGTTTATAACCGTGAAACGGCCTTCTGTGCCCTCAAATCTTCTCTAATGAATAAGAAAATGAGTATCAATTTCCATTATGTTACCATTCAAATTCAAGGTTTAATTCAAAATTGTTGTTCAAATTCAACTAATTGATGCATAGGGCTTACATGAAATTCAACTCAAATAAATTAGGCTTCATTGAATTATAATTTCAACATTTTTATTTGAGGCTTAATTATGAATTTGTAATAAATACATTGGCCTAAGTGAGACTTTTTCACAACTCAATTGCCTCTATAGGAAGTGTCATATTACTACCATTTATTGTTATTCATGTGACATTGGTTGAATAAACATTTTCATGTATGCCAGTCATAAAAATAAATGGTTTGAATTCTTTACTCTCACGCACATGGGTTACTTTCACACGGCAACACATTAGAAGAGATTGGAGGGCCGTTTTAGGCTCGTTCCCCAATCTAGCCAGATCTATGAACAGCCGGTACAGGCTGTCAGAATTGTTTTTTTCTCCCAAATATCATTTCAGGCCAATTTTTTTTTTTTTTTTTTTTCGAAAATGACGTGGCACTTGCGCGACCACATCAGCCAGCAACTTTCCTGCGTGGGAACCCTGCGGGAACGCAGGATAACTCACAGGCTATGTAGAGGCCTCAAATTTCTTCTAATGATTGATCCAATCACAATCCACATTGCTTTTAAAACTAAAACTTTTATAAGAGCTTTTGTATATATAGTATAGAAATAGAATTTCATAACCTATTAGTCGTAATTTCATTCATTTAAATGGTTACATATCATCTTCACACACTTTCATCCAAAATCAAAGCATTTTTTAGTTTTAACCCCTAAAGGACCAAGGTGATTTTCCTATCAAAAAGCACTCAAAACTGTCATTTCTATTGCAAAGAGAAAAGAGCTTAAAAAATTGTTTTTTCTTGCATATGCAACCGTAAGATTTTATATAATTTGACTAGTATGTGAGTATATGACAGAAATTTCAGAAACTTTGACAATGTAGATTGCAAGATATATGCATTTAAAGTGAAGAAAACAAGTTTTGTTGCACCTTGCTTGACTAGATTTTTGAATTTGAGTCTTTTTAGTTCAATTTTTTTGCACTATGGACTTTGATTTTCTACTTCTTTATGTTAATTAGTTGAGTCAAGAATCTCCCAAAAAATTTAGGATAAAAAAAACTTAATTTTCATTCCTGAAAAATTTATTAAATAGAAGTGGGTTCAAGATTGAAGAAAAAACAAAATTGTTAATAGCATTTAGATGGAATTGAATCACAATAATTCCAACGGTGAGATTGTTCTAGCAAGAAAATCTTAGCTTGTCTAACAATTTTTTTTGAAAAATTCAAAAAATTGCATTGAAAAACGAATTCTACAAGTTATTTTTTCAAAAAGATGCTTAGATTGCCCGAAAACTAAGATTGTCCATAACTTTCTCATTGTTTGTCCAAATTGAATGAAACAAAGCTGCATATGTAGACAAAAATATAATCTTTGAGAAAAAAATTTGAAAAAAAAATTATTTTGACTTTTTGTGAAATATTTTGGGTTGCCCGCCGAACTCCAATTCTGCTTATTGTGCCATAACTTTTGCTCCCGGGCATCAATTAATGTAAAAGTTATATATTCACAAAGCTCTCGCAAAAATACACAACCTCAAAAAATCCCGAACAATATTACAAAAAATTGAGATAGTAGAAACCTGCCCAGACCCGATTTGTCCCTCGAGGGGACAAATGGTCCTTTAGGGGTTAAAATCTCCATATGAGAGCATTTCTACTTGACATGCGGAGACCCAAATCCCAATGTTGAACTACAGTGGACATAGATGCAAAGAAGACCACTACAAAATAGCAATCTTATTAGTAGAGCGGGATGGCAAATTTAGGGAGTGTAAGGTGGCTAAAGTGTCATTGATGGCATTTGGGTTGGTTGTTTATTGTTGTTGAAGGTCAATCCGTAGTAATCCATAGTGGACTTCAATTGCTTGTTGCTGCCTCTCTTCTTTTAACCCCTAATGATCCAAAGGGGTGTATTTGTGAAATGGGCCAAAATTGCCAAGAATTTGAGCACTTTTTTTGCTTATTAATTCTTAAGATTGAATAGAGTGTAACCGCAAGATCTTGAAGTTCACATTGAAAGTGAGCACCTCAAATTTTTTTATTATTATTTGACTGCATGGTTTAGGAGGTATTTAAATTTAAAGTCTTATTTGGATCAATAGAAATATAGGGCAACGCACATTGGAGGAGCATATCTTTATAAGAATATTCAAAAATGATGCCCTCTTTGTGTTTAGTAAAAGATAAGAGAGTTGAGAATGTACATGTCAAGTTTCAAAACATTCCAAACATTTTTCAATTCATGGTGGAGCTTGCAATACATAGTGGTCACTTAACCCCTAAAGGACCAAGGCCTTTTTTCTGCCAAAAAACACTCAAAACTGCCATTTCTATAGCAAAGAGTAAAAAAAATTAAGTAGTGTTTTTTTTCCACATCTAACCATATGATCTTGTACCTAATTAGTATGAAAATGTGTGGAAAAAATTTCAGAATTTTTGACTGCACAGATTGCAAGATATCTGCGTTTAAAATGAAAAAAACAAGTTTTTCAGCACATTGTGGGACTAGATTTTATGACTTTGAACATTTTTAACTTTAATTTTTTGCACTATATAGTTTTGAGATTTTAATCTTTATAGTGGTGAATTGAGTTGAGAGTCTAGGAAAAAAAAAATCCAAAAAAACTTAATTTTCATTATTAAAAAAATTGTTAAGTAGAATAGGTACGAGATAGAAGGAAAAGTTAATATATTAATATCTTTTATATGGAATTAAAAAAACATTAATCCCAATGATGAGATTGTTTTGCCAAAAAAACTAGACCTTGTGGAATTTTTTTTCTTCTTTAAATTGTAAAAATTGCATTCAGAAATGGATCCTACAAGTTATTTTTTTCAGGAAGATGCTCTAAGTGCCCCAAAAACAAGATTGTCCATAACTTTTTCATAACAAATCCAAATGAAATGAATCAAAGCTTCCAAGATAGACAAAAATATAATCTATAAGAAAAAGAAATCAAAAAATTAAACAAATAAACTACAAGAATTTTTTGGTTGCCCCGCGTCCCCTGTTTTGAGCTTATTTGGGCATAACTTTTTTTCCCAGGCACCGATTGAAAAAAAATTTATATTCCCTTGAAGCTTAGCAGTTTTTCTATCTTTTGAAAAAGTTTCAAAAAATCACAACAAAAATTGAGCCTGTAGGTACCTGCTCGAAATCCCATTTGTCCCCTGAAGGGATAATGGTCCTTTAGGGGTTAAATGAGAGTAGTGTTTGTAAGAACAAAAAGAACGAGATACTTGTATTTTCCTTAAACTCCTTAGAGCTGCCCTTCTCAAGGTGGATCTAACCTTTTTGAGGTGGGCAAGAATCACATTGATTGGCTGGCTTTTTAGTCCATATCCAAATGGAACCCCTCAAAATGAGCTTCTCCATATAAAACTACACCACACTACTAAACTTTAAGAAATTCCACAAGGTGGAGTTTAACTCGGAATTTGATGAAACTACCGCCATTGGATTCATAACGGAGTCTATTTTTGAAGCATAATTTCTTATTATAAGAAAAAAATCAAAATTTGAGAACAAGTAGCTCAAAGAAGAAGGGAAGCGACCAGAAAGCAACCGAAGTCAACTCAAGTGACGCCAAAGAAGCCAGAGTGGTGATTTTTAGCACTTTGTTGCTTCGTATTGTATGCTGTCTTCTGAGTGGATAGTCACACATGGAAACATCTTGTGACTAATTTCAAATTAACTTCAGATTGCAAATTAATTTTTAGATTTCCAACCCCCACCCTCGCACCTCCCTTATTTGTATTTCTTTGAAGACAATACCCTTGCAATCAATGTGGGATATTTCACATTTTTGTATGTATATCGTATGTCAATATCTGTGTGTCCTTATGTCCGTATCCCATATTGTATATTTGTATTCCATCGTATTTGTATTTCATTTTTAGTATTTCAATATCTGTATTATGTATTCAGTATCCATATTCATATTTTGTATTGAGATTGACAGTAGCAGAGGGGGGCCTGTTTTGCTTTTTCAATCAGATTGACGGCTGTGGATTTTTTGCCAAAACAGGGCGAAGTTAATTGCCAAAATCAGACTTGCTTGCATCTTTTCAGGAGATAGTTGACCTTTACCTCCCTGTTCGGGTGGGGAGATGAGTCCATATGTGGGATGGATATGCTTTGACAAACTAAAGGAAATCCTATATTTTTTATGCAAGGGAAGTCTTCTTCCAATTGTTGCAACAATTGTACTACAAATTATCTTATCTTTAATGTCTAACTTTTAAACACATGCTATGGACCATGCCATGATGCATGTATCGCCACTCCTGTTCACGATGACTATTCCATCTATTCACTCTCCAAAAAAAATCAACACTAAAATCCAAGCACAAAAGCCAAACCCAAAAGCCAAATCCAAAAGCCCATTGTATGAATGAGTTTGTATCCTTCCTGAATGCAACAGAAGTCAAGAACTCTATTTGTATCGAGCCACTTCCGTACGCCATGTTTTCACATCCCAGAACCTCCTTTCGTGAATTGTGTGGCAGACCACGCATTGCCACGATTGCGCTTGACCAAAAAATCTCAGCACCCATCATCATCGTCCCAATTCCCAATTTCCGGCACTCGTAACAAGACAACGCATACACACTCGTAACAAGACAACACATACGTAAGAGCATGGCACATCCAAGCAACAAAAATACTATTGTAACGTAACTACACCTAAAACCGCACAGTCCTTAAAGGCGCACAACGGATATTCTTGCCTAAAATGTACTCCCATCATTCATATGACTCTATGATCACTTTTAGGTGCACCTATTTTCAGCACTTTGGAAATTCATAGTTTATTCACACGGTGTCCAAAAAATGTATTCTAAGAGAATCTAGAATCCTGTTTTGACTACCAATGGGACCCCACAATTTTTTTCCCAATATAATAGCGAAAACCATGCTGAATTGCTTAACTGTGCGATTTAAGGTCCAGTTACCTTAGTGTGCCCCACTTCGAGATTCAGCACTGTATAGTGACCAACTGCAAGAAGGTGTACGGATGGATTGAGTTAGGCGAGAGATTCGTTAGGGTAGAAGCGCCAAATTTGTCGAGGTCTGAGTAGTGGGCTCTGGGGGGCTGGAAGCTTTGCATCGTTTGCATCCATAGAAGCTAAGCTACCTTACCTTGAGGAAGTTGGAGCCCTAACTTGGAGTATCTATCTAACTTGAAAAGTGAGCCTGCATGTTGTCAGAGAGAGAAAGAGAGGAAGGAGGAAAGGAAATGAGGCGGTGAAGTTGCAGGTTGGCTTTAAAAGAGTACCAAAGGGTAAGCTGAACTCAGCAAGAGCTTGCACGCGACGGGCACTCCATCAAGCTCCACTCTTGTTAAATCCTCCCATTTCCAGATTCATTGCCATTCCACTCGCTCGCATGTCCTGCACTTACCCCTCAGTCGCCATCTTCTCCTCGTACTCATCACCCACGAGCGCCATCGCAACGGCGGTTTCACCTTTGCCAACATTCCTCGTTGAGGTTCACTCGTACGTCTTTGAGTACTTCGCTTGTATTAGATCACATTTAGAGTGTTTTGCGAGAGATTCGCTTTGTACAATTCCTCCTGCGCGTACCTTGTGATTGACTTGGTTCCGGTGGGGGCTATTTCTATAGGCGGTGTTTTTTCGGATTTGGTCTAGATTTTGGAAGTGGTGAAGTTGGAGAGGAGCGAGTAGTGGAGTGTTGAATTTTCTGTCATTGGGTTTGAGAAGTTTAGTTGGGATTCAATTTGGAATTTGAACGGTTTTAGGGTTGGAGAGGGAGGATTGTGCGTGTGTAGGCTCTTGCTTGTGCATGCACATGCTCTGTGCTGTATTTCTTGCTGTTTCGATTTTGTAGTACTGAGAAAGTCGATTGAAATGTGTGGAATAGGTTTTGATCTTGGGGAATTACGAGTTCGGGATTCCTCTGTACAGTACAATCAAATCTCGAGGTGAGTCGTTATTACCTGCAATTGATTGTTTTCCAGTTGGCAATAATTTCTGCTAGAAACGTAACGTTCTTGAGTAATGTAGAGTATCACCGACTCCTGGGTGCCGTGATTCTCTTTGAATAGCAGATGAGCCCCAAATTGTGGAGCTGATTTCAGAAATTTATACTAGAGAACATTGTTTGATGTAAATGTTTGCATTGCTTAGCTTAGACACGGTTGTGTGTAGCGTGGGGTTTGAAAACAATTTGCAGTAATCTTTACCATGATGTGCATTATCTTTCATGCAATTTTGCGAATACTGTGGACAGTGACGTCGGAGTGCGATTAACAAGGTATTGTTAGTTTGGAAATGCAGGGATTCAATCCTGTTCAATGGCTGACAACAAGTCCGCATTGGTGACCAGGCTTCTGCAAGCCAAGAAGGAAAGCGGCAAGACGTACACTGAGATTGCGAAACAGACGGGGTTGACGAATGCCTATGTCGCCCAGCTCTTCCGTCGCCAAGCCCACCTCAAACCCGAAACTGCAAAGGTCCTAAAATCTGCTGTGCCATCACTTTCGGATGATTTGGTCGCTGCAATGCAAGAGATTCCTCTGCGCTCATACGATCCCGCCATTGTTCAAGACCCCACCATCTACAGGTGAAACACATGCACCTGGAATGACCTCCGTGAATTGATTTTCTTTGTACGCAAATGGTTTCTCCTTGTTCAAAGTGTAACGCTGGCTTTCTTTTGCCAGGATACATGAGGCGATTGTTCATTACGGCGAAGGCATTAAGGATATCATCAACGAAGAGTTTGGAGACGGCATGTAAGTTGGCAATCTGTTCGAAGTCCTCATGTGAAATGCATGTAGTTTGCTTTGTCAGTTATGTTTGTTCTCTCAATGCGAAGGGGAGAGAGTAAACATGCAAATATTGCTGTAACACATGTTTTACAGCAATATTTCGTTTGGTACCATAACCTCCTACATTTTCAAACCACTGCCTAGCCCATCGTTGGAAATAATATTTTTCTTTATGTCTAGCAGAATTGTGACATGTGGTTGTAGTAACAGTGATATTCTGTGATTTTCAAGTAGGATTTTGAATTTTTCAATCAGTGAAGATTACAGAGAGGATTGTATCGAGATATATGGCATTCTTACATATCCATTTTGCGATGGAGCCATTTGTGATTATTTCTTGTTTATGTTCATTCAGGGTCAGAAGTTTACGAAACCCTAGTAGCATCTTAAACTGAGGATATCGGGGTTTGTGCAACTGTTTAAAGGATTACTTATAATCTCTATATGTTTTTTGATTGGGAATTTGCAGCATGTCTGCTATTGGTTACTATTGCTCCGTGGAGAAGGTGAAGGGCAAAGATGGCGAGGACAGAGTCGTTATCGTTATGAATGGAAAATACTTGCCATACACTGAACAGGTAAAGTGAAACTTTGTGCTGTTTCAGTGTGGTTTTGAGAGACTAAATATGGTAGGGACACCCAAAACGTTTTATGTCAACATTTTATGGCCATCTTAGCAATTGAAAGAGGATTTCAACACACCAAAGAATGCGTCAATTGTTTGGATATTATATGCAGAAGTTATGAAGATTCAATGTTCTATTGATAGATGATCTAACTTACACCTAATGCAAATGTTTAATTGATCTACATCCTCATAATCAATATGTATCTATTGTCTAAGAGATTTTAGGGTGGCATCTTTTGAGTCAGTGGTGATTATGGGTATCCCTATCTTGACTTAGATATGAGAGCTGCGGTGTTGGTTTAAGGGGGGTAACTGATACTTCATTTGATTTGGTTTGTGTATTTCTTTCACTCGATACGTATCTGATCATATTCTCTGTTTCGAATATAAATATTGAGTTCAGAGAATCTTGTGGGCACAACTTTTCTTTACCATCTTTATAGCTAGTGCGTTTTAAACACCTTTATACGTATATCAGTTTTGTGACTTAGATGAGATCCTATCAAAAATTATTAGTTGAATGGACTCTTAACAAGTGTTTGTGTGTTTACAGAAATCTGAGGGGAACGTTGCAACATTGGCATCCACCTCATGAGAGGAGGTGTCGTCTACTTTCAGTTACTTGCTGTACCCAGCTCGAATAATCTGCAAACTGGGTGCATACTGAGTATGGCACTTGGAATTGACACGAACAGAAAGTTCTAAGGGTTTCAAATGTGTGTATATCTGAATAATAGTTGTAAATGTGAAGCAAGTAAAATTTCTGCAATTATTGTGGCTGCAGATATATTTGACTTTTGATTGTCTACTTTCTGGAGTGCTGTGGGAATGGACTTTGTCTTGTGCCAAATATCAAAATACTGGAACTTTTGTTGATTTATAAAAGTTCTGCTGATGTCATTTGAAATCGTACCAGGTGAACTTCAATATCAGAAAATTAATAATGAAAATCATGACATGGGTAATGACACATCACTCGTTGGTATATGACATAAGCTATGTCATAAGCCTATGACCACCCATCTTGTGCAATTTGCTGATTGTTGCTTGTATTTTTCAGAAAAAGAATTAGTTGAATTGACTGAACTACAAGTGGAATCATATTAATTTGATAAGAAGTGAAATTGGTATGAATTTTCAAACCAAAACCATTGGTAGGTGAAGGTCATGATCATCTTTTTAATTCTAGAAAGATGCTTGGTCACCATGGAAATGAACCTTGTTGGTACTGTATGAATCAATTTGCATAGAGAAATTCAACAACACTCTTTGGGGTAAATAAAGGTTTAACTATTGTGGAAGATCTTTCCTTTTCACCCAAAATTATGAAGATGAACAATTGCACTTGTGTCTTGCATGGGAGACTTCTCTATCATTCATCGAAAACCAAAATTCTAAAGATGAACAATTGCACTTCTGTCTTACATGGGAGGATTTTCTATCATCCATTGGACATTTAGTATCTGTGGCATCTCCAAGGATAGACAATTGCACCTCTATCTCACATAGAAGGATTTTCTATCATCCATTGTACACTTAGTGTCTGTGCCATCCTTCTAGGATTAAAAAGGTTCAAAATTAGTGACTTACCACTCTATTCCCATTTGATGAGTGTTACAAAGCTCAACATTCTAAAAGCACCTCTTTTATTGGCTAAAGTTGCAACTTTTTCTAGTATTTATCCATGATTAAGCCCACCTAATTCAACATTTATTGAACCACATCTTTATCAACCTTCAGTTGTCTATAAATAGATGTGAACTTGATGTTATTGTCTAACAATAGCGCCCAATTGCTTGCCTAAAGAAAATTACTTATGCACTGTGTGGAAATGGGTGGGGATTGGTACAAATCGGAGGGTTGTGTAGATGTTGCATAACATTTAGTAGCCTTCAGAAAGGTTGCCTTTACCTCTCTCGAGTCCTCATTCACGAAATTCATCCTTACATTGTTAATGTAATCTTGGGTACCGGGATAGTGGGAGTACATTACATCTTGGATTTTCAAGAGAAAAGACAATTCTATATATACACATGGGGTGGTAGGAGGTAGAACAACTCATGTGGGATAAATAAACTAGAATTTGTAACTTCTCAAGCGAGTCAAAAACAAAGAACTCTGTTAAAAGTAGAATTTCAGACCTCATTTAGGCATAGTAGATTAAGTTTTCTTAAAAACATTTGAACTAAAAAAAGTTGGTAAATGAAGATAAGTTTCACCTGCAAAAATCTGTTTGGCATTTTGAATCTCCAATCAAAAGTTATGAACAAATTTGAAGGAAGATTTTTAAAAATGGTAAAAAGGAATGTCCATTCCAACCCTCTCAAATTTATCCATAAATTTTGATTGGAGATTCAAAATGCCAAACGGATTTTTGGAGGTAAAACTTGTCTTCATTTACTAAAAGAATTTACTTCAAATTTTTTAAGAAAACTTAATCTACTATGCCTAAATGAGGTCTAAAATTCTACTTTTAACACAATTCTTTGTTTTTGACTTAACTATGAATGCTTGAGAAACTACATATACTTCTAGTTTATTTATCCCACATGGGTTCTTCTACCTCCTACCACCCCATGTATATATATGTAGCTTTTCTAGTTTCTTGAAATCTCAAGATGTTCTTGGTTTTGTATAAAAGCAAGCTAAATGCTTGGTTCATTTTTTTTTAAATTTTTTTTATGTTTTGTAACATTATGAAATATAAAAATTAAATGAAATTAAATGAAGGAAGCATTTAGCTTATATTCATACAAAACCAAACATGTTTTGAGTTTTCAAAACACACGATGTATGGGTGTAGAACGCTAGTTATTGTATGTTTGGTGTAATGAGTGTATGAACTTTGATTTTGTTTTAATTTGTAATGTACCTTGTACAATCGTGACTAGTTGACTTACTCTCTGACAAAATTGACGCGTGTAAATTAGCTACTGATGGTGTGGAATATACCACACCATTTTGTCTGAAGGAAGGCAGTCCAACACTCTGCTATTGAATGTTATGTGGAATTGGGTGACTAACGGCATTGGACTAATTGACTATACATTAGATGATATTTGGGGGTCGCGGAGGGCCGTTTCAGGCCTGATCCCTGATCTGCCCAGATCCAGTGAACGCCGGTACGGGTGTGTCAGAATTTTTTTCTTTCAAAAAAAATAATAATTTTTTTTTTTTTTTACCAAAATATCATTTTAAGCAATTTTTTTTTTTTTTTTTTTTTCAAAAAAGTGACGTGGCAGTCGCTCGACCACGTCAGGCAGCTGCTGCTGCACGTTCCCAGACTGCGGGAACGCAGCAGACAGCAGGGGAACTCACAGCCTTCTAAGACCCCCGAATCTCATGTAATGATCAGTTACAATATTTGACATTTGACATAAAACAAGCATTTACTTTGAAGGATTGTACGACCAAAGTCTTTTTCACCAATTAGAAGTGAATAATTTACTTTTGGGGTACAGAATCTACTGTGATGTCAATAGTCAATACAATATATGGGGTCATTGGATGCCACTTTATCATGTAAAATCCACCTTGTACACAGGTAAGAGCAACCATTAGCGAGCTACTTTGTATAGCCAAGTCCATGGGGGTCGTGCATATTGTTATGACTTGTCTACTAGGTTCTGTACCCATCAAACAGTACTTAGATTTGTCCTCAAGAGACAAACCTCTTTCCGTGCCTCTGTTCCACACAGTCTTGCACTTTAATACTCAATATTTACTTTTGTGCAAAGCAATGTTTGGGTATTTCTGGAGGTGGAGACGCATGAATATTTACAAGTTATGGATGTACAAAAGTTGAGAGCACAAACAAGTTAAGGACTTGCATACGTACACATTAAAAAAAATAATCAACACTCTTGGTGTTTTCTTCACATCTGAAAGTCCATTTGAAGGCAACGTTTACACGTTTTTCTAGGTATTTCATGTCCAAGCACATGTATAGGGTAATTTAAGCCGTGAACAAGGAAGTCCAAAAAAATCCAAAAAAATTTAGAGTCTTTGGAGTTAACCCACCTTCCTACAGTAAAAATAACAATCTCAAACATAACATAACATTGTAACTGTACATGCAATTTCTCGTATTCAAAACAACACCCCATACGCCAAGAATTGAACATTATGCGATCCACTTACTTGGGGGTTAAGTTCGTTCGACGTGCTCTACTCCAAGTTGACAATGGAAGACAGACATTTCTCCAGAAGATGCATGATCAAAGAAAGAATCATTGTTTTGTAATTTACGACAAATCTTAAATCAAGTGTACAGATATATAATGGAAAAGGTAGGATTTTTATAACTAAAAATATTGAGCCCAAGGCAGATCCATACACAGATATCACACAGCTCTGTACTGTACTGTACAACCCGGGGCACCACAACGCAAGTACAAACAGCTGCTAAAGAACAGTTCCAAGTGTGTACTCCCTATGTATGCATAATGCTCCTATTTTTGAGGTTGTGCATGGCCGTCCTCCCAATGGGGAATCCATTTGCACTAACGCACATAGAAAGTACACACACAGAAAAATCCATCTCCTAATAATATGCTCAGACATCTGGAACTTATTGACCCTGAGGTAGAGGTGACCTTAAACTTATCACTTTCCACGAAGCTCCTCAAGAATTGTGGTGACGAATTTCAATTCCTTTTCCAGTCCCTACTTTCTAATGTTTTTGGTGTGCCATCTCAGAGATATATAAAACAACAGGCGGTATACAAAAATGAAGCCCAGCATGGGACCAATGCAAGCCCACACACGAACGTTTCCCATCGAAAAGCTTTCAAGGACGCCTTGGGAATCCAAATTGTTGTACCAGATGACGTCTTTCTGGCTCGCATACTCGTTATGCGTAATTGCTTCGTAGGGGTATTTGAATATGGACAGGTAGTGGAACCAAATCCAGTACTTCGGAATAGCAGACCTGCACAGGAGTCGCATTAGTTAAAATTCTCTCCCCAAGAATCCTCAGGGATATTGCATCTTCTTAGAAGGTGTCATAGCAGGCCTAAGGAAGGAAATCTGTATGTTAGAGAATGTTGAGTCAGGGAAATTCGGGATAAATGGCGAAGTGGAAGAGAAGGTGTTGTATTTACCTCAAAATGAACAATCCGGAGAAGAGATAGAAGAAAGCACAGATGGCTGATACAGAGGGCTGGCCAACAGCCATGTCAGGCACGAGAGTCGCCACGAACGACACGAACGCATCGGCAACACAGAAGGTGAGGAAAAGGATGAGAATGTACATGAAGATGTTGTCCACATGATTCACCAAGCCCACCATGAAGTAGGAAGTGACGGTGTAGATCAAAGACAGAAGAAGTAGGAATGGCAGGCTCACTATAGGTTTGGCTAAGACGTAGCTGGAGGTTCGGTACGCCCCTCGAGATGTCTCACGGATAAAGATCTGTCTCTCTTTCAGAATCACGGGGAGTGCATCGACGGCGGTGAAGACGATGAATGCAAGTGTAAAGCTGACGAAGCCCTGGCGTTGGGTGACTCCCGTGCGATCCTTCTTCGCATGTAGGAAGAGAGTGCCCAGCATTAAGCCACAGAGAGTCTGCCACACAAGGTCGGACATCAGGTGCTGATCATACGATTCTAAACCTTATCACGTTGTGGAACTGATAAAAACAACTAACCGGGTCGACTGATTCAAGATCTTTTAGACAACATCATGGATCGGTCTCCTTGTGGTCATAGTGATGATACGGGAGCGTCTCATAGGGAGATCTCTGTGACCGTAGGGAGACCTCCACATGAATCACGGGGAAGATTATCTTAATAATGCTGTCAAATTGATCTTAAAACTGTCGAAATTTCACCGGAGAGCTCTATTAACCCAAGCTTTGAGCACTTTTGTGGACTCCATTAACACTTTCTAGAGGGATTATAATCTGAATATATTCTGCAATTTTATTACACCCTTGAATGAATTAGATACGAAAGGTACATGAAAATTGAGAGTAAGGGAGAGCAATTCACATACTGCGAGGGAAATGCGAACGTAAAAAACTTCTGGAGTACGGAGAAAGCTCAGATACTCCCGGTGCAAGAGTACGGCCAACTCCGGCACGAAAGAGTTGGCGAACACTGCTTGTTCCTTGTCTGTGGCTCCTGATGGAACTGTTTCGAATGTGAAATGCTCTCTGTTTTCCTCAATTGCATAAGCCTTCCGCTGCAAAGCAAAAAGAGCGTGGTGAGCTAGTAATTTAGCATGTAGTATTCTTATTGAGCGTCAATGCTTTGCAGGTGACGTGGAATCCAACAAAACAACACGAAGAAAAACACTCTTACTTGATACTCCACAAGACGTTGGAGACCGTCCGGATAGTCTTGTGCCTCCTCTATAACATCCAATGCATATTCAACTACATTCACCTGCAAAATTCCACAAGCAAACTGTCTGAATATTGATTTTGAATGCTATTCACCAACATGATCACCAACCATCCTTACAATCAATGATATCTTGTGTACACGATTCTGTGAATACCTTCGAACCCAGCTTAGTATGAAACCTGGCAACAGAAATACATAACAGACAAGGTGGAGATCGTCACTCACATGTGCGGGCATACCACGTTCAATGCAGTTGAAGTAAGTGACCATTCCCGAGACTGGACCATGGTAGACAACATTGCCCTTCGCCAGAACCAAGAACTTGTGAACCGTGGCCAGTATTCGATAACTAGGTTGGTGAATGGTCAAGAGAACAGTTCGCTGACGCTGCACTGCCATTTGAGATAAGATTTGCATGACATGGAGAGCAGATGAGCTATCCAAGCCTGAAGTGGGTTCATCCAGGAACAAGACTGCTGGGTCGTGAATCAAATCTACTCCGATGGAGACACGGCGCCTCTCCCCGCCTGACAAACCCCTGACCTGACATGACACAAATCTGTTTGTTGGTGACTAGGTCTAACTAGCTTAGACTTTTGGCCATTAAAGCAAATGCTAAATCAAGAATTATGCATCCAGAGATTGGGCTAGGTTAGCGTCAATATGAGGGAACGACTGCTGCTCTGCATTGATTATAAGGTCTTCTGAGTGACAACACTATTACCCATTATCGATTCTCCGCGTTGACTCACCTTATTTCAACAATCATGGTTTCTGTAACAACAGAACTTACGTTAAAAGGTTTTGTCTATCTGAGTTGTACATAAAAAAAATCTGCCTTTAAGATTGACTATTAAATCATAGGAGATAGATTGCACCTTCTGGTCTCCAACATATGTGTCAGCACAGGCGGTAAGACCAAGCGTCTCAATTAAGGATTTCACTCGCTGTCGCTTCTCCTCAAACTTCATGGTCCCTGGAAGTCTGAGCCGTGCGCTGAACATGAGGGTCTCTCGAGCTGTCAAATGTGGGTGCAAAGCATCATCCTGCGGAAGATCGCATGAGTCAGTATCTCTCACTGCATATGCAGTAAACCAACTCAAAAAACAAATTTCCTGGCCATGTACTGATTTTTGCTTGTCCCAAAACATAGTCATGCTCGATGTATTCCTACGTATTTTTGCAGACTCTTGCGAAAAAGAAATATAACTGTCTATATCATACCTGCATAACATACCCAGAGATACGCTTGAAGGCCGAATCCATGGGCTTGCCATTGACAAGAATCTGACCTCGAAGCGCCTTCCGATCGATGCGCCCCGCCAGAGCGTCGAGGAAGGTCGTCTTGGAGGACCCAGAAGGTCCCGCAATGGCCAACACTTCACTGGGACTTGCCGACGCCGACACATTGTTGAGCAGAATTTTCTCCCTCGACTCCCCTTTTGTGACTTTCGAAACCACCTACACACAACATCACCGTCCAAAGAAGGCATGTGCATCAATTCCTCCATGGCTGGGATCCAAATAGCCTCCAACTTCTTCACAACACTTAGTGGCAGCTCATGGGACATACAAGATCATTCTTAGGGCTATCTGCGACGGCTGTGAACCCTACCTTGTAAGTAAGGTCGTGCACAGAAAGCTCATATGCAGCAAGTCGATCAGGAATGCGTGGAAACATGGCAGGAGACTGGAAAGGGCTCTGCAATTGATGAGAAGGTCTCATTTGAGTGAACCCGGCCGCTTCTCTCAAACTACCAGACCTTCCAAAGGCTCTCCCGTCATAGAGGAACGCCATTATTTCTCAAACACAATCACTACCAACTACATCCTCCAAAAACGCAAGTGCGTCATGTTGCTCCCCATAACGTCACTTTTTTTTTCCTCGGCCAAAAATCTTAACTTAATCTGGCTTTCCAGGCCTTCGAGCGAGGTCGTAAACCTAAGGTAAGCTGAGATCAAAAAGGAAGAAGGTTTGTCAATGCTGAGGTTTGAAAAAACACGGGCATGGAAAGTCCCGTCCTGCAACCGCGGACTATTCTGGCCCTCCCACATTGTACTGTAGCACTCAGAGGAATTGAGGCAGAGTACTGTAGTCAGTCATTGTCTGCACTCTGCAGCTGCAGCTGCAAGAGCTAGGGGCTGGCCGCTGGTTTCACCCACTCCTCACGTCCTCATTAACTTCCTGATGAGGACCCAACGGCAGCTGCAGCTTTCTCGAAATTAGCTCAAAGGAGGGGAGTGACCAATCCAGCTAGACAAAGCTCCTCCAGGTAACTTAGAGTGATAAAAGCTAGAACCGACTTAAGCTTAAAACCTACAGTGCGAATGCACAGTCTGACAGTGTGAGACAGTAACTTATCTGAGCTGCGTGGCCTTGGTTGTAGGTGGCAGTGTCTTTACCGTCCACTTCAACAATTCCGCATACTCCGATGCGGAATCAGCATACTATTTTTTTTTTTAAATCATGAACTGTCGAAAACAAAATTGTAAGTTTCTGAATAACGTACTGTACTGTATGAATGAACATACTATGAATTTCTGAAACTCACTGACTTCACGGTGTATCTTTTCCTGCTTTCATGTACGCATTTAAGATTACGTTGCATCTAAAATATTTTCAGGATCAGTTTGTGGTTCAAGTTGGTTTTAAGCACTGACAGCATCAAGTGTGGTAGCGACACTGCGACGCTGGCTTGGTTTGAGGTTCTGGTTGGACTCTGGGGCTTGAATTCCTTGAAACTCCAAGCAATGAGATGCAAATAGAAGAGTATGAGACTGTGCTCTAAGAGGCCTGTGAACTGGAGTTTGTGACACACTCTCTCTGGTTAGGACAATGATTGACTTTGCAGGGCGATGGCCAGTTGTTCCCTTGAAGGCTTGCTGCCATGGAATCATTAGTTGTTCTCAACAGTGGCTGCATTTGTATCAATTTTTTTTTCCAGCAACAAAGAATGTAAAGAACAGTGAACGTCCAGCCAGAGTCTTCTCCAGAATTCACGATTTGAGAAAAATCATTCTAAAGTACTATTTGGAAAAACATTTTGGAACTGCTATACAAATAAAAGTTGTAGATTTTGAATTTTAGATTCCATCCATACGGTTAGATTCACCAATGCTATCACCAATACTTTTTTATAAAGTTTGAAAGGAAAACTTCAAAATTCTTTTTAAATTCAATTACAAGCACAATATTATCATATTTTGAGTAAAATTTGTTGGAATGGATTTGAAATGAGTTTCTCTTGACATGGTGATTTTTTGAAATTTTTGCGGTTTTTAAATGTATGACCTCATTTTTGCAAATCTAGTTTTGAACAGAGTCAATGCAATTTTGGCTTGGTCAACCACTTGACATACTTGCACATTTATAATTTTAGAAAAATATATACTCTAGTAACACCAATCCAACCATTAGATTGGATAACAACTTGATAAAGTATCTTTACAAATTAGGATGACTTTCATCCAAACAAAAATGAAAAACAAACTTGAGTTTCAATCAAGAGATTTGAGGGGGCTAAAGGGCTGTTTCAGGCCTGCTCCCCCAACGTTGTTCCCATGGTAGATCAGGATTGTCTGCTGTCAAATTTTATTTTTATTTTATTTATTTTTTAAAAGTTTTGAAAAATCTAAAATGAAAAAAAAAAAAAAAATGGTGACGTGGCAATTGTTCTACCACGTCACGAGGTTGTTCCCTCGACCCTGGCATCTCAAGGAATTCACCACCCTTCAAAGGAGCTGAAAAACATCTAATAATCTTTGCCGTCTAGAAAGTGGACTTCGAAGCCCTTAGGGGGTAAATTTGAATTTGTAGCAGTGTTTTAAACAACTTAAGAGGTTTAAAAAATCATATTTGGGACCATAGATATGGGTACAATTTTCCTAGTAGGCATTTGTGAATCATGAATTCATGATTAAATGGAAGCATTTCAGAGTAAGGTGTCTACCCTCCAAATTGCCACTTTTGCTAATGTGCTTAGACAATCTAATTACTATTATTGGAATGTCAGATTTTTATATTTTCTTATTGGCAAGTGAAAGGAGGTTCAATTCACCAAGGAACGCGACATTTGAATATCGTATACAAAATGTTACAAAAGATCAAAGTTCTTTTGGATAGATGTTCTAAAATAGTTTTTTTCAACATACATACATGTTGATTTTGGAGATGTATACATAGTGATGACAACAATTTTAGGAAGGGTGTGATTTTGGGTGTACCCACCTTCAATGCAATCCTTCCAAGAGCTAGTTACATGCATATGAGGACTTTTGTGTGGACATATTTCATTTATTTTTTGTACTTGGAATCCATGTGGTTTTAATCATTGAGCTACATAAATATTGAGTAAGCTACTCCCATCCATCAAGAGGTTACACACCAATATATCAGTCCAACAAGGCAAAGGTCTAAGTCTTAGTCCCTGAACGCTCAAGCGACCGTTTTTTGGTCACTGCCCCACCTCGGGCAGAATTTTCGGGCAAAAAAAAACTTTTTTTTCAATTTTTTTTTTTTTGTCAAAAGATTGGGTTGTCTATCAATATTTATATTCAAAACTCAGATCCCTACGGTCAAACAAAAATTATAAGAGAAATAGCACAAAGTGTTTAGATTTGCTTAGTGTTGAAAAACTTACTATTTTAGGAAAGTGTTGGTGTTCTCATTCCTAGGTCTCATGCATTTTTTCACAAATCAATGGAAACCACAATTTTGACCAATCCAGAAAAATTCAAATGTTAAAAATAGAAATTGTATTCTTGGTGAATTTTTGAAGCTATATCTTCAATATTCATTTTAAGAGAATCTCAAAATAATTTTATAATTTTGACCGTACGGATGCTTTCTATTTTTTGTGCTTCAAATTGTCTTCTTTGATGCAAACTTCAAAAAAGTTTTAGAACTCATTTATAACACATTTGTATTTTGTCCAAACCCCTCGGGCTTTTAGGGGTTAAGTGTCTTACATTCGTAGTTCCACAAAATGGAGTGCCTCATCATAATTAAGGTGAACCAATCAATTAGCACTTAAATTCCAGTTTTGCCTTCATCATTAGTGTACATTTTTGTTTTGAAATATATGTTATAGATACATAAGGGCACAGTTGAAAGAAGAGGTAGTGATAGGTTGGTAAAGAAGTGATGAAACTACTTTGGCTATTTAGCCCTCAATGTTGTACTTAAGGTATGCAACTCTATTGTGGCCATGAGACTATTATGTCCATGTAATGAATCTCATTTTGTGTTTTCATTGTACTTAACTAATGTGCATTATTGGAATGTGCCAATGGCACTACTAGGTTGTACAAATGATGGCTAAGGAATTATTTTGTAGTCACAATTAACAGGGCAAGTACTTTTGAGGCATAAAACCATAAGTGATTGTAACCATTTTAGAAATACAACTTGTAGAAAAAGTCAACTTTTAGAAATATCCACATAAGTATGCACAAGCTGAATTAAGTCTCAATTGAATTTTTTAAGTGACTATATATATGAAGTGGGTTAAACATATAAGAATCTTTTATCATCAATTATAATATCATGAATGGAATATTCAACTTCTTGTTGTCTTTAGTGTTGGAGTTAGAAAACAACACATAAACCACACACACCTTTCAAGCACCTCCCAAACAACTCCAAATACCTAAAAGCACCTTAACAGACACTTTCATCCCCATTAACAACATTGCCATTATATATTCTACATACATTTTAATATACAAATACAAATTGTAAAATAATTAATGATTTTTCAACATTGTCAACCTCTATGAAACCTACCTATTCCCCACCTTTTACTACTGCAATTGCAATCTACCCATTAGAGGAAACTTCAGCCCCACGGAGAGTTGTTCAAAGTTGACAAGCCATGCTATTTCATGCATGGCCTATCAACTTCAAAAAGTGCTCTTGGTGAGCAGCCAAAGACTATGACTGCTCGTCGAAGCAGTCAAATTTTGCAGAGTTTTTTTTTTTTTTTTTAATAATTTTTTATTTGGAATTCTGGGTTCCTGTACCATTGCAGCTGCAATTTCAACTTGACGGAAATAGGGAAAAAATGAATTTTTGAGCATAAAAAAGTAAATTTCAGGGTACCCCGAAAGGCTGTGGAGCAGCCCTCCGAGGGGTTGAAATTTTCTCTAATGCCCTCTTGATTCCTATTCAAGCACACACATAATCCACCTTCTCACCTATAATTGTCCCTTTGCCTTTCTCGACCAATTATGCATTAGAGTTACCACAAAGTCTCCCTTCTAGCAAAGATATGTAGTCTACAACTTATTCATTCTTTCTATTTAGAGCTAATCTAGGGAACTTAGATGATGGACTCTTCACTTATGCCAACCACATTACAGAAAAGCTGGACCTTCTACAAGACCATTAGAATATTGGCAAATGTGCAATTACAATGAGAATATATATATATATATATATATATATATATATATATATATCATTTTTATTTATTTTTAATTGAAAAAATATTAAAAAATAAATTTTTAATCAAAATTTTGAAGGGCACTACTCACCTTACAGATTGCCTAACAACCTTTTTGGGCTAATATCTTCCCTAAATGCACATTCTCATGCATCAATTCAGTTCTATAGAGGGCTGAAGTTTTCTCTAATGATTTAAATTGATTAGAATTTCTCTCTCTACAATGTAGACTACATGCTTCAAAATATCTATAATACAGATTGGAGTTTGCAAGAATTAATCCTTAAATGTCTTTACATTTGTGTAAAAAAGAGAAAATGCTAAGCTTAACCCCTAAAGTTCCATGACTGTTTTCACCAAAAACGCTCAAAAATTGCCATTTTTAGTACAAGAACAAAAATTTTGAAAAAAAACTTTTTTTGACTCATGTAATTGTAGGATCTTGTAGTATGCTGACTTGAAAACATGTGATAAAAAATTCAGAAATTTCCACCACGTGGATTGCAAGATATAAGCATTCGAATTCACTGAAACCATTTTTTGGGACTTGCGAAAAACAGGGTAGCTACACTTCACAAGCTCACTTTTCTATGAAATAATGTCCAAAATGATGATGATTCTTTAAATTCTTTTTCCTAGACAACTTGGCTACATGCTTGAAAATTTTCACTTCATTTGATATTGTACAAAATATAGGAAAAAAATAGTAAGTAGATAGTAGTAGAGAATGATTCAAAATACAAAATTGTCAAGAATTTAATTACGGAATTGATAAATCTCAATCCCAAAGGTTGCAATGTTGTAATAAAGTATCTACATCCTACAATTTTATTTTTTTCAAAAAATATTGAAAATTGAATAAGATAAAGGACTTCAAAGTTTAATTGAGAGTAGGGAATGTATAACTGTTCGCAAAGTAAAAATCCTCATAAATTTTGACTCATTGATCAAAATGGGATGATTCAGTGCTTTTTACATATAAATAAGTCTAGAAAACCAATTTCAAATTTTTGTTTTTGAAAAAATTGATTTTTTTAATCTGCACGACCTGCCTAGTTACGAATAAAAGTAACACATTAGGCCATAACTTTTGATTCGCATTTTGAAATGTTATGAAATTTAGTGCATATGAAAAATATTCCTCATCCCCACCTTCTATTAAAATTTGGGCAAAAAATATTGAAATCTCCAGTCATACGTACCTGCCCAAAATGTCTTTGTAGCCCAAAAATGCACGTTGGTCTTTTAGGGGTTAATCCCTGAAAGACGAAGGCCAATTTTTTGCCAAAAAACACTCAAAACTGCCATTTCTATAGCAAAGAGTAAAAAAAATTGAAAATCATTTTTTATTCACATCTAACCATAGGATTTTATACCTAACTAACTTGACAATCTGTGGAAAAAATTTCAAAATTTTTGACTACACATATTGCAAGATATCTGCATTTAAAGTGAAAAAAATAAAATTTTCAGCACACTGCGGGAATATATTTTATGACTTTGAACATTTTTTACTGAAATGTTTTGCACTACAGAGTTTTGAGCTTTTGATCTTTGTAGTGAAGAATTGAGTTGAGAGTCTAGGGGGGAAAGAAATCCAAAAAAACTTAATTTTCATTACTAAATAAATTGTTAAATAGAAGTAGGTACGAGATAGAAGGAAAATCTAAAATATTAGTATCTTTTATATGGAATTAAAAAGCACCAATCCAAATGGTGAGATTATTCTAGCAAAAAGACTAAACCTTGCGGAACTTCTTTTTTTAAATTGTTAAAATTGCATTCAGAAATGAAACCTACAAGTTAATTTTTTTACGAAGATGCTCTAAGTGCCCGAAAAACAAGATTGTCCATAACTTTCTCATAACAAATCCAAATGAAATGAATCAAAGCTTCCCAAATAGACAAAAATATAATCTATAAGAAATAAAAATAAAAAATAAAAAATAAAAAAACTGCAATTTTTTTGTTGCTGCCCTATGTCCCCTGTTTTAAGCTTATTTGGGCATAACTTTTTTTCCCGGGCACCGATTGAAAAAAATTTATATTTACACGAAGCTTAGCAATTTTCCTATCTTCAAAAAAAGTTTTGAAAAATCACAACAAAAATTCAGCCCATAGGTAATCCTGCCCGAAATCCCATTTGTCCTCCGAAGGGATAATACTTCTTTAGGGGTTAAGCATGGAAATTATCCATACAATCAAAAGTTTTTAAAAAAAAATCTACTTTCAAATTGATTTTGAAGCAAGTCCAATTGCAACAAATCTTAGTTTTTTATGCTTTTTTTTTGTCTATAATGCTTTTTTTCATATGAATCTTTTAAAAATTGTGTTCACTGTATGATTGAATTAAGAAGGGCTAGATTTGTAATGGAATGTTTTCATTTTGGACTTGACCAAACTATGAATTAAATTTGTACAGTTTGAAGATAAAAGATAACTTTAACTTAAATGTCCACAATTAATCACCAAACTATAAATTTTTTTTTGCTATATACAATGCACAATTCCATATGAAAAAGAATTGACCTAAGGATCATTGAGATCAAAGAATATTTTGGGGTCAATTCTAATAACACTACTAGGCGGGGAATGGAACTATTGTTCATTTGACAAGTTTATTCACTAAAATGTCAACGAGATTTTTGAAAACCATTGCATTAGACGTCGAGACAACAATTGAGCTTGAATGTTTATATTTTTTATATGCCCAACAAAAACACCAAAAAGATGAAATAAATTAGTATTAAAAATCAAATAATTAAGTTCCTTTAGTAGATGGTGATTGAAAAGAATGACTTTGCCAAAGAAAATCATCAATCTTTAAAGGTGGATGAAATTATGAAACACTTGTACTATTTTGCGTCACATGTTTTGCACCAAACAAGAACTTGCATACTGACTTCTAGGGCTTTTGCTTATTTTACTTGTGTACTTTCTAAAAAATGTTTATTATTTCTTATCTAATTGCTCTAATTTGTCACATTTCAGATTTAAGAGGGATTTAGTATTGTAATGAGTTTGAAATGATGATTTTCACTTCAAAATTTGGACATTATGTTATTCTACTAAAGTTACAAGAGTTTATTGAAAGAAATCTAAAAAATAAGAATTTATTGTTCACCATATATATAGATGCAAAAAAAGGTTCTACTATGCGTGCATTTTTAGACATCCAAAAGTGCACTCCCGAGTACTCTTTTATAATATTTTTGGTGAAATCATATCTCCATCACCTTGTTAAAGATTCTTATTTTTTTGAATTTTATTTTGAATTTTTTCATTATCTTCTAGCAATTTAAAACAAACAAATAGGAAATTATCATTTTTAGTACATAAATTATGGAATAAATTTTTTTAGGTCCCAATTTTTGGAAACATATAATTTGTAGTACTTTGGAGGATTTTTTTTTTTTTTTTAAATCTACAAAATGAAAAACTAGAGACAAACATTTGAAACATATGGAATTTTTTTTAAACTTTAAAAATACAAATTCAAGATAATAGCATTTGAATTAGAAGAAAATGTTTTTTTCTCAAATTTAATTGCCTAATATAACTAGTAGAGTTTGGCTCCTCTTGGAATGAAATTTTGTGTACTTAATTAATGGTGTATATTTGTACTCAACCTTTAAAGGACTACAAGGCCACCATGTAGCTTTTGCAACTGCATTTGTAAAAAATTGAAATGTAAACCTCATTAATAGTTCATGAACAACAAAGAGATCCGAGCTAGATGGGTTTTTCTTTGGAATCCATTGATGCAATCTAATCAAGAAATGATTGATTGCGTGAATTTAGGAGAATGGAGTTTTTTGGAGCACTTTTGAGCATTTTGGTTTCAACATACGTACAAAGTACCACCTAACTGAACATCTTTCATTAATACTATCAATGGTGGCATTTTCTCAAGAATTGTGTGATTTTATCAAATCTTTTTCTTTTATAGGAAAGCTAAATAAGTCTTTTTTCATTTCAACATTGTTGATTGTCAAAATTATTCCACATAAATGAGGAATTATGCTTGTTACAAGAGCTAGTCAAGAAAACAACTTTTTACATTGCATGCTCTCTGTGTTGTCCACATACTGGGGACCTTGATAGTGTGGTCACCATCAGTTTGACCTCGTTTTGATTTGGTCCTTGCCATGTCATGTCGTGACGATCAAAGGGACCAACAAGTTCTACAAATATAATGTGTGGGAAGGTCAAAATGCCGAAGACCGCAAGAATATATACGGTGGAAACACCTAAAACTGTCAAAATAAGCAATTAAGCATAGTTGGAGGCAATTTTACGTCATGACAATATTTTGTAGTATTAGCAATTGAAAATGATGAATTAAAAAAAATTAAAAAAAATTAAATATGGCATGTAATTTCTATGAATTTTCAAAGTGGCAGCTCCCTAGACCACTAAAAAGTAATATAGGTGGATCTAAAAACTGAAATCTCAAAATCTCAACAGCCAACCACTCAATGTTAAGTAAAGGGGCGGTTTAATGACTCTTTTGAAGGCTACTTTAATCAAAACCTAGGAACACATTTTGTGGAAGTCTAGGATACGTGAATGTTTTCAGGGACAGTTATGGATGTTTTCCCCTTAGTGCCTAATGCATGTTACCAAAATCCAAACCCTTTTGAATTCATTCCAATCAAATTGTCATCCAAAATAAGATTCATGAAAACTAACTGTACAGATCGGTAGTGGAGACAGGCCGAAAGCTGCTTGAAAATGGTCGAATTGTTTGACCGTACAGTTGAAAAGATTGTAATAGTCAAGCAGGTCAATTTTTTAATTTTGGAAGGCCAGCTTTGAGACGCTGGAACACTGAGGGTTTAACCCTTGAAGGACAAACCGGTAGCCATGGAAATCATGTATTGTGATTCCGTGTGATATCATCTACTTTGAAAAAGCCTAAAACATTTATTGGAAATCAAAGAACTGTTGAAGATCTTTCCTTCTTACTCCTAATACCGAGGATGAAAAGTTGCACTTCTGTCTTGTAGGGAAAGATTCTTTGTCATTCAAAGGACGCAGAACGTCCTCGGCGGCCTTCAAGGGTTAATCATGGCGTTTCTGATCATCCATTGGGGCTGTTTTTGAAGCCTGTGTTGGGTTCACACGAACCATATGCAGTTAGCATGCCATCTGAAGTGCGCCATCTGAAGTGCGCCTTTGGAACTCTAGAGAGAAACCCATATCTTTACTTGAGAATGTAGAAACTCCAGTAGGCTACGGTAGAATTGTGTAAGAGAACTCTTTGTCAATCATCAATTTTGTATAGGGCAATGCCCGCGGAGGAGGGCATTGCCTGACGTAAATCACGACTGAAAGAGGAGATAAAAATGGATGAAACGATGAGCCGAATGAAAAATCCGTAATCCCTGATTACGGGGTTTTGCCCGCTTAATCGGGGATTACGGCACAGAAGCTTCCCGCCGATTGAACGGGACAGGAACCAGGAGTGGTTTACAAATTGTATAGGAGCACGTTCAGGCTCATAATGGCTGGGCCAATAGGGAGGCGACACCTTCCTGGGACATCAATCAATTCAACCAGTTATGAGGGACGTACAAAGGAGGTAAAATTGCCAACCCGACTTACAAATTTCAAAATCTATTCAGTGGTTGGAGCATCCCCACGGGGGCTCTTCAAGCAGATCAAAAATGGTCGGCCTCTTCAAAATTTGAAGAGCGTACGGCCAAATGGGGAGTCTTGTGAGGGCGCGCTATCTGCTTTGTAAACTATTCCCTCCATCTCGAAATAAATCCAGGGTTTCCTAGAAATAAATCCAGGGTTTCCTAGAAATGTCTAGATTAATACGCAAGTTGTTCCTATTTTCAAAAGATTGTGGAGATATTGTAACTTCTACTAAACCCCACTGGGTGTGAAAGAATGGAAGTCAAAAGTGAAGCAACGCATATTGAAAACAAGCGGCAAAAGTGACAAATTTTTGCCTTTATTGGAATTGCTCCAGTGATATTAATTTTGATCATTCTTTGAGCAATGCTAGTGCAATGATCTTTATTGATGTCCTTTGTATTCAATTCCGGCAATTTCGTGTGATTCAAGTTCAAGAAATTCTCAACAAGAGATTTCTTAGTAGCACTTTTTGTATAGTTTTGGGTTGAATTCTTTGCCTTTGGTTGATTCTAGGTTGCGTTTTGATTCCTTTGCAAGGATCGAATTGCTATATAGTCTTTGGAGTGTGACATCTATAGATTCTTTTGCTTGAGGGTGTTCGAACTAGCTTCAATTGTTGTCTATCAAGTTGTGGAGAGTCAATTTTGAATTTAATTTGAGACAAGTATATTTGGAAACCCTTGGATTTATTTCAAGATGGAGAGAGTATATGATACGGACCGTAGAGTTTGACTCCAGCTCACAAGCACAATTAATGCAGCATCCAAAGCACGAGTAGCAATCAAAAAACAGGCACATCAATTAATCGAAGCAAGCGCAACAAGCAAGAACTGATGTGGTACTCAACCAAGAATTGTGCAGCCCCGATTCTGTATTCCCATCCCGTGTCGCGGTGGGGTGTAGGCAGCACACACACGCCGCGCTCATCAAACAGGCTCGTCAAGTGGGGCCTTGGTGTCCCTTCCTACCGCATTAGCCCTTGGGGGAACCCCACAACGGCTCGGTGGATAGGGGTGCCAAATAGAAATGGTTGAGGTTTGGAGTTCCTTGTTCAAGATCCCATTTTTTAAAAAGTGTTGTAGCTCCACAAGGAGACTCGACAAAAGTCCACTCGTAGCAACTATTTTAATATTTGAAAATAATCTTTGGCAATATTGAAGACAGACTTTCAATACATGAGGTCAAAAGGATTATTCAATGGCTTAGTGAGCCATGTCCAAGAGCTACTACTTGCCGGCATCATTTTGTACTTGGTGTATTTGTCGTAGGCCACTATTTCAAGCTCAGCCACGTCCACTAGCAAAGTCAAAGCCATTGGCGAGCTGTTGTGGGGTTGCTTTTACTCATTATACATACATTGTTCTGATTTATCCTCTAAAGTTCTTGACTACTATATTTTGCTACCAAGGTTGGCAAAAATAATGTTAAATTTTAGAAGAAAAGAAAAATTCAAAAGAAAAAAACCTTCTATGGAGAAAACATGAATTTTAAGAAATATTCTTATTTTCACCATATATGAAATTCGATTTTTCAACTTTAATTTAAAATGAGCATGAATGTTTTTGAAACTTTATTTGATTGTGATAGCTGGAATCAAGATGTTTTGCCAGAAACACTCTCAAACTAGCATTCCTAGTTTCTTAGACCTAAACTTAAAAGAAAGTTTTTTTCTACAAATTCAACCATACAATCTTGAACCCGAAAAGACCAAAGTCCCCTTAATGGACACATGGAATTTTAGGCAGGTTTGTGTGACCTCAATTTTGACATAATTTTTAAAAAGTTTATGTGATTTTTTTTATTTTTTTTTAAGGTTCTAAATAGATAAGTTTTATTTCAATCAATGCTCGGGAGCAAAAATTATGCCTCCCTAAGTCCCAAAAATAGTTCTTTGGATAGAGCAATTTTTTATTCTTTTTGTTCTTTTTATTTTTTTCTCAAAGATTATATTTTTGTCTACATCTAAAGCTTTGATTCATTCTATGTGGACTACTAATGAGAAAGTTATGGACAATCTTGTTTTAGAGGCACTCTATTCATCTTTTTTTTAAAAACAACTTAGTTTTGGAATTCATTTTTGAAAGTCATTATCTAAAAAATCCAAATTTTTTTACAGGATTAAATTTGTTTGCAAGAACAACCTCACTATTGGGATTATGGTGATTCAATTCCATCTTAGAGCTATTAATGATTTAGTAACCCTAAAACTACTTCTGCTTAACAATTTTTTTATGAATGAAAATCAAGTATTTTTTTTTTTGGAATTTTTTTCCACCACTCTCAACTCAAATCTTCAACATCAAAAACTTTAAATTCAAAGTTTGTAGTGCAAAAGTTTTCACAAATGGTGGTCAAAGTCATCTGAAATTGCAAGCCAGTGTTCATTTTTTTTGTTTTTTTCAACTTTGAATGCTAATATCTTCCAATCTATATTGTCAAACTTCACAAAAAAATTTACCACATGATCTAAGACAAGTGAAGTACAAGATCTAACGATTAGATTCTAAAAAATATGTTTTTTGGGTTTCATGGGTGATTGCAGCAAACATGACACTTTTGAGTGTTTTTTGAGCCAAAAAATGCCTTGGTCCTTCAGGGTTTAAAGTAGAATTTACCCTCCCAATGTAATTCTTTCCTATTCACTATAAGTGAAAATTTGATTCAACACTTAAGGGTCCACATCACCGCACACCATTCACAAGATGACATGTGACACTTTTTCTTTTGTTTACCAGAAATGGATTAATTTATACGGAATCTGACCTTCACGTAGGGTATACACCACAAAGTTTAGAACTTGGGTTTTGTCAACAGTTATCATGTGATTATTGTTGTTTCAAGGGTTCGCACATTCAGTTGCAAGAACATGTGAACCCATAAAACAACGATAATCACATGATAATTGTTGACAAACTGCAAGTTCTACACTTTGTGATGTATGGAATGAAAATTTCAACCTCTCTGCCACAAGGGAAACTAAAGACAGAACTATACCAGTAGTAATATCTATAAAGCCCCACTCAGCATGTAAGTTAAGCTTCATGATTCATCAAGTGGGAGCTGAAATTGGTGTGAGTGACTCCATGGTGTGGGTGGCCATGCAGGCAGGTTCAAACTAGCTCATAAACTTAGATTGACTCCATGGAAAATATTCTGAGTGGAAAAAAGGACACTCTTGGTACACCTAAGGTAACTGACCTTAAATTGCACAGTTAAGCAATTCAGCCTGATTCAACATGGTTTTCACTATTATATTGAAAAAAAATTGTGGGGTTCCATTGGTACACTAAAATTGGTAAATAGTGTTGGCTACATTAATTGTCAACAATAACACTAATTGTGATTTGCAAGGTTAGTGTTAGAACATTATTTATCCATTCTAACACTATTTTAGCTCTATAGTAAAATTTGGTCATTTCAAGGAACAACACTAATTATTGAAATGTTGAAATGCTAAAATAAATAATGAAATGCAAACTACATTTCAACATTTCAACATTTCAAAAGAATAGGGAACAACACTAATTATCACCCAACACTATTTACCAATTTTAATGTAGTCAAAAAGGGATTCTAGATTCTCTTAGAATGTATTTTTTTGGACACCGTGTGAATGAACTATGAATTTTCAAAAGTGCTGAAAATAGGTGTACCCAAAAGCGATTATAGAGTCATAGGAATAGTGGAAATACATTTTAGGCAAGAATATCCACTGTGCAATTTTAGGAACCATGCGATTTTTGGTGTAGTTACCTTACAGGAGCTCCATTCACATTGTTGGGTGTGAACATTCATACATAAGTTAGTCCCATATTTTGTCCACAAAATAACTTACTGTTGTTGGGTCATAACTCTGTTGTCCCAATTGATTGACAGAGATCACATACTTATACACATACCTACTCTGACACACTCTTCCTATTATTCTACCTCTGGTTGTTGAAATAGTTGCGGTGTAGTTGGAAGAAATTAAGAGGGTTGGAAGTGGGATTGGACATCATTATTAAGGTTGCTTCTTTTTTAAGGGGATTCTCCACCCTCCACGATGCAGCACAAACTAAGATTTTTATGCAGCTGGATTCTGTTCACATCTCTCATGTTGAACATAAGATATAAGCTGTGGGTGAAAATTTGATTTAAATTTGCAACCTCATACAGGAGTCAATAAACTGGAAATCATTCAAAGAGCTATTCCATCTGTCCCACTAAAAATCTCTAGCTAAATCACACATAGTGCGCATACCACAAAACCGTTCCATTGATTAATTTTTTATTGTTGCACAAACAATGTGAAATTCAAATCCATTCCCGCTCAATAAATTCCAAGATTTCCACTACGCTGGATCAATGATCAACGATGAAAATCAATCAATGGAGCGGTTTTAGTAGTAACTTACACGTACTAAGTGATTTCTGATGTGGAGTTTTTTTTAGTGGGACTGAGGGAGTACTATACTGTAGTTTATTTGATGTACCAAAAGCCATCCTACAGAATCTTGAATGTCCACTGCTGTAGTGTACATCTGTTTGTTTTAGTAATGGATCCAAAGGGTTCCTATTAATTGGGTTGAAGGAGGACTTGTGACCAACTACTGAGTGGAGAGTGACACAGTACCTCAAAATTTAGACTTGGCGTTACAACATAATTATAGTGAACTCCCAAACTACAGTACTGTACCTATTTGTGCAAGGCTAGCTCGTATTTTGAAGGTGAATGGTCAACTAAGATTTTTTTTTCTATTTTTTTATTTTAAAACACATGGAGAATAGTCAACGAAGGTTTTAATGAAACTCCAGAGCTACATACTGTAGTCACTCAGTTGCCAATCAGTGGAGCAAGTGGAGCAAGTTACTTGTAGAGGTGATGGACAAGTGGCTAACTTACAGTGCATAGCCGCAACATACCCACCCACCTAATTAATCTTATGATGGTGCGCGAGCACCTGATGACTTTGCATCCTCATCACATAACTACTCAGATTGTGTGAACCACCGAGGTTTCCATGAAAAGCTGCAACATTCCTTGCAATGAAATTTCGTACATTTGTGCCAAAAAAAAACAAAAACTGCAACATGAATGGAAATTGTCCATGTGTTTCAAGGGAGTAAAAAAAGCTGTGACATGCCCATTTTGTCAACCTCAGGCGAAAGAGTAGTTAAGCTTATCCTGCACAGAAGAATTGTAATCCCTAGGAGTTGAGCTGTTTGCATGTAGAACTATGGAACAACCCAACTATGTTATTGATGAGTGAAGAAAGGTACGTTCCCACTTGGCACTTGGTAACACTGGTTCCTAAAAGATAAGGCCGGTGCAAGAAGACAAGAAGGCCTCTTTTTTATACAAATGTATTTATTGCGTTGGTTCAGTAGAAATTTTGTCAATAAAAGTTACGCAGCATTCACATATGCGGTACTACTACTTGTCCTGTGCGGTCATCCAGTCACAAAGCCAGAAGCTACAGTGTACATACTGAATTTCAATGATGCTCCCAAGCCAAAAACGTTGAATGGAGTATGCTATAGAAGATTTTCAACATATAACTTTGACAATCAATCATCTTATTATGAATCTGAGTACAGTAGATTTCCCATTTAAGTAATAATAAACCATAAAAAAAAACAGTAACAAAAACATGCAAGGATTGTGAGTCCAAGGCCATTCAAATTGATGATCAACGAGGGATTTTGAAGTCAGTTACATTAGCGACAGATGATCGGAGCCATGACGCATGTTTGCGTATTCATTGTTCATGTTTGGTGAGGAAGATTTGTTACAGAAACAGTTTCAATCATCCAAGTCTCCAACTTATTATAATTTACCTCTCCAAACTTGCAAGGCTGCTACCGGTTCTTTGTGTTCTTCTAATCAGTACTTGGATTTGGCCTTCTCATAGGTTGTGTACCAGTCACAGTCCTACACATTAGCACACACTTGGATGTTCAGTAAATGATTTGCAGCCCAGGAAGGAGTAACTTACAAAGCCATGTCACTAGTTTTTTCAAAGATTCTACAAGATCATGTGCACTTCAATACTCTCTTATTCATCAGTACTTAATCGAATGACCGGCTTCATCACCTCTCTGATTGAGTTCTCTTATGCCTTCTGAAACTCGTCGAAGGGCAGATTAATTGCACAATGGAGAGTTTTTGTCTGCATACTCTCTACCTGAAGAGTTTGTATCACTGCCAATTACAGACAACTTTCTTTTGTGACCATGAACCGTTCAAATATTAATTCAGGTATTCAGAATCTGTAAGGCTCGATGGAAGGTAGGGCTCTTTGAATTCAGGTATTTTGAACTTGATTTGTGTGGGTGTTGTGCAAGCAAATGGATGTGTACACCTGAACGTCAAAACGCCTTTCACTCAGCCGATTTCATAAACACGATTCAAATCAAGATACAGTAGGAACCCTCAAACTGCGTTTCTCACTCAATAACTCATGCTCCGTAAACACCACAAGTTCGATTTCTCACTCCCAACAGGATCTGAGTGCTCTTCTTTTTCGCCGGTCTTAAGCGAGCGGTCCTATGTAATGCGGCACCCACAGGGCCAATAGATAAGAGCGCGTAACAGTTTCTGAAATCCATGTTTCCAAAAGACATAGAAGCATTTATTACCAACGACTTTGGTAGAGGTGGGCCAAAGTTTGCAAATGATTTAATAGTAGTAATACCGCTCTTGCCTCCCTGCCACATCGTATGCCATGTAGGTTTGGTGGATACCAAGCAACGCAGGTGAGAATGCGCTGTAAATTTGACAGTTAATAGCGCATGCTAAGACCTCTGCTAAGACCAAGTGGGAACGTACCTGAAGATATGTAGACTCAGCAACTAACTTCAATGAAGGTGGGTAGCCTCCAAACCGCCACTTGTTGCTACTGTGCATGGTTACTATTACTGGAAGGATTAAATCTTCATATTTTCTTGTTGGTAAGTGAAAGGAGGTTCCAACGCACCAAAAAATGCAACATTTGGGTAATGTATGCAAAAGTTATGAAATAACAAAGTTTGATTCTAAAATTGTTTTTTCTACGGAGGTAGATCTTTGAGTTTGGAGATGTACACAAAGTGAAAAACGTTAGTTTAGAGTCAATGGTACATTTAGATGTGCCCACCTTGGGCTTAAGGTGGATACACCCAAAATCGCATTTGATCTAAAACCACCATCATTACTTTATGTACATATCCCAAGTCAATATGTACTTATGTTGAAGAATCCATTTTTGAACATCTACCAAGAAAAACATTGACCCTTCATAACTTTGGTATTACAGTAATGAACTACTGCATTCTTTTGCGCGTATATTATTTACTTCAAATTCATCATACAATAAATTTTTAATTTTAAAATTAAAGCATTGGTTTGGATGAATGAGAAGTTATAGGATAAAATAATCCACTAGAACCTCTAAATAGTCTAGGTTTTGGATGTCGGAGCACTACGGGCTTAAAGAGCTTAAAAGACCTCGCACAATTAACTTGTAAGGTAACTACACCTAAGATGGGCCACTCCTCAAAATCGACCCCTAGTTTTGAAAGAAAATTGAGTAGGCAGGATATCTAAAATAGTGTGCATTACAAAGACAAGTACAGGTGGAGTTAGGGGCCAATTTGAGTAGCATGCAGCTCTATTTGTAGTATTGTGGAGGTGGCAACCTTACAAGTGGTCAATTTTGGGTACACTTTTGGTTTTTTAACTTCTTTCCTACGACATGTAGGTGATGCCAAAATCCATTTGATACTACTACTATCATTTCTTTACGTGCATCAAATGGGTTTTGGCATCACCTACATGACACTTTTAGCACCCTCCACCTTGCATCTTTGAAATTTGTAACTAATTCACAATGCATCCAAAAATTATGGAACCACTTGCATTTTAATTCATATTCCTTCACCAATGTGCAAAAATCATTGTTCATTTTCTAAAGCTTATTGGTTATGCCATAGAGCTTATTCGTGCCTTTTTAGTTGTGGTTACCTTGTCACCAAAACAAACCAATCTTCAGTCACTTCTTGAATATTTGTTTCCATCAATTATTATTTTTAGGTATAACTCGATAAAGAGGACCACTGTTGTTCTTGGATTTTGAAACACTAAGTTAGAAGGTCCATAAAAGGCCCATTTAAGAGCTGAAACTAAATTTGAAGAAGTGAAAATTCTTAAAATGTTTTTTATTAAATTTTCCTTGAAAGACATCTAACTCAAGTCTTTTTATTTTTTGGAGCTTTTTGGAATTAGCTATGAATTTTTGAAGTTGAAATGGTATAGGTCTCTAAGTCATTCACTATTTACACATTTTGGGTACAACGAAAAAGCAACATGCAAAAATAGTGTACATTTGAGGAGTTGGGTGATTTTAGAGCCTAAGAGCTCTAAGAACCTCCTATCTTAGGGGTTACTAGTATGCCCTGTGCCGTTGCCACAATCAAAATTGTCGTAAAAATAATAACCTAATTTTTTATTCATAATAAAAACTTTGAAATTCAATATCTTTTCCAACTTCATTCTAAACGCCACGAAACCAAGCCTTTCCACCCCTCCTCGCCACGAGCTTTTCAACAGTACCAAGACTACATGACCAAAATCAAAGTAAAAGTAGTTTTCTAGTTTTTTTATCTATAAATACTTTGAAATTCAATAACTTCTTTACCGTAGCTCCAAACGCCACGAAACAAAGTCGGGGCGTGCACCCCTCCTCACTGAGAGCTTTCCGATGGTACCCAGCACGTAACTGGGAAACACATTGTTCGGGAGACCTCAACGTAACAAAACAAACAAAATAAACAAAACAAAACAGCTATACTTAAGGTATGGATAGCTCTAAAAGGAGCCCCACATTGTCTGCAACATTCATAATGGCTCCAACTGAAACCTCAAGAATTACTAGGCTATTCCATTAATTTTGTATTGTGTCTCTACTTTGTAATAGCACTAGTTGAAAAGAGTGATGGTCGAACCGCACTCCAAATCCAAGCAACTCTGGAATATTGTCTCTTGGAGTGCAAATTCATGTAAACGGTGTGGCAAAGAATGGAAGGAGTTAGAGAGGCTTTGCCCCTTCCACCATATTGACTTAGAGAAAGTTGATATCTATTATACTCCCAGGAGATGTAATAGAATTAAATAGAATCGTTGGAACCCACCCACACCTACATCCACGGTCACACCTTAATTTACCATCTTGCTTGGGATGTTCTCCAAGTTGCTATTATATAGAGGATTTGGTTTAACTTACTAGGAATGCACTTGTTTTCAAGAGCAAAACATTTACTGTACATGAGGTGTGTCACCTTGTCTTGCATGGAGAGACACAATAGTATATGTTGCATGTTGGCATGACCAACTATGCGTGATTCAAAGAGGCAACTATCTCAAGATTACTTGAGAAGGCAAAGTCCTTGAGAGATATTTACTTTTCTCTCAACTTGGTGCAAGCACCAATTGAAGTCATTTGTGAGGGTGACATGAACAAACCTAAGGGAAAACTAGTTCCCACCCTCACCACCAACTCTACCCTCACCACCATCTAGACTTGATTGTAAGCTTGATTCTTTTCTTCTTCTTTGCCTAACAAAAACCAACCAATCACCTTCAAAGACAAAAAATGAATAACTGTTGGTAGGAATTTCTATATGTTTGAGTACATTCTACTCTCTCTCTACGCACGTACACACCTGCTGCCTTCCATCAGTGGAAATTTGTGCAGCCATGTACCAACCACATGGGGGTGGCCATGTACAATGGGCTACAGTTCATTTACAAATTTTGCATCCTGGCAGTTTTCACTACAAAGTCCAAAAATTTCAAAAAGTCGTTTCATGCTCAAAAATGGTCCAATTTTCAAATTGCAAGTTGCATAGGAATTGTACAGAAGAGTAGTTTATGATCATAATAATATGTACATGTGAAAGTCAAAATCATATAACATTAATGATGTTTTTTGTACACTATCTACCACCTGGTGGAACCACCCTTCGCTTGAATTACAGCTCGCATTCAATCCGGCATGTTGGCAATGAGAGTTTGTAGTTGGCGTAGAGACACATCATTCCATATTACTTCAACTTGTTGGATCATTTCTTACTTGTCATGTGGCCTACGCGGATCTTTCAAAAGATTTTGAGCTATCCTCCACACATTCTCAATGAGATTCAAGTCTGATTGGAGTTTGGAGGCCATTCCAATTTTTTTATCCCACGAGCAAGCCTCCAGAGGTCAGGGACTTTACTATGATGTATAGGAGCACCGTCCTCCATGAGTGTAAGCTTTTTTGGCTCATCATGCATGAAATAAAAGCCGCTTAATGCGGCTTCATAAACATTTTGGACAAAATGTTTTGCAGTTTTCTCATTTGGCGGTAGAAAGATCAATGGACATTTATCGAATCCACTAAAAGCTCCCCAAACCATTACTGATGAGCGTCCAGATTTGAAACTAGGTGCAATACAATGTAGAGCATATTTCTCATGCGTCTTTCTCCAAATTTGAATCTGTCCACATTTGCCAACTTCAAAGGACGACTCATCTGTCCATATGATATTCTTCCAATCATCATATGTCCAATGCCGGTGTTCTTTAGCAAATTTCAGTCTCTGGGCTTTATGCTATATACTGAGGTATGGTTTTTTCGGAGCCACACGGTTTTTGAACCCAAGCCTATGAATGTATTTGCAAATGGTATTTTGATGTACCTGGAATTTTGCTGCAAGTATTGCTAGACGTTCGCATGGATCATGATCAAGCAGTTGAAAGAGGGTCCTCACATCACGATCAAATAGTTTCTTGGGTTGAGGTCTTGGTTTTTGAGTTGTACAACATCCGGTTGTCCTCCACTTTGTCAAGACAGTGGATACAATAGAACATGGCATTTTAAGTGTTGCGGCAATGTCCATACATCTCATCCCTCCTTGCCGCATTCCAATGATTAGACCTCTTTCACGATTGGTCAACGTCCGGGTCTGCATCGGAACATAATGGTAGAAATTGGAATTTCATAAGTAGCAGAATCAAGAAATTCTAGCTGAAATGAAATAAAACACATGCGAAGCTAAGATCAAAACCAAAATGAAATTGAAATCCATTCGTGCTGGTAAGTGGAGCATTAAATGGAGATGAATTAGGCACAGTGGAGCTCAAAAAAAAATCAAAAATGAAAGGGTCCTGAAATGAAAAATAAACTTCAAAATAAAGTGGGAGTGTAGAGGCATCGGAATGTATGATCAATCAAGCAATGGCGATCAGCAGCGACGGTGTCCGCATTTGCACGATCCGCAGCTACATCGATTGCGGTTGTACCATAAGGATTGTCGAAGCTGCTGGGATGGGGCACGATCGCTTGGAGTATAAGCCCCCCCTACCCCCACCCCCACACACCAAATCGCGTCCGAATGGAAGGAAAAGATGCACTGGAACGAAGCGGAGCCGGTCAGGAATCGATGCGCAGGCATGAGGCATCGTGCAGAAGCAATTGGCAAAGTAGGGGCCATGGAAACAACAGTGCAAGAAATTTTCAATGAAAGCGCAGTCATAGAGCTATTTATGGGTCCCAGCAATTAAGCGCCAATAAATCGCAATGCGGCGAATGAATTTCCAAAATAAAAAGCGGTGTAGGGAGTAGGGTAGGAGTGCGGCATGCCCGCAAAATTTCGTGCACAAAGTTGTTGTGAGGCGAACGCAAAGGGAGAGTGAAATTGCAGAACTTGTGGCCTTACAGACAAGGGAGTGCAGAGAATTCATAAATGAACTGTAGCCCACTGTACAGTATGAGGGTCCAAGTTGGATATAACTTACCAGTATGAGAAGAAGGAAAGGGATTGAGTCTACAGTAAGGTAACAGGTCTAGAAATCGCCCATTTAAGAGCTGAAAGTGAATTTTGGGGAGGCAAAGCGTCTTGAAATCATTTTTAGTAAACTTTCCTTGAAAGACAAGAGGAATTGGCATCTAACCCAAGTTGTTTCATGTTTTTTGGAGCTTTGTGGAATTAGTTATGAAATTTTGAAGCTGAAGTGGCATAGGGCTCTAAAATTGCCCACCCTCTAAAATATACATTGTTTGTACATTGCTGAAGGCTATGAAAAAGCAACATATACAAGCAGTATACATTTGAGTAGGTGGGCAATTTTACAATGGTGCTAGATTATGAGCCCAAAAATGCAAGCTTGTGAGCATTGAGCCTACAATATAGGTACCTATAATATAGATACCACACACTATAGAAGGTGTATGTATCATAAACACCTATAATATAGATATTTGTAGCATATATACACTATAATCATAGATGGTTTCTATAGTATATACACCTATAACATAGGTGTGTAGTACTTTAGGTTTATGGGCTCATACTTCTATGCTTTTATAATAGCAACCCTCCCGCACAAAATAGGATTCATTTATTTTACTTTCACCCTTGGCTTTACCTCCATATGAAGTTCGGTGCACTACAATAGACTCGACCAAGAAAAGGTGCTCTTTCCCAAGCAGGAGTCCTAATTTAGAGGAGGCCCAATGCAAACACAGAAAAACATACAGTATCAAGATTTTGAAGCGTAAGAAGGCGGACCTCATTCCGTTCCTGCAATTTTTAGAAAAAAATGGCACCAATGCAAAGCCGGCAAGCCAAACTTCAAATTGACTTTCTACAATATAAAAAGAAGAAGAATAAAGATTCTACAGTAAAAAAAGATATTTCATGCGAAAAGAAAAGCTCCAATCAGTCGACACACATTACAAGGCTTGAAAAGGGGAGACATTTATGACTTTTTAGCTATTGTGTGTCAACTTCTGGGCTCTTCAAATTTCCTTAAAATGGATGGAAGTTGGAAATTGCAGTGGATGGAAATTGCCGGGTTTGGAAAATAAAGAGACCTATGTCGTATGCATTGGGGCATGATTTTTGGTAGGCCCAGCATTATGCCGTTCCGTGCATGATCCAATCGTTGCATTGGAGCTACTTTTAGTGTTTGATGGAAGTCTTAAAACCTTGTTCTTCCCCACAACTTGGTGATTTGTTGGTGATCAGGTGGCAAGGCTTGGTTTCAAGGAAGCCAAGGTATGTTCAATGTTCTTGGGAATATTCTCAGGAAAACCAACATTTAGTTCATTGTTAGCCAGTGGAATTGGGAAAAAATCTAGTTGCAATTTGAAACCATAAAAAAAAACTAATAGAAATATCTATAAAAAATTTCATTGGAGTAAACAATATAGAAGAAAACGGACGCGGTACTTGAAAAAATGGTTCAGTATGGAAATTGAAGGAAAACAGCTAGTAAACTATTAAAAAAAATAAAAAATGAATGTTGGCTCCTAAGAGAAATTCCTATGCCAACAAAATGTTTGTATTTATATAAATCATTCTTTAACTATGCCCAATGTCTGGGGAGAATCACAAATTAATTCATTGTTAGCTGGGCCTTTTAAAAAAATAACCGGTTGGAATGTGAAAATGGAGGATATAAAATCGAGAGAACCAACTAATGTGCAAGAATCAAAGGTGGATATGTATTTGTCACTTTCATAAAATTGTCATAGTATTGGTGCTTGGCATTTTAAATCCAAGGTTAATATAGGGGGCTAGAGGCAATTATATTCTTAGACAAGGCAGGTATCACTTTTATTAGGGCTGGACATTGTGACGCTTAGAGTGCTTGGATAGGACAGGGGCAAGTATCACTTTGAAATTGGTCGTAGCGTCTGGTCTCTGCTACGTCATTTGTGTTGGCCCAATGTAATGAAATTTGGAAATTAGTATCAAAATAGTATGTATTTGAAAGAAGAAGATGGAGCCTTTACAAATTTGAAGTTGAAGAAAAATGGCAAGTGAGAATTTGATACCAAAGGAAATGAACCAAGAGATTTTGATAAGGAGAGGTTGTAACCAATGCCCTTGAAAAAAGAGGACTCTTTTCTACCAAAAAGAGGCAAATTACGAAGACAACTCCAAAAGCTTTCCAAACACTATTCATTCATAACCGCTATGCCAATCCTTTTATTTGTGCCCCAAAAGAGGTATCGTTAACCCCTAAAGGACCATTGTCCCTTCGGGGGACAAATGGGACTTTGGGCAGGTACCTACGGGCTGATTTTTTGTCGTAATTTTCTGAAACTTTTTTTGGAGATAGAAAAACTGATAAGCTTTGTGGGAATATAATTATTTCTTCAATCAGTGCCCGAGAACAAAAGTTATGCCCAAATAAGCTCAAAACATGGGAGAGGGGGCAACAAAAAAATTTTGCGAAAAATTTAATTAAAATTTTTTTTTTCCCTTATAGAATATATTTTTGTCTATTTTCAAATCTTTGATTCATTTCATTTGGATTTTTTATGAGAAAGTTATGGACAATCTTGTTTTTCGGGCAATTAGAACATCTTCTTGAAAAAAATAACTTGTAGGATTCATTTTGGAATGCAGTTTTTGCAATTTTTCAAAAAAAAGGTTCCACATGGTTCAGTTTTTGTGCTAGAACAATCTCACCATTGGGATGGGTGCATTTTAATTCCATCTAAAAGATATCAATATTTTAGATTTTCCTTCTATCTTGTACCTACTTCTACTTAACAATTTTTTTAAGAATGAATTAAGTTTTTTTTTAATTCTTTTTTTTTCCTAGACTCTCAACTCAATTCTCCACTAGAAAAATTTAAAGCTCAAAACTCTGTAGTGCAAAAAATTTAAGTTAGAAATGTTCAAAGTCAAATAATCTACTCCCGCAATGTGTTGAAAAACTTGTTTTTTTCACTTCAATCGCACATATCTTGCAATCTGTGCGGTCAAAATTTCTGAAATTTTTTCCACACATTTTCATACTAGTTAGGTATAAGATCCTACCATAAGATGTGCAAAAAAAACAATTTTCAGTTTTTTTTACTCTTTGCTCTAGAAATGGCAATTTTGAGAGTTTTTGGCAGAAAAAAGGCCTTGGTCCTTTAGGGATTAAAAACATTTGAATATTTGGTTTTGTCTCCACAAAGTCAAAATATTTAGATCAGCACTTACATGTAGAAAAAAAAACGGTTTACGAATTCATAAAGAATAAAGAGTATGAAAAGTGTGCTAAAGAAGTTGTTTTAAATACTAATTGTATATAGCACAGTTGTCTAGATTGTAAAATCATTGGTATGGTAGTCAAATCCTATACAAATGCCTTCCAAAAAGAATACTCTCTTTTAACCCTTCAGGACAATTTGCTCATTGAACACCAATTAAAAAATTCTAATAGGTTCCTACAAAGTCAATTTTGAATGGATTTTTCTAAAATTTTGACACAAGATGCAAATATACATCTCCTTTGTAGGAATGTAATTTTATCATGATGGATTGATCAAAAGTATGCTACCCAAAGTTTTTTCAGGCATGCTATGCAACTTCATGGAGCATTTGAAAGAATCCTCTTCTACTTTTGAAATTTGGCGAGTATGTAAGTAGCATGATAGAAAATGAAATTGTTCCCCCCAAATTAGGTGTAGTGCAAAAATCTAACTCTAGGAGGAGATAAAATTTTGTTGACCTTGTTGAGCAGGGGATCTTTTTTCCTTCTAACTTCAAACATTATAATCTTTCAATCCACTCAATCAAATGGAGTTGAAGTTTTAATTTTTAATTTTGGTCAATGGAGTAAAAATGGCAGTTCCTATGGAAACTCCTTTGCCTACCCCTCTAGGAACTCCAATGAATGCTTGTAATTTACTAATTTTGGATACAAAAAATAGCTTCTTCTAATGACTTTTGTGACAGGCTCAAAACTCTTTGAATGTTAGGTAGAAGCACATGTCCAGTAGTCAACCCATTAGATGACATTTGAGGCCTCTGGAAGGCTGCGAGAATCCTGTGTTCCCAGATTGAGGGAACACAGGATAACTGCTGGTTGATGTGGCTGAGACCGTGCCACATCATTTTCGGAAAAAAATTGCTTCAAATGATATTTCGGAATTTAATCTAATTTTTTTTTTGGAAAAAAAGAATCTGACAGCCCATATTGGTTGTTCGCAGAATCAGGCCAGATTAGGGAACGGGCCTGAAACGGCCCTCCAATGCCCTCCAATGTCATCTTATGACGCCCAATACCCAACCTTTAGAGATGGAGTATTTCCAACCAAGGTTGGAATTGATTTCCAACAGAAGCTGGAAATGTCTTTTTTATGGTCCTCTTTTTGGTCCTTAATAAGTTTATGACACATGTCCCCAAGTAATGAGCAAGGAAAGAAGAAGTATTTAGTAGGAAAGTATTCCTTGAATGATCAGAATTGGAAAAGTTTATATATTGACTATTGGTGAAAGGCACTTTTCGTCTCCCCAAATATACTGTAATTTCAATTTCAATTTTGGGAATACAATTCTGGAAATTTTGCAATCCCCAATCATATTTCCTATCTTCCTACATGGGAAAAATCTCCATCACCTCTTACTGCTCATGATCTATCTGCTCCAAAATTGCTTAAATGATCAATTACTGGTGCTTAGGCAATTTGTCCGTCCATGAAGTGAGAAAAATGAGTGAAAGTTCCTCCACCGCACCATCAACAAATCATCCACGCTTCCTATTTCAACACCGACTCAGTCCACCCGCCTCCTCAGGCACAACACAGCCACTGAGCTTCCTACTGTAATGTCCTGTACTGTCCTGTAGGTCGATTGCCATCAATGAATTCCACCCAATGCCACCTAAATGATCAATGGCATTGATGACGACTGAAGGTGAATGGCACTCCAGCCTCAGTTCTCTGACTCTTCGGTCTGTGAGATCAGACATTCAGCCATACTCCGTCAGGCTTCGATCTGCCAGGTTTTAGGGTTTTCAGCCAAATGTTCATTTTGGAAGACTTTTTGGGAATTTACACTGAGGGCATGAAAAAATTAAGTAAGGGCCTCTTCACACTATGGCGTCCAAGTCGAGAGGCCATGGAACTCTGCAATATGATTCGTGGAACTGACGGACCCTACAATATGATTGGTGGAAACGACGGACTCTCGACTTGGACGGCCATAGTGTGAAGAGGCCCTAAGGTAAATGTACCCATAGTCAATCATGATCCATAACCAACCTGTAGGGGGCACTAATTCCAACCACGGCTAAAAAGCTTGGAATGTGTTATTTCAAGGTTGGGACTAATAAGGTTATGACATGTCTCAAAGTAGTGAAGAAGAAAAATAAGAAATAGTGAGCGAAAAAGCAGTTTTTTAGATGATCGGAATTGGATGACTCTAGAGATCGCTACTAGCCCTGACAACCTTTTGACTCCCAAAATTCAGAGTAATTTCAATTTTGGGAATAAAAATTCAAAAATTTGGGAATCCCCATATTTCTTATCTTTCTATATGGTAAAAATTTCTTGTATCTTAAATTGCTCAACATCTGTTAAGAAATCCCTCAAGTTACCGGGTGTGGGTACATTCACCTTAGAAACCGAGCAAAATTTAGCCAAATTTGAGATCGCTGGTGACGGATTCAAAAAGGGCTTCTGCCAATAAGGTTTCTTTGTTTCATTCCTGCGAAACGGGTTCAACTGACTTCGAGCCTTCATGGAGTACAATTTTTGTTCGAGATGAATTTGCGTCTCTTCACTATTGAATTCTGAATCTTGTTAGGTACATTCGTGCAAAATTTCAATACCAAATATGGAGTTGAGCTTACTCTAAATCACCCTACAATGCAAAGAGGTTAAGTGAATTGTTGATGCACTAGTCATTTTCTTTGATGATTTCTTGTGTCCTGAGATTTTCTTATATTTGAATTCCGAAAAGTAAAAAAATGTTAGAGATAAGCATTTGGAATATGCGGGAAAAATTTCAAGACTTTTGACTTAATAAATTGGAAGACTGATAATAGAGCTTGAAGTTAGAAGATAATGTTTTTTCTCAAAACCACCACAACAAGGTGGACTCCTCTTAGAATGTGATTTGAGAACTAAAACATGATTTTTTGGGACAATTTATTACATATTTTATTTGTTCCATAAATGCCAAATTTCAAAAGTTGATGAGGGGTTTAGCAAAAGATGTCCCATAGATGTCCAAATTGTCTAAACTGCCTAAATTTATTTGGGGAGCATATTTTTTGATCTGGGCATCTAATTTTATATTTTTTGAAAATCCAATGAAGGCAGTGAATGTTCCCATCTCGTGTCAAAATTTTGAGAACATCCATGAAAAATTGCCTTTATATGACCCTATTTGAGTTTTGAAGTGTCCATTGAATGCACACTTGGTCCTTAAGGGATTAAATGAAGGTGAGGTTCTTTTTGTTCCTCCCTCACTTTTTGAAGGTTATATGAGTCTCCGCTTTGTATGAACTACCACTTAATCCCTAAAGGAACATTTGTTCATTTGGTGGACAAATGGGATTTTAGGCAGGTACCTACGGTCTCAATTTTTGTCTTGATTTTTTGAAACTTCTTTTGAAATAGAAAAATTGATTCGCTTCATGGAAATATCATTTTTTTTCCGATTGGTGCTAGGGAACAAAATTTTTGCCTAAATAAGCTCAAAATAGAGGAAAAGTGAATTTTTTAATTTAAATATTTTTTTCTCATAGATTATGTTTTTGTGTAAATGGAAAGCTTTGATTCATTCCATTTGGATTTGTTGTGAGAAAATTATGGACAATCTTGTTTTTTTAGGCAATTAGAGTATCTTCTTGAAAAAACAACTTGTAGAGTTTGTATCTGAATGCAATTTTACAATTTTCCCAAAGAAAAAGTTCCACATGGTTTAGTTTCATTTCTAGAATAATCTCACCATTGGAATTAGTGCATTTTAATTCCATCTTAGAGATATTAATAAGTTAGATTTTCTTTCTATCTCCTATCTACTTCTACTTAACAACTTTTTAAAAATAAAAATAAAGTTTTTTTGAAGTTTTTTTCCCTAGATTCTCAACTCAATTCTGCACCATAAAGATTCAAAGCTCAAAACTATGTAGTGCAAAAAATTAAAGACTATGTGGTAAAAAATTCTAAAAAAATTTCCACACTTCTCATACTATCATCATACTACTAAAATCACAACGACCTCTATAATATCACAATTCAATTTTGAATAATATTATAGAAATTCAATTGCTTTTCTAATAGCCATAGGATACTTTCTACTATATATTATGTATTCTTTTCGTGAAGTATTTGAAAACCAAATGGATACTTCTGAGAAAGTCTCAAAGAAACTTTTCAGACAACAAAACTATAGATAAATTCCATGTCTTTTTAACCCCTAAAAGACCAACATGTGTTTTTTGATCGTATAGAAATTTTGGGCAGGTACGTGTGACTAGAGATATCCATATTTGAGGCTGAAATTTTGATAGAAGGTGGGAACAAGGAATATCTTCACGTTCACCAAGTTTCATGACAATTCGAAATACGAGTCAAAAGTTGTGACCTAATATGTTACTTTTTTTCGTAACTGGGCAGTTTGGGCAGATCAGAAAAAATCATTTTTTCTGGAATTTTTTTTTGAAATTGGTTCTCTACATTTATATATACTTAAAAAGAGCTTTGAGTCATTCCATTTCAATCAATGAATCAAAAGTTATGAGGGTTTTTGGTTTGCGGGCGGTTATGGATTGTCTACTCTAAAAAAAACTTTAAAGTTGTTTATTTAACTCAATTTTCAATATTTTTGGAAAAAAAAAAATCCTAGAATGTAGATTAATTATTACAACATTACAACCGCTGGGACTAGCATTTTAAAATTCCATGATTAAATTTTTAACAATTTAGTATTTTGAATCATTTTCTACTTCTTTCTACTTACTATTTTTTTCCTATATGTTGTACAATTCCAAATGATGTGAAAATTTTCAAGCATATAGACAACTTGTTTAGGAAACTGAACTCAAAGAAGCACCACCTTTATTGGTATTTTTTCATTGAAAAGTGAGCTTGCAAAGTGCAGCTGCCCGGTTTTTCGCAGGATTGAAAAAATGGTTTTCATGACTTTGAACGCTTATGTCTTATGATCCACACGGTGGAATTTTCTAAAATTTTTACCACATGTTTTCAAAATATCATACTACAAGATCCTACGGTTACATGTGTCAAAAATTGTTTTTTTCCAAAATTTGGTAGTTGTCATAGAAACGGCAATTTTGGAGCGTTTTTGGTGATTACATAGTCATGAAACTTTAGGGGTTAAAATGTGATGTTAAAGAATAAGGAAGCACCAACCGCTAGTGTTGCTCTACATATTCAAATGTGAAGATTCTACTTACATTGTTCACTTGATTAATTTATTCTTATTGCAATGTTTTCATCTTTGCAAAGGTTATTTTGTAAAAATTATGATATAAAGATTTTCTTTAATTACTTTATAGTGCACTATATAAAAATATTCAAAGAATATTGTATGAGGGTGTCAATATTTTCATTTAAAGATTATACATACTTTATTTATCTACATTCTATCACATGAAAAATTGATGAAAGTAATATATTTAATGCGTAGCAAAGCAAGCGCCAATCGCTAGTTAGATATAAGATCCTACAATTAAATGTGCAAAAGCAAAAAAAATACAGTTTTCAGATTTTTTTTACCTTTTGCTATAGAAATGGCAATTTTGATTTTTTTTTTTTTTTCTTGAATCACATGGACAATTTCCATTGATAAGAGAAACAATATACAAAACCAGAGGGCATACCCTCGGCGGACCCATCTTTACATTTTCAAAAGCATTTTAAGTAGTATCTTTCTATTTTTTCCTAAATTTTTTTTTGAGAGCAAGGACAAGAGAAGAAAGGAGAGAACAAGCCAAGAGGCAAAGAGAATAATAGAAAAGGGCCAAAAGCCAGAGGCCTCAGGCCCATGCCACCAAACACCATCAACAATGCCAGAACCCTATTTAGTAAAAAAAACCCATCTTCGGATGACTCAATTGCTAAGTCATTTGAAGGTGGATCTCTTGCCAAAGAAATCCATTTGAAGCCACATGTTATTGAAACGCCTGAGGAAGATGCCCGCTTTATCAGGATACAAACGCACAAAGTTTAGTAGTCTTGAGTGTTTTTTGCCGGCAAATAAAAGGTCTTGGTTCTTTAGGGGTTAATATTAGGAAGATTACTTATCAGCATACAAACTAATTGTATTTGAAACTCCTTTTATTTCCCAAAGGTGTAATTTGTATCCTATATTTTTCTCAACTTGGTGTGAACTTAGCCTATAAGGAGGTAGACTATACATTTAATGTGGGATATAGGAGCCCTAAAATTGTCTTTATTTCAGTAGAATAATACCTATAAATATTGCTCAAATAGTTACTAAGTAATTTTACAACAATGACTCCATGAAAAGGATTTTAGTGTTATACATACATGAATGATGTTAAGTGAGTGAATGGTAGTAGAATAGACAATATCTGTTTTGTAAGCTCCCATCTTTGACTATATCATTGAATATAAATTATTTGGTTGTTTAATTGCAAACTACAATAGACATGTTGATGTGAAAATCTTGAAAAAGTAAAATTGTTATATAATTATGCATGTATTTTGGGATGGCTTAATATCATTTTTTGAGTCTCTTAAGATGTTTGAAAGGACAAGTAGAGTGTGGTTTTTGCCACCCTCATAAGTGACCTTAATGGTTGCTGATTTTGAAATTCATAATTTATTCCATGGAAGTTCAAAAACTATTAAATTTTCAAACTTATTTTAGATGCAACTTTCCCTTATCTTCCAAGAAAACTTTATTGGAAAATGTTTTGAGAATTAGTCCCCCTCCACCCCTCAAATCAATACTTAGAAAGATGCTTTATATGTGCACTTCACTTTATTTTCTTAGAACTATTGGAAGAAGAGGATATACTAACAACTAAAATTCTTGTAAATATTAGATTATTGTGTGAAAACTATACTATCAAGTTGCAAAATCTTCATATTAGAAAATTTTCTTCCATATTTGTGAACAATGAATTTTAAAAGTATAAGTCAATAAGACAAAGTTAAGGCAATTGCACCTAATGAATGCTTGTTTGCAAAACCACTTCATCTAGATTAATGCCTAGAATGTACATCCTTTGAGAATAAGAGACAAGAGTCAATTTTAGGTCCATATCTTTTTAGTGCTTTTGAAATTCACTGTTTGTTCATACAATGTCCAAAATATGCCTCCAAAAAGAATATTCTTGAATTCCCTTTTCACTTCTAAAAAGATCCCTTAATAATTTAGAAGGTTTAAGAATAGGAACCACACTCACATACTTATTCAGTCAATACCAATTTGGATGTACTTACCTTATCAACAAGCTTTTCATTAGTTTTAGGAGTTCCGCAGACAAATGCACACAATCAGAGTTGGTTATGGTATTACAGAGCTATGATTGGCCATGGGAAATTATTGGCCTATACACCTCTAAATAAGTAATGTAATGCATGGGGGCAATATAGGCTAATGTGCACTAGCCTACAATTTGCTCCACCGAGTCTCATCCACGAGCAAGATGGTTTGTTCATAACCACACAATATTGTAGCAGTTATGTGTAGGGCAATGCCTGAGGAGGAGGGGATTCTACGAATTAAAATGCCAATGAGGAGGGGGGAGTCCAACGAGGAGACATATTAATTTGCAAAATTCTTGACGACAAGGGGCATTGGCCGGCGTAAACCACGAGTAAAAAACGTTGAAGTTGGATGAAAACAATCGATGAGAAAGTGCAATTAGATGAAAAATCCATAATGCCCGATTATGCAAGCAAATCCACGTAATCGGGTATTACAGCCTCCTTACGCCCCAGAAGCCTCTCAGGAAATGAAAGGCGCATTTCCTGGGAATGGTTTACGTCTGGGGACAGAGTTGGTTACGTCCTGTAACCTACTCGCCGCCTCGCGGCCGCTGGAAGGTTACCTAGTCCACAGCGCACCTCCACAGAAGCCAGCCTCATAATTCATAAGTTTCAAACAGCGAAGAACCGGTTTGAAGACCAGTGTTTAGAGTTCAGACTCCTCCCACATCTAGTTCCCAAGTCCCACCCCACTCAGTCCCCATACACGGCATTTGGCAAAACTGGAAATCAATGCTGGATGGTCTCGCACACTAGCTCGCCGTCCCAGCGATAATGGAAACGCGTTCTCAGAGCGACATTGGTGTCGGTCAGTTGCATAGAAGATAGCGAGGTGCAAGCGCAGCTTGTTGGTTTGCTTGCATGCATACATTCCGCAGCAGTAGCTGCAGCTCCAGTTTTATATATGGCAACTTATATACGTTGAAAGCATTGCACACTAGCTCCCAGAACTAACTACGCTTGCTCTGAAGTACGAGACTGCTGTGTCAAGAAACGATCCCCTTAGAACTTCGTGAGCCGCAGCAGCTAGCCAACGACATATTATGTATGTAGTCAAGGATATGATAGGATGATCTTTTCTTCCGCCTGTTGGTCGCTCTGGTTCTCTTTTGGACATGTAAGCAGACCCTAGAGTCACTGGTAGTGGCGCACAAGCCTTAGCTTTCGAAAGTGGAATCAAGTCGAGCTTTTGGTTTTGTTGCTTTCTCTTAGATGCGGATGTACATATAGCTGTGGGGTCCTCAAGACAGAGATTGCGGAATTGGGAGCATGTATAAACCCACCTGGCCGGTTTGAAGTTCATGTCTCTGTAGCTATGAAGACGAGGTGATATGAGAATTGCAGAATAATAAGAAGGTTGCAATGGGAGAGAGGTACGAGGTCTCGCGGTCCAGCAGGCAACAACGCCCTGTCTTGAAAGGACTCAGCAGCTTTCCTCCCTTGGGAGGGGGCAATGCGTCTCCCTCACCAGCACATCAAGCTCGCCTCAGTCTCTTGGACTCGGCTGTTGTCTTCGCTCCCACGCCTGCCCGCGCGACTCTGTACGAAATCATTGTGCAGAACTTGACATACAAGGTACAGTTTGCTAACATACAGTACATACCACCGAACTTTCTATCTTAAACTTGCTCCAGTTGGTTCGATCTGTTTCCCCCTTTTTTAAAATAGTGTTTTTGAATTTGTTTTCAAGAACAGAAAGCATCATAAACAGACCGAGTAAAATCGTAATAAATTTTTTTTCGCGCCAAGGATGTGCTGGGTTCCCTGGTTTGTGTTAAGACTGAGGGTTTGAATGGGTGCCCATGTAATCGTGATCGAGCTTTAGTAGGGTTAAAATGAGATTTGAGAGTATGGGATCATGCTAGCTCCCTATGCACAGCACACTTATTTAATTACTATGGAACTGCAAGTGGGGTGTAGGTGGTATCGAAGTACAAGAAAGAGGTAACAGAGAGGATCTTGCTGAACAATATCTCAGCTCGCGCCACCCACAGTGAGGTTCTGGCGATTGCAGGCCCTTCTGGCTCCTCCAAGACGACCTTCCTGGACGCTCTGGCGGGTCAGATCGAACGGAAGAGTTTGAAAGGGCAGATTATCGTGAACGGCAAGCCTATGGATTCCACCTTCCGGCGTATCTCCGGGTATGTCACGCAGGTAAGATTGAACTCTGTTTCTTTGAAAATCAAATGAAGTGAACTTCAATATCAGAAACCAAGCAGTTTGCCAGTGACCATATCAAGCATTTTTCCAGTGATTATATCTAGCGGATAGAGTTAATTCGAACTTCTGCCTGGTCGGAAATGAGTTATAATCGCCTAACTTCCATTGGATTTTTGTGCAGGATGATGCAATGTATCCGACCTTGACCGCCCGGGAGACTCTTATGTTCAGTGCGCGCTTGCGACTTCCAGGCACTATGAAGCTTGAGGAGAAAAGAATTAGGGTGGAACACCTACTTGAGATGCTGGGCCTCAGAGACTGTGCAGACCTGTACGTGGGCGATTTGAAGGTAACATACATCCAACCTCACAGACATGCTGACTCTGAATCACTCTTTTGTACAATTCAAGCACAACTCCGCCATGAAGCGAACCTCTTATCTTTTTAGCAGTTGTGAGAATTCATGTGGAGAACAATCTTTGTTCAACACCTGCAATGCTCTTCATTTTATACAAAAATTGCCACCACTTCGATCATTCTTTTCACAATATGGTCAATCGAATGAATTGTTCACTTTCAAACCATGAATTCTTGGTCCTTCAGAGGTTACACCCTGCAGCTCATGACACCAGATGTGGGATGCAACCCTAAATTATCATTTGTGACGTGTAGATAAGGGGTTTGTCGGGGGGAGAGAGACGGCGCGTTTCCATAGGAGTGGACCTGATCCACGACCCAGCAGTGCTGTTTCTGGATGAGCCCACATCAGGGCTAGACAGCACATCCGCTCTTCACGTGATGCAAATCCTGTCGAGCATAGCAGTCAAGCGCAACCGAACCGTGCTGTTGACGATTCACCAGCCCAGTTACCGAATTCTTGACACGATCAACAAGATTTTGGTGTTGTCCCGAGGGAACGTCATTTACAATGGCAGCGTCCCTGAGATGGAAACGTACTTCAACAATCTGGGTTACGCCATGCCGGAAAATGTAAGCAACTTGGCTCGATAACGTCTTGCCATTTGTCCACGTTGGCTATGGCGTGAATTCTATTTCGTGTTTAATATTGACATTGCATGATTTCGTGCTTGCAGATGAGTGTGGTGGAATATGCTTTAGACATCATAGAAAAAGCTGAAGATCAACCTGAAGGTGTTGCAGGCCTTGTTGAATGCCAGGTAACTCACTTCAATTCTTCGCCGAAGCAATAAAACCCGGTAGCATGTGTGGGCATATTCAAATTGTGGCTTACGTTCAAACCTTCGTTAATCTTTTGCATTATGACATAGATCGAATTGTGCTACAGGCAGTGATAGTGTGGCAAGTATCCCAGGAGGAAGTCATTTTGGAGGTCATGATATGTAGAAAGGTTTGAGTGCAGACTAGATGCTTCCTAATGCTGAGCATTGCTTGTTGTGTTTGCAGAAGAAATACCAACAGAGCAAGAATGCTGTGGAGCTTGTGTCGCTAGGAAGTCCATTCAATCCCCTACAAAACGACGACACTGGCAAGACTGCATTTGCAACTTCAATAATGTCAGAAATGTGGGTCCTGGGACACAGATCTGCCCTTATCCTCTGCCGCTCGAGGCTCTTATTCGTAACCCGGATCAGTCTCTCGGTAAGTGCTCCTGATGTATCCTTGAATTCTACAGTCAAATTTGAATTATTATATGGGCGTTAAAATTGTCAAACCACCATGTTCACATACTGTGAAATATTCTTAAATACTTTGAACATGTTCTATTCGTATGATTGTGAAAAATGAGGAGTCATGCAGAACGTGCTAGGCGTACGTCATGCCCTTCTGTAAGGTAGAATGGTCCGTTGCCACTGTGCTCATTGCACATATTTAGGTTCAACTCCTGACGACGATTACGTAAACGCTTAAGATTATGTATCATTCTAAGATTAAGTCGATGAATTGGAACTTCAGCTAATGAATGTCTACTATTTCAGAACTATCACCTTCTACCCCAATGTGGCCACTTTCACTCCTAATATGCCACCATGTTATAGGCACAGGTATCACGTACGTTTCACTTTACACTACACTAGAATGCAAAGAAATGCTATAGGAACATCCAATCGGTCTTGAGCACTGTTGCGAAGGTAACAACAATGGGTAATTCCACCTTGTGGAAAGCCAAGCCAGCCAAATAGCTGATCATTTAGCTGAAAGCATCTATCATTTCATTTGTTGCAAGCCATTGCAGACCGTAAGATTTGTGTTCCTGAGTGCAGGTTGTGTCGGCTTTGATAATGGGAAGCCTATTCTTAAACTCCAGTCTCGACTACAAGGGCATCCTGCAGCGCACCGGTTTCTTCAACTTCGCGCTTGTCACTCTGATCTTCAGTTCCAACGAAGCTCTGCCCATCTTTCTGACCGAGCGCCAGATCTTCATTCGGGAGTCTTCCCGAGGAGCCTACAGGACCCTGCCGTTTGTCCTTTCCCAAGTCTTGGTCTCCCTGCCCTTCCAGTTATTACTTGCAACCATCTTCTCCGTCATTTCCTACTTCATGGTGGGCCTCGTCTCCAACGTCACAGCCTTCTTCACATTCGTGGGCATCGTTTTTCTCACCCTTTGCGTGGCCAATTCCTTCGTGGCTTTCGTTGCCAGTATTGTCCCGGATGAAAACGTGGGGCAGACTGTGGTCTTGTGTGCCTCTGCAATGTTTTACCTGTACTCGGGCTTCTTCGTTCAAAGGTACAGACTGACTCATAACAACCGCCCCAGCTTTGTCAATCTTTCCGTGAATGTTTTCTCCAAAGGGACTACGAAGTCTCATTTGTTAAAGTGGCTTTGTGTATGTAGGCTAAATGAGAACTGGTTTTGGGTCGATTTTATTGAGTATTGACTAACATGTGCAAAATAATTTCCTGATTCCGGTGATGGAAGTACCCATTTGAATATTTGGTCCTCGGAGGACAACTGCCTGTCCACCTGGCTGATTAATTCTGGCGTTTTCTTTTATTGGACAGAACCGGCATTCCCTGGTATTGGATATGGATGCACTATCTTTCACTGTTCAAGTATCCTTATGAGTTGCTACTTGTAAACGAGTATGGTCATCTGCCAAAGGTGAATTGGTTCTTCGGCGTGAATTCAGAGATGGTGTTGGATTATTTCGATGCGCGCAGAGTGTTGGACAAGCAGTGGCTCAATTATCTTGTCATGGTGATCTTCGCGGTTGGCTACCGTGTGCTCTTCTACATCTCATTGCGGTTCAACACCAAAAACGTCCGGCGGTAGTAAGTTGCTGTATGAATTGCAGACTGAAGTAGTCTGCTGTTACCATTAGCTAGCCAGTTACTGAGATCGATCGGAAGCAATAATTTCCCATTTCAATTACAGTGGATATTTTTTACATGATGTATCATCGCAGCTGATTCATAACTTAATCTGCAACCAAGTTAGCAGAAGTTTCAACACTTCCAAGGCTCTTAATTTCAAACCAATAACTTACACAAAATAGGGAAATTAGGTTGCCCCAAACTAATTTCTTGACAGTCCACAGTATAGAAATATTCACTGCTTTTGTACTGTACAATGATGCATTCAATTTAGAGCTATGTGTATGGCATAGATTTGCCAAGGCCTGGTTCAAAGAGTGGCATGCACCTCCATGTGGAACAAGCATTGATCCATGAGGTAATTGACAAGGCACCCTAAATTTCATTATTTTGTGTAGATGTCAGCATATTCTACATGCATCAATCTCAGATACATATAACTCACCATTCTTTAATTGTATGAAGGAGTTCCTGTGTGCAAACAAATGAATGGGGTACGTGAGTACTGTCCAATGGTCCTATTGGCCAGCTATAAACAGGTCCTGGTAGTGCTCATGATGCCACTGGTATTTTCAAATCTCGTGGCCTGGCACTGTCAGATTTTCTCATCGGACTATAATGCGGCATTGATTGAACTTGCAGTTCACATGCTTGACTTATTAATCTGCAACGAAGTTGGCATGTGAACTGCAAATTTTGTTTGTTTGTTTTGCGGCACTAGTCATCAATTCTGACGACGATTAGTGTGGTGTATGGTTGGCTTTATACCGCGTGCTGCCACCTGTTGCAGCTGGCGCTGGCGTGCATTAAATTCTCACTGCCGGTGTTGCATTGAAATGATGGTCGTTAACCCCTAAGTGCCTAAGCCTTTCCAAGTGTGTTCTTCCTATGAAAAAAGAGCATGAACTTATAGTTATCCCCAATGACGCAAATTGTTGTTTTTTTCAAAATCTAACATTATAGATGTTTAAAGAGCTAGCTTATTAGTATCTATACCAATTTTGAGTGCAAAATTGCATAGGAGTTGTAAGATCATAACAAGAGAAATGTGTGTTTTCTATTTTTAGTATGCTGTCCCTCCCCACAATGTTTGAGAAATTGCATATAAATTTTTTGGGGGATTGGAGGTGACATGAAAAACTACAAATTATGTTAGCACACTGAAATATACTTTCAAAAAACTTAATTTCACATGAGAAGCTATCAAACTCATTACACAATCCACCTTGCAATTGTTGAAACGCAGGTTTTTTTAAAAGTAGAAATCGCAAATAACTCCAAATCAACATTTGCATGTTTAGATTTTCAATAGTGAAAATCATGAAAAAACTTTACTCTTTCTATTGGGACCATTTTCAAAGCAAATGGATAAGTACAACTTTTTAGATCTCAAATCAAGTGAAATTGGCAAGCTTTGTTCAAAGCCGGGAAATCAAGTAAAATTTGCAAGCTTTACTCTTCCATTAATGATACATATATGCCTTTGAGGACCTCTCTAAAATCATATATTTACCTTTTTTAATGAGAAATAAAAGTTTCCAATAGTTGACCTTCAATACTGCCCGTAAAATTTTTTTAACCGGTCAAAGGAATTTAATTGCCCATGCCCAAACAAGCCTGAAATTTTGGAGCAACCATATTTGGTCGCTCAGGCAGTATGGGGTTAACTTACTGAGTGTGTGTGTCTGGTATTGAAAGGTTGAGAGCATCCTCACTCCAACTCGCCAAAGGAGGCTCAACTCACCAATTGGGCGTGCTTGGTTGTTTTTATTGTTCCACCGCAAGTACACCACACGGGGGAAAATTGGCTGACCATTTTAGAATTTGGAGAGCACATTGTGAAATGGTGGGGCTTGGGCGTGGCTCACCGTTCGTTGACTCCTAGTACCAATGAACTATTCACCATAATTATATTCCAAGGTTGGCAAGTTTTGTAAGCTCATCAAGGCATGATGTCATCAAAGCCAATGAGAGTACCCAAACTTAAATGCAAAATCCTGGATTCTTGTGTTTTGTAGTTTGGCAAGTTTTGGTGCTGCATGCGCCATGGGCCACCTATGAAGCCACGTAACACTAGCTCCCCAAGAGGCATGCTAAAGCCATGTCTGGCGAGCCAATGGTGGTAATGCTCTGATGTAGAAAAATAATGGATGGCAACGTTTACCATCAAAGATAATCTCAACGCCATAATAGAAAACCGAGGGATATGCCTCTAAATATACTGGAGAAAATCTTGAATTTTGTCTAAAGTATCAGCATCCATTATCAAGTATGCCTAAAAATAATAACCCCTAAACTACGAGCATGAACACAAATGCATAAGAAAAGTATGATAAAATGTCAATAAATATAAAGTGATTGAGAGAAGTCATTGAGTATGTGGCATTATGAGAATGTATAAATTGGGTGCTTGTTGAATTCTTTTCAGCATGTTTGTACTTGATTCACAAGTGACTCTACTATAAATTATTAGAATGTAGATACTCTACTACATTGAATTTTAGTAGAGGATATCTGAAGTTTTCTACTTTTTATTCCCCACGCCCTCTAATTGCTGAAAAGTCAAATTATTTATTCATCAATCTAAATTCCAGTTTATTTTTGCCAAATTATAATAAGTGCTAGCAATGGACTACCAATGTCTAGAGAGAAATTTGAGCTAAACAAGTCAAAATCTAAAATTCTCTATGGTTATTCAAGTATTCATTGATATATTTTGGTTATTCATTGGCTTGCACTTTTATTTGAATTAGTAATTTAAAAAAACACAAGATCAAGAATTCGCATAAATTGAATGTCATTTTGAATCTGTTGTATGATGCAAATGAATTGCCTCATGTATTGAATTAGTTGCTATTTTTTTATGCCCCTTGAACCTTACCATCATTGATTAACAATGTTATATTATGACATGATTTTTGGCATAAGATTCAACTTTTTAACCCCTAAAGGCCCAAGGCCTTTTCTCTGCCAATAAACACCCAAAACTGCCATTTTTATAGCAAAGAGTGACAAAAATTTAAAAATGTTTTTTTTACACATCTAATAGTAGAATCTTACACCTAACTAGCATGAGAATGTGTGGAAAAAATTTCAGAATTTTTGACCTCACAGATTGCAAGATGTCTTCGTTTAAAGTGAAAAAAACAAGTTTTTAGTACATTGTGGGACTGAATTTTTTGAATTTGAACATTTTTTACTTTAAATTTTTGCACTATAGAGTTTTGAGCTTTAGATATTTATAGTGGAGAATTGAGTTGAGAATCTAGCCAAAAAAAATATTCAAAAAACTTAATTTTCATCATTAAAAAAATTATTAAATAGAAATAGGTACCAAATAGAAGGAAATCTAAAATATTAATATCTTTTAGATGGAATTAAAATGCACTAACAACAATGGTAAGATTGTTCTAGCAAGTAAACTAAACCATGCAAAAGAAAAAAGCTTGAAGAACTTGAAAAATTGCATTTAGAAATGAATCCTACAAGTTATTTTTTAAAAAGATGCTCCAATTGCCCAAAAAACAAGAATGTCCATAACTTTCTCATAACAAATCCAAATGAAATGAATAAAAGCTTTCTAGATAGACAAAATATAATCTATGAAAAAAAAATACTTAAAAAAAAAATTGCAAATATGTTTTTGTTGCCTGCACTGCCCCCGTCCCCTGTTTTGAGCTTATTTGGTCATAAATTTTGTTCCCGGGCACCAATTGTGAAAAATATTATATTCCCACAAAGCTAATCAGCTTTTCTACCTCCAAAAAAAGTTTCAAAAATCAGGAGAAAATTTCAGCCCATAGGTACTTGCCCAAAAACGCATATATGCAAAAATGTTCATCACTCGATCAAATGGCATATAAGATGTTTTCCACTTAAATTGTACTTTTCATGATATAATCAATCAAAATGGTCATTTTAGTATTATGTATCCCCAATATTTACCCCTTTTATAATCCCATGTTTAAAATTTGTTCATACAAAGGACCATAATGATAAAAAAAAATGAATTGTATTGGTATTTGGATTTAACCCCTAAAGGACTGAACATGCTTTTTTGAGAACATAGCTTTTTTGGGCAGCTCACTACAAGCGGAGATTTTATTTTTTTTCTTTGAAATTTTCACACAACATTTTCCCGAGGAGTAGCTTTAAGGCCCAACAATTTTCATAACTTTTGGTTACAAGAATAAAAAGTTATTGCATGATATGTTGTTTTCAATGCTCGGCAGGCAGCCCGGGCAGCAAAAAAAACTTCTTTAAAAATCACTTTTTTAAAAAACAAAAATTTGAAATTGGTTCTTTAGATTTATATGTAGATGTGAAGCTTTGAATCATTCCATTTGGATCTATGAGTCAAAATTTATGAGGATTCTTAGTTTGAGGGTAGTTATGGAATCTCAACTCTAAAATAAATTTTGAAGTCCTTTATTTCACTCAATTTTCAATATTTTTGAAAAAAAATAAAAACCTTGATTGTAGATTGTTTATTACAACATTACAACCGTTGGGATTGGCATTTTTCAATTCCATAAATAAATTCTTAACAATATTTTGAGTCATTCTCTACCTCTTCCTACTTACTATTTTTTTCCTATATGTTGTACAATTCGAAATGATCTGAATTTTTTCGAGCATGTATCCAACTTGTCTAGGAAAATGGATCCAAAGAGTAACCACCATTTTGGACATTTTTTCATACAAATGTGACCTTGTGAAGGGCAGCTGCCCGGATTTTCGCAGGGACAAAAAAAGGATTTTTGTCAATTCAATTGCTATTATCTTGCAATCCACACGGTGGAAAATTCTGAAATTTTTTCCACATCTTCTCAAACAAGTTTACTACAAGATCCTACGGTTACATATGTCCAAAAATGTGTTTTTTTCTGAAATTTGATACTTGTATTAGAAATGGCAGTTTTGGAGCGTTTTTGGTGAAAACATAGTCAAGAACCTTTAGGGGTTAACTACAAAAGTAGGTCAAAGTGAATGCATTTAGCACCCTCATTGTTTATGTAGTTTGGTATTGTTGTACATATGGTGCATATACAAATATGTTCATCACTATATGTCCCCACCTAAAATGCTAGTTGTATAGTAAGTAGGTATGCTACATTTTCATCTCAAATGAGCCTATTTTCACAAGTTATGTCTTCAAACAATCAAGGCTTTTATTTTTGGCAAAATTTTGCCAATTCTAACACAAAGCAACAAATGCATTGACATCCTCCAAATTTAATGCTATAAGGTGCTGCCGGAGCATAGCTTTAGTAGTGAAAAAAAGCTTGCAAACAATATGTACAACCAAAATCTAATCCAAAACCAACTTGTATCAATCAAAGGAGTCTCTAGGCTTAGTGTAATTGTTCTACAATCTAGCTTAGGCATATTGCCGATATTTTTGTTCAATTTATTTAGAATCATGCAATCAAAGACTTTGACATGTTGCAATCCATATCTACTACTTTGGTATACATGTAGTACTTCATGTAAGACATGCAAAAAGGCGTACCACTATTTGAATATACTATTAAGTATATTTGTAAGTATATTTGTAAGTATATTTGTAAGTATATTGAGAAAGGCATCAAAGAAGGGAGGGGGGGGAGGGAGAAAGAAATAATTTATACACACAAGTTTTCCCAAATTTATGTGCGTATACAATTTTGTGCAAAGTTAAGGCATGTTGTGTTATAATGGATCTTGATATGGGGAAATAAATAAAATCTGATTGCACTTCAAATATTGTTGAATTCAATAGATAAAGAATGCACACAATTTTATATTCCATATTTTAATCACTTGCATTATTTTTTTTATTTTTCACACAACCATATTGAAATTAGAAAATCCAAAGTTTTAATGGCAAAACTACTATTGTCACTTGCTACACTAAAATTTGTATTTAGCCAATGTCATCTATACTAGTCCATTTCAAAATACGATAAATTTAATACTTTTGTTGAATAGTTTTACCAGTTGTACTTTTTAAGATCTTCCTCTTTGAATAGTATTGATATCTATGCTCTTGGTAAAATATTAATCTATTGTAAAAAGTTATAGCCTTGAGTTAGTAGTTAGTAGAAGTAACACTATATACAATTTTTTGTATAGTAAACAAAATTCTCATTCTAATCTAGCATTTCATTAAGTGTTTTGATTTTTTTTTGTATATAGTTTGGGTCATTCTACAACACCAAGGTAAAATATGATGATTCCTTTTATGATTAGAGGGTTATTTCTACATAGTTAGAGAAATCAAGAATTTCACAAATTTATAACATCAAAATCAGAAATTTAGACTAGTAATTTAGACAAGTAATTGATCGGAACAAATTTTTTGCTATACATTTTATTTTTGTCTTTCAAAATAAATATAGTTGATAATTGCAAAGATTGCATTTTATCATTGCATCTTTATAAATTTGAATTTCAATTAACCTCTAAAGTCTGAAAGTCTCCTTTAGGGCATTTGGAATGCAATGACTCACAAAACTTATTTAATGTTAATGACATTTGTATTCACAAAGCTATTGCACAAGAATGAGCGAAGCAAAAATAAAAGTGTGAATATAGAAGTTATAGTATGTGAGGTACTCCAGACTTCTACAAAAATTTGAAGCAAATATAATTATGGTTCAGAAGTTAATGCCAATCTCAAAGTTTGCACCCTATAGAATCAAATTTAGCCTTCTTCTCAAGAAGCACTATAAAAAATTTTAAAATTGCTTTTTTAATACTCCAAAATTAGTCACATATCTTGGCTTGTCTTTATACATTCTATACCACTCACTATTAGTGAAATTATCAAAAATTAACATGTATACATTTGAAATTGTTTGAAACTTTAAAAATGCATTTGGTACTTGTATAAATAAAATTTGAGGACTTTTGATTGAATCAATGGTATATGATTTTCCTTGGCAATCCTAAAGGATCTTGAGTTGCTTACGGGCCGTTGTTAGATTGAAATTGCAGTGCTTTTGATATAAATGCCATATTAAAAAACTAATAATAATTTGTTAAATATATATTTTTCAATTATGCTTCCACTTTTTACTATTCACACTCAACAATGATGCTAGTGCCCCAAAAAATCAATTCCTCTGACACATTGTATTGTATCTAAGGATCTTCAATCTTCTTCTATTTACATCAAAATAATATCAAACAATAAAAAGACACAATATATATTTTTTAACCCTCAAAGAATAGTTGTAAAATGTGATCCCTAAATCATATCCATACAGTTAGATCAACTAGTACACAAATTGATGTTGTTCAATAAAATTTGAAGCCAAAAATTTAAAAATCTTTTTTGAATAGATTATAGATTGAATATTTGTGATTTTTACAAGGAGTTTTATCCTTTAGATTCAAATGTTGGGCTCTAATCATAGTGATTTTTAAATATTCTTTGTTTATTTTTATTCAAGTTATTTGTAAAGGATCGTTTTTTTAATTGAAAAAAGTTTCTTTCTGAGGCCATATCTATTAGTGCCTTTTGAATTATAAAATATTTGGAAAGTAAAGTCTTTAGAATCTATACCATAAAAATGTTAAAGAAATAATATACGAATCTTCAAAAAAAACTTGATGAATGAAAAAACACATTTTTGTGTGCTTGGGATATGTGCATTTAATTGTTGTTCAAAATTTGAACATCTGGCCCTTAAGACTTAACCCCTAGCCCAAGGACCCCACTTGATTCAATGAATGAGGGAATGTTGCCCTTACAACTACTATAGTAACAAGGTAAATTTAGTCCTTGTTACTAATTTGCCATGAAAAAAATGCCATGTATACAAAAATAAATATATAAAGACAAAGCGGTCAACTTGATCTTTCTAATCATTTTGTGAATTGATGGTATTTAGAACACTTGACAAAATGATCAAAAAAACATTACCACATAAATATTCGTTCTATATAGCTACTCAAATGAACTCTAAAGCCCTTAAGAAAAGCTCTCAAATTCTCAGCTTTTGGCCGACGATAAGGGTCCTTTGGGCCTTCCCCACCACTACAAGGGAAAGCTCACACAACATTCATTGAAAGGTATCCACGTAGTTTTCTAATTCAATGACAACAATTCCATGACCAAGATGTAATCCAAACCTTTGTAATTGAATAAAGCTCAAGTTGAACTAAGGAACAAAGACTTACTAAAGTTGATTGCATCCATAAATGACATGTTTGCAATCTTTCTAATGTTGACAAATGCTTCTCAATCAAAGTCCCTTCCTAACTTGAAATTCTCAAGTCATCAAACATTTCAAGTCTCCAAACTTTGCATACCTGGTCATGCACATCATATATACATGAGCCATCTACTCACCATATATATTCTATTAGTCTTGAAGGCCTTTGAAGTAGTTCAAACTTCCAAAAATGTCGAGATGTAGTATAGAGTGAAACTTAAAAGAGTAAATTAGTAAATATTTTGAAATACAAGTTGACAACTATGACCTATAGATCATTCCCACAAGGTTGGATTTATCATTGCAGTGACCAATATTTATTGATAAAATATGAAGTCAAATATTGGCAAAATCCTTTTATAGCAAATTGTGAATTGAATATGTGATTTTCACCATATTCTTTCTACTACAAGAACATAATGTAAAATCCTAAGCATAGTGGTTTTTTTTAAGAGTTATTTTATTACTTATTTACCAAAGACATATTCAAGGGTTCATTTTTTGAACTAGGAAAGTTAGATTTTGAGATGAAACATACTACACAAAAAAATGTATTTAGTATCATTTACACTAATTGATGTAAGAATACTCTTGATAAATATTATAGACTTGCATAAGTAGTTAGTATAGATGAGACTATATACAATTTCTTAAGTGTACTACTCTTTGAATTATAGAATATTTGCAAGGAGTAGTTTTGAAAATTCATAACATACAGATGTAAGAAAACTAAAAATGAATGCATGAAATTGTTCTTTGAGAAAGAGACACTCGTGTGTTTACAAGGAGAAAGACCCAAACTGGATCGCTTGGTTAAGATCCTCAAATACTAGACATTAAATCCGAAAAGGATGACAAAATTTTGCTGCTGCTGATCTGAATGAGCTGCGAAGCTGATTACACTCATTCACATTATAGCATTGACATGTCCACTGAACTTACCCTTCGAGCGTGATGTTTTCCTATGAGGAGTTCCTCACCGTTTCATAGTGTCTGCAACTCATTTGATAACAAATTACCACAGATATCAGCATCAAATATTTGCCAATGCACATATGGTAATATTCGTTAAATTGCGTATTTCAAAGCGCAGAAAGTGTTACATTCAAGTGTACAGGCTCTATAAATTAGGTACAGTATATAGACCTCAGGTTTGAGGGGCGTTAGAAGAATGCCACTTTCTTAAGAGCTTGCCATTTCAAACAAATATAACAATGTATGTGGCGACTTAGTGCCATGGATGGGGTCTTTTCGATAGAATGGTCTAGTTTAGACAGTCAGAATCAGTCACCTTGGCAACCCACTCTCGACGTTGGAATTAATTGTTGACGGTGAGCATTCTTCATGCAGATGTTCAAGCCATCACTAGGTCAAGTCAATTTGTTATCGACACAAAACATCAGAAATAAGCGTGCACAAGATCAATCATGTCAGAGCAGTACAAGGTAGATACAATGATAGAGAAAATACTCCGATTCTTCTGATACGATGATACCAATAGGGTGCAACATTCCAGCCCAAATTTACCTTCTGCAACTTGAAGTATGATACTTGTTCCTAGCACTCTCCTCCCCTGTGTAGACCAACAAATACAAGAACAAACGACCTCGTATTGAAGGAGATGACGTTCTATGAAACTCAACAACTCCGCACCAGTCAATGCATTTGGTTTATATGTGACCCTTCCAGATTCTCCAGCTGCAATCAGAATCATAAACCGAGAACCACAAACTAAACGAAGCTTAACGAAATTCTAATAGTTTAGCCTAGTTTCATCAATCATGCACAAACAAACCATGCGAGTATGTAGCACGTGGAAATAGCCTGCCTTTTATATATACTCAGACCTCTTTAAGATCACCTTCTCTAATATCAAATCTCTGGTCACTCATCAAACCCTAAAGTACAAGATAGGGTTACACCGAATTGTCATTACTATAAATTGAATTATTCTAATTTGAATTATTCTTGTGCAAGTGTTTAAACTTTCGTACTTATATTAAAATTGTTGAACCACAAAGCAAAGGGATCCACTTCAACAACAAAGATGCAATGACAAAGATGCAAGACAAACTTACTTGAATTACAAGTAGGAATCCATAATTGAACTACATATCCCACAAACCATGAAGCTCCTAATTAACCCAAAGCACATGATTGTCTTCACTACAATTGCTGCAATTGTTGTAAACATGATTATTGCACATGCTACATAAACTTCGTTTTATGTCTCGTTTTCCTGCAACAGTATTGATTGCCACTGCGTTAGATAATTCCATATAATTCCATGCATTATTTCACCAAGGTTCAGAAGCTGGTGTATACTTCATCCTAGAAGAGAAGAGAATTTCCATCTGTTACAAATCAGAAATTGTGGCAGATTTTAGGGTTCCAGAACCCAGGAAAAGCTACGAAGTTCTTGAATTCGAAAGGCAATATACATTCACAGTCCACAGAAGAGAGCATTTGAAGATCGATTCGTACCTGCTTGAGAATCGCAACCACAGCTAGGAAGCCCCTAGCTTGCCTAAGAAGTCCAGTCTAGTTTCTCATTCGCCACAGCCGGCATATTCTCCTCGCGATCAAAACGCCGAGGGAAGACATGACGAATCGACCTGTGCTACCACTCCGGCGTAGAACACTACAGTAGAACCCAATGTTGGCATTCCTAGTCCAGGGCTCCAGGCATTTTGGTAAACGTTTCTACAGACGTTCCACGCAATGCAGCGGGTCAGCAGTTCTACTCCCTGAAGTCAATTGCCGCCAAGGCCACTCCATTTCGTATGCGCGTCCCGGTTTCCAGGAAGCATGAGTTCCTTCATATGGGATGAATGAAGGAGATTGGAATCCTATTCAGTTGTTGACTTTAGTTCCCATCTCGGCAACTTGGGCATGTCATAATTCCACACTCTGACGAGGTTGACTAATCTTGAAGTCATGCCCTCAGGGTTAGTACTGTTGTACTGTATGGGTTGACTTTAATTTGAAATCAAACTTTTTTTTTTTTTCTTTTCCCACATAAATGAAACGGTCCCCCAATGTTAGGTTCAACTTCTTTCAATGTGTTTTTGGCTCCGCTTTCCTTTTATGTTTTCAAAGCCTCAAGACGATCTGTTTTTTCCTTCAAGCCTTCCTGCAAGCCTCAGTTCTTTGGATTATTTGGGTATCCAGAAACAACAAGATCTTCAATCAACATATGTGACCTTTGGACTTTGGCCGCGTGGCTCAAATGAAGGCTCATCTAGTAGCTCGTCATCATCCCTCAACAAGCCGGTTCAATCTAGTTGAATTTTGATAGGATTTGGCTTCAATCTCCTATTCTAGCATGTAGGAATGGTGGCCACATTATTTAGACCAAGAGTCCTCCTCCTTCTAGCTTCTAATTGTAGTTTTTGCACTGAGTTTTCCTTTGTTTGTGCTTGTTTCTCTTCATTGTCTAGCCTTTAGCTTGTTTTTTTTTGTTTTAAAAAAAATAAATTTAAATGCAATAATTCTTCCATTTGTTCAAAAACAAAAACAAAACAGTTGGAATAATTTTATTGCATGAAATCAATTTTTCTTTTCATAAAACAACTCTCAATTTAGTCATTTCGAAGGAGGGGTCATCCCTCATTAGCTGCACAAAATGCAAAATTGTCAATCTCTACATTTCAAAACAGAAAGTTGATCATTTTCGAATGCGTCGAAGCTTCTAATGACTTGAATTTTGTGGCAGTGGAAAGAAGATGAAATTTCATTACAATTGGTAGATTTTTTGAAAATGGAATGAAACTCAATCTAGAAATGTATCATAATTGTTTAGGTGATTTGTCCATTGGGAGTTGAATTATTGTCTAATTCCGTTTGGATCTTCCCCCAAGTTGCTCATACCTAATAATCTAACAAAGGCAAAGTATTATTCACCTTGCTTTCACTATGACAATATATTCAACCTTGCTAAATAATGTTATGGGAGGTGAATACCAATACGTATACTTTCTACATCTAGTATTAGTGTTAGTAACTTCATAATTCATACACGGGAGTCACAATTGTAAAGCCCTCCTAATGCTTGTTCTCCAAATTTGGAAAAACTCTCTTACGTGGAACTTTGCAACTAGGCACTTGCAGTTCCCTCAACAAATTGAATTTCTCACTTGGTTGGAAGGGCGAGTAACATTTCTCCAAACTCAAAGAAGAGCTTTTCACATCCCCACAACTAACTATCAGGGCTTGTTCGCATGCAGGCACCGGACTGGAGGTGGAGCTCTAAGCGTTGAGCTTCGAGGTCCGGTCTAGGCTACATCTTGCTTCCGGATGCGCACCGGTTCTCAAATGAGAATTTCCGCTTTTTTTTGTAATGTTTGGGATTTAGTGGCATGTGGCAACCAATGAATGAGGCAAGCCACGGAAGCAAGTCTTGGAATAGGTGAGACAAGGACACAAAAGGAGAAAACTTTTAGAAAAATAGTAAGTCGGGTTGATGGGGGAAGAGATGAGGCTTGCAAGTCCTATAATCAAGGTGGGTTGAGAAAAGTCGGGACCGGAGCTCCACATCGGAGATCGGGTTCCCAATTTTGCCATGCAAACCTCCCCAGGCCCAGTTGGAGGTCTGGTCCAGTCCGGCATGCGAACAGGCCCTCATAATTCCCATAATTCAAAAGCCATAAACATAACTAAAAAATCTAGAGCAATATATGAAGTACCTGTAGATTTACTTTCTCACATATGCACAAATAATGGTTTATTTACAATAATCTTTTACACAAATCATAGGCATTGACAAAGTGATTGGACTCTACTTCTCACTAATAAGCTGCAAGTTTTTTGTAGAGCTAATTTTCGAACCTAACGACTCTTGCTGTGCAAGTAGATCTATGGAGTTGCCCCTCCAGCTTTACTTAGAGAAGATTCACAGGGTTGCCCAATAACTCATCACAATTCCAACAGCAAATGCTACAGACATGTCTTTCTAAAGACAACTTCTTTCTTCTACACTACAATAGTTGGTTGCAATTGAAATTCAAACAGTGACAAGCCGTTACAAGTGATTCACATCCTCCATAACATCAAACTGATCAATTCTCTTTCGTAATGCACTTGCTTCTTGTTTTCTGAAGATCCTGTTATGGAAAGCCGTTTGCCGTTTGCACCGGTTTCACCGTGGACGAGTTCTCAACAAAAGTGAGTTCGTCGATGTAAGTTTCCTAGAAGTCTCTACAACATTGGCCCCGTACTGTACGTGTTAGCATCGGTTGAAGTTCAGTTAGAGCACTTAGAAAATGCAAACAACAAATTTCACCTACTGGGTTTGAAAATTCCAGGCTTTTGGATTGTGGGCAGTGTCTTCAATGAAAATATTGAATTGAAATGATGAAGTGCCTGAGACCGACTTCAACATTTCAGTCTGCCTACCAATTTCACAGGCTGCTCGAAATATATGGGACACCTGACTGTAATACAATGTTCTAACTTATATAGTTCTAGCTACGTTCAAGAGCTAGATGCACAAGAGTCTAAAGTTATAATTATAATTCATTCTATGCGTTCTCGTGTACAACTCCCTTTGTCGGTGAGGTCTTTTCTGTGTGAGGATTTTGTGAAAAAGTTTCAAAATTTGTGGTGTTGTGCTTGGCTGTGACGTTTGAGGAGAGGAGATGCGAGGTCTGCATCTGGGATGCAAGACGTGTTGATCTTAGATTTTGGCTCTCACTTACTGTCCCTTAGGGCTCTGGTCACGGACAGCATAACATTGTTTAGCAATCAGGCAAGAGTCCCTTTGCATCCTGGAAGAGAGCCCTCCACAATGAACAAAATTGTCTTATATGGTTCCTTAGCCAACCCCAGTCTTTGCATTATTAACTGATAATCCCTACAATGATGCCAGAGTATCAACAAAGAGCAACAAGTGATGAGCGTTTAGACTTGAATGCTCAATAAGATTCAAAAAGAAAATTAAAAATAGACATGTTAGAGTCATAAATAATAATGTCAAATCCAAAATAGTGTTGTCAAAATTACTAAAAACAAAAATTACTAAAAATGAAATTCAAAAATGAAATTTATTGCTACCATAGACGTGAATCACGTGATGTGCGAATGAATTTCATCTATGTCATCCATTCCATTTTGGAATAATTGAAAAATAATTCCAAACACTTTGAGAACTAATCAATTAATATAGAAAAAAGTTATTTTGTTATGTAGCAAACGGCTCATCAAATCCAAGGAGACGTTTTTTGTTGCCAAAGACCCTCCCTCTATTAATTTGGGGGTTATTTGAATTGTGAATTTAAAGAAAAAGAATTCAAAATTATTTTTTCAAAAAGAAATTTTTCAAAAAAAATTATTTATAAATAAGTAAAATTATTTAGTACACGGCTCCTCAAAATCCGAGGAGCACTCTTTGGGCTTTGAAAAGCCTTCCATTGACTGTAAAGGACCTTTACAAAGAATTTAAGACCTTTAAATAATCTCCAAAAATAGAAGAATGACTCCTCAAATTTGAGGAGCCTTTTCTTAGCACCAAGGAAGGGCTCATCAAATTCAAGAAGCCTTCTCTTGGCACCAAGGAAGAAGACCTCGAAGTCCGAGGAGCCTTAATTAAAAAAATTATATAAAAAATTAATTAATCAATTAATTTTTTGTAATAACAATTCAAAAAATTTCCAAATTAATATAGAGAGGGTGCCTTTAGCAACAAGAAATTGCTCCTACGATCCAAGGAGCTGTCTACTAAATTAAAAAAAATTGTTTTTTTGGGTTTTTTTTCCTCTTAATGTTTTTTTTAAAAGGCAAATTTTCTTTTGAAGGAAAGGATTTTGAATTTTTTTTCCTTTTTAATTGCAGTTTAAACAACCTCCCAAATTAATAAAGGGAGGATCCTTAGGCAACCTCTCTACTTTTGATTTAAGGTACTTGGACATCAATCTTTGTCTTAAACAATTGAGTTTTCAGTCCCATTCAATAAACATCCATCATCCAATGCAATGAAGAATATACATATTTCATCCAACAAAAGAATCATCTAGATCCATTCATCTCCTTTCATCCTCTTCAAACTCATTTATAACCATAATTGATTATCCTAAACCACAGATATAGGCATCTTGTGACAAAAATTTAAAAATCTTTCAAAAGGTTTCCCCAAAATGGTCATTGTTTATCATTCATCACTCAGTGCTTGTCACTTGTGCTCCATCGTTGCTCCGTCGTTTCACCTCTTCGATGCCAGAGCTTTACCTCGCTGCTGCAACGTCGTGCTGCGACTGGGTCCGTAAAAGCAGCTAGAGTTACCAATTCTCGGAGAACACTCTCCACACTCCAAACACTAGAAAGGGGGCTCACACATCCTCCACGCAAATTGGCTCGCCATTGGCTCTTCCTTCCTCTCAGAAATTTCTTTGACTTCATGAAAATCTCATTCTCCGAGGATGCGTGACAACCCCTAATGTGATGAGTGGGATAGGATATCGCACCTTTTAAGGTTGTCACGTGAAGGAAAATTGGAAAATTTGTCTAAAATTAAGGATTTGACCTTTGCGTTTGTATATGGCTATGCATTGCAAAATCAAATCTTGACACACTAAGGTAGGTACACCCAAATTTGCACTTTACCTAAAATTGCCATCATAATTAATCTATGCATATCTCCAAAAAAACTTTGACCCTTCATAACTTTGGCATATAGTATCCACATGTCGCATTCTTTGGTGTGTTGAAACCTCCTTTCACTTGCCAATAAGAAAATATAAAAATTTGTTCAATCAAATGATAATAACTAGGCACAATAGCAAAAAGTGTGGTTTGAGGGTACTTGCTTTATATTGATTTATCCTCCTAGTCTGTGTAAGGTTTATTTAAAAAAGACACGCTACTACTAGCATACATTTAAACTAGTGAAGGCAAAAACATTCTAGGCAAGGCTTTAATCTTCATCAAAAGAAATTAATGCTTAGAATTTTAAATTCTTACATATTTTTAACAATATTAATATTGTCTCTTTACTAAAGTGATTTAATCATTTTTTGTTCAAATTCTTGATCATTTTTAGAAATCATCAAGAAACCTTTATCAACAAATATGGTTTGTACATTGGTAAAGTTCCAAATTAAACTCAAGTGCATCTAATGATAAAAAAAACTTAACATTATTAATCCCCAAGTGCCCAAGGTCTATTTTGAGCCTCTTGGAATTTGCTCTAAATTGAACAGAAAGCTAACATTTTGATAAGTTGAATCAATTTTTTTTGAATTGTAACCACACAAATTCAAACTAGACATGTTAGAGATCACATAAAAATATCATTCAAAGATTTAAAGATTATAATGTTTGATCATCAAGGTATTAAAACTATGAAAATCTTTGAGCTTTCTTTTTTGCATGTCAAATCTAAAATATTCAAGACCAAAAAAATATGAAGTTGAAGCAAATATAAACCAAATCAATTTAAGACTTCTCAAAATCTACTCTACAATTTTTTTAAATGAGTTTCTAGTGGTATATTTGAGGCTCATTTCCAAGAGCCCTCAACATTAAATTCAACGCAATTTGTTACAAAAAATAGAAAATGTCTCCTAAATTGTGTTGAAAGTAATGAGTTTTTTTTCTAGTGATTCTAGGAACAACATTTTGCTTTAATTAGCAATTATTGCTATGAACCAAAATAAGGTATCTTCTTCCTTTTACATACTTAGCTATTTGCTACTAGTTAAAATAGAGTTCTAGATGACAAGTGTTTTGAGCCGTTCGAAATATTTTTATAACACTCAATCCCAGTAAGTCAAGCAATGGCCCTGAAAATTATTGTGCATCTTAAGTTTAGTGAGTTTTTTGACGTCTGAAAAAAAAGTCATAGAGCGTTTAGTTTGACAAGGAAGTAGTCAATTACAATGTCACCTAAATTTTGTTATAATCAATGGGCAAAAAACATCATAAAATCTCAAAAAACATGTTGGCCTTTTTTTTGACATTCTTCAAAACATGGTCTTCCAAGGTCTCTATGGTGTGCCATTTGGTGGATAGCTTAGCATTGGGAAAAATTTCAGCCCTCCAAGAGGCCGCTAAGGAACTGATTTACGAGACCCTTTTGGTGCAATTTCTGAATGAATAAAAAAATATTTTTTCTTAAAAAAATATTCTTTTTTGAAAAAAAGTATTAAAAAAATAAAAAAAGATGAAAAAAAATAAAAAAAATAAAAAAAATAAAAAAATCTGATGTGGCATTAATAGTGCCATGTCAGCACCGAGTTTTTAAATATTAAAAAATAATTTTTTTTGTTTTTTTTCCATAATTGCACCGGGCGGGTGCCAAACTTGCAGCCTTCTGGAGGGCTGAAATTTTTCCTAATGCTTCACGTAAGCACCACATGGGCGGGTACCGTACGTGTAGGTCAGTTTCATAAATAACTTGGAAAAATTGGAAAATGTCAAAATTTAAAAAATTATTTGCAGCTATTTCTAAAAATCTGAAATAATTGTTTTTGAGAAAAATCTGAAAAAGCAACACATTTACGCATGATTAGAAAGAATCAATCCAAAATTAGGAACATCCTTATAAAGTGCCCAAAACAGAAAATTCCTACCTCCTTGCCGAAAATGCCGATTTCAAAAACTAAACTATTTTGGCACCATCCTGCCGAAACTGCCCTGCACGTATGGTAGTGGCATGTAGGAATTTTTCATGACGTGGCAACGAGGAAAGTGACAGGGTAACCGTTGATGATGACATGGCATACCTAGTCAACACAATTTCAACATGTTTAAGAATTTTAATTTTGCTTTTTGAAACGTCAATTTAGATGTTTAGACGTTTTTTGAGACATCAATTGGTGCATACCATATTTATAGGGCAAGGTCAATAGAAAACAATGATTTAAAATTAAAAAATTAAAAAAACAAACGAACAAAAAAAATTTTGAAATAAAAAAGAATTAATCACTAAAGGACCAATATGCATTTTTTGGTTACATAGAAATTTTGGGCAGGTATGTGTGATAAGAGATTTCCATAGTTTTGGCCCAAATTTTAATAGAGGGTGGAAACAAGGCATATCTTTCACATGTACTAAGTTTCATGACATTTGAAAATATGAGTAAAAAGTTATGGCCTAATATGTTAATTTTTCCATAAATGGGCAGTTTGGGTAGATTAAAAAGCATGTGGCCAACTTTTCTAAGAAAAAGAATCCAAAGTAGCACCACCATTTTTGACGTTTTTTCATAGCAAAGTGAGGTTGTAAAGTGCAATTGCCCTGTTCTTTTGATGGGCCAAAAATCTAGTTTTAGTAAATTTGAATGCTTATATCTTGCAATCCATGCCAAGGAAACTTTTGGAATTTTTACCACATGTTCCCAGGTTAGCGTACTACAAGATCCTATGGTTACATGTGTCAAAAATGCTTTTTTTCAAAAATTTGGTACTTGTTCTAATAATGCAATTTTTGAGTGTTTTTGGTGAAAACATATTCATAGAATTTTAGGGGTTAATGAAAACTTACCATCTATCATCAAGAGAATTTTTTATGGCTGAATGAAGGAATTACTTCATTGAAAGTTAGTGAGAATGAAAAGTGGGGAGGATATATTTATACTTCCACATTGTCCATGGTGAGACAAAATATATGGGATAGTTTAAACATGGGAGCTTGACCGTTGGACATGTGGACATTGTTTCAGACGTCAGGATGTTATCTCAGACTTAGGGGCATTGTTTTACACGTTTTACATTGAACACAATTTTTGCTTTACATCAAGTAGAAACACCCAATAGCGTACATCATAGGGAGAACGGGGAGGCGTTACCTTCCCCGGTGTTTATTTCCACATTGAAGCTTCACCCCCCCTTGACTTTCCGTTTAAAGAAAGTCAAGGGGGGGTGAAGCTTCACTGTGGAAATAAACATCGGGGAGGGTAACGCCTCCCCGTTCTTCCTGTGCGTAGACCTAATCTTTGTTCCTAGATGGACATTGAATTGTCCTTAAGCTTCGATTGAATGGTCTTTGATGTGTGTCATAAAGGTTCCTCCTCTCTTCACTATGACTGGGTAAGTGCTGAATTTGTCAGAATTTAGATTTGGGTCCACCTATAAGACGATTTTAGTAGTCTCGAGGACTGCAACTTTGAAAACTTATAGAATATACATGCCAAGTACAAAAAAATCTTTTTTTTTAATAAATTAATGATTTTCTCTTGCCTTTACCACAAAAATATTAATTTTTTGAAATGGTGCCTTCAAGTACGCTGAATTCCTTATTTTGACAATTTTTGGTGCTTCTACTTTATCCCATGTAGGTTGTCAATCTCCCTACTACCCCACTTGTATAAAAAGTTACTCTCTTTTCATCCATGGTGCACATCCATCCATTTTCCTTTTTTTGCAAAATATGCCATGTGGTTGCCCTTTTCCTAAAATTTTCACATTTGATTAATGTTTTATCAGAGATCGCAATAATTTTTATTGATTTATCTACAATAGAAATGGCTTTGCTTGTTGACGTGGCAATCTATGTTTTTTAAGACTATCCAAAAAACATTAGTATATCTTCAGTGATATAAAATAAAACGTCAATGTCAATGATAACATCAACTTGTTTTTACAATAACGTACCAATGTGCTCTATAGTGTCTACAAAAATCTACCTTTTTGGTCATCAACCCTTTTGACATCTTCATGATTTTTTTGACATCACATGTTAGTGAAAAAAACATAGGAAAAAACATGGGTTCTTATAGTGTTGACTATTTATAGTGGAGAGAAAGAAATAACTCCTCAAACCCTATCTAATTGAGATACCAAAAGAGCTATTCATTTAGGGTCCCAAATTGTGCTCCAAAAGTTTATTCAAGTGACACATAGACTACGTCCATCTATGAGAGGGAAGAGTCTATACTAACTAATTTTGTTTGAAAAGAAAATGAGAGTAAGTGGAAAGTCAAGTAATTTTGTTAGAATCATAAAGAAGGGGTGATGAGCGTAGGGAAGTTATATAGAACATTATAATTTAAAATAGTTTATGTACTTTGGGAAGTATTTGATTGTTTTCTAACTTTTGTTGGGCAGCAGTATATGAGTGGCATATTTAATGGCAATGATGTTAATATTAAAAAATACATTTTTATACATAGAATTGAGATTTCAAAATGTTGGTGCTATGATTGTATAGATGTTGTGTGAATTGTGCCCTGTTTACAGGGTACATTTGATGAACATGGGAGGGAAATCAATAAGAATTTTGAGTGCTCTTCAGAGATAGATGTCCACTTTTAGTGTTTCAAATTTGGTGAGTGTTGGTGTGGATGATTTTCTAATTTTGAGCATAGCCACATGTTCATCCAACCTATCTTGTTTCCATGTAAATTCTATTAAAAGAATATGAAGGCATATGTTAAAAACTTAAAAACTAAACAATTATACTAAATTTTTAATCCTAATTAAATTAAAAATAGTGCTCCATCCAGTCATATTTGAACTCTGACTTGTTTTAGAATAAATAAAGAAATCAAGTTAGGAACTCAATTACTTTGATGGTCTTGCCCCCCCTCCCTACCCTTTTGGCAAGCCAAATTATTTTTGAAACACCCATCAATTTAATGGTAGGATAGCATTATAATAAAAAATATGGAAGTGGCTGGATTCCAAATAAATTTGTAGGATTGAGCCAATATGAAAACAAGCTCTCTTAGTGTTCTTTTTTTGGTATCAATGTCAATGTTTCCATTTGGGCAATGATGATTGATGAATATATGTGCACATAGAAATGTAGACAAAAAAGTCCATTCCTCAGTTTTCATTTAAACTTTCCTATAGAGTCAATTTTCTACCAAATTTAAAAATTAATTTATAGAGATATTTATTGAAATTTGAAATCGAAAACAAAATGTATTAAAATTTGCGGTGTAGGCAATTGCTCTACCATTCTTTCTTGCTCTACCACGAAACACAAATTTGCACCTACAATTCCCAATGAATATGCCATGCCCATCAACATCCAACAACATTGCTTTGGTTCTAGACTATTTTCAATAACCTAAAAATACTTCAAATCAAATGAACATCTTGTAGATTGTGAATGAATTACTATACCCAATGGTCATGGTTGTCATTTTTTTATGAATGATTAATTAAAGCTAAAAAAAGTGGTTTTGCAAGTGCTTTCAAAATTAATAAAATATTCATTCTTTGGTTTAAAATAAATTCCACCGCCCTATATGTAGTCACAATGTCCATTTGTATCATGTATATCTTTACAAGCCACTTATTATTTGATTTGTAGAGAGAAGGCAAGTGCTTGATAAAATTGGGGAGGTAGGAGGTAGACATTCCATAAGGGAAATGTAAATTAGGACAAGAAAGAGCTCAACCGCTTATAGTCAAGTAAAAATAATGCAATGATTGTTTTCACAACTCCAATTCAAATATCCATAATTTTCTATTACAAACTCCAAATTACAAATGGACTTTCGGAAGTGAAATTTAACTTGATTTCCCAAACTTTCTTAGTTGACCACATTATAAGAAGTTGATTTAGAATTCTTAAATGAAGTTTAAAGTTCTGGTTTAAACAGAATTTATGTGTTTTTTCTTTGAGCTTTCATTTTGTTTCATAACCTTATCCCATAACCTTTTGAGGATTGATAAAGAAAACTGAACTTCACTATAAAAAGGGCTTTTTTAGTCCTACAATTCAAAACTCATCAATGAAGTTAGCCTTTCATATCACCAAACAAAAATACTTTGATGATTTGGCATTGTTGTAAATTATTCATTTGTTTTGCAACTTTGTCCTTAAGTGATTTAAAAAAAAAATTAGCTTTTGTTTTTTATTTAATTTTTGCTAACTTTAACTACCAGGTACAATAGTATTGATGTATTAGTACATTGGTGGTGGATTTAGAAGAATTTTTGAAGCCTTCTAATTGTGATTGTAACCCCTAAAGTTCCATGATTATGTTTTTACCAAAACCGCTCTAAAATTGCCATTTGTATTAGAAGTACCTAATTTTGAATAAAAAACATTTTTAAGCTCATATAACCGAAGGATATTGTAGTACATTGACTTGAGAACTTAAAGAAAAATTTCACATTTTCACCGTGTGGATTGCAAAATATAAGCATTCAAATTCACTGAAATCATTTTTTTGGCCAGGCAAAGAAATTGGGCAGCTGCACTTACAAGCTCACTTTCTATGAAAAAATGTGTAAAATGGTGGTGCATTTTGCATTTTTTTTAGACAAGCTAGCTACATGCTTGAAAATTTCACTTCATTTGGAATTGTACAGCATATAGAAAAAAATAGTATGTAGAAAGACATGAGAGAAAATATCAGCCCTTTGGAGGGCTGCTCGAGATTGACATGCTAAACTATTTCCAAGCTTGGCATATCAATTTGAAAAAAGTCCCCCGGTGAGTAGTCAAGCTTGGCTGCTTGCTCGTTGAAACAATTAGATTTTGTACTTTATTTATTTATTATTTATTATTTATTATTTATTTTTTTCAGATAATTTTTTTTATCAATAAATTCTTAACTTGTAAAACTGAGTTCATGCGCCACTGTCATTGCAATTTTTGCTATGCAAAAATAGGGAAAAAAATGAAATTTCCAGCCTCAAAAAATCAAATTTCAAGGTACTTTGGAGGGCTATGGAGCAGCCCTCCAAAGGCTTGAAACTTTCTCTAATGAAGTAGAGAATGACTCAAAATACTAAATTGTTAGGAATTTAGTTATGGAATTGAAAAACACCAATTCCAATGGTTGCAATGTTGCATTAAACAATCTACATCCTGTGATTTTATTATTTGAAAAAATATTGAAGATAAAGGACTTCAAAATTAGAGTAGAGGTCCCATAACTGCTCGCAAAGAAAAAATTCTCATAGCTTTTGACTCATTGATCAAAATGGAATGATTCAAAGTTTTCCACTTGTATATAAATCTAATAAAGCAATTTCAAATTTTCTTTAATGAAAAAAAAAAATTACCCGTCTAGATTGTCCATTTATCAAAAAAAGTAATATATGAGGCCATAATTTTTGATTCATATTTCCAAATGTTATGAAATTTAATGTACATAGAAGATATTTCTTATCCATACCTTCTATTAAATTTTGGCCTAAAATTGCAAATCCTCATTCAAACCAGTTTGCCTAAAATTTCTATATAGCCAAATAATGCATGCTGGTTCTTTAGTGGTTAATTTAAAATTTAAATTCTTTTTAATAATAGTACTTTTCTTTGTTGGATACCCCTCAAAATTTGATACCATTAGAAGAATTTTGGGGCCTCTGGAGGGTTGCTCCAGAGTGACCATCCAGTCTATTAAACAACCGGTCTAAATTTTGTCCATAACTTTTGATTGGAGACTTGAATTCACAAAAGGATTTTTGGTTATGAAACTTAGCTTGTTTATCTAGCTTTTATTAGTCAAAAATCTTTTAAAAAAAGTTGTTTTACTCAGCCTAAATGAGGCCCAAAATTATGCTTTTAATACAATTTCTTTTTTTCACTTAACTTTGAGAGGTGGAACTCCTACTCAATCCAATTTACATATCCCATATGCATTGTTCTATCTATCACTACCCCACTTCTATAAAGATCTTATCCTCTCATCTTCAAACACTTCAATTGTCTACAAAGTAAGTCTTTCACATTGGCATAAAAAAAATTCTTGATGGTAAGCCACTCGATTATTTTTGGACATTTGCAAATTTTTCTACAATTTGGACTGAGAGAAAGACACCTTTAAGTAGAAAGTGTTTAATAATCAAGGTTATGGTGCTTTAACATATCTTAACCTTGATTATTAAACACTTTGGATTTGGATTTTTAGCCACTAACAAGCATTTGAAATCAAGATTGAAGGTGAACAGGAATAGCGGAAAAACAATTAGTTAAGCCAGAAAAACACTATTTATTAGGTCCTCGAAGGCTGTGGAGCGGCACTCCAGAGGCCTCAAATTTTCTCTAATGCCTATCTTCATTCTTTTATAGCTTTCAAAATATGTACAGTAATATGTAAGTGCTGCCCAATTGAAGGCAAGGGTTGCTGCCAGACAAAGACCACATCAAGCTTGCCTTATTTGGATCAAGTTTGACAAGATTTGGCTTAATCCCTAAAGGACCAAACACCATTTTTTGGCAACATAGCGATTTTGGGCAACTCACTACGAACGGAGTTTTATTTTTTTTCTTTGAAAATTTCACAAAACATGTGCCTGAGGAGTAGCTTTAAGGTCCAACAATTTTCATAACTTTTGACTATATGATTAAAAAGTTATTGCATGATATGTGATTTTCATTGGTTGATGGGCAGCCCGGGCAGCTCAAAAAACTTCTTTAAAAATGACTTTAAATAAAAATAAGAATCTGAAATTGGTTCTTTAGATTTATACAGAAGTGTGAAGCTTTGAATCATTCAATTGGATCTATGAGTAAAAAGTTATAAGGATTTTAAGTTTGTGGGTAGGTATGGAGTCTTTCAAATCCATACCTATCCACAAACTTAAAATCCTCATAACTTTTTACTCATAGATCCAAATTGAATGATTCAAAGCTTCACACTTCTGTATAAATCTAAAGAACCAATTTCAGATTCTTATTTTTATTTAAAGTCATTTTTAAAGAAGTTTTTTGAGCTGCCCGGGCTGCCCATCAACCAATGAAAATCACATATCATGCAATAACTTTTTAATCATATAGTCAAAAGTTATGAAAATTGTTGGACCTTAAAGCTACTCCTTGGGCACATGTTTTGTGAAATTTTCAAAGAAAAAAATAAAACACTCTATCCATAGTGAGCTGCCCAAAATCGCTATGTTGCCAAAAAACGGTGTTTGGTCCTTTGAGGGTTAAATTCCAACTTCTTGCTTCTCGGGATGGCGACTCTATCAGATGGCATTGGAATGTTTCTACTATGTGTTAGTTCATGTTGTTTTCTTTGCTTTTTCATGTTTTCTTTGCTTTTTCATGTTTTGTTTGTTTTTCTTTCTTGCTCATTTTCTCTTCATTTGACCAACCTTTGGGCTTGGATGTTTTTGTACCTTTTTTTATTATGCAGTGGGTCTCCCATTTGTTCAAAATAATAATAATAATAACAATAAAATACAGTAGTTAATTGTAAAATTTGGTGAAATATTAACTACATGGTCAATGACTAATGGCTCTTTTTGTCCTTGAATCTACTTTACTTTCTTTGATGGCGACTAGGCCTTTTCTTTTACTTTTTGAGAAAGTGCTAAGATGGCGATCACATAAAATTTGGGACCAAAAAACACTTTTCAATCATACTCATGCACATTTTCATCCAAATTTGGCGACTCCATCTACATTTTTAATAGAAGTGAAAAAATTTTGACGAAAAAAGATTACTTTTATTTGACAAAAAGTAGACATTTATTTTGAAATGATGCAATTTGGCATGGTGCCAAATAAAAAAAGGACTGATGGCGACTGCCGAGTGCCGACCTGCAACATGGCAGTTGTGAAGTGAGGAGCCGTGGACAAAAACTGTACTGTAGTCCCGCCGGACGGACGCCGGTATCCCAGGGCACGCCCGCGGCCGCAATGACGGAGAAGGGATGGAACTACTCTCAGGAAGCGTCGGCGACGACGCCCGCACGCGGTCTCACTCTCTCACTCACGGAGCAGATGAGCTTCCACCTACCCAAGTGGACCCGGTCGCCGCTAACGCGATAGCCAGCTGGAGACGCCGCCTCCGGAAGCCTGCCTTCGCCTGCCGGGCAAGACCTCACACATTCCCCTTTTGCAAAGCTTTTGCCAGATTCGCGAAGAATCGCACAGGCTCCTTCTTCAAACATTTCCTCCTCGATGGGAAAATCTTTCCGCCTTCACCTAGTTCACCCCCTCGGTGGCCTTTCCCTTTTTGCCTTTTTTTTTTGGTCACCTGAATTGGCTACCTTTCATCGCCCCACGTGGTGCCCGGAGTGGGTGGTCACGTCCTACACTCCTACAGTCTGCTACAGGACACTTTTTGTCGCACTGGGGCACTGAGCTGGTCACCGCAACTGACCTTGCGTGATTGGCAGCCCGGGGGGACCAGCTAATTTTAGTTACCATCCTTGTACTGGTCATCCCGCCTGCGGGGAGGTCAGTCGTTGCTGCAGTTGCTTAAGAGTAGGAATTGCAGTCCTTACTCGAATCTCCGAAATTCATTCGGAAGCACCCGCAGACACATCACCCTTTTTGTTTCAGATGTCGCCCTCTCGCGCAGCGGTGGCATGGCGAATGCAATGCTGGCTGGCGGATGACTGATGAGCCTTGGGAAACTCTTTGCTATTCAGTTGTGCCAGCACTGCTTCGGTGACTGAGGATTCGGAAGAGGAGAAGCGTCTGGGTTGGTGGGTTGGTGTTTAGTGAATGGCCAGCAGGGGTCTGGGTGCGGAATTATGTAACAATAAGGCTTAGAACTCTTCTATTTTGGAGAGATTGGCTAGAAGAGTACTGTAATTGTAGTTTTTTAAGTACGATCCTCGAATTCTATTCATTCGAGGCACGGCAAGGAAAGTCCGAGGGACTGAATTCGTGTGTACGCGACTATTGCAGCTGTGTTGGTGTTCGAGTTTCGTCAGAGGGTGAGGTTGTGAATTCGAATTTTGAGCTCGTATCTGTCAGGGCAATGTCGTCTCCGGCTCCCTCCACGGCTTCTACCACCTCAACTTCATTTTACAGCAGTGGGGGCATGAACAATGCAAGGTTTAACCCCACCATGGCCGTGATCATCATCGTCCTCATTGGAGGCTGTTTTGTTCTCGGTTTCGTTTCGGTTTTCGTTCGAAAATGTATGTCGGTTGGGAATGCTGGAGCCATCGCCACCACCGTGCGGTCGCAGAGCTGGAAGGCGAAAGCGCGCGGTCTAGACAAAGAGGCGGTGGAGGCGCTGCCCATTGTGCACAGCTGCGACTTGGAAGAGGACGATGATCGGGAGTGTCCAGTTTGCTTGACTGAATTTGAACCTGAGGATAACCTACGCTTGTTGCCGACTTGCAAGCACGTTTTCCACCAGGAGTGTATTGACGCTTGGTTTGATGCGCACGCGACGTGCCCGTTGTGTCGGGCCAGCTTGGCGGTTGCCGTGAGCACGGAGAGTGTTGAGCCCGGGGCGTCGCGAGAGCCGGCGGTCGCGACTGTTGTCGAGGATTCTGAGCATGGCGACAGCGACATCGAAGTGCAACCTACCACAACTGCTGCTGCTCCTCGTGAAGGTAATTTCGCATCCTCCCTGAAATGTAGGGTTATGGCGACTAATAATCGGGGGTGTCAAAGTGCGGGACTTCAACTGCGAGATTCTCTTCATTTTCTAAGCCCCAGTCAGTTCAGAGTCCAAATTCTCGACAAGAGTATTTGCCCTCATTTGGAGTTTTGAAGTTTTGTTTGAGAATCTTGTCTTATTGCGGAACGCAAGTCTCTCACTCTGACACCCTCTCTTGTAGAGAAAACTTTTATTCGAAATTCGTGCTTGAATTTTGAATTGGCTAAGTTAACGGTCCTTGTGTATTTCACAACACAGATTCAACCCAAACTGCTGCTCCCACGGCAGTCGGTGCGACGATTTCACGCGAAGATTCGCTCAACAGCGCTCGTGGGACATTTTCTCGAAACTCGCAGTCGTTTAAACGCGCCGCGCGCGGCGTCACGGCGTTGGAGAAGGCGCATTCGTTCGGATCGCAAATCAGCAGGCCCCCAACCACTCCCACTGACAGCTCCACGAAACCGTCCTTGACCTCTTCCTCCTCGACCAGGGGGATCCGCCGATCGACGTCCTTGGGCACCGATCTCATTGCGCTCCGCAAGCTCTTGATGGCCGGCGACCAGAACGGAAACCCCAACTCGGCCGCTGCCAACCGTTTGAAGGGTATGGCGAAGCCGGATGCACCATCTAGCAGCTCCTCCTGGTTCGCGCGAGCCAAGAGCATGGATTTGAGCAAAAGGGGTCGAAGCCTTCCTCGTGACAACTGGGTTCCCATAGACTTGGAATCCGGGAAAGATGCAAGCGCAAGCCAGGGTGAATTCTCTACTGCTCCGGAGCGCACTCGCTCAGACCGGTGGATCTTGACCAGCTTGCACGGCGCCCTCGGCAGGTCTAGTTCGGATGCCACCACTCAATTTAACAATCCACATTTGCCAGTTTAGATTCATCCCAAGTAACCTGACCCAGACGATAAGGGAAGATCGCTCGCAACATGATTCCATGAATCAACCATGAGGAGAGCCAGCGAGCGCCGCTGTTTTCCTGTGACCGGTTGCACACAGACCACGACGACTTCATCGACCTCCTAATGACGTGCTTCGACACTGAAAGGCTTGCAAACTCGGGATGCAAATTTTCAGGTCGGGGGAGCGACATTCACCGATTGTGCTTGTTAAGATTGTCCTGACAATGGTCAAGTTTGAGCCCCCCGTGTCTGTCTGTTTTCTTGAAGATTGTTGCAACCTCTTCATTCTAATCTATCGGCCAAGTTTTGTACAGAGTAGAGTTGTAGATTGCGGTGACGTGTATAGGCAATTCGTTGTGTTGGATTAAGATTCTTTATTCAAGAGTATGGACGGAGATTGTGCAGCATCGCGATGGCTAGTTTAGATGACACTGATTGAGCTGAACGCATGTAGCTCATTTGCATTGAGTGTCGCAGTGCAAATTTTAGTAGACGTGTATGTAAATACGGTAAATCTTTGGAAGGATTTATGGTATTCATTATATTTTCAGTGTCTTTGCACTTCGATCGTGGAGTGTAAGAATCACTCGTCCTCTGTGTCACATCTGTGTTTTGCATTGGTGAAATGAATGATTCTGCTTGCCACCAAACTTGTTTTAGATAGCAGCTACTTGTATGAGCGTGAAGAAATAGTGATGCGGTTGTGCCTTCTTGTATAGGAAGGTAACCTTGTTAGGCGGAGCTGATGACTATGTAGGCATACTTCAAAAATCCTCCAATTTGTATAAGAATATGCCTTGTTTGAAATGAGGGGCGCTTCAGTATTACGCAGAATTGTCAAAGCACGGACAAATGAGAAAGAATCTTTTAAAATTTCACAACGCTGACATTTTGACTTCTGACTGTTATAGTGAGATCAAAAGTCAAGAGAACTACGTCAATAACCAATCTCTCCTCATTTCAAATGTTCAAGTTGCAGAAAATGGACTATGATGTAAGCACCCACTTACAAAAGCATTTGACTTTTCAGGACTTCGTTTTTACGACCGACGACGTCGCCGTTCATAAACAATGAAAATTTTTGAAATCTATAAGAGGTACCAAAACATACAAGGAGGTTGATAGGAAAGAATCTGAGATATCATCGAAGGTGAACCTACTCTCGGAAGCTCTGCTCAGTTCAACCTCCGAAAAAATTCCACTGGGAATTTCCGAAAATTCATTAACCATGATATTCCTTGATTAGTGATAAAAAAATTGAATACGTCACGACATACACTTAGAGTAGAGATTGCCATGACATAACAAGCAGCTACACTACGATTGGCTATGTCCTTGTATCACTAGCTTACTATTTTTTATTAAGGTAGCTGCTCAATCTCCTCAGGGAAGCTTCTGTCGATGCAAATCCTTCACACTCCCCCTTCGATCCGAGCCAACAAAATACAAGCAGCGGGAGTAGTTCAACAAGCACATGGTTCAAAATTTGGACAAGTACTGTACAGTTAGTGCCACGAGAGCATTAATCTTAGATCGGGTCTCATCTGCTCACAGCTGGTCTCATCCTGCCTCGTCAGCTCTGCATGGATACTATGCTGTAGCAATTGTACGGTTACCACGAGTAGTTCATGAATTCTCTGTCGTGACGACAGTGTTGCGAAACTTAAACGTGTGGCAAGTCACATTAGACTCATTCATAAACAGTTTTCTAGATGCCATCTATCTTCCACTGTCCAGTAAAGTTGGGAGCTTGATTCACCCTAAACCCTAATTGGAGAGCCGAAGTTCTTTTCTTCTTTCTTTCATTCATTAATTCAGACGGCATTTAGCTCCAAGCTTTGAGATGCGCATCTACCTCTTCAAAGACATTTTATTTCCATCCTCATTCATTCCGACATGGAGGTCAATTTTGATATAACTTATTTCTAGCGAACTGTCTATTAGAATTCCTTTTAACCGTAGTTCTATCTTTTTTAATAGTTTTCTCTTGAAGAAGCCTTGTCTATGTCGAAATTTGGTCACTTCGATTTTGAACGGACAGTAACGAATTTCGCGGTTTGTGTTTAGCAAGCAAGCGTAAAAGGACGACCTTATATTATGGATGTTGATATATATATTTACACTGGTCATGTAAAAGCATCTGTCAATGATTTGATTCTTCATTCGGCATGACTCATTATTGCACTTCAACGTCACTCCAAGATGGAGTTCTAAATGCTACTCCGTAGAAGATACCGTATGCCTGCTTGGCTGCTTGCAACTGTAGTACTGTACGTGTAAGTCATAAGTCAAAACCGGAGGTTACTCGAAGGCAGCCGAAGTCCTGAACAAACTGTTCAGTTACAGGCCAACTGAATTTCCACTGCAATTCGGTAATTGCCAAGATAAGAACGTCAACTGTGTGGCTCCAGCAAACTATTGGTAACTGAAAAGAAAAAGGTTACTGTAGATCATTAAAGACTCTTTAACTCCCTCGCATTCCACGAAGTACAAGTTGATGAAAATACAATTGGGATGCATATTTGGAGTGAATCATGCTGGGTCCCCGACGGCGACCCGGTCTCCCGTAGCATGAAGCTATTGGAGCTTTTTCTTTTTGAACAAATGGGAAACCCACGAAGCTCTTGGAGCTTGACAGACCCGATGGGTGCAAAATTTTAATCTTGGCAATTCACTCAAGACCGTAGCAATTTAAAATGAAAAAGAAACAGAAAACAGAGCACGATTATGATGGGCGTCCATGAAACTATGATGCAAGAGTGTGGTTACTGTTTTTAGGGGATTCCTGCTGATTTCTCGCAGCTTTTGCTGGAGTCCTTCTTTGGGGTCCTAGCATCCGCTGGATGCATTCGTGTAGGCTGTACTTGTAATGCAAATGCGCTGACCTTGCTCCGTTTCTTAATGTTCAGCTTTAGGGCCGATCGTGGCTAGCCATTCTGAGATTGCCGTGAGCCAATCTCACGCGCGTTGATCTATATTGTGTTGTTCAAGCGCTCTTTAGCTTCTTCAAATTCTTAGGTTTAGATCTTTGAGATCCTTATCTTCTTCCGGTTTTTATTTTGTTGCTGTCGCGCTTCGAAATCTTTAGTGCGCAATTCACTAGGACGTGATTTGGTGTTCTCAGGTGGAATTGATCTTCGGGGTTTGATACCCTAACTGTGGATTGGAAGATAGGAAATGAAAGTGTTTGAATAGCAGAGTAGAAATCAACAGATTCTCCACTTGTCTTAGTGAGCGCAACGTAGTCGAATTCATGGTCCGGTTCGAAGGTAGTTACGCTTGAGCAATGGCTATGGTGTATGTCGGCCACAATTTTGCGGGGTTCTAATTCCAGAGCATACTGAGGTGGCTAGATCATTCGAAGCCTGCAACTTGGAGCTTCTCGCAGCTTGCTTCGTGTCTCAGGTTAGAAAATTCATACCATGTCAATAGCAAGATTTTGTGCAATTAATTTCTACGTCTTGTAAGATAATTCTGTGATGGTCTGATCTCGTGAAGCTTCGAGTGAATCTTCACTTTGCGTTTTGGCTCTTTGAATACAGTGACGGAATACATCACTCTGTTTCGTTTCATATGTGCGATGTATTTGGGCTGAAATCCTACCTCTCTGGAAGTAATGCTTTATGAATAACTATCTAGCAAACTATTTTTTGGTTTAGAGAAAATCCAGTGGCATCCGGTACCTGAGAACACTGCCAGCCTCCAATAATCCTTCTGGCCGCTGAATACTTTACTATTTTCTGTACTGAGTGACTGAGTGCTCGTATAGTCCCATGAACATCTTCCCCTGTCTCGCTCGTTTTCGAAGTCTCAAACGGATCAGTTGGCGCCCTGCTATTTGTTCACGGCACTTTCTAGAAACTAGATTCCATCTTGATTATGAGATTCCTGGGACCTGTCAGAGTGTCAGCTCGAAATTAGGAAATTTGATGGGGTTTTAATATTGAACAAAGTGAAAGCCTGGCAGTTAGTGGCATCCCACTAATCTCGTAAGATGCGTATAAACATAGAAACCTAATTCATTATCACTAACTTTTTCTAATAACACATGATACAAGTTCGTTGTTCAATTATTAGCAAATGTTCGGATGCATTTTTCTAGCTTCTTTTTGGTTTCCTCCAAAGCATGGTTCGATTAGAATAGCTCAACGGTTCAGCTGAATGATGGGTTCTAAAAGCGTTGGAAAGTCTAAGGAAACTGCTGATTTGTACAGTAACTCCATTATCGGCTCTCTAGAGATGGCGTTACCAGTAATAGATGAACAGCGGTTCAGCCTTTTGGTAAATTTCCGCTAACTTAGGGCAGTCTTTGCCGCGTCCTGCGTGAACTTCAATCTCATTGCTACACATTCGGCGTAAGAGTTTGGCAAGAGATGTACTCGTCTTTGGATATCGTGCCCTAAAGTTTAATTTTCGACGTCGATTTGTGTTACAACCATGCAAGCTTGTTGTGGAGATGACGTGATTGTGACTGAGGTTGAGGATGTTGATGTTTTCAAGCTTGCGGCTAAGGGGGTATATCGAGGAATGAATCTGTATGGCATCTCCGAGCTTTGAACTATTTTTCCCAGGGAAAGGTGGAGTCGTTGGATTATGCAGAGCTCGGCATCTCTTCTGTGTGCAAACGTTGTAGCTACGCCCGGAGGGCAGATCTGGGGCTACTTTCATTCATCAGTTGCAGCTGCTGGTGCGCACGGATTGTAATGTAGATTCGGAGCTGAAAGTGATGATATTCGGCTTGTGGTGAATCGCGAATGGGACGCAACCGCGATGTCCACCTGGACTGAAACTTAGAGACTAGGAATAGATGGAATTGAAGCAATTTCTCATGGAATACTCGGTGAAAGGTGGCATAGATCTGCTTTGGGACGAGTCTACCGCTTGTGCATCTTCCGTTGAGGTTCGTATCGAATCCTCGTTTTTGTGCTCGTACTTGATTTTTGAACCTTCGTCAGTTTTTTTTCTTTAACACTTTCGACCTAGAAATAATACTCAGGGGGCGGGTGTTTCTTATGTGCAATAGGTAACGAGATTTGGCATCAGATCAATGCCACGATGCGTATGACAATGAATGAAAGATATCCACGACGAATGCAATATCTCGACAGTGGGAACACCACCAACTTCACCAGCCCATACGCCCCAGTAAGTCCTCCAGGGGGTGGAGGTGGACACTCGAAGACCAATGCGTCCAGTCCAGCAGTGGTTGCAGTGATTGGAGTGCTAGCTGGAGCCTTCCTGATCATCAGCTACTACAGGATCTTCCTAAAGTACTGTAATGGCCAGCACTTCACCATTTGGGGGACAAGGAGTGACGGCAGAAACGGTGGTCCCTCGACCATTGTAAGTTTCATCTCCACGAATCTCCAGCATTGCAACTGAATAAAAAGTCTTGAATTGCTAACTTCGTTTTTCCCCTAAATCTGACCGCGATCCATGTGCAGGTGCTGATGGAGGAGCATGCATGGCCTCCAGACGCTTCGGGCTTGGACGAGTCGCTCATCTGTCGAATCCCCACTTGCAAATACAGCCCAGACGAGGGGATAGTGGACGGCACCGAATGCTCGGTGTGCTTGGGAGAGTTTGAGGTAGGCGAAGAGCTTCGAATTCTGCCCAAGTGCAACCACCCTTTCCACATCCCTTGTATCGATACTTGGCTCGCCACGTCCTCCACCTGCCCATTGTGTAGAGTCAACATTGTCTTGGCCGCTGCGGTGCCGCATTCTCTCCTGCCTATTGAACCGGAGCCGCCTGCCCCTGCTCGTGCCCCGACGATGTCGTTCATTCCTGCAGCGCATGCCAATGTCGTGAGTGATGAGATTGAGATCCTGCAAGAGCAATATGAGCAGGAGTTTTTGGAGGCTGGGCAGCTGTCGGGTCCATCGAGCTCGCCGTCTCTTCCTTCCAGCCATGGCTCCTTCCCCTCTGGTAAGACCCCTGGCCAGATTATTATTTTCTGCAACGGCACTAAGTTACGTTTTCGTAATTAACATGATATAGAATAGACATGCCATTGACCAGCGCATATTGCCCCTTCTCCGCGCACTACGGGCATACCAAGTGCTCAAACTGGTTACAAGAATTTTGTTCCATGTTGTGAGAAAGTTGGTGTATAGTCCCATATTGTAGAATTGCTCAAGACTTTGTTATATGCGCAATTTTCACTCAGGCAAGCGAACAGAACTCTTTGTGCAGCAGTGGATGTGCAGCGAAGAGAAGCACTTCTTTATAGTGTTGCTTTTGATTTTATCACTAAATACAACTCATAAAGTACAAGATATGCATATTTTTTGAACCATTCTTCTTGTGGAAGCTTGAAGACAATTGTAAATCGTTGCCGTAATTTTCAAATCACTTGGCACAATTTTAGATTCTTTGCTAAGCCATGTAAAACGTGAATGTGTGGTCAGTGACGTCTTAATTTAATGCACCTCATGACCATTTGTAAGTATACACGTATCGCTCTTGTAGTCTTGTGCCCTGATGAAGAGTGCCCGTGCGCCTTTGCAGGTCCGAATGCGGGGATTCCAGATAGTCACCGAATTGACATGCCGATCCTGCAACACATGCGACATTTATCTCTTGAAACATCTCCATCCCCCACAAGTGAAATCCAAGTCGCAAACACCCCGAATCCTCCACCTTTGGAGCGATCAGCCTCCCAGCAGCAGCTCAACAGACAGGCACCCGCATCCCTTCCCAAACAGAGGTTATACAGCCGCGCTCGAAGCTCCGGGAACCAGAAAGGAAAGCATCCTGTGCTCCCGCTCTCATCCCCACAAACGAAGCGGTTTGCTCGCTTGTTGGCCAAATCCTCCACCTCATCCCGATCCACGGGCTCCACCTCCATGAACCAAGTGGTCGTGGAGCTTCTGGCCCAAGAAATATTCCAGAGCAACGTCGGCACCGCAGACACTCTGGAGAGCAGAGTGCAAACCTCTACCACTAGCTCCACGGGGTCTTCACGACCAGGTCCAAGGATGCGTCATGATAACGCGAGTTTGGAATTAATGTGGTCCATTGACGAGCTGGAGAATCCTTTGCGGTGGTCTGCGAATGAGGAGCCCCAGAATTCACTGCCGGGACTGCCAGGACCTTCAGGAAACCAGCACCAGCACCAGCACCAGCACCAGCATCGGGATTCTAGCTCTGGAGACGAGATGGAGGATTTGACTGAACGCTTGGCGGATGCAATGCAACTTCGCAGTTACCCGGGTTCAGATTATGAAGATGGGCCAACTTGTGTCTCTAGGTCGAGCAAGAGCTTCAAGAGGACCTTGAGGTCACATTCTTCCGGGAGCTTTGGTACGTGGCCGAGTAAACGGACCTCGTTCAAACACTCCATGGTCAGGCTGAAGAGGTGTGGGTCGGAGAGCTTGAGGCAGCACTCGTTCCGAAGGTCGGACAAAGTCCATGCTTCGGAACCTGTGCTGGAGATGTTTATGGTGGATTAAAGGATTCTTTAGAACATTTGGAGTAGTTAGGATTTTCTTATTGAATTAGTTGCAGATGTAGGGAATCCATGCAACGTAACGTAGTTGGTCCATTTCAAGAGATTGTCTGTACTTGGGCTTAAGGCACAGTCATTTGGCAAACGTGGTGAATATTATTAATTAATTAGATGTAGCTCCATCATCATGGGCTTAACTCATTTTTTTCATCCTCAATTTGATGTTCACATGAACATTTGGGATGACTAGTTGGTGATTTAGTCATTGCGTCTTGACCTTTGGCTGTGAAGAGTTTGGAGTAGACATATTAAGGTGGTTGTGAATGGATGCATCTTAATGTTAAACCTCTATGTGTGGCAGTTATGTGGGTTCTGAACTTGTATTCATTACATCTTGGTGTCCTTTGGGAGATAAAGAGGTTGAAGATGAGTCTTTGGTGTCCCTTGGAAACAAGAGTTCCTCGAACTCTCCGATGAAGAAAATCAAGTGTCAAGCAAATGACTTCATCACTTGATGTAGGTGTGTTGCTCCCTACTTTACGTTGTATAATGTTGAAAGTATTCTAGATTTGCGACCCGATTAAGGATTTTCCTTCAAAAAAAATTGCCTTTAGATAGGATATCTTTGGAGCATTGCATTAAGACGTCATTAGTAGAGCCAAATTCTCAATGTTGAGCTGTAATATTTTCATACAAAAGAAACTCATCTAGATGCTTCTTCAAAGCAACTAATGGATTCTTAAATCTATGAATAGGATTTAACTAAATTAAAAGACTTTTGAAATTCCAAACAATTTATGTTGACAAGTGAGCTATATTCATGAGCACTAATAAGTCCTTGTTTTAAGTGTATTTTAAGTGCAACTCTCATTTGACTTTTAATCTAGCTTTATCATGTTTTGATAATAATCTAGCTATACCTTGTAGAGCTATCTTACCTCAATTGCTTATGCAAATCAAGTAGAGCTTCTATGAAACTCAATAGAAATAAGACATTGAAGGTGGGTGTCCAAGGAATTCATTGGTCAACTAATCTCATGTTCAAATGCTAAATGAACTAGCTTGTATTAGCCAAAATTACATATCTTTCTTCCTAGGTAACCATTTCTATATAGCTTTCACTAGACTTGTTCTCAAAAGTAGTGAATGGGCTTTGCAATCTCCAAGTCTTCTTCGGCTAGCTAGCTAATCTATAGTTATTTAGCTTTGAGATCAATCAAGCTACAATGGATAATTAAGGTGGTTCTAATTGTAAATGTCTATGTTCAACCTCCAAAAAGAGAGCTACAATTTTAGTACTCTAATTGAAATTGAAATCAAGTTAACAAAAGAGACATTTGAGGTTGGATTGCTACTTCTTGGGGCTTGAATTGTAAGACATGAAATCATCTCAACTAATTTAGTGAAGGGACTAATTTGAAGTACCATTGTTTGAAGTTATGGTCATTGAGATTCTGCAACATTATTAATTTCGTTTAAGTAGAAAAATAATTTAATACTGAAACTAAAAATTGACACTTATGTTATATTTGAATTGTAATGCTTGTTTGAGTCAATTGTAGACTCATGGTGAATCCACAAAATCCAAAAGTATTCTTTGACATTGTAATTGGAGGCACTCCAACAGGCTCCATTGTAATGGAACTCTATCAAGATACATGTCCAAAATCTGCAGAAAATTTTAGGTATATTTACAATACCAATTTTTGAATGGCATCACAATTCTTAGACAATGTATGAGAAGAAAAAGACTTTTAATAATTATATTATAAGGTTTAAAAATTGAAGCAATCTTTCATGTTGCAGATGTTTATGCACGGGAGAAAAAGGGATTGGCCAAAGTGGGAGAAACTTGCATTACAAAGGCTCTGCATTTCATCGAGTGATTCCAGAGTTCATGTGTCAAGGTGGTGACTTCACTAAAGGAAATGGCACTGGAGGTGAGTCCATTTATGGAGTCAAGTTCCTTGATGAGAACTTTGTTCGAAGGCACAGTGGACCAGGGATGGTGTCTATGGCCAATGCTGGGCCCAACACCAATGGTTCACAATTCTTCATCACTACCGTCCCTACTCCTTGGTTGGATGGTAAGCATGTTGTGATTGGCCAAGTCATTGAGGGCTTCAATGTTGTAAAAGCTATTGAAGCAATTGGTTCTAGTGATGGCAAACCAAGGAAGGCTGTTATTATTTCTAATTGTGGACAAATTTAGCAATCTCAAAATTTTGAACAATTAACATCATCTATTCGCTGAAAAGTTTTTGTGGAGGAACATGGGAAAGTATAGGCATGTAATTTCTCATGTGATCAGTATTTAAAATTGGGGTTTTCATCATATTAATGTTCATAATGTTCCATGAGCTACAAATTTGTTATTTTATGCCTTCTAAGAGTCTTTGCAAAAGGATGTATTGTCCCTATGTGAGATTTTTGAGTTAATAGGCTCCCCATTTACAAATGATTACATGAAATTCTATAATATGGTGATGGTACAATGTTTGCATCTAAAAGTAACAATTAAATAAAATTACATTGTAGTTTAGGATTGATAGGAAAGTGGTCTAGATCTTTTGATTGCATGTGTGAAATAGTGCAAAAATTACCACATTTTTGTGCATATTCTTATCACATAACAATGTGAAATAGAGGTAAGATTAGGCAATATGAAGGAGATGTAAAGAAAAGTGTGAGTGAATTCAATGGTTCTTTGGGTTCTTGAAAAAAAGTATGCAATGAATAAATTTGTCCATACCAAAACAGAATATTGTTTTAGCTTTCACAGTTATTTTAGTTAAATTTTACTTCAACCCCAAAAAACTATTTACTAAGTTTAATTTTTAATTTCTTTTATAATCCAAAAAATATTTAAATTGAAAAAATGATTGCAATTGTAAAATTTGGTATGTATTACTAAAATTACATTATGGTCATTGATTACTTCATCAAGAACCTTAAATAATGTTAGCACGGTGTTTTCTAAAGATTACTAACTTGACGTTTTTCATGGAATATTATACTTCATACATTTAAAAAAACAAATGGAAAATATTTGGTAATTGATTTGAATGTATAGAATATCACTTTAGAACTTCAAAAATAATAATTCCAAAATGCATAATAATTTCAATATTTTGCAAAATTATAAGAAATTATGATGAATTTCAAAATATACGAATTCGCCTTTGAAAATATTAAAAGATGTTTTTCAATTATTTGTTATAGCAAAATCAAAGACAAATTAACCCCTAAAGGACCAAGGCTGTTTTTCTGCCAAAAAACTCTCAAAATTGCCATTTCTAGAGCAAAGAGCAAAAAAATCTGAAAATTGTTTTTTTTGCACATCCAACCGTAAGACCTTATACCTAACTAGTATGACAATGTGTGGAAAAAAATTCTACACATAATTTTTGACTGCACAAATTGCAAGATATCTGCTATGAAAGTGAAAAAAACAAGATTTTCAGCACATTGTGGGACTAGATTTTTTGACTTTGAACATTTTTAACCTAAATTTTTTGCACTATGGAGTTTTGAGCTTTAAATCTTTTTAGTGGAGAATTGAGTTGAGAGTCTAGGAAAAAAAAAGAAATTCAAAAAAAATTAATTTTCATTTTAAAAAAAATTATTAAATAGGAGATAGTACAAGATAGAAGGAAAATCTAAAATATTAATATCTTTTTTAGATGGAATTAAAATGCAGTAACCCCAATGGTGAGATCGTTCTAGCAAGAAAACTAAACCATGTAGAACTTTCTTTTTTGAAAAATTGCAAAAATTGCATTCCAAAATGAATCCTACAACTTATTTTTTGAAGAAGATGCTCTAATTGCCCAAAAAAACAAGTGTCCATGACTTTCTCATAAAAAATCCAAATGAAATGAATTAAAACTTCCCAAATAGGCAAAAATGTAATCTATAAGGGAAAAGAAAAGAAAATTAAAAATTAAATCTTTTGCAAAAAAATTTTGCTTCCCCTCTCTCCAATTTTGAACTTATTTGGGCAGCAAAATAGGGGAGAGGGGGCAGCTTATTTTGGGCTTATTTGAAAAAATATTATATTCCCACAAAGCTTATTAGTTTTTCTATCTTCAAAAAAAAATTCAGAAAATCCTGACAAAAATTCAACCCGTAGGTACCTGCTCGAAATCCCACTTGTCCCCCAAACGGACAATGGTCCTTTAGGGATTAAACTAAAATTTGATCATATAATTATTGGATCAAAACTTAGGGGTTTTATAGATGCCAACTTTAGAAGAGGTTGAATGGCGTTAAATTCACCACATCCAAAACCATTCCAATAAACCTTGTAGTATCATGGATATATGATATAAAATAAAGAATAATTTTTGCAAATTGGTTGATTTTGATGTAGTGGTTTAATTTTTATGTAGTTTATTAAATGTCCCTTGCAATTAGTTACATTGAATTTGGTTGCAATATGAATTTGATATAAATTTATCATAGGCTAACGTTGTAGGAGACTACAAGTGTAATCTTTGTGAACCCAAAATCCTTAAGGACCATTGTCCCTTGAAAAACAAATGCAAATTCTAGTAGGTTATCATAATTTCTGTTTTGGCAAGATTTTATATGAAAAGAAATGAAAAACCTAAATCATCTTCTTTCAAATTTAATTTTTATTTCAATCGATATTTGAAAATAGTATTTTTGCAACCCTAAGTTCAAAATACTCAAGTTGGGCAACAAATAAAATACAAAAGCTCAAAAACCTATTGCTCATAGAATATGTTTTTGTCTATGTGGGAAGCTTTGATTTATTCCATTTGATTTAGTGACATGAAAGTTGGAGCATCTTCTTTTGTATGCAAATTGCAATGCCTCAAATAAATTAAAAATTAAAATTCCTAGTGAATAACTTAATTTTCTCTTCTTTTTTAGAAGGAAGCAAATTTGGATATGCATCACTTAACCAAATGATATGAAAAAACTCGTGGGCAAGATATTGTAAAATGTAAATTGATGAAACCAGAGACAAAAATTGTCGAATTTCAGAATTGCAAGATAAAAACCAATCAAATTTTCTATAAATAATATAAATATTATATTTAGATGAAATAACTAGAGAAGGTTAGGAAAAATCCGAATTGTGCCATTTGACTATTTGTGTTACTTTGTAGCCACTATTTATCAATAGTGTACATTAACCCCTAAAGGACAGAACACCTTTTTTTTGGCAACATAGCGATTTTGGGCAGCTCACTACAAACAGAGTTTTTATTTTTTTTCTTTGAAAATTTCAAAAAACATGTGCTCAAGGAGTAGCTTTAAGGTCCAACAATTTTCACAACTTTTGACTACATGATTAAAAAGTTATTGCGTGATACATGGTTAAAAAGTTATTAGGGATTCCAATTTGTGGGTAGGTATGGAGTCTTTGGATTCCAAACCTACCCACAAACTAGAATCCCTTATAACTCTCACTTCATTAAACAAAATGAAGTGATTCAAACTTTTTCACTCTTAAATATTTCTCTAGAACCACTTCCAACTTTTCATTTTTCAAAAAAGTGATTTTTAAAGGAGTAATTTGAGCTGCCCCGAGTAACGAAAACCACATATCATGCAATAACTTTTTAACTGTGTAGTCAAAAGCTATGAAAATTGTTGGACCTTACCCCCTAAGTGCTCAAGCGACCATTTTATGGTTGCTGTCCGACTTCGGGCAAAAATTTTGGGCAAAAAAAAACAATTTTTTTTTTTTTTGCAAAAGATTGGATTGTCTATCAATATTTATACTCAAAACTCAGATCACTACAGTCAAACAAAAACTATAAGAGAAATAGCACAAAGTGTCTAGATTTGCCTAGTGTTGAAAAACTTACTATTTGGAGAAATTGTTGGTATTTTCATTATTAGATCTCATACATTTTTTCACAAATCAATAGAAACCACAATTTTGACCAATCAAAAAAAAAATTCAAATGCTAAAAATAGAAATTGTATTTTTGGTGAGTTTTGGAAATTATATCTTCAAAATTCATTTAAAAAAAACCTAAGAATAATTTTAGAATTTTGACCGTACGAATGCTTTCTACTTTTCATGCTTTACATTATCTTCTTTGATGCAAACTTCAAAAAAGTTTTAGAACTTACATTTTATAACACATTTGTATTTTGTTTAAATCTCTTGGGCTTTTAGGGGTTAAAGCTACTCCTTGGGCACATGTTTTGTGAAATTTTCAAAGAAAAATAATAAAAACTCCGTTTGTAGTGAGCTGCCCAAAATCGCTATGTTGCCAAGAAACGGTGTTCTGTCCTTTAGGGGTTAAAAAGTTTAAGATATATACCATGGATAAAGTAGAAGGTCCATCAAGCAACCATTTACAGATTGCATTTTTGGAGAAGCTCAATTCCTTGAAATATTTTTTTATAAATATCCCTTTAATAATAAATACAATTAACATCTAACCTATAATTGTTGTTTCATAGTTTTGGACATTGGTGAAATTAGTTATCCCTTTGTATCAAAATAATACTAGTAAAACACAAAGGAAACATCAATATTATTTGGAAACAAGAATACGATTTTGAAATAGAGGGAATATGAAATTTTGAAGTTGAAACAACACAAACTCTAAAAGCATTAATGTAGGAGGCCAGAAGCTGTTTGTCTAAAGGCTTGTCTGCCATTTTCATGTATTTCCTTGAATGGAATTTTTTTTAGCTCATTCTTCAAAAAAAGAAAAATAGATGAGGAATCTAACACAAGTGGTTTTGTATTTTTCCAAGCATTTTTTATTTACTTATGCATTTTCAAATAAGTTTGGTTGTAGGCCCCTATTTATGACCCTAGGTCTTCCATAAATTGTTCCCTCGTAACTTCTAAAGAAAGATGGGGAAAGCAAAGAAAATGATTGGCTCTTGCAATTTAGTGTTCTTTTTTTTTGTCTATTCATTCAATGACTACAATGATCAACTCTAAAAACCACCTCATGTCCATTTCACAGCTATTTATAGGGACAGTTCTTAATGCCCGGGCAATTTTAGAGCCTCCTATTTTATGTTCACCACTAGGACATTCAAAACTCTAAGGCAGTTTTAGTACCTCCTACCTTCCATAAACTGGGTCTCTTCTGTTCCTTCTCATAAAAAATGATTGTTTATGTATTAGATAACCGATGAGCCGCAGAGGCGGCGAATAGAATATTTTTCAATCACAACCTTTGATCTTCATGATCCAAGGGTGTAGGAAGCAAGTTGAAAGGAAAGAAGGGGTTATAAGTTGCAACTTGTAATGGCAATGGTGACGAGTTGCCAATAGGATAGTGCCCACGTTAGCGTTGAAAAGTCAAGAACCGGTTATGGAAAGTGAAGGATACAGTTCCGTGTTGGAGCCACGAAACTTCCTGGAACGTTGATCCCTTCAGTTCCTGCAATTCTTTAATGATAATTGAAGAATATTCTCCAGTACTACACTGCGATATGTACAGAACCTCTGTAACGCAGAAGGTCACTTATTGTTGGTACGAAATGGTTCTGCAGACTCCACCGCTGTGTTGCATTGGTGAAAGAATTCTGCAAATGTCGGCAAGGCAATTCGTCTCCTTCGCCGACAAGATACTAGCTAGCATGCCGGCAAATTAATTTTCTCGATCATTTTCCTTGGAGCTAGGAGAATCGGCGAAGGTGCTGGCCCGAAGAAAACCTGTCAATTGTCGGGTAAGCACATTATATATCACCCATCTTGCTCATAGAACGTACTCATCCCAGTCTCCACTCCTAGTTTCAGCCATAGCCAGACTGAAATTACATAGCGAAGCTAGCCCAGTCGATCGATGTTTCGATTCTCACACACTATTGATTTCGAATTCCCTGAGTGATCGATCCTCCTCCTGCTCGACTCCTCATTAGCAAGTTCTTACGGCGTGGCAATTCCCCAGTTTCAAAGGATCATTCTAGCGGGATATCTTGTGGTTCAACTCTGCTTTGTCAATTTGTTTTGAGCTAAAGCACTCGATCAGTCAGTGAGAGCTGCAGCTAGTGAGGATGGCTGACAGTAGCACGTCGACGTTGTTCGTGAACCAGACGGGAAACGTGGTGAATATGAAAGTGAGCAACAACCGTTCGTCGGCCCCCATCGCCAGCATTGCGGGAGGCGGACAGTTCCGAATGCCGGTGAACATGAACGACACGTACCGTGAGTTTCTGGTGGGCGTGGGCAGCGACGTTGGGAAGACGGTGACTGTGACCTCTGACGACTGCTGCGACTACCAGTGCATCACCATCAAGGAAATAGCCGACGGCAACATCGACCTCCTCCGCGAACCTCGCCACCAGCAGCAGACAGACGGTACTATGAAGCTGGATCAAATGACTTCCCCTGCGGCGAAGAAACCGTGGTTCGCCTGGAAGATGTGGGTTTAGACTGCCAAGCTAGCTAGCGGGGCATCTGGGGATCAATTGGGATCTATAATACATGACCACTCGAAGTTTTGTGACCATAGTTTTATAAATATATAGCCAGGCCTCATGCATATGTACTGTACAGCATGCCGTTCCAGTTTTGGTTGTGGACAGTGGCTGAGGACTCGGATTCTTTGCCATATGGATGCACTCGTCAGTGATGTATTTCCCATTAGAATCTCTTACTTGAATAAATATTTCAGAACAATCCGACAAAGTTCAGTGTTCAGTATTCTCTCTGATTTCCGTGCCATTTCAGCGAATTTAATTTTGTCGATCGATTAAATAAACGAGGGGTGGTTATTGCTACTCTCTCACTGCCAGCATACGTAAATTGAGCAGAATGACATTACTGAAATGGCTATGAAGCAGCTCCTCATTTCGTAATTAGTAGACAATGATCCAACCTAGAGTGTAATGAGGGCAGTGCGTGACAAATTCTAGCGTTCACTTGGATTATAGCATGCTTCTATTACACAGGGAGACCGGGAGGTCGATACCCCCCGGGTATTTTTTCCTAGCCTGTTACTATGCCCCCACCAAACTTTCTGAAAACAGAAAGTTTGGTGGGGTATAGTAACAGGCTAGGAAAAAATACCGGGGGGTATCGACCTCCCGGTCTTCCTGTGTTATAACTAAAGTCTTTAAAGAACTCATGCCAGAGACATCTTCAATCCTTATTTCTATAGAAACTGCAAGCTAGGACCACTTTATATAAACATTAACGTCCAGTATGTTCAGCAAAATTGTCGGATCGGATTACCCTTAGGATCTCAGGAGCTCTTCGACATAGAACTGGGAAACAGCCGCGAAACCTGTAGAAGAACAGCAACTGTGCTATCGATGGTGATAGTACCGAGCATCAATACTTTATTCCACACACGTTACACAACACAATATCTATAACATTTTGAACAGGCCAAAACAATTGTTCTTTGACACTGGGAACTTCTGCCACTTTATGCCGGGCCTAAAGGGGGGCCTTATGTGCATCTCTGGTTCGGGCTGAGGTTCGGAAGAACACAGGAAACTGAGTTCCGCGCACTTTGGGCGTCAATTGAGGCCTAATGCGTACAAAAATGGGCCAAAAGGGGGAGCAAAAGTTTCACACACCCCACCTCGGATTTGTACAAAAATGGGCCAAAAGGGGGGCCTAACTCTTCACGAGTTAGCCCAGCATAAAGTCTTCAAAGTTCCCAGTGTGATTGAGTCAGCAGAAGGTGATGCACGTCAACATCCACCTACGCAATGTCCGTCATGAAGTCCAATGCAGCTTTGGGATAGAAACAATCAAAGTGTCCTAAATGGCTATATTGTCCGGTATGACCAATCCCCAATGACAAATTTCCCAAACTTTGCACAGGTCATTTGTGTCCTAAATGACTGAAAAGGCACTACTAGAATTCACCCCATACAACAAAGTATGTAGCAATGTTTGAACGTGTACACAAAAAAGTGTTTCGACAATTGACATTTGACATTGCTTCTCAAACAACAGTCTTGAACATGTTTGCTGAAAATGTTTCTTGTTTACTGAAGTATGTTCCAAAGAATTTATTTTCCTTGAAAAAACGTGCATTGCTAATTAATGCATCTTCCAAAATGATGCTATAACCTAAAAACCACCGATCTCTAGTGGTGATGTAGTCATAAACGCAGTCATTGATAACCATTTTTCTACGTTCCAAATTTTCATTTTTGTTGAAAAAAAGTACATTGCTAATGCATCTTCCAAAATGTTGCTAATCTTTAGTGGTGAGGCAGTCATGAACGCAGTCCTTGATAACCATTTTTCTCCGTTGCCTTCCTCTGACCAGATTGATAAAAGATATTCCAGGCGATAATTGATTTGCAGTTTGGAGTGTGGACTCGCAAAGAAGACTCTAGGGCCACTAAGCTTGGCGTGTTTGGAGATGAATTTGAAGAGTCCGCTCAAATGTATGAGCTTGATGAGTCGGAGGTGGGGCACTCCAGAAAGAAAGGGAGTGCCAAAAGCCATGGTTTACAACTCAATACACTAGCCGATGAAGTGCAGTCCACAAGATGTTCAGGTATTCTCTAATGCCATATATTTAAGGTATCAAACCCAGATTACTAAGCACTATGAGCTACCAATTCCTCTGCACAAAGCTGTTTAAGCGGATAATCTCACGGCGTTGCAAATAACGTAAGATTCAAGGTTAGATGGACTCATAAAAGCGATTCATGGGATCTAGGTAATTCTGAATCAGTGTTAAGTAGAGTAACTCCAGTACTTGCTGAAAGCTTAACTCATATGAGACTTTAAATCAATTTAGGCCTATTCAGAGCCCGCTCACTTTACCATCTCATCACGGACCGGGAAGTTGTAACACTCGGAATTCCCAAAAATGCTGGCTTTATCTGAAGAATCACAAGTTGTACAAAATTATGAGTCAAGGCCTAAACTACTATACATTATTCAAAGGTTTTCAGTAGAAGCTCAGAGGCCACAGGCTCTCCGAAATTCACATAAGATGTGTGGAAACTGTCGATCTCAAACTAACTATTTAGTCGATGTGATCAAATGTATATTCCCTTGGCTGTTTAATATTGGCAGGTTTGCATTAATGTCAAAAGTCAGTGCTCAATTCAGAGCAAAGAAGATCGATGAAGCTCGTAGACCTCATTATCCAAAACTTGCCTTAGATTTCTAATCCGACCACAAACTTTCATTCAGCAAGACAGAACTAACGCCGTGTCATCATCCAACGACGCCAAAAACTTTATTCTACAAATATTCGAACATCACACAACTGAGGATCAAACCTGAACAAAAGAATGGGTCCTCGACATTCTAAAGATTAGCCCATGCCTTCAATGATAACCTTCCTAATATGCAGTGAATTAAGCTGCTATTAGAAAAAAAATTCAACTACAGTAGTTTTGCGTCCTGGTTGTCTTGCATAAGAATGCCCAGGGTTACACAATACTATATACAAAGTATACCATACCAGTAACATGCTCAAATGCTGTATCATGCGCAGACGCAAGGCAGAAAGGCCGGCCTAGCGTACGTCAAGGGAGAAGGGGAGCCAAGAGGAGAGCCACAATGGGGGCCAGAATTGGACCAAGCGGAGGAATAATTGGCAACGTCATCACTGGGGGTGTCACAACACGAGGTGTTGCTACTGGAGGTGTGGCCACTGGCGGTGTCATTGTTGATGAAATAAATACTTGCTGCAAGTAATCTTGTAAGAGAAGGATACGATAGAAGCTTGAGCAAATGCTAAGCGATAGAGAGAGAACCCAATGGAATGAGGAGAGCAGGACAAGCCCGTTATTTTCTACTACAGAGAGAGGTAGATCATCAACTCTTGAACTTTTGGCTACTCTCAACAATGAATCGACTGTAACAGTTTGTCATCAACTGCTACACCCATACTATCTCTGCCATGACGTTTCCAGTAGCGATTCTGAACCAATTCTCAGCTAAGCTATGGCCTATAGGGGAATTGTGAACTCACAGCAATGTGACAACCACAGGGAAACCGGGAGGTCGATACCTGGGGGTATTATATTCAACATTGTAACTTCAACCCCCCCAATCTTACTTAAAACAGAAATTTCAGGGGGGTCATAGGAAACTCATATTGTGTTCCCGGTGTTCATTCCCGGTTCATTCTCGGTGAGTCCCCACTTTTCCCTATGTATGTGTAGTATCAACATGTGTCCAAAATAACTGTAAATAGTAAAGTTTTTACAGGTGTCAAAATCTAAAGTTCAGTGGGAAAAGTGGGACTCACCGGGAATAAACACCGGGAATGTGATATGAGTTTCCTGTGGGTGAAGTTACATGTTGAAAATAATACCCCACCCACCCCGGGTATCGACCTCCCGTTTTCCCTGTGAACGGGTCAAGGTGTCCAAGTCAGCACAAACTGAGAATGCAGGAGAGCAAGCATGTAAAATAAATGAACTTTTTGAGCTTGCTCAATCCGAAGCAAGTTTCAGAGAGTTTTATGGCTTTAGTTTTATGTTCAACTAAGGAGTGACATTGCTCAAGCATGGCCCTCAATGGTTTCTACTCAACTACTTGTATGCTCAAAGAGAACATACTAATGGTTTAACCCTCAAAGGACTAAAGAGCTCACTTTGCATTTTTAGAACTCTTAGCAAGCTCTTTTTAAATTCCTAATTTTATATTTTTGCATGAAAATTTTAAGGTGGATGTTAATCATCTAAATTTATGTGTGAAGTTTTGTTTCACATCATTCTAATAAATATTGCAAAAGTTTGAAGTTTTTTTTTCAATTTTAATATCAAATTGGTTAGCTAAAATGATATTTTAAAAAGAAGATTAATTAATTTTATTAGATTGCATTATTGATATCTACTCAAAAACATTTGAATCATTCAATTCCAAATGATGAGGTGGAAGTTATGAGGAGTTTTATTTTGCAATCAATGAAGATAAAACAAACAAATGGGGAATTTCGTTAAAATGGCGGTATTCTGTGTGCCATTTTGACTGTGTGCCATTTTGACCATCTAGGATAGACATAGATTTTAGAACGGCTGTTCTGAATCATCTAGGACAGGTATAGATTTCAGAATGACCATTCTGAACTGCAAAAGTGCCAAAGTTCTAGAATGCCACCATTTTAATGAAATTTGCCATACAAACATTATGCCATTCCTTGACCTTGTTTTTGTAAATTTTGAAATAAAGACACAAAAAGAAAGGATACCAATTGTTTACTAGAACATACTCAACATTGGAAGTAATAATTCTCAACTTTTTGTAAAAATTATTAGCATTTTATTTGTTTTTTAAATTTTGTACCCCCTTCTACTTCAGAATTTTTTTTAAAGTGGATGAATATTGAAGATTTTTTGGTTTATATTTTATATATATTTTCAACACATTTTCCAATACATTAACTAAAATACACAAACTGTGAGATATAGAGGGATTTTTCTAAAAATATTGAAAGACAACTTGTCCTTTTAGAAGGGCTCAAAAAGTTAACATTTTGAGGTTTAAGCACATTGTACTTGCAATTAGTCAAGATATTTGCTTTGAGATTTTGGGAGGATGTATTTGAACAAATCAACTAAAGTATCCTATGGTTGGATTTGTCAAAAAATAAATAACAATGAAGATATTTGCCTTCAAGTACAAGTATTTGAAGCAATTTTGGGTCTCTGAACATTGAAGAGCTTTAGGGGTTATTAGAATAATATTAGTAACCATTGAACTTTAAATATTTAGCATGATGCTATTCTCTAGTAAGACTTTGAAGCATGAGAAGCTTAATAGAACCAAGTTTTTTTTCTTCATTTTTTATGAAGTGCCAAAGTGGCAATATAAAATGTTATAGTGGTGCTCCAAATTTCAACATTTATCCACATATCGGATAGAAAAAATCAATTTAACACATATCACATGTCTATAATACTATTTTCATCCACAATCTAGTAATTTCATCCAAGATTTTTTTTTAATTTGAAACTTTCTAGTGAAAAAGTTCACAGATTTTTGCCATTTTAAAGCCAAATTAATTTTTTTTGGTGCAATCTAGCACCAAAAAGCCCAAAAAAAAAGCCTTGAATAGAACTCTAAGAAACATTTTGCATTCCAAACAAAGGCTGTAGAAGCATTAAACAATTGTCAACGCCAACTAATACTCCAATAATCCCTATAACCAGAATTGAACAATATGAAGAACATTGACCCTTGAAGGGCCTAAAAGACTTTTGCGACCATATAGTACATTATGAAATAGTGGTATTTGATCAGGAAAACATTGACCAGTTACTTTTCAATACGAAGTAAATTAATGATCACGATAGTACATAAATAACAATGCATCACAATACATATATTAAACTAGAATGAAAGAGTTAAATACGGGTCATGTAGAGGGACCCTAAGGGCCTTTCAAGGGTTCACACGTGCTCTTGGTAGAAGTCGTCTCAAAAATAATGTAGAGAAAATTATCAAAGCAATTTCAGTTTCAATTGCCATTACTTTAGAAGCAAATATTAACTGAATTGCTAAACATTACTTTTGTTTTCTGGAGTGGACGCTATAATTTCAGAAGGAACAATTCAAAAGTTACCTGGTTCTCGTCTATAGCAGCATGACTTGCACGGTGTTTGGACAGCAAGAAAAATCTTCAAACGCAAGGACACGTCCAATGGGCCTTACTAGACTAAAAGTTTGGTGGCAAACATGAACTTGCGCTGTTCTGTGGAGAACTTAAACTCCAGTTGTTCTTTCACGGGCATTTCGAAGTCATTTGGAAACATCAACGTTTGAGAAAATCTGACCTCGCATACCTTGTTAAACGTGGCGAAACAAGCAAGATCCTTCACAAAACCATAACATCGGGGAACAAACAGTCTGATTTCCAAGAAGGTTGACGGCAAGTTACAGCCTTAAACCAATGTACAACTACCTACGGAAACAAACACTAGAATGAGACTAAACAATACTTCCAAACTCAATCTTCATCTTCGTCAATTCTGTCTACTATCAGGTTGCCATTCTGAGCCATCAATACGCGGTAAATTTGCCTGGAGCAAACAGCGCCTACACGCTGTCTACCTGCGGAGTCAATGACACTCTCCCTCCGTAAATCTTTTAGAAGTAGCTCCTTCTCCAGATCCTGCAAATTAAACAAAATGAGACATTAATTTAGTTATGGTCAGCGACATTAAGTACTAAATTCAGAATCTGCATTGGTAGATCCAGAATCTGAAGTACTGCTATTGAAGAAAAACAAGGATTAAAAAGTACAGGAAATTAAATGCCTCGGACATTGAGATGCATGAAGTCAAGCGATAATGACTAAGAGAAGCTTACCGTCTTTCTATTGTCGAGATAAACTCTAAATAAAGAGCGCATGCTAGGGTAAATTCTCCCTATTGCAATTGCGCATGGTCCGGACACTTTCGGAATTGCTACAAGCGCTTTCAACCTTCAAAAGAAACGATACCAAAATTTCAGTTTGTAAGCTCGCTCGCTATTCCAAAGAACAAGATCAACGATGCCAATGATCATGATGTCCTAACTACATCTTACCACAGACTTTTCCTAATTTCTTCAGTAAACGGATCACCGGAACGAACGTGCTCCCCGTTCTTGCTTACAGAAAGTCGTGTCAGCTTTGGCCTGCCTCGTAACAGAAAATTAGTAGAGTTTAAATCAGCGGGAACTGAGTTTCACAAGCAAGTCCGTCAAACACTACGACACAATTTTCAACTACTAATAAATAAAATCGTCGGGGAGAGGGAAGCCCACTCGTATAAAGCGTCGGCAAAAATGTGCATTAAACCCGTCACGTGATCAGCAACATCAGCTTCGTCGACGCACAGACGCGAGTGCACACCAGTGAAGTCTGTCGTCAAACCTGCCAATGCCTGAAATCTGATGATTGGTTAAACGAAGCCCACTATTTCTAAACCTTATCAATATTCAAAACTTGTGTGGGAATAGGCCAAACGATGAGCAATACTGTCAACCAATGTTTCTGCAACTGCAACCTTCTACCACAATCCGAGGCTTAAATTACTCTGCAGAAACATTGGTATCAAAAAACTCAGAGGACCTACTTTACAGTAGGACAAACACCTTCTCAACTGGAGGACGCTGCCATCTACCAGCACTAGCTCGGTCATTTGATTGATACTGAGCTTGATCCCTGCAACCCAACATCGCTTAGTAGATCTTAAGCTTCATCAAAAGAGAAGCATTTAGTTTGATCGATTTCAAAATATTTATGAGATAGGTGACGATTATGTATCAAAAACTCTGGCAGAATTAGAGCGCTTACTTCTTTTGAAGGAAAACCATCATCTTGTTCACCAAATAGCAGATTGTAAAGCCAGGATAGAATTGCTGTGCTTTTCGTACATGGGAAGTCAATACTGATTCAGCAACCATTGTTGCAAACTCTTCAGCTTCAAAGAAAAAAAGAATGTACTGGATATGCACATCCTCGTGAATCACCTGTACACACAAACAACATGCAAATGTTCAACTATTGGATAACCTTTTACTAACATTTCCAATTGCTGTAACCTAGTTCACAGAAGTACTTACTAGCATCTGCATGACCACAATGAACCCTCATTCAAAACATACCTGTGAACTTATAAACTCGCCTTGACTTCCAAGAAGTTCAAGATCTTCGGACTGATCAAACTCTTGGCTCTCTAAACGGGGCTTTTTCGTGCACCACGTTATGGAGTTATGGATTGGATTTGAAGCAAGTCTATAATGCAGTTTCTTCTCCACAAATCGGCTCAAGAGCTGGCCTGCTTGTTTGAACCAAATGATGAATATCAGAAAAATTTGCTGAACACATTCTGGCTTCTTCTGACAATAGCATAATCAGAAATGAAAGGTGCGCATAGGATAATAATTCTCGATGAAATGGCAAATTACAAACGAAATTGAAAATAGGGGCATGTCGAACCTCCGATAGATCCCTTTTCAGCAATTTTGACATCTACAGACGCTATCATGTGCTCAAGAGCAGCCTTTCTTTTGAATCGTGCCACCTCAAGTTCAGCTTTCCTCTGTTCTTGTGCTGCCTTCTTTGCAGCAAGTTTCCGAGCCTTCTCTTCCTGGTGACAAACACCAAGCGAGGTTGAGACTGGGAGAGAAGAGTGGCACGGCAGAAATCATGAAGGAATTCAGAGCTCCGAGGCGGAATAGCAAAGCTTCCAGTGTACATATTCCGTTCTGAACTTTTACAAGCAATCTACATCTCCTTCGTGGTCATTGTCTATTCTCAAATAGGAAGAGACAAGAAAACACAAGTGGCCTTCCAACTATATGTATTTGAAGGACTAAATTTCTTTTTTAAGATTCTAACGAAGTGGTTCAAGAGTGGGAATATGATTACCTCTTTCTTTTTCAAAATCTCTTCTTGCTGTTTCTTTTTGGCTTCTTCCTTTTCTCGCTTTTGTCGGCTTTCTCAGCTTGTTTTCGTTCCAATTCCAGCTCTTTCTCCCGTAGCTTAAGTTGTCGATCCACGTCACAGATAGGATTCACAACGGAAGCAACATCAGATTTCTTTTGCTTCTTACGCGGTCTCTCAATCTCCTCTAACACTTCAGAGGGCATGTAAGGCTGTTCAAACGCATTAGGAGCCGAATCCATTGTGGGTATTTGTTTCATTATGTCTTTAAGCGATAAGATTTCTAGTTCTCCCCAAGAGAAATCTGGCATCCTCTTCCGTGTCTCACTCATCACAGTGGTTCCCTGGGATTCAAGGTCAACTACTAAAGCACTGGGTCTTCTACTACAAGAAGGCCATTCTGTCACGGACATTCTATCATCCACAACAGTGGATTTCAAATTCTTACGAATTTCTTTTAAAATGATTGGCTCCGGCTCCGGCTCCGAATCCGAATCCAAACACACTACATGAGCAGTCACTGCGCCCACCCCACAATATAACATTTGTTCGAATCAGTGAGCCATCAGAATTGTACAAAAAAGAATTGAAACACTTTTCAAAAGAACACAAAACTTGTACCTGGAGTTATTGGAGGGCATTGTCGAATTCCCGGTCGGGATCTAGGTTGAGCTTGAGAACGAGGAGTGCTCCAAATGCAACTCAAATTATCTTCATCGTCGGACAGAGCCAGAACCTGCACAGCTGCTGTCATACTGCCTCCTGCTACTCTACTTGATACAAATTGCACTACCCTCAGACCATTCGCTTCTCCAATTGTCACTAACACCGCGTATTCCCGTTGAGGAGCTTCACATCTACTCCACCAATAAACTCAGAATCGTGAACCCAAATTCTTTCAATCGGTTCTGTCCCCCCCAAAAGGTTTAGAGTTTGGGACAACTCATGGTCGCAAAATCCGAGAAGAGAAACGCTCATGGTGAAAAGATGATGAGAACAATTCATAACGAAAGAATGGCGGGAGGCTCAGAACCCTAAACCCATCAATTCGACGATATTATATTCTGTCCACAGAAGCAGCTCATCGGTTGCTCCACCAACTCAAGGGGTTCCGGTAATACCTAATAAGTAAGCCGCAAGATGTCATGAATGAAGAGTTCGTTGGGGCACCGTTAAGGTAGGAGGTCAGTAAAGTGACCATTTAGTAGCTGATTCTCAATTTTGTGGAATTTGACTGCTTGAAATATTTTCAGTAAGTTTTCCTTGAAATATACAGTAAATGGAATTGGCATCGAACTCAAGTCGTTTCATATTTTTTGAACCTTTATGGAATTAGTGATAATTTTTGAAATTGATATCACAAGAGGCCCGAAAAGCGTCCACCCTTTGATATATCAATTACTAATATGTAGACAAATGCAATTGGTATATTGAAGAAAGAAATATATATCTTATGTATTTTGAGTTTGGTTACGTCATAGACCTACTTTAATAATGGAGTATAATTTAGCCATGCCTCCATAGGTAGGTGAAGTAAAGTTCCTCTTCTATCTACGACTAACCATTAACCCCTAAAGGTCGGAGACTATGTTTTCACCAAAAACGCTCCAAAACTGCCATTTCTAATACAAGTATCACATTTCAGAAAAAAAAACATTTTTGGACATATGTAACCGTAGGATCTTGTAGTAAACTTGTTTGAGAAGATGTGGAAAAAATTTCAGAATTTTCCACCATGTGGATTGCAAGATAATAGCAGTTGAATTGACAAAAACCCTTTTTTTGTCCCTGCAAAAATCCGGGCAGCTGCCCTTCACAAGGTCACATTTGTATGAAAAAATGTCCAAAATGGTGGTTACTCTTTGGATTCATTTTCCTAGACAAGTTGGATACATGCTTGAAAAAATTCAGATCATTTAGAATTGTACAACATATAGGAAAAAAGTAGGAAGTAGGAAGAGGTAGATAATGATTCAAAACACTAAATTGTTAAGAATTTATTTATGGAATTGAAAAATGCCAATCCCAACGGTTGTAATTTTGTAATAAACAATCTACACCCAAGGTTTTTATTTTTTTTCAAAAATATTGAAATAAAGGACTTCAAAGTTTATTTTAGAGTTGAGATTCCATAACTACCCCTCAAACTAAGAATCCTCATAACTTTTGACTCATAGATCCAAATGGAATGATTCAAAGCTTCCCACCTACATATAAATCTAAAGAACCAATTTCAAATTTTTATTTTTTTTAAAAGTGATTTTTAAAGAAGTTTTTTTTGCTGCCCGGGCTGCTCGCCGAGCAATTAAAATGACATATCATGCAATAACTTTTTAATCCTGTAATCAAAAGTTATGAAAATTGTTGGGCCTTAAAGCTACTCCTTGGGAAAATGTTGTGTGAAAATTTGAAAGAAAAAAAATAAAATACCTAAAACTGTTCTTTTTTTAGCAAAGAGTGAAAGAAAATTAAAAATGTTTTTTTTGCACATCTAACCGTTGGATCTTACACCTAATTAGTATGAGAATGTGTGGAAAAAATTTCAAAATTTTTGACCGCATAGATTGCAAGATATCTATGTTTAAAGTGAAAAAAACAAATTTTTCATCACATTGTGGGACAAGATTTTTTGACTTTGAACACTTTTAACTTAAAATTTTTACACTACAGAGTTTTGAGCTTAAAATTTTTACACTACAGAGTTTTGAGCTTAAAATTTTTGTCGTGGAGAATTGAGTTGACAATCTATCCAAAAAAAAAATCAAAAAAACTTAATTTTCATTATTGAAAAAATTATTAAATAGAAGTAGGTACGAGATAGAAGGAGAAACTAAAATATTCATATATTTTAGATGGAATTAAAATGCACTAATCCCAATGGTCAGATTTTTCTAGCAAGTAAACTTAACCATGCAAGAAAAAAAAATTTGAAAAATTTGAAAAATTGCATTCAGAAATGAATCCTACAAGTTATTTTTTTCAAAAAGATGCTCTAATTGCCCAAAAAACAAGAATGTCCATAACTTTCTCATAACAAATCCAAATGAAATGAATCAAAGCTTTTTAAATATATAAAAATATAATCTATGAGAAAAAAATACTAAAAAAAAAAAAAAAAGTGCAAATTTTTTTGCTGCCTGCCGTCCCTTGTTTTGAGCTTATTTGGTCATAACTTTTGTTCCCGGGCACCGATTGTGAAAAAAATTATACTCCCAAGAAGCTAATCAGTTTTTCTACCTCCCAAAAAAGGTTCAAAAAATCAGGAGAAAATTTCAGCCTGTAGGTATCTGTCCAAAACGCATTTGTCCCTCGAAGGGACAACGGACTTTTAGGGGTTAATTTAAGGATTTAAAGATTGCTTTAGATGAATGAAAAGGTGTTTGGACAAAACTTTGGCTTAAAGCAGCCTAAAATATGAATGTTGAAGTATTTAGGGTATAAATATTGTATAGTAGACAAAGTACTCATTAGGTTAGATGGATACTTAGGAACTTTGTCCTAAACCTTTGAGGGATTTTGGCCATAAAATTTAATGTAATAAATATTAAAATTTTAGAAAAAAAATCATTAAAATTAAATAACATTATCATATATAAAAAATAAAAAAATTATACTCATATTTGTGACCAAAAATAAGGATCTCATTTGTCAAGGCATTTGAATTTGTGTTGAAATAGAACCTAAAAGGTAAAACTTAGAAGCACAAGTTAAGAACAAAATTAAGGAAAAGAAAGGAATGAAGTCCCTCTACCTTAGGAAAAAATAATTTCCATACGATAGCCACTTTTGCACTATATAAAACTTTCTTATTCATTTCTAACTCTTCCTTGGAACGCATCTTTCTTGTCAAAGAAAGAATGAAATGTAAAATGGTTGAGTGCATGAACATTGGAATTAAGTGACAATTATGACACTTTCAAACTTAAAAAAATTATAATAGGATTAATTGTTTAATGCTGGCAAGTATTTTATGCATTATTACACAAGATTTATAGTTAAAATGAAAATTTGCATTTCTTAAAAAATATGTCTAAGGAATCAACTTTTATTACAAGGTAGATGAGTACATTTGAGATAATATATAAACTTGATGCAATTAAATAATTAGCCCAATACGTATAGTCATGCATTCAACCTACTACGGTCTTTTATTGAATAAATGATATTTGGACTACAAATATTTGACATATTAAACAATCCCACTGAAAAAGGGCAACCATTCTACAATGGACTTATCAAATTATATTTGCATGTCAAATAGTGTTTGATTGTGAATTGTTTTATTGAAATACTTACAGCCCCTACTTCAAGATAGTTTTGTGTTTTCAAAAACATCCACTTTTAAAATTCATAGAAATTATATTTTTTAACAACAAAAAAATCTTCAAACATGTTTATTTTGTAGAGGCAAATGCAAAAAATTAAGTTTAATATTTTAGAATAGTTTCAAGTGCAAAAGATTTGAAATTATTAAGATTCCAAGTCGCTATTATTATATTTTTACTCATTTATTATTTTTATGAAAATCATAATAAATAAAAAAATGAAGTAAATATTCTAAGTTTTCAAAAGTCATTTCAAACTTTTCTTAACTCCTGAAATGATTGGGAATTACTTCATGCCCTTCATTATTAGACACTATTTTAAAAGTGATATCTTTAAATCCATATATATATATACACACAGTGACTTGCAAAAGTAGTTGACACCCCATATAAATCAATCTCTTAAATTGAGAAATTAGAATTATAAAGTGAAATTTGGACATGCTCTTATACAAAAGGAATGCTACCTTCTTGTTCAATTTCACTTAAAATGGACTATATTTAGACCTATTTTTTATTTTGATGAAATTTCGCATGAAAAAAAAACTTTTTGTGAGAAGCCAAAATGTTGAATTCCTTTCCATAGGAAGAATGTACGTCTTGAATAGAATCATATGCTACAAGTTTCATGAATTTTGGATTTCTCATGAATAACATATAAAAGATTGAAATTTGACCCTAAAATTTTGATTTTCTTATATTTTATTCTATAAATCACAAAAAGGATCAAAAAAATTTATAATAGCAAAAAGTAAGTATATTTATCTAAAATATATTTTTTTGTGATTTACAGAGTAAAATATAAGAAAATCAAAATTTTAGGGTCAAATTTTAGTCCATTATATTTTATTCATGAAAAAACCATGATTCATGAAACTTGTAAAATGTGATTCTATTCAAGATGTACATTCTTCCTATAGAAAGGAATTCAACATTTTGGCTTCTCACAAAAAGTTTTTTTTCAAGCAAAATTTCATCAAAATCAAAATAAGTCTAAATATAGTCTACTTTAAGTGAAATTGAACAGGAAGGTAGCATCCCTTTTGTATAAGAGCATGTCCAAATTTCACTTCATAATTCTAATTTCTCAATTTAAGAGAATGATTTATATGGGGTGTCAACTACTTTTGTGAGTCACCATATATATATATAAAAGCATTATTTTCCTTTGAAATCTTTTAGATAAATGCATTCAATAATCAATAGACCACATTCCATCATTTGAGACTTCTTAAATCCCTATAGACATTTTTCTTAATCATTTCAAGTATTTAAAGTATAGACTGATAAGAGATACACAGGTTGAAACTTGAATTTGATGTAATTGATATAAATCTTTATTTTAAAAGTTGGTTCAAAATAATAAAATTGAAAAAATAATATAGATCCAAAAGTTTCCTTGTATAGGAGAGATATCCATTTAGTCCATCTTTATTTTTTATATAGCAAAGTTTTTGTCTTCAAGTAAGAAAGTGTATTTTATCTTTTAAAGATTACTTTGAACTTCCAAAATTGTGATGATGAATTATAAAATACAACTTAGAAGAATAATTTAATGATGAATTTTATACAAAAGCTATAAAACATGATCTATAAATTGTATCCACACAATTAGATCTATTACTAATCTAATTAAAATTTTAATCCAAAAATTGAAAATCCTTTCTAAAATAAGTTGAATATTGAACCTTTGTATTTTTATAAGAATGTTTTTCCTTAAGTTCTTATTATGGTGATTTTACAAAAAAATTATAAGTTTTTTTATTTATATCAATTTTGAACTTGGAAAAGCTATTTCTCAAGGTGAAAACATACTTCTGTCCTTTGAATTAGAAGATCATCAAGAGAAGTTTTGAATATCTATGCCATACAAATGTTAGAAAACTAATTTAAAAATCTACAAACAATTATATGGGTAAATTAACCCCCCTAAAAGACCAACGCCTTTTTTTTGCCAAAAAATACTCAAAACTACCATTTCTATAGCAAAAGAGTAAATTTTGAAGATTGTTTTTTTGCACAATCATCTAACCGTAGGTCTTACACCTAACTAGAATGAGAATGTGTGAAAAAATTTCAGAATTTTTGACCGCAGAGATTGCAAGATATCTACGTTTAAAGTAAGAGACCAAGGCCTTTTTTCTGCCAAAAAATACTCAAAACTGTCATTTCTATAGCAAAGAATAAGAATATTTGAATTTTCTTTTTTGCACATCTAAACGTAGGTCTTACACCTAACTAGTATGAGAATATGTGGAAAAAATTTAAAAATTTTGACCGCACAGATTGCAAGATATCTTTTTAGCACATTGTGGGACTAGATTATTTGACTTTGAACCTTCTTATATCAAATTTTTTGCACTACATAGTTTTGAGCTTTAAATCTTTGTGGTGGAGAATTGAGTTGAGAGTCTACAGGAAAAAAAATTCAAAAACACTTAATTTTCATACTTCAAAAAATTGTTAAGTAGAGCTAGGTACAAGATAGAAGGAAAACGTAAATCTTTAATATCCCTAAAAAAAAATTAAAATGCACTAATTCCAGTGTTGAGATTGTTCTAGCAAGCAAACTAAAACATGTGAAATTTTTTTTTTTAAATATTGTAATAATTGTATTCAGAAATAATCCTACAAGTTATTTTTTCAAGAAGATGCTCTAATTGCCCAAAAAACAAGATTGTCCAAAATTTCCTCATAACAAATCCAAATGGAATGAATCAAAGCTTCTTAAGTAGAAAAAAAATATAATCTATGAGATAAAAATCTTAAAATTCAAATTTTTGAATTTTTTTTTTGTTGCCCCCTCCCCCTCTTCCAAGTTCCGAGCTGTTTAGTCATTGAGTATATAGTTTGAACTTTTGTTTGAGGGCACCGATTGAAAAAAAATTATATTCCCACAAAGCTAATCAATTTTTTATATCTTCCAAAAAATTTCAAAAAATAAAGACAAAACTTTCAGCCCATAGGTACCTGCCCAAAATTACCTTTGTTTTCCAAAGGGACAATGGTCCTTTGGGGGGTCCTTTAGGGGTTTACCTAGATTTTATATGCTTGTGATATGTTTGGGTTCATCTATTATCCAAAATTTGAAGGCTTGGTCCATGAAGGGTTAAAGACTTGGCATTCAAATTTTGAACAATTAATTAATACAAATATGCTCCAAGAATACAAGAATGTTGGTTTTTTCATCCATCTATAGGTTTGTAGATTCTTTTGTTGATTCACTAATATTTTTATAGATTTTAACGAATGTACTTTACAAATATTCTATAGTTTAAGAGGGTATAAAGATGTTCTACCTCAAGAGATAATTTCTCTTTAGATAAATGGCCCCTCAAAACCAACTTGAATATAAAAATTAAATAGAAATCTTACAAAGTCATAATTAAAAAAACATTTTGAATTTCGGTTATGAATCTCTATGATGCACAAGAAATGTTGTCCCTTTCACATTTTCCAATGACTTTAAAACTTTAGAATTCACTATTTCTACAATGTTTGAGACTTTTGAGTATTTTAATATATGACCAATTTGAAAATATGAAAATTAGGCATGTTATTCTTGATCTCTTAATTTAGGGTCTATGGTTCCAAATCTTACTTATTAGAGTCTGAAGTGAAAAAAATACATATTGTTCCTTTCTACAAACACACTCCAAAATCCAAAACAAAATCAAATCAAATAGGTTGAGTTTAGAAATTTGAGCCTAAATTTCTTTCTAATTATTACTGTAGATAATTATATGACATAATTTCATCAAATATTTTAATTCTACTCTTGGATGATTGAAAATTAAACATTCATACTTTTATTTTGATTACTTATATCTTTATACATAAAAGTTTTTGATGATTTTGATTTTTGAATAAAATTTTATGAGAAAATCTTCAATTAGGCTGAATAATAAAAATCCAAATATAAAATTAAAATTGTGCCTTATCTACCATCAAAGTTATTGTCACTCTATTCAATAAAATTGATATTAAATGAGAGCTTTCAAAAGTTTAGATCTTAGAGACAATTTCTTCTAGCAAACTAAAACTTTCATATTTGATTTATATGTTCATGAATTTAAAGCTAGTCCTTTGAAATTTGCAGTATCACTCTTTAAACATTTTTAAACTCTAAAGGTCCAACGTCCCCATGAGGGGCAATTTGGATTTTAGGCAAGCTCCTAAGACCTCAATTATTAGAGAAATGTTTTGAAACTTTCCTATAAGATAGAAAAATTGAATAGCTTTGTGGGAATATAACTATTATTTCAATTGGTGCTTGTGAGCAAAAAGCCCAAATTTTCACTTGGCGGGCAAAAAAAAAATTCCACAAAAAATCAAGATTAAATTTTAGATTTTTTCCCCTCATAGATCATATTTTTGTTTGTATGAAGCTTTGATTCATTCCATTTGGATGAATGATGTGAAGTTATGAACAATCTTGTTTTAGGGCAATCTGAGCATCTTTTTAAAAAAATAACTTAGGATTCATTTCTAAATACAATTTTTACAATTTTTCAAAACAACCTGTTTAACAAGGTTAAATTTTCTTATTGCAACAATGTCACCTCTGGAATTATTGGGATTCAATCCCATCTAAGAGCTATAAATAATTTAGTTTTTCTTTCAATCTTGGACCTAATTCTACTTAACAATTTCTTAAAGAATGAAAATAAAATAAAAAAATATTTAATTTTTTTCTCAGACTTTCAACTCCATTCTTCAATATTAAATTTTTTAAATTTAAAGTTTGTAGTGCAAAACATTTCCACAATAGAGGCCATTTGAAATTCCAAGATAATATTAAAAAAAAAATCCAAATTTGAATGCTAATATCTTCTAATCTATAGGATAAAACTTTGTGAAATATTTACCACATGATCTTAGACAACTGAAGTGCAATATCCTATGGTTAGATTCTATAAAAAAAAAAATTGGTTCTCTTGGGTGAACGTAGCAGAAATGGCAATTTTAAGTGTTTTTTGACAGAAAAATGGCCTTGGGCCTTTAGGATTTAAATGGTTTGTAAATTGAAATCTTTGTCAATTGGCATTAGACTGGATGTAGTTTACATAGTGCACAAAAATCTGGTTCAAGAATTTGCACCCAGTAGTTTGAACATTGTGACCAATATGGGAAAAAAAATCTAGAAAAAATTACAATTTTATGGTCTTTAATTAATTTTAGAATGAATTTTTAAATTTGGATTTAAATTTGGATTTGTAAATATAAATTAGTGTATTAGTAAATCTAATTGTAGTCAATATGATCTATGGATCACATTTTACAATTTAAATTTGAAAGTAGTTATTAAATTATTTTTTCTAGATTGAATTTCATAATACATCTTCACAATGCTGAAAATTTGAACTATCCTTTAGTCCTAAAGAAAGGAAGAGCTCTCAATTACGATGAGCTTCAAATTTAGGAGAAAAATCACATTTTAAATTGTTCTAAATCATTTATAGAGAATGCTTTGGAATTAAAATTAAATTTTTTACAATTACACATATTATTTTCTTATTAATTACATAGTATGAGTAGTCTAAAATACTATAATACAAATCAAAACCGTTGTTAGAATTTATCAAAAGTTTGGCGTTTGTTTTAATAACACAAGTCTAGTGTTGTTCATGGCAAAATGTCTCAAATAACTATTTCAAAACTAAGAAACTCAAACAAATTTTGTATGTGGCTACTTTTATATTTTAGTTCATACTAGTGTGACCCTGTGCCGTTGGCCCAATTTTCATCTACTCCCGGTTCCACTCCTGGTTCTATTTCCGATTCTGCTCCCAGTTCTACTCCCGGTTCCACTCCCAGTAGCAAGAACGCCACCAAAATCAAAGTAAAAGTAATTTTCTAATTTTTTAATCAATAAATACTTTGAAATTCAATAACTTTTGCACCACCACTCCAAACGCCACGAAACCAAGCCGGTGCACCCCTCCTCAGCGAGAGCTTTCCGACGGTACCAAGCACACGACCCGGTGACGCACGGTCAAGAAGTTGTCCACGCTACAAACAAAACAAAACAAAACAAAACAAAACAAAACAAAACAAAACAAAACAAAACAAACAAACAAACAAACAAACAAACAAACAAACAAACAAACAAACAAACAAACAAACAAACAAACAAACAAACAAACAAACAAACAAACAAACAAACAAACAAACACATTTAAGGTATTGATTAAGACTTTTTATTTATCCTTGAAATATGAAAGCTACAAATTGATGAAATAAAGAATGTAGTACACCTACTATTGACAAATTGATGAAATGTCAACCTCCGCATTTGGATGTAAAATTGAACCAATATATACCCAAAATGGTGAATATTACAGGAATTTCAAGAAGAAGAACAACAATAGTTTTTTCCTTTATTGGCATGAAATAAAGGCATGAAATAAAGACATGAGCAATGTTGGGTGTAATTTGAAGAATTATTATTTTGTACATATACATATATATGTTGTAGGGTAAGATTTCTTAGGAAACAAAACCCAAGGAATCCCCTAGGGGTGGTTCTTTGTATGGGAAAAAGTCAAATAGTCTATCGTTTTGTATCTAAGGTCACTTTTACGTAGAGTATTCACTCAATTTCTATAAATAAATAATAAAATCCCATCTAAATAATTTGTTATAGGATATAGGTATGTTTTCCCCCTTAGCCTATATCAATATCAGTCCATTATCCATGGATGCAGACTCACAACATGCTGTCTCAGTCCTGTACTAGAGTTCTAATGTCAAATAATCTGGGTATGTCAAATAGTCATGGCTCCTGTTCTATCGACTTAATCAAGCCCACAATATATAGATATAATTGCATACATACATCCATTGGCTGTCTCTTTAATTACCATAAGAATTTTAATTTATGTCAATTGGTTCAGTCACTAGTTAATTAGCCTAATTGCTACTTATGCAGGGATGCAAATATCACAACTAGTAATGTCAATTTGTCTCAGTATGCAAAGTATGCAAAAGTTTGATTAATCCTTCCTTTAATAACGTTCCAATCAAATAGTCACACTAGCTTTTTTTCTCCACGCTCCACAGCAAGCATCAAGTCAATTAGACCAAGTCCCACAATTTCACATTTACAATGTAACAACCTCACTACTTAATCACTTGATCTATAATGTTGGACTCATTCTAATGCTACCTAACTTCATCAAATGGTCAATTTGTTTTACTAATCTAAACAGTAACTATTCTAAACAATTTCTACAATAGTCAATTTGTCTCATACATAACATGAATCACATCGACAATTAGACACAACTACCAAGATTTTGTTCATAATATAAGATTCTACCTACTATCTCCACAGACTAGTTGTCTGCATCATTTGCTTCCAACCAAAGTCAATTAGCCTCTCACAACCACAACCAAGGTTAACATCAATTACAAATTGATTCTATAACTTCTAAACTTTATCACAAACAATTGAACTACAACAACAACTACATGCAGGCGCAGACAATTAGACAATATTATGATAACAGACAATTTGTGCTCCCTTAATTAACCCAGTTTTAAAATAGGTAGGATTGGTTAATTTAGACAAACATTATCCTTTGTACTTCTTGGACTAATAGACCAAAAAAATACAGAGGACCTCATCACAGCAGATTAACAACATGACTTGAACGTATATCACTTAATTAAGCACTATACTTTTTGGCTATTAGACTCAAGATCATATTTTAAGAACTTAACCACCCCCTGGTTAATTTAATAACATTACAATTATAGTCTATTCAACTTCCAAAATATGTTTTTCACTCTTAATAGAGACAAGAAACTTCTACAACTAAATTATTATAGTCTAATAGATTTGTCAGTTCAATAACCAAACATGCATACACTGTAACACTGACTATTAGACCGAACATCAAAAATAAGTGTCGCCAATCCCTGGCTACTTGACTTGACACAAGTTTAACCAATCACTGGTTAACTTAAGTAATTAATACTTTCCTTTTAAACTCAATTATGAAACCAAACTTCAACGTAAATAAGAACAACCATTTTGACTATTAGGCAATGAGCAAAACAATTAGAACTCACAAACAACTGATGGTTACGTGATCAAAGTTTTCTTACCATCAATTTGTCTGTAGGCTTCACATCACCACAGCTTTATCCTTCTTGACCCTGTACTTCTCCGCAGTCCAATTGTCCTCCAGCAGCATCCTTCAGCTTTCAGCAAATTGACAACCACTTGGTCTTGCGCAGGTACGTAAATCAACAGACCACTCACTGGTCTCTCTACAATTTAAGATAACCGACTAATTAACTCAAATAAGGACTCTTGCTTCACAGATCAAGACTGCTTCTCTCCAACTCGACTATTAGATTTAAAATAAAATAGAAACTATCGCCAATCCCTGGCAAATTGACCTACTCACAACAATCAGCACTCCCCGGCAAATCTCTCTCAACTAAATCACAAACTTTAAGCTTCACAAAAATAGAACAAGGCAACTTGACAAGTTCACAGGTCACAATCACAGAACCAATACACAAGAACAAGACAAAGCCAATCACTGGCAAGCAAAATTACGCAAACACAAATTAGACGAATAGACCTGTAAACGCCGAGAAAGAGAGAAAAGAACAAGTTGATTTGTCCTTATACTTTCTTGGCTGTAACCAACTGGAGGTTAAACTGCAAGTCTATTTGTCTTAACTGCTTTGGTTTCTAACTTCTTCAACCGGCTAACTAATGGTCCTTTTTACATTCACATGGTTATTTGTCTCATTTCCCACTACACTTCAACTTCCAGTTAATTGAACTAGACCATTTGTCATTTACTTCCAAAAAGCTTCAAAATTTACCCAAAAGCTTATCGGCACACACACACACACACACATATATATATATATATATATATATATATATATATATATATATATATATATATATATACATATACATATATATAAGCGGTTGGCGCTTGCTATGCTACGCATTCATCATTAGAATTTTAATAGTATTTTTATGTATTAGATAAAATGCAGAACAAAAATTTCAATAATTCTTTAAATAAAAATTACTAAAATCTTTGTATAATTTTCTTTATAAGTAAGCATATATTGAAATGTACAATAGAAATTTATTGAATGATGAATGAAATATATGCAATGGTGAATACTATAAAGATACACATTTATTGTAATGCATTCAAAAGTTGACTCAATTATTATGAACAATGGCAACCCAAAAACTTGGTCAATTGAAAAGAAAAAATTGTAAATTTCAAAAAACTTTATGAGCAACTTAATTGTTGTGAAATCCAAAATCGCTTCAATTGAATAATTTTCTCAAATCATTTGGTAGTAGCAATAGAATTTTGAAATCATAAAAGCTGTAAAAGTGATATTACAGAGGTGATTGCAAACTACTACTCTATTTTGTAATATAACATTAAGTGAAAATATCATTTTTATGTATGCATGATTGAAAATATTTTTACAAAATATTAAAATTAATTATTTTAAAGACTTATTGAAATCATTATCATGCATTCTATTCAAATATATCAAAACTTTACTAATATGTGATATAATGAATGCGTAGAATAGCAAGCATGAGCCCCTATTATTAGTGTGTAGCATTTGTGATATTACAAAGGGAGTTATGATTTTAGTAGTATGATATATATATATACTAGCAATTGGAGCTTGCATTGCTACGCATTAAATATATTACTTTCATCAATTTTTCATGTGATAGGATGTAGATAAAACAAAATATGCTTAATCTTTAAATGAAAATATTGACATCCTCATACAATATTCTTTGAACAAATTTATATAGTGCAATATAAAGTAATTAAAGAAAATCTTTATATCATAATTTCTACAAAATAACCTTTGCAAAGATGAAAACACTGCAATAAGAATAAATTAATCAAGTGAATAATGTAAGTAGAATCTTCACATTTAAGTATGTAGAGCAACACTAGCGGTTGGTGCTTCTTTATTCTTTAATATCACATTTTAAAAAGACATGGAATTTATCTATAGTTTTGTTGTCTGAAAATTTTCTTTGAAATTTTTTAGAAGTATCCATTTGATTTTCAAATATTTCACAAAAGAATACATAATACGTAGTAGAAAGTATCCTACGGCTACTACAAAAGCAGTTGAATTTCTATTATTCAAAATTGAATTGTGATATTATAGAGGTTGTTGTGACTTTAGCAGTATGATATATATATATATATATATATATATATATATATATATATATATATATATATATATATATATATATATATATATATATATATATGGATTTGCAAGTATGCTATAAACATTAGAGAAAATTTTGGCCTTGCAAAGGACCGCGAGTTCCCACAAGTTCTCTCACAAGTTTTGCTAAGTTCCTGATTGCTGGAACTACACCATTGCAGGAGGGTGACATAGCCGAACTTTGGCCACATCAGATTTTCAATTTTTTTTTCAGTAACCTCTAAAGTCCCATTGTCCGCATGGGAGACAAATCAGATTTCAAGCAGGTACCTACGGGCTCAATTTCTAGTGAAACTTTTTGAAACTTTTCAGTAAGATAGAAAAATTGATTAGCTTTGTGGAAATATAATTTTTATTTCAATTGGTGCCCGAGAGCAAAAGTTATACCACAAAAAGCCTCAAACTGAACTCGGCGGGCAATACAAATTTTTTTGCAAAAAATCAAAATAATAATTTTTTTTTTTTTCTCTAAAACTTTATATTTTTGTCTACACGTGAAGGTTTGATTCATTTTATTTGGACTAATAATGAGCAAGTTATAGACAAATTTTTTTTCGGGCAATCTAAGCATCTTTTTGAAAAAATAACTTGTAGAATTAATTTCTGAAATGCAATTTTCACAATTTCTTACAATCATTTTTTTGAGAATGTTGTGTTTGCTTGCTAAAACAATTTTACCATTGGAACTATTGTATTTCAATCCCATCTAAGAGCTAGTAACGATTTAGTTTTTTTTCAATCTTGGACTTATTTCTACTTAATAATTTTTTAAAGAATCAAAATCAATTTTGTTTTTTTGAATTTTATTTTGTAGACTTTCAAATTACATCTTCAACATAAAAAATTTTAAATTCAAAGTTTGTTGTGCAAAAGATTTCCACAAATGGCGGTCAAAGTCATTTGAAATTGTAGGTCAATGTTCAAAAAAACTTTCTTTTTCACCTTTGAATGCTAATATCTTCCAATCTATACGGTCAAACTTCATGAAATTTTTACCACATGATCTTTGACAAGTGAAGTACAATATCCTACAATTAGATTCTAAAAAATTGTTTTTTTTGTGTTCTTAGATGAACGCAACCAAAATGGCAGTTTTGAGTGGTTTTTGACAAAAAAAAATGGCCTTGGGACTTTAGGGGTTAAATGACATTTGGAGGGGGGGGGGGGGGTATTTTCTATTTTGGAAACATATTATTGGTGTAGTCCATACCATGGTTCACAGCATGGAGACAAATTGGAGAACATGCCTGAAACGACCCTTTCTTGCCCCAAATCCCCTCTAATGTAGTTTGTATTAAAGGAGATCCATAAGTACAAAAAGTGATTGTTTGTTTTTGAATTGTTGTTTGTAAAAATGTACATGTGTTGAGTATTTGACAGCTATTTGATTTATGCTTGTAAAAGCTATTTTATTGCAAATTTTGTAGGTTAAATACTTTTAAAAGGGAATAGAATGATTTGGTGTGAGTGGTACTGTTAGCTCCGGCAATAATGACTATTAGTGGTTGAGTGTTCCACCCAAGAGTTTTGTATTATATATAAGTGAATGATATTTTATCTAATTGTTTTTAGTTAATTTGTTATTGTAAAAAGCGGTCATTGCAAAACAATTTTGATGAATTGTATTGTGTATTTTTTAGAAGATGTTAGAGTGAGATTTTTAGAAGGGTAACTTTTCCTTCAAAAACACTATCGAGTGGCTCTTAGAAAATCAAGGCCAAAAGAAAAAAAAATAATTTACCCCCCAATCAAATATGAATATAAATACACATATGAAAATTCATGTACAATATATGTGTATGCACATCCTATAAGTACAAGTACGGATATGAATACAAATTTCTATGTATCCAATATTTGGTTGTTGAAGTGCATGAGAGATTCCAATTTATGAAATATTAATGATTCATGAATAATTCCTAGCAAGAAATTGACCTTACGTTATTGAGGGCTAAATTAAAAATTTAATTTTAAATGTTTCATTTTGATACACCAATAAACAAATGATGCAATCATCCACCTGTTTTTTACTTTATAGGTAGATTTTGCAAGATGTGGTAATTGCCACAACTATCCCTTCAAAAACACCAATACATTATAGAATTGGTGGCCATTTTGGATAATGAATGGGTTCATGTATGATATTGTGAAGGTGATGGCTTTATAAAGAGGAGATTTTGTAATATTTCTTATAATTAACCTTTGGCAAAGTTTTTATGGTACTGATACTTTTTTGGGTGTACATGAGATGAATTTTGGGTTAGTCTAGGTTACACTTATAGCCTTTTTATGAGCGTTTGCAAAATGTCTTCATCATTTCTTCTTGAATCCTTATGAAGTCATAAAGCTTATTCAAATAGTTTTAGGATCAATCACCTTACATAATTGCTTCCATTGAATTATTTAGAAGGGGTTTATATTAAGTTAGAAATGTGCTTTAGTTCTATCTCAGTTCTATACACTATTAGAAGACCTAAGATTGGTTTAATGTTTGATATAATGAATTGCACGCCAAAGTATCACTAAGGTATCTGACCCATTTTGAACCACTTAAACAATTATGAATATTTAGAGCAAGGTTTTTTGAGTGCGGAATTTTTTCCATGTATAGAAATAGAGTTTGGAAGAATTGCATATTTTCCTAAAATTTTATTACAAAAAAGTAATTACTATGAATTTTTTAGTGGACGATTCTCTTCGGCGTGGATAGTAGTATAGACCTTTCTATTTTTGACCATGGGTTGATTCCAAAGTCAACCAAGGGTTGGTTGTAGTATTGAGAACCTTATAGCCAATTATAATATGCCACAATTGCTCCTTGAACTATGCCTCAAATCCTCAATTGAACGGTCTATCATCAGAAAGAGAGCAAACTATACCACCAAAATGAGGGGTGATCACAAATGGGTTAGCTACCTTAGCACCAATTTTTTTGGTATTGATGAAGTTTTTGCAAAGGGTTGGAGACATTCGCTTTCACTCTACACTATAGTAACTAATCCTATTTATGCCTTGTGACTATTTGTGTCATTTTGTAAAGGCCCAATATGTCCATGAAAGGGGACCAAATGATTCACTTTTTGAGTAAATGAACTCAAGGGCATTGATATATGGCATGTGAAAATGGTACTTTTGAGATTTGCAAACAACAAATGTGAAGTGACATAGTGTGGAATAGGATCCCTTTTGGGTGTAAAACCATTAAAAACATCTCCGCTTGGTACTATGAACAAGGGAAGTTTCATTATTTTATAGTTTCCCCTTGAATTGTGTGCAATACTCAAGATACGCTAACAACAAAGTCATAAAAGAACTAGGCACAATTTGAGGATGACACAACAAACAGCCAAGCTTTGTTGGGCCAACATTACATAATGAAAAACTCATTAACTATTATTACTAGACCACCTGTTAAGCCACGACGTCTATGTCTTGAGCCACCTTGCTTAACAGGTTTGCATTCAATTGCCAACTGCAAATGCTTTTTGCATTGAAGTAGGGGTTGCCTACACATGATCTTGCTTCTCATTGTCGGAAGCCAAACAATTATTTAACTAGATTGCATCCACCAATGTTGTTGATGGGCCATATAACATTAGCAAAAAGAAGGCTTTTACAACATAGGAGTGGACCTCTTCTTCTTAGCCATGGCAATCTTAAATAGCAGCTATCCTAGAGTGACCCTAAAGTGGTTATTGATCACCATTGTGTCATCTCAAAGTAGAGATGTCCTAAAGAACATAGCCACATGAAGGCCTCAATGTTGTGGCCATTTTAGATGAGTAAGATGACTATAATTGGTGTAATTTTTGTTGGTTTTGGAGTCCCCTAGTGGCATTTGTAAATTGCATGTCATAACAAATTAAACTTTGTCAAGAAAATATTTTCTCAATTGATATATCTTTCTCTCGTACTTTTCCTGCATGTGAAGAAAACATGAATTCCTTCCTACTATCTCTAGGGGCACATCAAAAATTGTGTCACAAATAGGGTTAGTTACCTTAATCCCTAAAAGACCGGAAGGGTGTCCATATTTCCAAAATTGTGAAGATCTATTATAGAATGCAACTTAGAAAAATATTTTAATGATGACTCTCATAGTTATAAAATGCTATTTATAGATCACATCTATACGGTTAGATCAAAAAAAATACATACCAATATTTTTCAATAAACTTTAAAGCCAGAAATTAGAAATTCCTTCTAAAATTAATTGTAGATTGAATATTTATAATTTTTAAAAGAATTTTTTTCTATGAGTTCAAAATTGAATTCTAATTATAGTGATTTCTGAAGATTTTTATTTGAATTTTGATTCAAGTCATTTTTGAAGGGTCATTTTTTGAATTAAAAAAATTACTTTTTGAGGCTAGACCGCCCGATATCCCAACATCCCGATATATATAATGAATTATAGAATATTTGCAAAGCAAAATCTTCATAATCTGAACGTACAAATGTTAAAGAACAAATATAAGAATCTTCAAACAAAATTGATGGATGAAAAAATGCATTTCGGTGAGTTTAGGATGTGTTTCCGTTCATTCATTGTTCAAAATCTGCACTCATGGTCCTTTAGGGGTTAACCTTGAAAAGGTGTGCCTATGACCACTTTTCCAATCTTCAAAGTGGCCTTCTCTTTGTATGCTTCCATTTTATGATTATGCATGAATAAAAATTTTAATATTTACTTTCAGAGATGTAATCATACATCTTCTATAAGTCATAAACACTTCAATTTGTTTTGTAGAAATTTGAGAATTTTGTAAATTTTTGAATAAAAAGTAAAAATATTCATATCAAATACATAATATGCTTTAAAATTCTAAATGTTTTCCATAGGAATACACTATAGTTACAACATTGTGGTGCAAATCAATTTACCACATCATTCTAAATTAGAAAATATCAATCTATGGTTTTAGATTTAAGGTTTGAAATGCAATGAAACTTTGAATTCTAGGAATTTTTTAAAATAAAAAATTTGGATAGAAACTAGGCTTGATATGCTTAATTTCATGAGATGATCTCAAAATTCAAAAAAAAGTATTTTTTGGCTAAAATTCATATCAAAATTATAGAGAAGTTGAAACTGCCAAAATACACTACTTGGTGGTCCATGGATTTGCCATTTTCTTATGTGCAAAAGTAAAAATATCACAAAGAGGGAAAATCCAACATCTTAAATTGAAATTGGGTTGAAGGATTTCCCCCAAGTATTCATGAACTTTTTAGAGTTCCTTTGGTTGATTTCTTCCTTTCATGGAAATGGAATGTTTTTTCTTCAATAGTCGCTGGTTGCATCTTCTCAACCAGGAAATCTACTAAATTAATTTCCTACAATATCAATTCCTCACTAGCCAATTTTCACCAAACTCAAATTGACACTAGCAAAAAAGTCAATTTCAAATTTCAAATACTAATGAATATTTCATCTTTGGTTCAAAGAAAGGGTCCTTCTTGCATTGGCTAAGATGTTGTAGTATATTTAGTCATGATTAAGATTTCACATTTCAATTTGACCAATGGATGTCAAGGATCTATGTATTGAAATTCCAATGTCTCTTCTTTACTCTTTACAATTTCTTATTATTGAAATTTGGCTTTAAAAAAAAAAATTCTCTTTTGTACTCACTCGATGATCCATTTCTTAATGTTTTGGGTCAACTCATACAAAGATTGGAGCCTTTCATTTGGCTTTGTATGGAGTTCTTTGCAACTTCCTTTGTAGCCCGTAGATGTTTAGTTTAGGTGAAGGCAAAGGTCCTTCCCGCATTGCATCAGACTATTTAGTACATATTCATGGTTTGAATACATGTGCATGCTCAATTTGGTCAATGGATGGCATGGGCCTATATTTGAAGCTCTAAAGTGGGTCCTTCTTGCTCTCCACAATTTTTGCTTGTTGAAACTTTGTTTTGCTTTTTTTGAAATTCCTCTTCCTTTGTTATTGAGCCAAGCAATTTCTTCACGTTTTGCTCTTTATAATCATCAATTTTATAAGAGTCAAGCTATTTAGGGCAATACATCAAATTGATGACTATTGTAAAAATTTGTTTTCATCAACCTTTAGCTCCAATGGCCAAGCCTTCAGCGCACTATGTCAATACCTGCCTTCCAAAATTGCTACCTTGCCCATTTCTTCCAAGTTTCTCATCCTACCCATGTTTTTCCTTACCATTGATATTCTCCAAATTTGCATGAAAAAACTCCCCCGTGATTTTTAGGATTAACTAAAATTAAAGTAAGGTTGTGTTGGTGAAGCATTTGTATTAGACTGGTGATACTTTGACCTTGCACAAAATCAAATATTTTCTTTATTCCAAAATAATCCATGGTTTTCTAGAAGAGGCTAAATAAATGTGTAAGGTGCTTCTATTTGCATAGGAATGCATAGTTCTTGTAGCTTCTTGTCAACCCCAATAGGTTGGAGTTCAAATCAAGCAGAACATGTTGAAAGTAAATGCTGAAATTGTCAATTTTCTCCTATTTTGCAATTAGCTCTGGTGCAAAGAATTCTGATCAATCTGTTGCCCACTTTGGTGCAGTGAACTTCAATGAGATCCTATGCATTCAATGTAAAGCATCTAGTGTTAGTGGACTTCGATCAACTCTTGTTCTTGAACTTCAATGAGCTCATGTCATGTGAAATTGCTATCACAACTTGTGATCCGATTACGATCAGTGTGTTGATCCAACTTCGATCCACTTCGGTGATCCAACTTCAGCGATGCAAGTTCAATGATGAACACCATCAAGCTGATCCAACATTTCATTTCCGTGAACCATTGAAACGTAGGATTTAATTTGGGATAAGCATTATTAGGAAACCACTGATTTATTTGGGGACAAGGGAGCACTATACTACGAAGTTATGCTTTGCCGCGGTTTTTGTGATTGATGGGCTAGCCAGAGATGCTCTGCCCCTTCCTAAACTCAAATTACGTTACAGGAAGTTTGCGGCTGGGTTCTTGTTTCATTTTTTTATTGCAGTAAAGGTCTCTTTACTTGTGTCCAAAAAAATAAATAAAAAAATAACGTTACAGGACTGTAACATTGATCACTTGGCCCTCCTCCAGGAGAAATCAGAAACGATCTCCCAAGAAAGTGGAAATCCGTCTGACCTGGCTGGCTGGGAGGGCAACTGAGCTGAGCCCGGTGGTTCACTGCAGCCAGAACGCAGCGGAAGGAAAGGCAGGAAGGATAGGCAACGAGAGGTTCTGGTCGCCCTGTTCCAATGGATGTCCCTCGGTCCCTCGCCGTCTCTCACTCGGCCCAGGATAAGGCAGCGGCAGACCCGTAGCTCCAGCCCCAGCAGCTCCCTCGCCTCGCCTCGCCATCGCCATCATCGCCCGACCTACAGCCATCCATCGGAAGAACGCCCCCCTGCAACTACCCCAACCCAGTTACCCACCTGTCCTCCCATTGTCCTCCCCGGGATCCAAGTCCAGGGATCCATTCGGAACTTGCAGCTCAGCGAATTGGCCAGCAACGTCGGAGTCTGTCTTTCGAGAAATTCATCAGTTGCAGCGATGGCAGCCATGGCGTGCACCTCTGCAGCGTCCACGGCCGTCACCTCGCCACGTCTGGGTGGAGCGAAGACCACCCGAGGGGCTGGAAGATTGACATCCTCCTTCTATGGCCAGTCGTGTTTGGCGAGCTCGTTGAGGGTGGAGGCGAGAAGGGCTGGGAGGCGAGCGGTGGTGGTGTGCAAGGCAGCGGATGGGGGCACTGTGGTGATTGGATTGGCAGCGGACTCCGGGTGCGGGAAGTCGACGTTCATGCGCAGGTTGACGTCTGTGTTTGGAGGTGCGGTGTCGCCTCCCAAGGGAGGGAACCCAGATTCCAACACTTTGATTAGTGACACTACCGCTGTAATTTGCCTCGACGATTACCACTCGTTGGACAGGTTTGGACGCAAGGAAGCCTCGGTCACGGCGCTGGACCCCAAGGCCAACAATTTCGACCTTATGTACGAGCAGGTCAAGGCGTTGAAGGAGGGGAAGAGCGTGGAGAAGCCCATTTACAACCACGTCACGGGACTGTTGGACGCGCCGGAGACGATCGCGCCGCCGAAGATTCTCGTCATCGAGGGACTGCACCCGATGTAAGTATCAATTGGAGCTGCTGCCTTTGAGACGTGAATTTCGCTCCTGTTGCAATGTTGGGAGCTGCGCTGAAGTTTACTTGTAATTGAGCTCACTCTAGTTGCAAAGTTTGCATTTGGGAAATGAGAGAATTTTGATTTTTGGCTGCGAATTTTTGATTGGTAATGACAATTCTTGGCCCTGCGCTGAATTTCTGGGTAGAAGCTACAGTGACGCCGCCACTGTAGTAGATATGAAGCCTCGCAAATCAGTTTTGGGGATTGCAGCCCTAAGTGTTTTGTGCCATAGCCAACAAAAGGCAGTAAGTGCCTGGAGGGTCCAAGCCTTTGAAGTTGTGGAGGGGCATGGCAGGGATGGTGGTGGAGGGGTGACGATCATTCGTATATTTAATAGAAAATTTATTGAAGGATATAGTCTTTCTTCTGTTGGCTACGGTTGATAACAATTTGATTCTCTGCGTGGAGACGCCGATTCCGCTGAATCATCGAAGCTTGACAGGACGAGAAGAGGAAAACCAGTCTCTGTTGACGGACATGAGGTTGGGCATCAACAATGTGATGTGCGTTTGTGCAGGTACGATGAACGTGTGAGGGACTTGCTCGACTTCAGCATTTACCTCGACATTAGTGACCCCGTCAAATTCGCCTGGAAGATTCAGGTAAAGACATTCTCCGTCTGTCCTAATCGCAGAATTCTGCTGTAATCATGGCCATTGGGTGTTAGACTTTTCACTAGTACACTTGTGGTTAATTAATCTCTTCCGAACACTCACCCAAATGGGGATCCCAGTGAACGCACATGCACTTGTTACTAGATAATCAATGTCTCATCCTAAGTACGTGTTGTGTTTAATGTGCAGCGTGATATGGCGGAAAGAGGTCACAGCTTGGAGAGCATTAAGGCCAGTATCAATGCTCGCAAGAAAGACTTCGATGCCTTCATTGGTAAGCCCTGAAAATTTGGACAATGTAGTCTGTGTGCGTCCCGCGTGTTTTCAGAATGCATCGTAGTAACCAAGGATTGGAAACATGCATGAATTGACAGACCCCCAGAAGCAATACGCCGACGCCGTCATCCAGGTGCTGCCGACGCAGCTCATCCCCGACGACACCGAAGCCAAAGTGCTACGCGTGCGTATGGTGATGAAGGAAGGTGTCAAGTTCTTCGAGCCCGTCTACCTCTTCGACGAAGGCTCCACCATTTCCTGGATCCCCTGCGGCCGCAAGCTCACGTGCTCGTACCCGGGCATCAAGTTCTTCTACGGCCCCGACACGTACTACGGGAACGAGGTCTCCGTGCTCGAGATGGACGGTCAGTTCGACAAGCTGGACGAGCTCATTTACGTGGAGTCGCACCTGAGCAACATCTCCACCAAGTTCTACGGCGAGATCACGCAACAGATGTTGAAGCACGCCGACTTCCCGGGCAGCAACAACGGCACGGGGCTTTTCCAGACCATCTGTGGGCTCAAGATCCGCGGCGTGTACGAGCGCCTCTTGGCGGAGCAGAAGAGCGCGGCGACGTTGACGTCCGCCAAGGTTTAGAGCGCGCTCGGCGCTCTGCAGGCGCTCGTGACCAATGTCATTGTACCCTGAAAATTCTTCAACGTTGTAGATTTTTAACTTGTGAATTGAACCTGGGTACTGGCTAAACTGCTGGCCCGGTGAGGTTGGTAAGTTTTTGTAGCTTACTATTCGTTGACTAGTCCATGGATCATCCCGGGGAGAAGATGTCAGACAGATCTCCCTGTGCAGGTGTACCAGATGCAAACTTCGCCATTGAGCTCCATCACCGTAATGAATCCTACATACTTGTGCGTTTGTGAAGTATATGTCGAATGGGTATGATGTATTTCCTGTGACTTGGCAAACTTTCGCATTCGATTTGTCTCTCTGTATTGGTAGTGAAGCAGGTATCAATTCACGAGAAACTTGAATAATCTCGTTCGTGGATTATAAAGATTTTTATGAATGAGACCATTGAACTGTACTTCAACGCTTTTTCACTTGATTCTAGAGCTGCTACTGGTGGTTGGGGCTCCAACCCTTGTGCTTTAGAGCCATCTTGTGTGACTTGTGTGATAGACATATGAATGATGGCGAGAATTTTGGAACTCGCAATTGGGAGGAGAGCTTTTTGAGGTGAAGGAAATCAAGATCTGGAAATTTTTTGGCCACAACTCACTTTTGCAGCATCTGAATGATACATTGGCATTTGTTGCACAAGGGTTGCCGTAATGCAGTGTTTGAATTAGCTGTGCTGTAGTTTAGATGTAATGCGAAGTCATATTTCAGTCAAATTGATCTCAAGCAGGATTCTTGATGAGACGAAGCAACGATTACTTGTGGACTTCGCGAAGAATAGACACAGCTCACAATTAAATTAACTCTGGATATGTCAATGAGCCCAGGCTTTATGAAGGAGTGAAGGACCGACAAGGAGCAAACAAGTACAAACCAATCTCGGAGTGGAACAGTAGATGAACGGACACTGTTGGATGTGACCAGCATTTATGGATGGACAGCCAGTGCATACGTAAAACTTGCAGTTGTTATTTATTCCTTAAATTCTGTTCTAAGTCTAGAGAAACAATTCATTGCACAATTGAGGTCAAGAAGATAAAGTAACAGAATAGAAGAAAATGTTAGAAAAATCCACAATCCAAGGTTTTGAAACATACAAACATTGTAAATAGGTGAAAGTTATGAACCCGGTTATGATACATTTTGCGGGACATTTTTATACTTTTCTACAAGAGAGTTTGATGCATCTTCAAATCTTGCAAAATATATATTATTTACGATAACATTTTGGAGGTCAATTTTTATTATTGTCAAAGCACTTACATTCCTTTGACTTTAATCCCTAAAGCCTTGAACATGCTTTTTTGAGAACAAAGCGTTTTTGGGCAGCTCACTACGAGCGGAGTTTTTAATTTTTTTCTTTGAAATTTTCACACAACATTTTTCCAAGGAGTAGCTTTAAGGCCCAACAATTTTCTTAACTTCTGACTGCATGGTTAAACAGTTACTGTTTGCTATGTGATTTTCAATGCTCGGCGGGCAGTTCAAAAAATTCTTAAAAAATCACTTTTAAAAAAAGTAAAAGTTTGAAATTAGTCCTTTAGATTTATATATACATAAAAAGCTTTGAAATCATTATCCATTTTGATTAATAAGATGAAAATTATGAGGTGTTCTAGTTTGCAGGTAGTTATGGATTCCCTACTCTGAAATAAACTTTGAAATCCTTTACTTTCAATATTTAAAAAAAAAATTAAAAATTTTGGGTGTAGATAGGTTATTACAACATTATAACCATTGGAATTGGCATTTTTCAGTTCTTATAATTAAATTCTTAATAATTTAGTGTTTTAAGTCATTCTCTACTTCTTTCTACTTACTATTTTTTTTCTATATGTTGTACAATTCCAAATGATCTGAAAATTTTCAAGCATATAGCCAACTTGATTTCAAAAATGATTCCAAAGAGTAACCACCATTTTGGACATTTTTTCATACAAGTATGACCTTGTGAAGTGCAGCTGCCCGTTTTTTTGCAGGGACAAAAAAAGTATTTTTCTCAATTCAAACATTAATATCTTGCAATCTACATGGTGGAAAATTATGAAATTTTTTCCACATATTCTTTAACCAGCGCACTACAAGATCTTAAGGTTACATATTTCCAAAAATATTTTTTTTCTAAAATTTGGTACTTGTATTAGAAATGACAGTTTTGGAGCGTTTTTGGTAAAAATATAGTCAAAAACCTTTAGGAGTTAAAATATTTATTTTTGTCCAACAAATTCTTTCATGGATCAAGTATGAGAATCAAGATTGATTATCAATTATCATTCTTGGTCAAAGTCACTTACAAAATTTAGCCTTATACAACCCTCTGAAAGATGACAAATGCATTCAGTCCTTTCGTGAATCTAGTCAATCATCACAAGAAAATTGGACATAACAGTATAAAGGAAAACTAAATTTAAGATAAAAGCTAAGGGTTTAGTGATAGGGCTCATAAGAAAGATGTTGATTTGAGCCACATGTTATCTCTGATGCTTGGCAAATAAAATTTTCAAATTTGTTGTGCTATTTCCATGTCTTCTCATTCTTAACCCCTCAAGGACCATTGTCCCTTTGTAGGACAAATGCAATTTTGGGCAGGTACCTACAAGCTGAATTTTTAACCTGATTTTTTTACTTTTTTTGAAGATAAAAAAAATTGATAACCTTTGTGAGAATATAATTTTATTTTTAGATTCTCAATGCCCAGGAACAAAAATTATGCCCAAATAAGCCCAAAACAAGGGAGAGGGGGCAACAATTTTTTTTGCAAAAATTATAAAAAAAATTTAAAATTTTTTTCCCATAGATTGTCTTTTTGTCTATCTGGAAAGCTTTGATTCATTTCATTTGGATTTGTTATGAGAAAGTTATGGACAATCTTGTTTTTTGGACAATTAGAGCATCTTCTTGAAAATAACCTGTAGGATTCATTTTGGAAAGCAATTTTTGCAAATTTTCAAAAAAAAAAGTTTCACATGGTTTAACTTGCTTTCTACAAGAATTTCACCATTGGGGTTGGTGCATTTTAATTCCATCTAAAAGATATGAATATTTTTCGATTGTTTTTCTATCTTGTACCTACTTCTACTTAACAATTTTTTTAAGCATGAAAAGTAAGTTTTTTTGAATTTTTTTGGTCTCTTGACCCTCAACTCAATTTTCCTCTGTAAGAATTTAAATCTCAAAGCTTTCTAGAGCAAAAAATTTAAGTTAAAAATGTTCAAAGTCAAAAATTCTAGTCCCGCAATGTGCTGAAAACTTGTTTTTTCACTTTAAACGCAGATATCTTGCAATTTGTGGGCTCAAAAATTCTGAATTTTTTTCCATAGATTCTTATATAAGTCAGGTACAAGATCGTAAGGTTAGATGTGCAAAATAACTTCAAATTTATTTTACTCTTTGCTATAGAAATGGCAATTTTGAGTGTTTTTTGGGAAAAAAAAGGCCTTGGTCCTTTAGGGGTCAAGCATGTTTTGATGTAGCAACATAATATTTGTGTCTTAGCTTGCTTCTAATGGATATGTAGCTCGTCCAAACTCCAAACTCGAATGCTATCCTTTTTTATTTCAAGTAAAATTGATGGGCTTCCGAAAATAGTAATCTCTGGTTTTAGTCTTGCACCAATCAAAAGATAGTAATACATTAGTGAGTCATTTTGTGTGCTGGATTTATGATATTCTTAGAAAGATGCTTTATAGAAACCCTCATGAGTAATTTTAAATTTGAAGGACCCAACAAACCAAAAATCACTAGCGAATCCCTAGGTCAGTTTCAACACTTATTGTTTAGTTTTGAAATTTAATTTGACCTTCACATATAAATTCCTTTGTTTTTTGGATATTGTCTTGCAAATTTACAAAAAAATTAGACATGCTTCTAGTTTGGTTTGATTAGAGTCAAGGACAAAAAGATCCATTTTTTAGTGAGTTACTTCACCACATAGTCAATTCCTCACCAAATTTAAATCGAACAACATATTTTGAAAGACAAAAAGATAAACAAAAACACTAGAAGGAAACGAGGGGTTTTGCACCTATACTATGCAACTAGTTTTCAGTTGCATAGGACACTTGTGCCTACTTTGCGACTGGTGATAATGTGGAGACTTCTCGGTAGACTTGTAGTTGCTGTGGACACCATCTCATGTGCGACTTGTTTGTTTTAGAAAATTATTTTCATTGATTTGTAGATTTCAAAATCTCAGAATTACCTTTTTTCTAGATTTTTGAATTTCAGATAAATCATTTTTCTTAGATTTTTTGAATTTTCAGATCTACCTTTCTTCTAGATATTTGTATTTCAAATCTACCTTTCTTCTAGATTTTAGAATTTCAAATCTATTTTTTTCTAAATTCCGAATCTGCCTTATTCCTAGATTTCAAAAATTTAAATATTGGTATTTAATATATTTCATTGATTAGGAAACCTTACAATTTTATAGATTTTAAAAATTTGTTGGATTTTAAATCTTTTTTTATTTCTATAGATTATAGAAATCTACAAATTATAGAAATTGAAAATTTGTAAAAACCTACAAATTATAGAAATCTTAGAATTAAATCAAAAAAAGTAATTGCATAAGACTACAACAACTTACAAGTCTTATATGTCCAATCTAATGGTAGTCTTTACAATTGATATGGGACAATTGATATAAGACAAATGGGAATGAACTTTGGAAGCAACTAGGAAACAACTAGAAAATGACTAGAAAACAACTAAGAAACAACTAGTATACAATTTAAAAGCAATTAAGAAATGACTAGTTTCACAATTGGAAAATTTAGTTTTTTTGTTGATTTGGTGGCATTCATTTGGTTCACTTTTCTATTGATTTCTTCCAAATCAACAAATCATTCTCCAAATCAATAGAAAAGTGAATCAAATCTATGCAACCAAATCAATAAGAAAAGCTAAATTTCTAGTAGTATAGAAAATGACTAAGAAACAATTAATATATGACTAGAAAGCGATTAGAAAGCAACTAGTGAAGAACTTTGGTTATATTACAGTTGCAATCTTTTTCTAGTTGCTTTCTAGTCGTTTTTTGCAACTATAGATTGACTTCTTTGCAATTAAACAATGTATCATTGCTGTAAAACAACAACATAAAACAATGGAGTTAGATTTGGTGCTAATAGAGAGGATTACATTCGCAAGATAGTTGTATAGGACACCAGTTGTAGAGTAGCTGGTTGTGCCGGACACGTTTTTCTTCTAGTGAAAGGTACTAAATTTTGAGGCAATCCAAACAAAGAAAATGAATAGTAAAAAAATTTAGAAGCAATAAAGCACAATCACAATTAGAATTTGCTTTAGATCTACCATCAACCTACACTAATTTATCACTAATCTACTATCATCTACAAAACACTTTCTTGATCAATTTGAGGTGTTTTCAGGTTTTGAAAAGCAATCTAAAGCCAAAACAATGTTGGTGAATGCTCATAAGTATTGCATGTTCTTTGGAGTTCTAGGTGTATAATTGTGTTTTGGGTACATTAATCTCCCCCCAAAAGGCTGGTCTATCGAGGAAATCATCCTTTTTGGTGTAGTATGCATCATTTGCTTAAAAAAAGCTAAGAGCACTCATTGGAGGTCAAACTATTTTGTATGACTTCTTCTTTTCATACAAAATTTCAAAGATGAACATTTGCACTTCTATCTTTTATAGAAGGATTTTCTATCATCCATCGGACATTTATTGTTATGTAGTCCTTCTAAGGTTAAAGGAATGGTGGTACAATATTCTACACTTCAAATTTTAATGGATGTTGTTTCTCTTTCTCGGCTTTTAGAATATGTAATTAGTTTTTAATTTGGTGAAGAATTGACTTTGTGGGGATGGTCTAAGTGAACAATAAATAGTGTGGTAAGGTCCAAGTGAAGAATAGAGCACCCATAATTGATCACTTAAGCAATTTTCAGACAAATCATGAGCTATATGAGGCAAATAAATTTTTTGCCATGTAGGAAGATAGGAAATATGGGGACTGCAGATTTTTTTTAGAGCATCCCCACCAATGTGTTTTGTATCCCTAAAGGTTTACAGTCAAGACCTCAAATGGAGATGGGAATACAGAAACTTGCACCCATCAGTTGTTTCCAAAGATCTCTATCTCCAAATTATAGAGATATTTGTAAAAGTTGGGCTCAATTCTCTAAACTGAAGTTCATATAGAGAACTTGCAAAGTCTCATCTTTATAAAGTCAAGGTTGATTGCTTTGAGACCTCATTCATAGTAAAAATCTAGGAATCCAGAACACACTAGTGGGGATGCTTTTAGGAATTTTATTCCCAAAATTGAAATTATTGTGATTTTTGAGAGTCAAAAAGTTGTTCGGACTAGTAGCCAATGTCTAGACTCTTTTGATCATAGAATAACTAATTTCTCACTCACTACCTTATTCACTACTTCTTGTGCACATTGGGACATGTGACATGACCTTATTAGTCCCAATCTTGAAAAAGAGAAAAGAACACATTCCATGCTTTCAATCGGTTGGAAATTTGTTCCTAGCCTTGGTTGAAAATAGTTGCACCCTATAGGTTGGGTATGGGTCCCTAATTGGGAATGGATGCTCCTACCTTATTTGTCCTCGACTCTATTTACAAAATTGGACTAGGTATTAACTTTTAGGCCGCCAGGAAGTGGCCAGTTTGTTACAGGGCATAACTACACTAAAATTAATAAATAGTGTTGGCAACACTAATTGTCCCATCTAACACTAATTGTGATTTGCAAGGTTAGTGTTAGAACATTATTTACCCATTCTAACACTATTTTAGCTCTATAGTAAAATTTGTTACCCCTTGAAAAATCTCTCCATGCCAGAAAAATCAATTCAGCCTTCCAGCCCACCTCTCTCCCAACTCTCCGCCTTTCTCCCAATTCTCCGCCTCTCTCCCAAATCTCCGCCTCTCTCCCAACTCTCTGCCTCTCCCCCAACTCTCCGCCTTTACAACCTTCCAAGCGCCGAGGTGACCCCGGTCCCATTGGAATGTAAGCTGCAAGCTCCAATCAGCAAGCTCCGACTTCGACCAGCAAGCTCTGATCAGCATTCCTCCGATCCCGCTCCAACTAGCAAGCTCCAATCCCGTACCTTCAAGTTCCAAAGTCCATCGGCGACAGGAAATCAGCAACAACCTCACAAGAATTTTGAGTTTCCCAAGGAAGGGCCAGCTTGTGACAGCAGGAGGCAAAAGTTTCAATTCCCAGGGAAGGGTTAGTTTTTGACGGCGTGAGTTCAATGCCACAACACTATTTACACATAAGTTGGAAAATAGTGTTGGGGGTAAAAAATAGGGAGCAACACTAATTATCACGCAACACTATTTACCAATTTTAGTGTAGCTCTGTTCCAAGATGAAAATGTTGCCTTCGTGGATGAATATCATGTAGTTACGATTGAACTATCCTGCTCGTGGATGAATCACCCAGATGCGCACAATCAGAACTGGGTACGACTTACGACCCGGACGAAGCGTAGCAGCACTTCGAAGGATGGCCCCGTCAACCTTATGTAACTCCGGAGTTCCTGTGAATCCTGGTCATGGCCAGCCACTTGCTACTTGTGGTGGGAACGAGCATGGACTGGAGTTGCTGAATCCCGCCTCTCGGACCTCGCAACTTACTACTCTAGAGTGTCAAGCTCTCACAAGTAGTGCAGAGTCATCTTCTTCTTCTGCACACCAGTCGCTAGCTGGGCAGTCCAAATTCTCGTCCGAGACGACACCAAAAGTGGCAAATGGTGGAAAAAGTGTGTGCGGCTTCTTAACCTGGAGCTTGCGGATTCGTTGTAGCGCTGCCGAATCTTGTTTCTGACAAGCGCTTCTGTTGGGGGATTGGAGCCCTTTCAGATGGATAGCTGCCGCGGATGGGGAGTGGAGAAGGGTGTAGGAGTGGTGGCGGTGCTGGCAGGGGTGATTTTGGGGTACTTGGTGTGGGCCGCCGTAGATCGGTGGGGGGTGCACAAGGGGAGGAAAGGGCCGGTGCAGTGGCCCATTCTAGGTATCACTAAAGCCCTTGTTGGGTCAATGCTGAATTCTCCTTCTAATCAATTCATTCCAATTAGTTTTAGTGAAGATCAAATCTGCAATTTCTGAATTTGATTAGCGATAGGACTTCGTATTTGTGGTCGTATTTGTTGGAATGGAGTGTTTCAGAGCGCCAAAAATGTGATGTTCTAGTATCTAGAGAATCAGGGACTGAAATCTGCCATTTTAACTATATGAGGTTATTTGCATTTAATGGCAATTCAGAAGCCAGGAATTTTCTAGTGTTTAATTTGATTGGAAAGGTGATAGTTTACGTCTACTCAGAGGCCCGGAGACTGAAATCTGCCATTTTAGCAAACATGGGGTTATTTATGTTAAGATGGTAATTCAGAGGCCAGAGGAGGCCAGGACTTGTGCAGTGGTTTAGTTTGAGTGGAATGGTTATAGCTCACGTCCAATTAGAGACCTAGGGACTGAAATCTGGCATGACAGAAAACATGGGATTACTTGTGTTTTAATGGTCATTCAGAGGCCAGAGGAGGCCAAGACTAGTGCAGTGGTTTAATTTGATTGGAATGGTGATACCAGTAGCTCGGCTCTAATCAGTGGTATTGAGTGACTGCTCAGGAGCAACGGTGGAAGTGCTACGAAATTACGACCACTTGAACGATTGGTGTGTCCCATATTTCCTCCGAGATGGACTCACGTTCCCCTGCGAACTGGCAGATGTGAAATACATCTTCACTGCTGATCCAGTCAATGTGGAACACATCCTCAAAACCAACTTCGACAACTACGGAAAGGCAAGGTGAATCTGACCCCTGGCATTGACACGCCTGTGGCGTTCTAAATTCTTCAGTGTTGCTGGAAGGGTATGAGCCCCCAGTCATTCTTTTCTTCGATCTCTGAGTGGTTTGGTACTGTTGTGGTGGTGCAAATGTGTTGCTTGTGGTCCAGGGAGAGTTCTTTCACGAAGCGTTTGAGATCTTTTTTGGAGATGGGATTTTCAACGTGGATGGCGAAATGTGGAAGAAGCAGCGTAAGGTGGCGAGCTATGAATTCTCTTCCGCAAGGCTGCGGGAGTTTAGTTCTGTGGTGTTCCGTGACTTCTCCGTAAAAATGGCGCGTATTCTCAGCAATGCTGAGTTCACACAACAGACTTTGGACATGCAGGTCAGTCCTTGGACTGATTTAGTGGTTTCCTGCAATTGACCTACTTCGTTCTCCTCCACTTGGGAATAATATGAATTAGGGTAACGCCCACAAGATGATGAATCCCAATATGACTCATTTACCCATTCTGTAGAGGTGGATTGGAGAATGAGGACAGGTTTAAGGCTTTCTACCATAAAGCTTGGCTTTGCTAAGGCTGTGAACTGTTATGAATGTTCAGGACTTGTTCATGAGGTTCACCATGGATTCCATTTTCAAAGTCACATTCGGGTACGAGGTTGGAACCCTAAAGCCGGAGCTCCCTGACACCCCTTTTGCTGAGGCCTTCGCAACCACGAACGAGATCGCTTCCAGCAGGTTCATGAACCCATTTTGGAAGCTACAGCGTGTGCTCAATGTGGGATCAGAGGCCACTGTTGCCAAGAGTGCAAAAGTGGTGGATGACTTTATTTACGGTGTGATTAAGGCCCGAAAGAGCGAGTCTGGTTTACAAACGTCGGTGCGTCTCTTCCTTACACCGCACCTCAGTACGAATTCAAACTAACGATTTCGTTTCTGTGTCTTGTAACCCGGTTTTCAGTACAACGAGATTGTTTTCGGAATTTGTAATGAGAATCCTCTCCAGGATTCACGAGGCGGTCGCTCTGTGGTCACAGTGTTCAAGCGCATGCCTGCTTATGTAGCATGGGGAGGCTTTCATAAGAACACTCTGATAATTAGACCTCCCCATGAATAATGGAGAAAGTTGTCTAAAAGTTTATAACCAGTCTAGCTGTGATGGAAACCCTGTTTTGTTCTTTATGTGCAATTTCTGACCTTATATGAGACCTAAATTCCGAACAGGGCCAGAGCGACCTCTTCTCGAAATTCAGGAACTTATACGAGGAAGGGAAGCAGCTCACAGACAAGAACCTCCGTGACACGTTGTTGAATTTTCTTATTGCTGGCAGAGACAGTAACGCCCTCACCATGTCATGGTTTGTGTACATGACGACTTTGCACCCTCACGTAGCGCAGAAGCTATTTGAGGAGCTGTGCACCCTCGACACTGAAGTTGCGGTGAATGAGGACCTACAAAAGGGTGAAAATGTGCAGAACTTCAACCAAAGAATTCAGAAATTTTCTGAGCTACTCACTATGGATGCCCTTTACAAGCTCCAGTATCTGCATGCATGTATTTTGGAAACCCTGCGCCTTTTTCCTGTTGTGCCCCTGGTAATGCCTCCTTGCAACTTCATGACTTTGCAAAGTGTGAGCACTGTGTCAGTTTCTTATTTAACTCCACCTCTGGTTGATGTGATAATAGAGGTCTTGCTAGTACTGGTTTCTTCTGCTATAAGTTTGTCGTTGGACTCGACAGAGCAGAGTAAGTAAGAGAGAGTGTATTTGCTGTCGGTCGTATATCGTGGAAAGGGCTCAGCAGAAATTCTATGTGTGCAGAACCCAAAATGCGCTGCAGCCAATGACATACTTCCTGATGGAACAGCAGTCAAGAAAGGTAATCTGGTTATGTATGCACCTTATGCAATGGGCCGAATGCCATCCATCTGGGGTTCAGATGCAACTGAGTTCAGGCCAGAGAGGTGGCTTGTTAACGGAGTTGTACAGCAAGAATCCGCCTTCAAATTTGTTACTTTTCAAGTAAGCAATATTACCCGTGGAAGTCTTAATTCCTTTAGCGTATCTTCTAACAGAGTTTTCGGTAAAATTAGATCGTCTCAAGGACTTTTAGAAATCTTTATAAAGAGAAATTTACCACAATTCATAGTCACAGGATAATATGGAGGCATCCTCATGATACTTAGGGAGGTCTTTGTATGGTCACTTGACCATAAGGAGACCTCCCTATAAATGAAGGAGAAGAGCATTTGATTATGATGTCTAAAGCTTCCTTATCCAGTTCCTTAATTTTACTTGAGACTTTGTCTTGTGAATTACAGGTATACTTGGTCCATTATCACTCAGAAACTGCTTTTTACTCTTCATTTTTCTAAGTGTTTCTCTCATCTTTGACTTTGTTGGATCTTGCTATGCAGGCTGGACCCCGGATTTGCATCGGAAAGGACTCGGCCATGAAGCAGCTGCGACTGGCTTTAGCTACTCTGTGCAGGTTCTTCACATTCGAGGTGGTGCCTGGCACCGTTGTGAAGTATCGACAGATGTCTACGATGTTGTTAGCTAATGGTTTGCCTGTCAAGGTATCCAAACGAAGTTTGGATTGATGAAAATATCACATGTGGGGATATCAGAGCCTCTATCCTGAGGATAGCTTCAAACTTGCTGATGTGCACTGCAAGTGGGGAAACAATTTCTGCATTTAGACATTTCATGTGATATACTGGAGATTCTAAATTCTTTGCCTTGGCCAGCACAATGAGCACATGATCTGGTTTTGCATTTCATTGTGTCCTTCGTATTTCTGAGAAATGGAGCAAAGTAAATGTGGTAATATCTAAGTAATCTTCTTTTCATGGTGCTATTACTTTTATGCAATTGTTGTGCACAAATGTTGAGCCTGGATGTAATTTTATCAATACTCCACCACTGAAGCAGAGGTCGCCACTTACGGGAGCTGATTGTTCATCTAGTGGATTTCCAATGGCGAATGCTGTAATTAGTGTGTGTGTGTGTGTTTGGAGATGGGAGAGAGACTAATTAAATTTGTCCCAGATGATCAAGTTTTGTACACATTTGCATACAATGCAAAAGATTTCAAAATAATAATACCCTTGTGATATGCTCTAAATAGGTACAAGGTTGGCTTGCTCTTTTGGTCCTCGAAGCCCATAAGCACAAGATGCACGCATTGACATAGTGTTACTATCAAAACAGCAGTCGAGGTCTGCTCGAAAGTTTGCCCTACGAATTGATGATTGCAGCAGGGAGAGCATTTCGTTAGTTGTCAAATAGGTACTCATACCGACTCTGTCACTGGTAGCATTCAACGAGTCAGTACTGAATCCACTCAAACTACCCAGACCCGGTATGTCTTACACCCAGACCTCTTTAACCCTGCATCGATGCTGAGAACACAAAGTGTCCAATGGATGACTTTGGTACTGTAGAAACATAGAATGCACCTATTGGTTCAAAAATTGAATCATATTTGACTAAATATAATCTCATATAATATCAACCTCTACTCTTGTGATTCTACTGCTCTTCTACAACAAGTTGCCCACCTTTGGGAACATGTAGTCATAGGTAAGCATGTTGGATGAATGTCACCCAGTCATTCTACAAACAATTCTCATTGATTAGCTTGAGCTATTAACCCCTAAAGGACCGGTTGTCCCCTTGGGGGACAATTTGGGTCCAGGCAGGTTCCTACTGTCTCAATTTTTAGTAATATTTTTTGGGATTTTTTGAGGTTGTATATTTTTGCAAGAGCTTTGTGAATATATAATTTTTATTTTCATTGATGCCCGGGAGCAAAAGTTATGGCACAATAAGCGAAAAATGGAACTTGGCGGGCAACACAAAAAAAATCACAAAAAGTCATAATAATTTTTTTTTCAATTTTTTGACTCAAAGATTATATTTTTGTCTACATGTGAAGCTTTATTTCATTCAATTTGGACTAATAATGAGAAAGTTATGGACAATCTTAGTTTTACGGGCAATCTAAGCATCTTCTTGAAAAAATAACTAATAGAAATCATTTTGGAATGCAATTTCTCAAATTTAAAAAAAAAAAAAATTTAGACAGGGTTAGATTTTCTTGCTAGAACAATCTCATTGTTGGGATTATTGTGATTCAATTCCATCTAAAAGCTATTAACAATTTAGTTTTTTCTTCAATCTTGAATCCATGTCTACTTAACAATTTTTTAATGAGTGAAAATTAAGTGCTTTTTTTCCTAAACTTTTTTTGTAGATTTTCAATTCAACTACTTAACATAAATAAGTAGAAAATCAAAATCAATAATGCAAAAAATTTGAACTAAAAAGATTCAAAGCCAAAAAATCTAGTCAAGCAAGGTGGGAAAAAAATTATTTTCTTCACTTTAAATGCATATATCTTGCAATCTACGTAGTCAAAGTTTTTGAAATTTCTTCCGCATATTTATATACTAGTCAAGTATAAGATCTTACGGTTGGTTATGCAAAAAAAACTATTTTTAAACTCTTTTCTCTTTGCAATAGAAATGACAGTTTTGAGTGGTTTTTGGTAGGAAAATCACCTTGGTCCTTTAGGGGTTAAGGTTGTCCTTGAGCCTTATATTCTTTGTCATTAGTTTACAATTAAAGAGAGTAGAACTTAAAGGAGAGGGATGCAGTGTTGGACACAATGGAGCTCATGTGTGCTATAGTTGTTATAAAAGACTCTTACCATTCAACATGATTGTGTGTATGTGTTTTTGTTCACTTGTGTCAAGGTACATTAGAGTTTTGATCATCTTAATAGATTATGGGTCTTTATCAACACTACTTTGTGATTCTTGAAACCTTGGGATCCATGCCTTGAATGCCATATTGGAACAAAGTTATGAAAACATTATTATTTTGGTACTAGTATGCAAGATTGAATTAGTTCACAACTCCGATAGTTTGTTTTATCATTAATTCTTGCCTTATTGTTGAAGACCAAGGCAAGTTGCATTGACAACAAATGAGTGGAACTTGTTTTGTGCAATTAGCTTTCATTTCATGGTAATCATTATACTTTACTTAAAAAGTCATGGTGTAATTTTGTCACTATTAGTTTAGTTCTTTAACTAGTTCTTTAGATACTTTAGATTTTTAGTTCTTGTTTTTGTTTTAAGAGTTGGTAAAAATGTCGTGACCTTATTGCATTTTAGTTTGTTGTAGATCTTCAAGTCTTGATCTACTCATATATAGGATGAATCTTTATGAGGAATTTGCCGAAATTCCTCTACCTCCTCCTATTCGTGTCAGAAATCCTACTCATCTAGAAATACTACATGAAATCCTACTTAATTACCTTTGAAGCAAAATGGTACATACAAATAGTAACTAGTACTAACAAATGGTCAACCTACTCTAAGATGCTTATTTTTAATGAAGAGCAAAAAATTGACGATTGACCTCTAGGATTAGAAGAATGCCAAAGCAAAGATGCTTATCTCATCAATCTAGCATCATAAAAAGGATTCTTATCAAACTAAAAAGAGTATACACAACTAATGCTTTGTGAACAAGATTAGAGCATTTGCATTTGAAGAAGAGTCCAAACAACATTTTCACATTACAAGGCAAATTCTTTGAATACAAGATGAAATTAGATGATGATATCACGTCACACATATGTAATATTGTTGAGATGGCATCACTACTGGCAGACTCATGGGAAGTCCAAATCCTCATATCATACTACTTTCAAAAATTATTTGTAGCCTCCCACCAAGCTACAATGAAATTGTCGGACATAGTCAAGTATTGTATATGAGGAGCAGATAGATGAATATATGAAAGATGAACTATCTCGGCATGGACTCAGGGAGATACAAGGAACCAAAGATGATGCAGCTTAGCAGGGTTTTTTTGACAAATGTTTGCTCGAAGCCTTTAGAGGACTAAAACAAATCTGGAGGGAGGGAATCTGACGGACTCAAATCCTTTGACAAATGCAAAATTTTGCTCAAAAGAAAAACGTTGATGCAGTTGATCATGCTTTCTTCATCAAAACTTAGGCCAATTGTCCAATTCTTCACAATCTTTAACGAATTCATCAAGAAAAAAAAATCCTAAGAAGATGATTTTGGATTCAGTGAACTCAACATAATGGAGAGTCTACACTTATCATCTACTTCAGAATCAGACAAAGACAAACCAAATTCATTTGTTGCTTTCATAGCAACATCGGTTATATCCAGCTATGCATTTTTGGCTAGTTCTCATTTAGAAATATGGTATGCTGATTTAGGGGTTTCAGAACATTTGACTAATAGAAGGGATTAGTTTAAGAATTTTGTGATTTTCCTTCTGGTATATATGTTATACAAGTAGCCGATGATTCACAACTCTTGGTCAAAAGGAAAAGGAAACTTTGCAATTGATCGGATTGTAGTTGGACAACATCATCAATAAGATGTACTATAAGATGTATTGTATGTCCTAGATTTAAAGCTCAATCTATTTCTGTTGGCTTAGGATCCAAATACCAATTTTTGTTTAATATCATTCTTTCCAATAAATGTGAATATTGAACTCTTAACTCCATCTTTATCGCCGTCTTGAATCAAAACTACACAAAATAGTGAAACTGGGTTGCCTCAACAATTAGGTTGCCTTTATTGACAGAAGTTAGTTCATGAAGTCCACATGGAGGCACATGCAATTCTCTAAATCCTAGTCATGAATAGTGTACCAACCCATACAACACACATAGTTCCTTCATTATTGTATTCTTTTACAATGACTACACATATTTATATAGTGTTGAATGTCGAGAAATTAGTATGGGGCAACCTAATTTCACTATTTTGTGTAGATCATTTAGACATGAGTATGGTTTTTCATTATTTTGTTGAATGAAGACTTCATTTGGTTTAAGTTTTGAGCTTTGTGACCAAACTGATTTGATACCTAGAAACACCTTCTTGACGGGGCATCTAAAGTAATCATGTGGTACCTATTTTTTTTCAAAACTCAATACTACTACTATTACTTTTTCTGGATTTGCATATTTGTCAAAAATCAAACTTTCCTACATAGGCACTAAATTTTTTCAATAAGGAACATCACCTTGACAATGAAAGGCTTGCTTTTACCTAGATGTTGTGGCTCTTTTTCATCGGGCACCAGGTACAAGCTACCACTTTCCTCAATGAAATAAAACTATTTCTCATCAATATGAATACGATCAAATGAGCCCTTGCATGTTGATGTCTTTGCATTTAGGGATCTTGACACTGGGTATTTAATCCGTGATTTCTTATTCGCTCCCATAAGGAATATTCAGAGTATTTAAATGGCAATAAAACTTCCCTTCCTTTATGTGTCAATGCAACATTGATTTGGAGACATTTACTGCAAATATCAAAGATTGATTGTTCTTACACTACCTCAATTTGGTTTGAAAGTCTGGCATTAGGGGAGATTTGAGGGCATTGGAGGGCCGTTTCAAACCCGTTTCCAAATCTGGCCTAATTCTGCAAACAGTCGGTACAAGCTGTCAGAATTTTTTTTCCTCCCAAATATCATTTTACGCCAATTTTTTTTTTTTCAAAAAATGATGTGGCACACTCTCAACCGCATCAACCAGCAATTATCCTGCGTTCCCACAGCTTGGGAACGCAAGGTAACTTGTAGTCTTTTAGAGGCCTCAAATCTCTTCTAATGCGTGAATGAAGTATCTATTGGGAATGGCTCAGTCATCTAAATCTTATAGACCTAAATGGCAAATTCCATCCTTGATGCTTCCATTACAAGAAGTAGACTCTATAAAGAATCGACATGTTCTTGCATCCAATATATTTTTAAGTCCCCATATGACGATGAGGTCATTTTGCTACCCCTCCTTTCTTAGTTGGATGGACTATAGACCTCTGGTGGTAAGCACCCTGCTAATGCCTGGGTTTGAATTCATAATCACTTCACCAGTGTACCAAGGCCGCAAGTGCATGTTTTGAATCACTTCACGTAGAGATAGGAAGAAAAGGAAAAAAAGAAAAAAAAATTTATCACGTAACATCCTCATTCTGTATTTGGCTAAATGTGTTAAATGGAGGATGTTGCAAACCCCATCCTCCATTCATGGAGATGGAGGAAAAGGGTGCACAACTAAGATGTCAGAATGTCAGGCCGACATCTTCAATACACTCTAGAATTTGCTCCACCAAATAGTTAAATACTAGTCTAGTTTTTCATTGTTTTGTAATTAGAACTTGAAATTTCTATCATTGGAAGTATATTCACAAGTCCTTTGAATATTGTAGCTTCTTAACAACTTGGGCAGCTTTCTGTCTAATAATCAATTAAAGTGCAAATAACAATTAGGCATTTCAAAAAATAATATACTAAGATTGGATGGTTTCAAAATATAATTAAAATAAGTTAGGCATTCATCCAAGTTGTTCTTATAATTTTTGGATGGTTGTTGTTACTTTCATCTAAAGCGTCCCCATTTACCTAAACCTTTGTCTTGACTTCCAATTCAAATTGTAAATTCTCTTCCTTGTACTATTTTTGAGAAGCATCAATTTTTAAACTATTGTACTTGGAGGTCACCTTTGCACATATTTGCCAAATAATTAATTGAAGTCAAAAATGCACTTTGGCACTTGAAAATATAATTTCTTGAAAATTCTATATTAAAATAAAAAATATTGAAATTTTTGGCAACCACCTTTCATAGATTTAAAAGTCACTTTGGTTCTTGAGAGGATGTAGATGTGTAGACAATGTCTTATGCAAGTTGGGTGGTAGGAGGTAGAACAACCCATGTGGGATATGTAAATTAGGATTAGTAGAAGCTCAACCGCTCATACCTAGTTAAATCAATCAAGAATTATATTCAACATAGAATTTTAGACCTCATTTTGGCATAGTAGATTCTGAAGTAACTTTTTCCAAAAAACTGTGAACTGAAAAAATTTGGTAAATCAAGCTAAATTTCATCTGTAAATTTTTTTTTAGATTTAGAGCCTCTAGTCAAAAGTTATGGACAAAATTTAGAGAAGGGTTGGGAGGGCCATTTTCTTTGACATTTTCAAACATCCTCTCTAAATTTTGTCCATAATTTTTGATTGGAGACTCAAAATCTCAAATAGTTTTTGATAGATGAAATTTTTCTTGACTTACCAACTTTTTTTGGTTCAATATTTTTTGAAAAAGTTATTCTACTATGCCAAAATAAGGTTTAAAGTTCTATATTGAACACAATTCTTGCATTTTGACAATGAGTGGTCGAGCTCTCATCTTCAAATTGTCCCATATCTTTTGAAGATTTTTTATGGACAATAGATTTTTACTATAAAAACAACCTCTCCATTCATTATGTAGTGGACATATATTGGCATTTTGTTGAATTGGAACATTTTTAAATATTTCAATAGTCTTTACAATTAATTTCCTAGATTAGATAAGGTGGCTTTTTAATTTTCAAAATCTTTTGGCTTAATTTAATTATATTTTGCTAAAGGTAACCTCTGGCTATGATAGTATTTGTCAACATAATTTGAGAGGCTAAGACATAGTTACTAATACTTGTGCCAACTTTAGAGCATAAGTTAGGTGCTAAATTATTAGATTACAGCACATGAAAATTGAATTCCTATTAATTAGGTGATTCTTTAAAATATATCCTCTTTTGGGGAGTAAAATAGGTCAATAATTTTCCAAAAATTGGGCACCTTTATAATAATTTATTTTTTGACTAAGCTGCTAGGAAACTACAGTAGGTATAAACAAACTCAAATTTAAAGCTAGCAAGAAGACAAAAATTATAGTGGTCTTGGCAAATCATAGTTACCAATGCACATTTTACTCCAATTTGCACCCAATATTGGTACTCTAATCTGAAACTTCTCATACTTATTGACCTCACAAAATACTTTTGAAAATTTAAGAGGAACCTTCACATATTTTCATAATTTAGTAGATTTCATGGTGATCATTTGGGTGCTTAACCTTTGAAGGACCACTTGGGGGGGCACTATGCACAATGTTCATTGGTAACGTGCATTCAAGCCCCTATTACATGGGGGCTATGTAGATTAATATTTTGGGAATTTAAAGGGCTACCTTCATTAAAATTTCTAAATTCACTTGATTTCAAGGACCCTGTGTCATTTAAATTTTTTTCTTGGGAGTATTATGGATACCCTAGGTTCATTAAAAGTATATCAAATTACCAAATTATTTGACTATGTGATTTTAAATGGAGGGGTCATATTGAAATTCTATTAAACATTGTAATAAAAATTTCAAAGTATGCATATAATACATACAAACACTTGTAAACAATCCTACTTGCAAACAATGAGAAAATTGTATGCAACTACTTGCAAACAGAGTTAGCTGCAAAACTATTAGCACATTTAGTAATAGAAGACGTCAAAAAGGAAACATTATAACATATTCTCGTACCATACAGGAAGTGCTAAACATTCAACATTCAACATTCAAATTTGCCAGTGCTACAACTTGTAGTGCTAAAACAGAAGTTGTTGTTCCAAGAAGAGTCTAGGATCAGGTTGCACATTGTTCAAGTGGAAGAAGTTTAGTTTATCCCATACTCATTGTTACCACAACTTGTCCTCCTAGACTATAAAGGAAGCACATTTTTCTACAATCCTCAATTCCTTCCAAGGGTTGAAATCTTGATTGAAACATTAAGTGACTAGTACTTACTTAGTGTCAAGATACTTTGAGATTTCAACAACTTCCTTTGAAGTTGGAGTTTAAATTTTGAAAACATGGTAGAGAAGCTAAGTGACTAAGACCTATTTGGTTTCACGATACTTTGAGAATTCAAATTCTTTAAATTTTAGAGGTCTTAGCTGTGTTTTAAGCCATCTTTGTGCAAAATTGTTCATTTCAAAACTCCATCTTTCAATAATACCATACTTTGTTGAACTAGTTTTGATTGATGTTTTTGCAATTTAGAAAAGCAAAATTTGTGAGAAACTATTTTGCAAAAGCAAGTGACTATCTTCTCTTGTAAATTGCTACGAGAAATGCTCTTGAATTTAAATAAAAAATTCTTGGATTTTAAAATTTGTCTCGGTTGTTTTTTTACCGCAAAATCCTATACCATGATCAAGCATTCAAGCTTGTGTCCAAATATTAGCAACATGATCATATACATGGACAATGCTTGACCAGAGGAAAACTAAAAAGAAAATCATTGACAGTTCAATATATGAGAAAAAAATACTCCTGTTGTGTAAAGTGTTGGATACTTGGATTTACATAATACAAAATACATTCCAAAAATCAAATAAGAAACTCTCCACATTCAAATCATTGTAAATTAGCCAACTCCACAATGTTAGAAACTGTCAATATAAGAAACTCATGTTTTTTAGGACGTTTTCACTATTTTTGGAACACATTTTTGTGGACATTGAATAAAACAACCCATATTTTTGTGTCAACAATGATATTCAATAAAACATCTTGATGTTTTATTGAACATCATTGTTGACATAAAAACATGGGCTGTTTTATTCAATGTCCACAAAAATGCTTTCCAAAAAATAGTGAAAACATCCCAAAAAACACGGATTTTTTATAGTGTGTCTATATTCAAAATGGAAAAATCATATACAATTATATCCTTCAATAATATAGTTTTGCAATGCTGGCAATAGACCTGCAAAACAACAGACACACACTCCAGTGCCCAAATAAGAAAGTGGCACATTGAAATATTTACAAGCAAAGATTTGGACTAACGGATTGAATAACACCTGCAAAATCGGAAATCTCTTCCAAATTGTGGTCTTCCAAAGCAATGGGCTTCAATTTTGCCTACAATTGCTTCGCTCTCTCCAAATACCGGTCCATCACTTCATTTGATATCAATTTAGATTGCAACCGATTCTTCTCAAGGTCGCCAGAACTATTGCTCACCTTGGATTTGCCAATTGGCAACGCTTTTGGATCTTCCCCGTCAACTTCCACGAACTGCACATCGGGTTCAACCAATACATCAACCTCCGCAGTGACCTCCGCATTCTTTGTATGGAAAGCCACATCTTCAATTCTCCGACGTTTGTGCACATTCGTCTCCACTTCTGCAACACGAATGATGCACAACCGCCTTAAATCCGTTCACTCGCTCCAATTTTTTCCTCACACGTTGCTTGTCTTTGACTTCCCAAAAGTCAAACTTCCACTCCACAATTTCATTTGATTCCAAGGTGAATTGCAGCACATCCAATGTAGAAGCGCCTGCCACATCCACCTTCCCGAATTAGTCTGCATCTCTGTCTCCCGTCTCCAACGTCTAGAGTGTCACTTGATCAGGAAGAATTGCAGCCATCCTACCCAAAATTCCAGGCTGCCGTTTACACACACACACTAAAATCCTAAATAGAAAAACTGTGGATTGCCAAAGCTTATGCAAAGATCCCGAAAGAAAACAAGCCGTTCATGGCTACCCAAACCCAAAGAACTGAAGCACTCCTCACCCTCAATCCAGCATTCAATGTCGTTGCAATAGGAACTCACAAAGGAGCAACCCTAAACTCACAATCAAAACACCTAAAACCGCAAGTAACGCATACCTCCAACGTCCACAAAATTTTCTTTGATAAGTCAACCTAAACACATTCCTTGCATTCAAAAAACATAGCACACAAAATGTGCCATTGTGCTTGCTGCATACACCACGCGCAACCCTAGGATTTAGACAATTTGAAATTCTACCCTTTGCCCACAGTGAACAAAAGATCATCCACTTCAGTTGAACAAGTTCATCCACAATTCCATCCCCTCCCAATATGTATGTGCTGGTAGTTCCTTGTGTCCCACAGAGAAGTTAAACCACATTGGATGCTTCACCTTCAACCACCTTGTAGAATGTAGATCCTAAAAGTTCAGATTTTTGGGATGTTATTTTGGACAGGCTATTGTAGAAAAAAAATGGAGAAAATTTTGGTAATATCCCCTACCTTTATGTATTTATAAGGCCCTAACCCCCATTTTAGTGATGCTAATGTCTTTCAAAAAAATTCTAAAATTTAGGACCAAGGTAATTAAAAGGACCCTTTGTTTGATTGCACTTCCCTTCTACATTATTTGGGAGTGTCCCCTTTGAAAGGACCACAAGGCCACCAGGTAGCTTTTACAACCACATTTGTCAAAAATTTGAAATATGAATCTCAATAATAGTCCATGAACAACAAAGAGACCTGGAATGATTATTTCCACTTAATACATTGGTATAATTGTCTATTTAAGAAATGATAGACTTTTTAGCATGTCCATTTTTTGGTGAACTTTTGGAGGATGGAGCAGGCATTGTTAACCATTATTTTAAATCTTCATATCTTTTTTTCCACAATTCAAAATAATTTGAAAAAAATTTAATCATCAAAATCATAATATCTATACATACTTATTTTTGCCGCCGCAACAAGCGGCATTCTGAGTTGTAGAGGCTAGCTGATCTCATGGAAACTAAAGGTAACAAAATGGTTCGAAATGTGGAAACACAATGGATTTTGATGAGGAGTCCTACTGCAAGAATTATGTCAAAGTACCGCACTTTGCTGGTGAAGATGGAGGTCTACATGACTGGTGGACTTGGTTTCAAGCCTCCTATAGGGGCTACTGACAATTTTGACCTCCTATTCGATGTAGAGGTGCTATTGTCCTTGGCTTTGTTTTTTCCACTTGTCAATGCCGTGCACTGCTTGATGAAGCTTTCACAGGCCCATGATATATTCATTTGTAACTTTCTGCAAGCCGTGAAGCTGTGCCAATCTGAACTTAGTCATATGTTCCTTCATGCAACCACTGCGTATAACAAGGTCGACTTTCCTTGTTATAGTGACTTGGTCTCCCTTTCTAGCGCCGACATCCCACTGTAGTGGCGGTAGATGCCCGGAGATACTGGCATTTGTCACTTGTTGTTCAATTTTGAGCAGACTCATGTATTTGCAAGGTCCTATGACAAGCAAACAAAGGCGTATCTCTTTGTTATCCAAGAAGAATACAATTGACTACAAGACAATGTGGAGCGGCAATTTGCAGGCAAGCTTCTTCACTTCTTTTTTTTGGTCAATTTGTTTTGTTTTGTGTATGGCTTCAATTATTTATTGTATGATTTCAGTTGTGCTTCAACGTTTTGGCTTACAACATTAAATAGATATCTGGCTTTGTGATTGATTACAATTTTGGATTCACTATGGTTCAGGTGGGTCATTTTTTCAATGCAAATTGATCTGGTTCAGCTAGTTCAGCTGACGGTAGCTTGGCTTTTTGTTTTCCATTTTTTTTTATTGAAAGGACTCTAAGCAGGTGCAAGTGACGGTAGCTTGTCCTTTTGTTTCCCATTTTTTTATTTAAAGCACTGTAAGCAGGTGCAGCTTACAGTGGCTTGGCTTTTTGATTTTCCAATTTTTTTTAAAGGTCTGAAAGCAGGTGTAGATGATGGTACCTGGGCTTTTTGTTTCCTAATTTTTTTTATTGAAACTAGGTGCAGCTGATGTTACCTTGGCTTCTTCTTTCCCAATTTTTTTAGTTGAAAGCACTTTAAGCTCATGGTAGCTTGGCTTGTCAATTCCCATTTTTTTTGTTTGAAAGCATATTCAGGTAGTTGAGGTATTTCACCTCATGGTGTTTGATTTTTGGTGTCCAATGATGTTTGATTCAAAGCAGGTTCAACTCACGGGGGTTTTCTATATCTCCCATTTTTTTGTGAGTGAAAGGAAGTTCACTTGCTTCAGCTGGTTCCCCTCACGGCTTTTGTTATTTCTATTTCCAGTATTCCTTTATGCAATGCAAGCACTACAAGGGAAAATATGTCCTAAATGACAAAAAATTGACATAATTTTGTCAACTATCCCGTCAATTAGGACTACCTAATTCGGACACTTAGTTGACAGACTTGTGTCAATTAGGATATTGAATTGACAAGGTTTTGACAAAGTTTTGACAGAGTTTTATCAACCTGGTTGTCATCTAGGACCAAAATCTAGTCTCTCCTAGTATACTATAATCAATCATGTATCCTGTGGTTCAGCCACCAACAAATGCATGTTGACAATATTTACTTCCAAACATGACAAGATAGTGTCTACTAGAAAATCCTTACAATACTAGAAAAATTCATTACAATTACAAAAGGAAGCAATTTCAGCATTGCTACTAGCTCTCTACTTCTAGAATGGTTAGCAAAAGCATCAAAATTTTCTCATACCAATTCTACAGTCTCTAAGCTAGGTAGTTGTATGTCTAAGGATTTGCTTGTCCCCTTCAAGGTACTCATGATCAATCAGGCTTTCAATTCTCTTCTTCAAATCCTTGCTTTGATTGGAAACTGAAGTTGCAATGTATAACATATGAGTCGGACACAGATCGTAAAGGAAATCCCAAAAATGAGACAACCACAATTTGCATAATCCATTAATTGCACAAGGTCATCTAACAATAAGCCCCAGTTACACAAGAACATCAGACAAACTATGGAAACAAGAAATATGGATCATTCCTCTTACCTCATCATTACACTTGTATAAAATCGCTCTTGGACCAATTTCTTTGTATGATTTATCATCTGACGTCCTGGAATCCACAAGCCAACAGTCAATCTATCAAGAGCCATTGAAGACCAAGGTCAAGCTGAAATTCATACTTGATGCTCCTTAACTACAACATCTAGTTCAAACTTTATACAACAATGCTACTAAATCTCAAAGGAGCTAAATCATTTCAGAAATGAAATGTAAGAATACTAGGTCAGTATACCATATACCAGTCACACACTAATTCTTCATAATTTACATACATTTCCCAATAATGATCATAAGCATTGCAATTGAATGACACCTACATCTGACTTGGTCATGGGAACTACATCATGCGAAAATGTACATTGTGCACCCTGCAAAGAACAGAACCACACAGTTAGCTATCCAGCTAACATTTAAATATTGAAGGCTCCTAATATGCATTTGAAGATAGAATTGAAACTAAGAATCAACAAACTAAGGTTTCAAGCTGACTACATAGAGGAATGTAAATAAAGAGGGTGATGTAAAATACCAATGTGCACCACCCTTTTATATAAAACTTGCAAAGGGGAATTTTGGGTTAAAAGGTGGTGATTGGAATTTGCAGACATCTGATACCCAGCTCCTTCCTTTCTCAGTATGCTTTCTCCGGAAGGCCACCTTCTTTTTCAATTTTCTCTCAGCCGAAATAGGAGCATGGATTTTTTTCTTCCCATCCTTGTAGCTATTCATTTGTATTAGACTCACAATGACTTTTAGTTAGTACCATCAAATTAGAACTGAAAAAACTCAGAGAACAAAGGGAATAAATAAATAAAATGAGCAACAGCAAGACCAACAACAATCCACTTCTGCTCTTGACCCATCGGAATATCCTTTATGTATGGAAGACCTAGAGTTTTACTTCACCGTGACATACTAAGGTTGATGTCACATGTCAAACAGTAGAAATCTGAGAACTAGCATAAGTGATTCATGAATGCTGCAAACTGTGTATGGTATTGACATAGTCCGCAAAAACATTGACAATCATCATGCAAGAAGTATATTTCTGCCCTTATTGTTGAAATGACCAAACAAGAAAAACTATATCATACTTTGCAGCTTGTAATTTGCTCATCCCCAACATTGGTAGTCCACAAGCCAACTTCCTCCTCGACCAACTATGGCAGTAGTCCGCAATTACCCTGCCACAAGTACCACATTCAACACAGTAAATTACAATCGCACACAAGCTTCTTCATTAATTACTGTCACAACTTTTGAGTTGTTTTAAATGGCAGATTTTCATTGAACTCGTTGCAATTTCTGTCTTCCAACTGAAACTGAAATCTTAGATCTCTGTCAAACGTGCAATCGTGCATTTTGTTAATTTGGTAATTTTCAGGCTGTGCATCCTAACAGGTAAATGTATACAAGTAAATCTATACAAGTTCTAATTTTTAGGGCTTTGTGCAGATGTATGTCACAATTTGACAAATGTAATCAACCAAATTGATCTGAGAATACTTTTCTGAGAAAACTAGGACCGGTATACATCTCGGGTGATTGAAACAGGGCCATCACCGATTGATGTGGACCCACAGTATGTTGGCTACAGTGGTGTATGTATTTCAGGGTGCCAAAACTGTGCTCTTTCTAGGGCCCAGAGCTTTGAAAACTAGGACCAATAGAGATCTGAGGTGCTTGAAATTAACTGTACCACATCACAGACTGAATCCATCCACCATTTTAAGTAATACGAGGTTAATAACAGCATACAAATCTCGTGTACTCCACCGTTATGAAGATTAAGAAAAAGGGTAAAAACAAAGGAGTACCTGAAGCACAATGGAGCACAGGACGAGTCCACGAGCTCGAGAAACGTTGATTGCGCCACGTCCATCCTTAGTCTCTCCAAAGCTCCAAACAATTGGCTCCGAAAGTGGGCGTGAGACCAACACATCATCTCTACCATGGTCTCCTGCAGCAAGTTTAAATGCACCCGTCTAATTTTCCAAGGAAACTCCTTGTCTTTGCAATGTCATTGGTCTTGCTGATTTTCTTATCAATTTCCAATGGGTGTAGCATTGTGGCCATTGTCTTCTGAGCCAAACGGGGACCTAAGGAAAGATTTATTGTGGCCTTCGCCATCTCGGTGCACCTCTGCTGTAAGCCCTTCTTGCAATGATGCAGATTCTTCACGTGCTGGATGGAGTGCTCCACTATGGTAAGCCTGTCTCGCTTTGGAAACACAAAGACCAACAAGAATTGCATGCTTAGCTTAATTTATCAATCCCATGCTATATACCATCGTTTGTCTAGCTGATAGTGAATTGGTGATAGATCAAAACTTGATCAATCTACAGTGACGTCTTAATATTGCACAGTTCTGAACTTCTGATCTAACACTACCAAAACACATTATGGAAATTGACTACAAAACAAGAGACCTCATCCGGTGTACAAAATGCTCACACAGGGTAGATGGTCCCACAAAGGGGAAGTTTTAATAAAATGGCGGTATTTTATACACCATTTTCCATTCATTTCCTTCATTCAACGTCAATTTTGTTAAATTGGCATATTTCCACAAACTTGGCATTTTTACCTTTAGACCGTGCCTGAAATCTATACCAATCCTAGACTTTAGAGCTTTGTGCAAAAAAATCACAATTTCTTGGCACCCAGAATCTAGTCAATTTAACGAAATAGTGCATTAATTTTGCACCCTTCCCCTTTTAGCGAACATGAGGTTGTAGCCCTTACTTAGGTAACGTGAACTGAATGTACAGCTTTAATGATTGACACATACATTCTTTATGTGGGCAGAACTCTACTATATTGGCGTCCATAGTAGGCTTAAAACTTTGTTACAACGTACTAGGACTAGCACAGTTTGGACCAGCCTAACCAATACAGACCAGAGTACTTTCAGTTGTCAAACTAATGGTCCACAACCTCAAACCTCAGATCATTATTTGTCATAGCTTTTAGAATCCTCGGCACTTTGCACTCCAAAGATTTGGCACTTTGAATTTCAAAAATATGACTAGCATGCATGGTCATTAAATCTAAACGAAAAGAAGCAAAAGTATGATGAATCAGTTACCTTGGGTCCTGGAAGTAACAACAACTCCAGCGTCAGAAACTTGCTCGTCATGTCGTCTCTTTGTAACCGTTCTCTAATGATATGCCCAGCTTGACCAGGTACTTGTTTCGACTTTCCAATACGACACTCTTGCTCAGACAACACGTCCTCCGCCTTCAGAGGCAGACGAGGCTGGGAGCTAATACTGCTGGCAGAAATATTAGTAAGGGAACAAGACGAACTTGCACAGGTAGAAAACTCCCTGGGGATACGAGCTCGACTCTTAGGAGCTCCACCGTAGACGAAGCTTCGTTGTGATGCCAAGGCATCATGTTGCCATTGGAATGAAGCTCTATTAAACTGGTCAGTTTGCAACTGGTCCACATTCCAAAACTATTGAGGTGGAGGAGCAAAGGCTCCCATTGATGCTGGTAGTGGTCTTTCTCCGATTGGAAACTGCTTTGTTTGAACAGGGTTTTGAATGTGAGAGCCGTAATTTAGAATCTGGTGGAAACTATTTTCAGGGAGCCGCCTAGGCTCGAGCTCCACGGAACCGGTGTTGGTGGCTGGTTAAAGAATAGCTTCACCAGGGAAGAAATGAAAGGGCTGGTAAGGAGCTGGAATTGAGAAGCAACCATTGTAAACAGTATGTTGCAGATTCTTGTGAACCGCAACTTGTTCTCCATCAAATCTTTAAGGAAATTTGCAGACTTGGTGATGCAAGGTGCCTTCTGCCGTTTCTAACACCCCTTTGAAGTCCAGTGAAACACTACTGCAACGCGTGCATGTCGGCGCTAAAGAGGTCATCCTCCATGATTCAATTGTGTATAAAGGCATCACATGCACTAAGGATCGACTTCAAGCAATGAAACCAATTGGCAATGGATGCAAAATAATTCCAAGATTAGCTCAAATTTGCAAGTTAATCCTCCAACTTGATCAAATTTGCAAGTAGTCTTCAGATATGCGTCGACTCAAAAACTGCCAGATTATTTAAGCCAGCGTAAATTAACCAGCAAAATCATTTTTTCACCTGAACGCGTACAAGTTGCGTCATCAGATTACCGAACATCAAAAGACTAGAAGCACTTGCAGTGAAGAACAAAAAACTGCATAATAATATACTGGCCCAGGGTGCATATGCAAAAGGCAAACCACAAACCAAATATGCCTCTCTAAAACAGACACTTGGGATGACAGACACCTTGAATATTGCAGTGTCAAAACAAGTGAAGTATTGTACAAGTCCACAAACACCGATGAACCTTTTTATTCCTTGTCTTTTATTGCATCTCTCCAGCAGACTGAACCTTTTTCTTCACAGACTGAACCTTTCTCTTCAGCATGAGGGCCAAATGATCTGGAAAAAAAATTCCTCATAAACCCTTACTTCTAAATACCAAGAAGCAGGAAACGAAAGAGGAGCAATAGAGGTAAAATAAGCAAAACTTACCGCAAGAACGTCTCCCGACTTCAGAGGATGTTTGTTTGATGAAAGATCAATAATTTTAAAACAACAAATTTTGGTTTGTTAGGACGTAATGAAACAAGTAACAACACTCAGATTCAAAAAGGCAGAGAAATCGATGAATAAAACATATTAACATGGTGTCTCTTGTCAACACAGCCGAGATGTCTAAATATGACAAACAACTGAAATTTCTCGTTTGGAGTGAAACCAGCCATATAACCTAGTACAAGCGCTTGTTTTCAAGAAACCTGATAGATTTTGAAGGAAAAAGAATGTTCCCGTGCCAGTGACTAGTGAGTTGCAGTGTTTGCATTGCTGCGACGAGACACAAATGAGGTTTGTTGGAGGTTTTTCTAAAGAGGTGTAGTATTGGTGTCATGCATGTAATCTGCGTGCTAGAGGTGGAAATGCTTCATTGGACAGTGACCACTCACCAGAGTTGTGAGAGGGGGCAGATTGGTCGCCTTTCAGGACGCGCAGGATGCACAATGCAAGAGGCTTTACTGGGCATCCTGCTTCACTTCGCCCGCAACTCCAATGATGCCATCCTCAACAGCATGCGTGAACTTCATCTCTTCATGCTCTTCAATCTCGGAGAAGCTCATGGTGCACTGGACGCCCTTGCCGAAAGAGAGGTTTGGGCTAGGGTTACAACTCCTCTAAAACAAGCGCAACTCTTCATGCCTCGCAATAACAACGCACTCGTCCCTATGTGGCACATTCCTTGGATTGTGCTTGTTCCCATCCAAGCTCATCTGCCACCTTTCAGAGAACTGCGACGCGCACGGTGGCGTTTGAAACCCTAACGCTTCCTTTTGTTCTGTGCACACAATACTTGCATAGTATTTTGCAGACTTCATATCTATTACATAGATCACTTAGGATTTAGCGCCAAAGAAATTAAAACCCTACATAATATGCTACCGGGTGCACAAGCCACGAAAGACATCGAAAAGCATAACAAAATCTTCAAAATTTATGAAGAAATCAAAAGTGGGAAGAAAACGTCTAACCTAACCCCAGTTCAACACCTTAAAATTATGAAACGTAGATATGTCCAAGAGTGTTGTGGCGGAGTCGCCTACGCCTTCTAGAAGAGACAAAAATGATAGAGAGGAGAAGGCGGCCGCCAGTTCTCCGCGTGGACGGAAAATAACAAAAATGTCCTAATGACAGAAATCGCAGGGCCACAAAGCCTGCTTGTTGATTTGGACAAATCTTTGTCAATTTTTTGTCATACAGGATGCCATTTCCTTGTAGTGAGGTTTAGCTCATGGAGTTGGTTTGGATGTTTGAAGTGCTTAACTATTGTTTGAAGTTTCAACCGCTTAAATGTTTGCAATGCTTAAGTGTTCGAAGTGCTTAACCACTAAAGGCCCAAGGTCTTTTTTTTGCCAAAAAACACCGAATACTGCCATTTTTATAGCAAAGAGTAAAAAAAATGAAAAATGTTTTTCTTGCACATCTAATCGTAGGATCTGACACCCAACTAGTATGAGAATGTGTGCAAAAAATTTCAAAATTTTTGACCGCACAGATAGCAAGATATCTATGCTCAAAGTAAAAAAAACAAATTTTCCAATACATTGCAGGACTAGATTTTATGACTTTGAACATTTTTAACTTAAATTTTTTGCATTATAGAGTTTTGAGCTTCAAATCTTTATAGTGGAGAATTGAGTTGAGAATCTAGGGGGGAAAATGAAGAACTCAAAAAACTTAATTTTCACTCTTAAAAAATTGTTAAGTAGAAGTAGATATGAGGTTGAAGGAAAATCTAAAATATTCATATTTTTAAGATGGAATTAAAATACACTAATTCCAATGGTGAGATTTTTCTAGCAAGCAAACTAAACCATGTGAAACTTTTTTTTTGAAAAATTGCAAAAGTTACATTCTGAAATGAATATTACAAGTTATTTTTCAAAAAGATGCTCTAATTGCCCAAAAAATAAGATTGTCCTTAAAAATCCAAATGAAATGAATAAAAGCTCTCCAAATAGACAAAAATATAATATATAAGAAAAAAAAATTAAAATTAAAAAATTAAAATTTTTGCAAAATTTTTTTTACTGCCTCCTCTCCCATGTTTTGAGCTTATTTGGACATAACTTTTTTTCCCGGGCACCGATTGAAAAAAAAATCATATTCCCAAGAAGCTTAGCAGTTTTTCTATCTTCCCAAAAGTTTCAAAAAATCACTACAAAAATTCAGTCCATAGGTACCTACCCGAACTCCCATTTGTCCCCTGAAGGGTCAATGGGCCTTTAGGGATGACCTATATTTCTCACATCTGAAGCACTTAGTAGTTTAAGTGCGTGAATTTGCTTTGTTGCTTGAGTTTGTGATCTGATACTACTCTATTTGAACTTGCGCAGAGGTTGCTCAATGCCTTAGTGATGAGCTTGATTGCAGGTTCCCACAGCAAGAGCTCCTGGATGCATTCGGAATCATATATTTGCAATTCTGGCGACTAGACGGAGTTGATGCTAGTATCGACCATCACTTGGCGGTGCTTAAAGAGTTTTTTTTGCAAGAGCAAGAGCAGTTAACAAAGGACAGTCCTATAGTGTTTTAAAAATGTTAAATCAACGTCCAACTTGGACAATCAGTAGGGCCTCTTCAAAGTGACAATGAAGGCAAATGCAAAGGCAGCATTGCGCGCCCTTCCACCAAAATCTCGTCATAAAATTGTGGCACAAACTCTTCCAATTAAGTCATTTGAGTAAGCTGATTTTAGAATATTTTGCAACTTGTTGAGATAGGATGTTGCTTGGTTCTTGATTCAGTGGAGGATGAGAGATGTTTCTCTACTCTTAAGTTTCTCAAATCTTGCCAAAGAAATAGGTAAGGGAATCATTTGCCCATTGTTGTGCGGATGTTTGGCCAAAAATACTTTACACTTGAGAATTTTCCTTACAAGGAAGCCACTGAACCATAGAAAAAAGCAGTAAAGGTAGGCTGGTAAAGGATGTCTAAAGTAGGAGCAATGGAACCAGTATCTTCAATTCCTCACCTATACAAAATTTTGCCTAAGTTTTCATGAGGTTAGGCATGCCTTGCAATTCAAGTTTCTTTTACTGAAGATTCAGTGGAACTTGCTGCCAGAGCTGCTGCTGCACATGGAGGATGACATGAACGGAGACCACAGAGTGGAGGTGTAAAATTGCAGCGACTGGAGATTTGGAGTTGCCTTGGCTTTGTACACAACTGTTTGTTACTTTTTTCCTAACCCTTTAATGTGTCTTGTTTGTGTTGTGTTGTGCAGTTGTGCAGATCACTAAAAGTGCATTTGGATAGTCTAAAAGGTTCAAATCCCTTGTTAGTGGCATGAATTTCTTTTATGGGACTTGGAAATAAAAATATTGGACAATTCTATTGGAATACAATGAAATTGTAAACACTTGTTTTGCCCTATGAAAATAAATGCTATTGTATACCATGTTTGTTTTCCACTTTAGCAAATTGTGTGCATCTTGAATCATAGAAAATAGCCATTATATATTATGTTTGTTTTCCAACTTAGCAATTGTAGGCACCTTGAATCACAAAAAATAGCTTTATGTTTGCACCCAATCATCCACATGTCGCACCATAAACTCTACCAACAAAAGAAATGACTGTAAAATTCCACATTTTGAAATCCACTTTATCTGATTGTTTCCACCAAATAATTGTTCTCTATGTTGCAAAAATAGCTCTTTCCTAGGGCTCGGCTATAGCCTCCTAACGAAATAAGGCAAAAAGATTCTGGAAATGCTGAAAGTGAGTGGTTAATCCCTAAAGAACCAAGTGTCTGTTCAACATACGCAAGAAATCTCGGGTAGGTTCCTATGAAGTCATTTTTGGTCGGATGTTTATGAAATTTAGAAACAATGTGTAAACATGTACTTTCTTGGTGAAAAAACAATTCTTTTTCTGATCCGGTGCATAGATAAAAAGTTTTTCTACCTTGAGTTTTAAGGCAGCTTGGGCAATTTAAGAATCTTTTGAGAATCTTTTGCAAAAAGCTCATCATCTTTTGAAATTCGGCATGTTTGTAACTAATAAAATATGGCATACAATTATCCAAAAAAAAAATTAGTTCTCAAATCACATTCTAAGAGGAGTCAAACTTTGTTATCTATATTGGGGCGGTTTCAAAAAAAAACATTTTCTTCTAAATTCAAGTCCTATTATCTTGCAATTTGTGAAGTCAAAATTCTTGAACTTTTTTCCACATATTCCAAATGTTTGTCTCTAATTTTCACCTTTTGGATATCCAATAAGAAGTTTCCTCATTGCACAAGAAATCATCAAAAAATGACTAGTGTGTTGCCAATTCAATTAACCTCCTTGCATTGCAGGGTGATTTAGTGTAAGCTAGACATCTCAATTGCTTCTAAAAATTTTCATGAGTGAAGTTAACATCATATACTTATGAATGATCAAGATCCTAATTTTTGTGTAGAGCAAAAATTTTACTCCAAGAGGGCCCGAAGTCTGCTGACCTTGTTTCACAAAAATGAAAAAAGTTTTTTTTTCTCGCTTCAAACGTTATAATCTTTCAATCTGCACGGTCAAGTGGGCTAAATTTTTTTCCACACTCTAGTAAAATACTTTATTTCAATTTTGTATGGTTGAAGTTTCAAAAAAAAGTTTCAATTTTCATTTTTGAAAATCAAACCAAAAAGCCGCAATTTTTGACAATGTCTCCCTGACTGAAAAAACCCTCGGTCCTTTTAGGGGTTAATGTTTTTTTTTAAGAAGAAAGTTTTCTAGAAGGTGCGACACAGAGTGTACTTTATTTCCATGCTTCATTCGAATCATTCTCTTACAACTAGTCATTATGATTTTGAGGAGGTGCTGGGTGGCCACAACTGTGGCATTTTGGTGCACCTCTGAGGTTCAGCCACGTCATGGATTCAGGGTTCAAAAACAGCCAGTTCATGGATTCAGGGTTTACAAGAACAGCACGCAATCAGCCAGTCTGCCAAAAAAACAGAATCTTACACACAACGGAGACGGAAAGATTTGTCGGACCTTATCCGCTCGAGGCACGCACCTTATCCGCTCCAGTCCGTCCAGCGCTGTTTCCGCCTTTTGCAACGTTGGAGGCCTGGAGCAGCGTTCGGGAAGATTTTGGAGCTCTACCAGTAGATATCCTCCTTCTACAACAATGGTCCGGGTTTTTTTTAGAGGGCACCGGTTTCATCCTTTTAACTCTGAATTTTTCCGGTTTTTTGCCCCACATATCAATTTGTAACCGGCCTATTTCCTTCCAAGTGAAAATTTGAAAAGTGAAAATCCTCTAATGTCAAAAAATTGCCGGTTTACAATCTAAAAAAGACATTACATTCTTGGCAAGAATTGAACTGGCATAGCCTTTCACCAACTGAAAGCCAAGAATCCTCCCAACCCATGCAATATGGAGTTAAGGATGGTCATTGAAAAGGTTGCAAAAATCAAAGTTAGGGTTCAGAATTTTCACCTTCTTCAAAAGGATCCTCTGCTCCCTTTGTTAAATACTTCTCAGGATTAGTAAATAAATATCTAAACTTTCTAGCATTCTTCCATAAGATGATGGCATCCATTAAAATGGGTTCAAAGTCTTGGGCTGGTCCTTCCATGTTCACACGCATGACACTATCCAAATGTGTTGTTGTCATGCGATTTCGGGTAGTGCGAGAGGCGGCCAGGCGAGAGCGGAGGAGGGCAATGGCCAGCGGGGCGGCAGGTAGGTCGGGCAGGTTTAGGGTTTTTTTGTTTTTTTTACTTTTAGTTATTAAAAAAAATTTCAAACGGCCCTCCCGCCCCTCTTCCTCGGGTGCTCCCCTACGGCCAGCTGGCCCTGTCCCCAGCTGGTCCCACTGACCCCCTTATGCAATACCCGGCCTCTTTATCTCAATACCCAACGTATCCTAACCCCAGATATGTGCCACTTACGGTACATGTATAGCAGCTAAAATCCTCCTTTTTACAAAACAAACCGATTAAAATCCACCCTATTATAAATTGAGGCGGGTAAATTATCCCCCAAATTTTTATGTACACCGGTTGATTGCCTATCTTATCAATTTTTCCTCCAGTTTTCCATCCTTCACTTTCAAAGCTCAACCGGTTTTTTGACCATTTCAACCGGCTAACTTTGTATTAGCCGCCGGTTCTTCCCGGACATTGGCCTGGAGGTCTGGTTCTGGACCCTCCAGGCCCCCATGGAAATGGGTCCTAACAGTGTACCTCGAGCGGATAAGGTCCGACAAATCTTTCCGTCTCCGTTGTGTGTAAGATTCTGTTTTTTTGGCAGACTGGCTGATTGCGTGCTGTTCTTGTAAACCCTGAATCCATGAACTGGCTGTTTTTGAACCCTGAATCCATGACGTGGCTGAACCTCAGAGGTGCACCAAAATGCCACAGTTGTGGCCACCCAGCACCTCCTCAAAATCATTAGGATTGAAGCAGCTCAGTTGCAAGAGAATGATTCGAGTGGGAGCATGGAAATACAGTAACTTATTACAGTACTGTACACTCTGTCTGTGTCGCACTCACCTTCTAGAGAACTTTCTTATCAATAAAAACATTAACCACTCACTTCAATCAGTCGTGGACTGAAAGTTTCTCAAATCTTTTTTTTTTTTCCTTCTAATGCAATGGCTCGTTCCATTTGTTAAGAAGAAGAAAAAAAAAAAAAAATCCTCAAAGCACCAAAATAGACACCTTGATGTTTACAAAATTATGAAAACGTGTGAACGTCCCTCTCAAAATTTCAAATGCGTTTTGTGAGGTTGATAAGTATGAAGAGCTCTCACATTGGAGTACCAATATTGGATGCAAATTGGAGTGAAATGTGGAGTGGTAACTATGCTTTGCCAAGATCACTATAATTTTTATCTTTTTGCTAACTTTTGAAGTAGTTTATTTTCTTTGCCAAATACTAAATTTGAATTTTCTTGTACTTATTCAAAGTACTTTTGAATGTGCTTCCAAAGATAGATATTTCAAGTTCTAATTAAGGTAAAAGACCCCATTGAGGTCAGAATTAGGAGTGTGCCTACATGCCATTGCTGAAATTTTTCAAATTTTTCCCCACACAAAGATAAGTGTGAGAGATAGTGAGGGCATTTAAAATTATATTTTTTGGACTAAGTATGAATTAGTTCTGAATTTTTGAAGTGATCAACCCATAGGAGTCTGTAGGCTACTTCATAACCAACAAAATTTGAATCCAATATGGTCATCTTCCTACCCAATGTAGTCACAACATTTTCAAACATGGAAGACCTAAAAAGTCAATTTTTACAAAGAATTTTACACTGAAAAGTTGGAAGTACCTATTGAGGTCACTAATTACTCCATAACTACCATGTAAGGCATTGATTGTGGTCTAAAAAACCACAATGGGATCATTAGGTGTCCATCATGGGTCATTTGACCGCAATGGGGTCATTTACCTTACAAAGCTATGAAAAATTAGACCGGTAACTATTTGGCGGCAACAACCTCAGAACGGGTTCAGAATTTCTAGCCAAATGTTCATTTTTGGAAGATTTTTTTTTAAATTTACACGGAGGGCATGAAAAAATTAAGCAGAAACTGAGCAGAATTTAGGGGATCGCTGTTTGGCGGGGCAAATTCCGGAGTCTATTGAGAATGCCCTAACATCAGTTCTGACGATGGGCAACGTCCTAGTTGTTCACTCTTTTCCCCCATCCCCCACGATTGGAGGATGTGGCCTGCAAAGTCTTCCACTTTACACTTTTAGTTGAATCGGGAATGATAAAAAATGGGGAATGGAGATGATGTTAGGTGATGAAATTTTCTATTTCATTTCAACATGAAGTGATCCAAAACAGTTGCGGCCTTGGCACAATGGTACGGTAATTTTCCGGTAATGGTTCTTATGCGCAATCCGCGAGGGTTTTTAAGAGGAAGGAATATGGAATCATTTTCGTTTCGAGACGGACGCTCGAGCACGCATGACTTGCGGTACTTTCAAGCGGCGGCTGAGCAGCCTGCTCCAGCATAAGTTCCCTGCCCGGGTTCCCTGGCACCATTGCAGATGCACAACAGCTTTCGGAAGGCTGATTCCAGCAATTTGGTTCGAAGCTTGTTTGTTGGGTTCTTCATTAGCCTGGCTAATTGATTAGTTCCCTCTTCTTCTGCTATTCTGCATCATATATCCACCACAGGAGCATGAGTTCTACCATCACCTCATCAGTCTGTGATGTACGTTGTAGGTAAGAGGTTCTCTTCAATTCAATCAGCCTCGTGCATGACTTTTAAGTATATCTAGGATCATCCTGGATGGCAATCTTGTAGGAAGACTTGTTGTAATTTCTTCCCTTCAATCCAGTCTGCCTTTTCCTGTTTTATGGTCAATTTCATGCTCGCATATATACGTCGTGTCTAGCCATATTCCACTGAGGTGAGGTGGTGCTTACGAGTTCTCATGGCAGAACAGAAGTCAGAGCGATAAAATGATTGGCTATAGTTTGTTAGAATTATTGCACCGTGATTTGCGTAGTAAACTTCATCACAAGCCCATATGTTGAAAGTGGATGGTTCCATGTTGTGACATACATATGCCTAAGCCAATTTCAAGGAAATTGGCAAATTTCCGATGGAAGAATGAGATGCTCAAGCAGTTTTTCCTTTCAAGACTAGAATCAGTGTCCATTTCAGTTTGGTATGTTAATTGTGCAGTCTGCGATTTTAGCTGAAAATTGCCAATTTAATGGAGAATTCTTTGTCTGGTATTGCATGTATTGTGGCAGGGATCGATCGTTTGCGTGAATGAAAAATTGGACTTAACAATGGAGGATGCACTGAGCTCAGCTTTTATACCATCCAGAAGAAACAAGTTTCTAAAATACATTTTGGAGACTCGGCTTCCTGGAGTTCATTTCAATCTTGACGATGATGTAGGCCCCTCTAATGCCACCACGTCACCCCAATGTTATGACCCCATGGTTCCAGGATCTCTGCAGAATTTGGAAGGTTGGGTTTCTGATAAGCCTGCCATGAAGATTCCAGCAGAAGGTATGCTAATCAAGGGTAGTTGCAAACATGACACAAATGAAACTAACTTAGCAGAACTCATTTTCAGCCTTTCAAAAATAGTGAAGTCGTTCTGTTGAGATCGAGCTCTGAGCTTCAGCAAATTGACATTGTTTCCTGAACTGTAATGGTTGCTAGGTTTACAAGGAGGTTCATCCAGGAGTGAAGAAGAAATTTTTGGTGAGCCTGCTGCTGCTGCTAAAGGACTTTCCCACTCGCATTGTCTCGAGTTTTTGGGCAGAAATGGACAAAAATTTCTGATAAAAAATCTCAATGACAAAGAGAGGGTTTGCAGCGTGTTACTGGAGATGGCTGAAGATGTGAGGGTGCTTCCACCAGGGAATGAGCCGTTACCGTGGGATATTTTGAACATGTCTCTGTGGAAGGATTCTTTGTGCGAACTCATTAAAGAAATGAAGACCGTGGAAGGGAATTGTTGTGCTACACTGATCGGGAACTCGGGAGTGTATGTGCTCACCGCATCGCCATACTCTGCATTTCTGAGAGCGCTGGCTATGGAAATTGCTGATCGAGGTTGCTGAGAAGAGCATGTTCCATCGACTGTTACAGTAGTAGTTCACCACTACGTTTGCGGGGGCAGCCACTGCCAGGCTGCCGGGCGTTGTCTTTTACACTAAGATCGAGGTCCTCAAAACCTAGCTTGCTTAAAACGTTGTTACTGATTTAGCGACATGTAGGGCGCTGTTTTCGGCAACATTTGCATCTTGCATAGGGAACGTCTGCTCCCATCTTGTATGGGATGCTCCCAATAAATATTCTGCTCCTCAAGCAGATTCCAATAGAATTGTTCATAGAAAAGGTAATTCTAGTATAATTTATTATTATTTAATCGTTTATCATGTGATAAATTATTTTGTATATACAATATCATATATTGCCAACAGTGTTCTATATGGTATATTAGTGCCATGCACATAAATGTATATTACACTTATAATATAGTACTTTGTGAATTGAAGACTGGAATTTTATTCAACCTATATATCTTCTCTTTCCCTCTACCTTCACTAAGATTATGGTTCACTTGGGAATAATATGAAAACAATATTGAGAAACTTCTTGAGGGAAGCTTTTGTCAATGTTAAGCTCCACCTCTTTTGGTGTAGAGTCAATAAAATAAGGTAGAGCCACCCATAACCAACCAAATAAGCAATTCCAACATGATTTGGAGTAGTGCAAGGTTAAACAAATATTTTGAGAGGTGCATTGATAGAAATGATGGGTTTGCAAATTTTTTGGTAATTCCACCGCTTAAACGGAAATTAATATGAATTTTGGGAGGCAAAAAGTGCTCCAAACCCATGGCCAATGAATAGACTCTTCCAATTCCGATAATTCAAGAATTTTTTTCCTACTCATTATTTCCTACTTTCTTTCTCACAACTTGGGACTTTGTGTCATGATTTTATTAGTTCCAACCTTTAAAAAAAAAAAAAAAGACAGTCTAAGCTTCAAAAAATGTGGTTCAGCCTTGGTCGGAAATAATTGTACTTGTAAAGTGGGTATGCGTCATTGGTTGGTTATATGTGGCTCTACCTTATATCTTTTTTATTTTTGATTCTTCCAAACATTATAGAAAATCTAGACTTTGTAGAGGGCTGTTAGGGTTTTGGCAAATGTGCAAATACAGTGAATATAATAACAATAATAATTTTTTTATAAAATATAAGTATATATATTTTTAAAATAATAAAAAGTCATTCTTTTATCAGAATTCTGACGGGGCACCTTGGCCGACTGCTCACCTTACAAATTGTGTGACAGCCTTTTTGGACTGATATTTTTCCTAAATGCAAATTTTCATGCATCCATTTTGGCCATGTAGAAGGCTAAAATTTTCTTTAATCCCTAAAGTCCCAGTGTCCCCTCAGGGGATAAAATAGATTTTGGACAGGCTCCTATGGGCTCAATATTTATAGTCATTTTTTGAATTTTTTTGTGAAGATAGAAAATCACATTAGCTTTCCAAAAATGTAATTTTTATTTCAATTGGTGCTTGGTAACAAAAGTTATGGCAGAAAACTATAAATTTTAGTTTGGCAGGCAGAAAAAACAACTCACAACAACTTAAAATTAAAAATTTTAAAAATTTGTTTCATATAGATTTTATTTTCATCTACATGGAAAGCTTGTATTCATTCCATTTGGATTTGTTATGCAAAAGTTATGGACAATCTTATTTTTTGGGCAATTAGAACATCTTCTTGAAAAAATAACTTGTAGCATTCATTTCTGAACTCAATTTTGACAATTTAAAAAAAAAAAGTTTTACAAAGTTAAGATTTTTTGCTAGAACAATCTCACCATTGAGATTAATATATTTCAACCCTATCTTAGAGCTATTAATGATTTCATTTTTCCTTCAATCTTGAACCTACTTCTACTCACAAATTTTTAATGAGTAAAAACTAAGTGTTTCTTTTTAGAATTTTTTTTTCTAAGAATCTCAACTCAATTCTTCATTATATAAAAATAGAAATTCAAAATCATTAGAGCAAAAATTTTAAGTTAAAAAGGTTCAAAGCCGAAAAATATAGTTGAACAAGGTGCAAAAAAACTTGATTCTTTCACTTTAAATGCAAGTATCTTGTAATCTACACGGTAAAAGTTTCTAAAATTTCTTCGACACATTCTTATACTAGTGCAATATAAGATTCTATGGTGAAATATGCAAAAAATACATTAGATTTTTTTTTTTGCTCTTTGCTATAGAAATGGCATTTTTGAGTGGTTTTGGATGGAAAAACGGCCTTGGGAATTTAGGGATTAATGGACACTCTAACCTCTTTAATTACAGTTTGTAATTGCTCATTACATGTGTATTTACTTCTCTACTTCCATTGGAGGCATAACATTACCAACAACGCTAGCATGTGAGCTCTAGAAACGTGAGCCTACAAACCTCTAGCTTAGATTTAGTGAGCTTAGAATTTGGGAACTAAAAAAAATGAGATTTCAGTTTTTGTACGTAATCGCCCCCTTTTTTCAATAATAATGTTTAATACAACATCCGGATTAGCTAATCAATTTTTAATATCTTGAATAAAAATTTAAAAAATTCAAAAGTACTGAAAATGACTACAAATACTTGACCAAAATCTCATTTGTCCTTTGAAGGGACAAATGGTCCTTTAGGCGGGTTCAAAGGACACCACAACAACATTTGTATAGCACAACAGTAATCCAATGATAACTAGAAGAAACCTGCGTTTTAGGTGGCATTTTGTGATTTTTTCAAAAAATTTACATAATTCTTAGATCATTGCATTCTTACTTAGTCTCAATTATGCATACTAAGTTTCAACTTCAAAAAATCAAAACTCCATTTTTGGTGAATTTTTAAAATCAATTTTTGTGATTTTACATAATATTTTATTGAAAACAATTAGTGATGAAATTTTTTAATTTTATTGTAGAGATACTATATATAGGAAATATCCGTACACACATCTTATCTCCAAGAAACATTTAAAAAACAAACACCTAGCTCTCTCTATAAAAAAAATTCAATATTGGTTGGGGTGCCAATATCCGAATTTTGGAAAATAGATATACTTTTATTGTAATTAGATTCTAATACTATTTAGGTTTAAATTTTTTCCACACATTCTAACACTAATTAGGTGTAAGATCCTATGGTTAGATGTTAAAAAAAAATCAAAATTTTTTACTCTCTGCATCGAAATGACAATTTTGAGTATTTTTGGGTAGAAAAAATGGACTTGGTCGTATTGGAGTTAACGTTTTTGTGAATTTCAACCATGAAATTGATGTTTTCATGAATTGCATTGCAACTAATTAAGTGAAAGATTTGAAATGCAATTTTGACTCCAACTTGATAAAAAAATTCAATTAAAAAAAAAATAGAAACTCAAAACCTTTAGTTTTTCATAGTAATACAGAGCTTAGACTTGTAACCCTAGTTTGTTGTTTTTATAATTTTTAAGTTACATAGTAATTTTGGTTTAAACTATGATATTATACAATACCAATGTGCCTTGTGCCATTGCTACAACTAAAATAAGAATAAAAATATTCTTCTAATTCTTTAATCCATTGGAACTTTGAAATTCACAAATTTTCACAATGTAGTTTGGAAGGTTGCGTTCATAGTACAAATATGAAGCTATATGTACATAGGGATCTAAAGGCTCTAATTTGTGGCATATTCAGATATGCAATGTGAAAGTATAAGATAACTAAATTCAATTAATAATTTGAAAGTCTATAACTTTCACACCACAAGCCCAAATGCCACAAAATTAACCCAAGTAGAATGTTACTATGTACAAAGGAGTGGAAGGTCATTCTTTTGTATTGTTTAGAGATTCAATGTAGAAGTGACGTTTCCAAAATGAAAGATAATGTAATTCAATTTTTTTATATGATATAAAATAAAAAAATTTTAATATCATGGGTTCAAAAGCCGAGAAGTTGGTACAAACACAAAGTTGTATGCACAAAGGAGTGAAAGGGATTTGTTTGGTGGTGTTTGGACATTTGATGTAAAATTTAAGTGTTTTCAGGAATAAAATTTAATTTAATTCAATTTTTTGATTCATTTGAATTTGGAATATCAATAATTTTCACATCATAGGTCCAAATTGCACAAAACAAAGTCCATGCACCCCTCTTTGCAAAGAACTTTCTAGTGCTACAAAATGCAACATTGAGACTCATAGTTAGTTAGATCTGAGCGTATCAAACAGAACAAAAGATATAAAAGAAACAAACAATCTAATTAAAGGTTAAAATGTTTACATAATGCTACCTCTGTCTCACTAAAAGCTCTTGATTTTACCTCTTTTTTTTTTAGTAGTTTTGAGTGCACATTTTAGAAGCTTACTTGGGTTCAATTTTTATCTTGGTTGCATTAAACAGCTACAATGTTCTTCATGGATTGTGGTGATATAAAATTTACACCATTCTGAATTATACATTTTACAACATGGTCAATGAAACTAGTATAAGAAAAACATGAGATAAAAGAAGGAGCTTTTTAGTGGGACAGAGGTAGTATATGTGTATCATGAAATTCTAAGATTTTTGGAGTATAATTTGATATTTGATATGAATTTATTTTTCTCTAAAAAAATTCACAATAATTTAAGAAAAATTCCCAAACAAATTGAAAATTTTATGACTTGTAGTAGACATATGGTTTCATCTCTGAAAAACAAATGCAAACTTTTCCATTTATACGTAGTTGTAATGACAACAAAGAAGGCGATGAATACTGACGCTTGAAATCAAAGGTCATACACCTGACCTTTATTAAGGGTTTAGCTTACTCTTTGCAAGTAACAGTCGAGGCTTCTCAGTTGTGCTTCCCATGTAAAACGCCTTTGATTCTCCACGCACATGAACCGCGATCCCACCTGTGGAGCGCAAGAGGTGAAGACAGAGGATATTTTACGCCGCGAGCGTCGATCCACTTCGGTCAAGCCGTCGGTCAAGCCGTCGGTCAAGCCTGCAATTCGAGAAGGAATTATACTGCGAAGGTCCACGGATTCATCCCTTTCGCTTTTCAGGGGGAGGTAGCTACTAGCTACCACCAAATTCGTTTCACTATAAGAAGGACCTCCCTGCTTCTCTAGTTTCATTTCGCTCTCCAGCTCACAGCTAATCGATCAGATAACTTATCGATAACATCGATCTCTGCAAGTTTCGCATATCGATCTCCGTCGTCTCTGGCCGTCTCTAGTTGTTTCGATGATGGCAAGCACTTGCAAGACGATGCGGCCCCTGGTGGCAATCGTGGCGACGTTCGCTGTAGCGCTTGGGGCTTGTGTAAGGCCAGTTGCTGCGGGGCCTTTTCCCAAGGCCGCCTATGCGGATGCGTTGGACAAGTCCATCCTCTATTTCGACCTCCAACGGTCGGGACCGCTTCCTAACTGGCAACGACTGACATGGAGAGCCAGTTCGGGATTGAACGATGGACACCAAGAAAATGCAAGCATTGCAACGCATGCTTTCAAGTTCACCCTAATGTTGTATTTGGTAGTTTGAATTATTGCGAACACAATAGAGTTTTTGTTGTCAGTGCCTGTGATTAGAATTTCAACGTCCTCCTGTGCAGATGGAAGTTTTATGTGCTGCAAGTCAGTTGTCGAACCTGAGAATCCCGGCCAGAGGCTAGGATTTTCAACTTGGTGTGAAGAATTTAATTACTAGGTGTTTTCTTCTTCTACTGTATTTAATTGGTCCTGTGTATGTTACGGTTGATGATCGGTTTACGAGGATTGACTAGAATTATCAACTCTAGCTTGTGTTTACAGAGTAGAAGTCAATGTTCTCATATTGCTTTGGCTGTGTATAGAAAGTTTATGAGTTGTTAGCGGTCGGAGGTAAGGTCAAAGTAGCTGGAAGTCTATATGCTCTTAAATCTAAAAGAATTAGTTTTTTCTTTTTTTTTTCATTTCTTGTGTCCTAGCGGTTGTTGACCGAGTTGTTCGGCTGTGCAGGTGGATCTTACGGGGGGCTACTACGACGCGGGCGACAATGTGAAATTCGGCTTGCCTTTGGCATTCACCTTGACTGTTCTCTCATGGGGCGTGGTGGAATACGGGGAGCGATTGCGCACAGCTGGGCAGCTTGGAAACTCGCTGAACGCGATCCGATGGGGCACCGATTACCTTCTCAAAGCAAGCAAAGACCCAGATAAGTTATGGGTGCAGGTGAGAACGGCAAGTTAGGGATGCATGCCATCCAAATTCTCAATCTAATTAATGGATGTGAAGGGGTTTCTTTTCTCTGATTTGTGTCGAAAAGTTTACGATCCATCCAAAAGTGAACTAAGTGCTTGGCATGGTCCCGTGCTAAGGATCGGATGCTTGCCATCCAAATTATCCGTGCGGGCATGTGGAGTTTCTTTTATACGAATTGTGCACTAAACTTGATGGTCCATTGAAAAGTGAACTAAGTGCTTGTGCCCGCACGTGCTTGGTTGCGTTTGTGGAATTGGTGACTGCAGGTGGGAAATCCAAACACCGATCATACGTGCTGGCAACGACCTGAAGACATGGATACATCGCGAAACGCCTACAAAGTGGACGTCAGTAGACCCGGCTCCGACGTCGCGGGTGAAACTGCCGCTGCACTTGCTGCTGCCGCCGCCGCTTTTGCCGCCGCCGACCCTTCTTACTCGCGTACTCTGATTACCAGGGCTCAAAGGGTACGTACAGTACTGTGCATCTCACTATTTCCCCCACTTTCGTTCCTGCTTACATCATTAGAGAGATCCCTCCAACCTTCTTTTACAGTGAAATTAATTCAGAGTGTATTAGATTATTATGTGATTCAAGCATACATTTGTAGGATCATCAGTTCGGTTAGTTGTGCGTGACTTGTGGCGTTGAAAATCTTGAGTTTCTTCTTCACGCTGTCTGCTTTAGTGACAATGAAATGTTATTGACTCTTAATTTTGTTATACTGCTTTTTCAGTAATTTTCTATGAAATTTTAAACTTTTGAAAAGTTTTTAGCAATTATATTCTAAGATTGCTCCCTAGTACTGAGCTTTATAATTGTTTAAACATGAAAGCGTTGTGATTTAGCTTCTATTGGGGTTCAAATCCTTTACAGTTGGAATCAATGTGAACTGTGAAGTTGTTCTTGCATCAATTGAGTGATTTCACTTGAGCTCAAATGTTTTGGAATTGTAGTTGCTGAGATGAGAAAACTGGTCCGTTTATCTCGCAAATTTTTGCCATAGTGTACTCGATGTTTCACTGCAGCATTAGATACAAAAGAAATACATTTATTGATGCAAGAAGCTTCAATTCACAATGACATTTTTAGTTAGGTATCCAGATGACCTCATCTCTTGAAATCTTTTTCTTCGACACATCCTGCGCATTTACAAGAATAATATAGAAAACAAACAACCATTCAAGTGAATTGGATATTAATTGATTTCAAGTCAGCAGGCCTCCCCAGTTAATCTGCTATTCTGGGTACTAGGAAAAATATTTCTTTATATTTTTGTACTACGTAATTATATCTAGCTAGGACACATTCGTCTCTTATATAATTCTACACACAGGGAAACTGGGAGGTCGATACCCGAAGGTATCATATTCAACACTGTAACTTCCCCCCCCCCCCCCCCCCCAATCTTACTTAAAATAGAAATTTCAGGGGGGGGGGGAAGTTACATGTTGAAAATAATACCATGTTGAAAATAATACCCCTTGGGTATCAACCTCCCGTTTTCCCTGTGACAGAATATATATGTTAACTCAAGAAATTTAGACAAGGTAAGGAAGCCTCACTTCAATAGCTCCTCTATAACTTCCAGGATTGATACTTGTGAGAATTAGCTTGTTGTTTTACACCATCAGGCGTCAGCTGTATTGATTGACCTACAGGGTTGCTGAAAATTGCGAGAGGAAGTTCACTTTTAAGTTCTCTGTAATCGATGTTGGTTGTCAACCATGCAGGTATTTCAGTTTGCGGATCAGCACAGAGGCAATTACCGTGATGCAGTTACAAATGCAGCCTGTCCCTTCTATTGCTCCGAAAACGGCTACAACGTAAGTCTTCAACAACAATGGATCTTTGTGTCCATTTTGGTTGCAAAGCTTCAGACAGTGTTAGAAGTTAATTAGTGCATACTATCACAAGCTAGCTTAGTCGAAGAAATTGTGGATGTGAGTTAGCGGAAGCGCGTGTTGTGGGACTGCAGGATGAGCTGTTGTGGGGAGCCGCGTGGCTGTACAAAGCAACTGGAGATAATAGGTACCTCAAATACCTCGTTGACAACAGCATGAGAATGGGCGGAGCCATAGCAACTGTTCGCGATTTCAGCTGGGATAGTAAATACGCAGGCTTCCAAGTGCTGCTTGCCAAGGTACGACCACAATAATTCTTAAGATCTCTTGCAATTAATAACATTTATCCATTGGAAACTAAATCTAGCTTTATTAGTTGTGCAATTGCAGCTGTAAGACTTAACAATGTCCTCGCGCTAATTAATCACTAAGTAAATAATCAGATCATTCTTCATCTTGTGCAGTTTGCAATGAAGGGCACGCCGGGTCTTCAAGGTTACAAGGATCGTGCCGAAGACTTCATCTGTTCTGTATTGCCGAAGAGCATCAGTCCCATCTCGAAAGTTGATGTCACTCAAGGTACTGTATAATTTAATAGTTGACGGTGCCATTTGTAACCACCAGTTTCAAGTTCGTATTAATTATTGTGAGGCAGTAATCTCGTACTTTTATAGTTGCAGATGTTTATAAGGCTAATCGATAAACTCTGTGACTCTTTCGGATTTGCAGGAGGGCTGCTACTTTTCAGAAGTGGTGACCGATCCGACCTGCAATTAGTGACAGCAGCTACGCTGCTTCTCACAGTCTACTCCAATTATGTTGCGGACGTGGGTGGGGTGATCAATTGCGGGGGAACTCGTGTAGCCCCGGTACAACTCTTTGAGCAAGCACGAAGACAGGTATACAGTTCATGTCATTGCATAACATTTTACACCAGACTTTCCACTTAGATTTACGTGATGTGCATAACGAGCTAGCTAGTCGAGCAACCCTGACAAAGAATTCCTTGTTCACAACATTTGGTCTAACTAGGACTTAAAAACAAGATTACTCTAACATCTTCTTAATACTGGGCTCATTTCCTCCCGTCTTGAAAACGTGGACAAGACAACGACGTTTCCCCATAAAAATTGACATCCATCTTTAGTGAATGATCGAGATTTAATGGCCCTAGCCTGTGAATGAACCAATCCTAAGGTCATCTTTGTCCAAAAGATATGTATGACCAAAACCTTAAAAAGTCGACCAACACGTATCCAGCACTGAAAAATGTCCAAGCTCCAACCGATCCTTTCAATCGTCACGTGTCCACTGAAAAGAGGATCGGTCCTGGATGGATTTATTCATATATCTCAATATTGGAACAATCAGAAAACTGCCAATTTACTTGGAAGTGCCATTGATCAGAGTTTGTGGAGTGGGTCATTCGAAGGCCGGCTCTTAATTAGTGGATAGATTTGTGGATATATCTCAATATTGGTACGATCAGAAAATTGCCAATTTAATTGCAATTGCCATCAGATTTTGTGGAGTGAGACATTCGATCGATGGTTGACGTACTCTTAATTACTAGATGTTCCGTTGTATGAGTTGAACCGTTTTTGTTCCGTGCAGGTGGATTATATTCTGGGAGTCAATCCGCAAGGCATGTCATACCTGGTGGGCTTTGGAGCCAAGAGCCTTACGCAGGTGCACCACCGAGCAGCGTCCATCCCTGCTGTGAGAGTGAAACCAGACAAGGTGACTTGCCAGCAGAGTTGGGCGTACTTCAACAACGCAGGGCCCAACCCCAACCAAGCCACGGGAGCCATCGTGGCTGGGCCGGACCGCTACGATAACATCGTGGACGTGCGATCCAACCATGAGCAGATGGAGCCGTCCACTTACACCACTGCTTGCATTGTGGGAGTGCTGGCTGTGCTTGCCACTTAGAAGGCTTTTCGGTCACCTTGACGAGCTAGACCCCTCTCATGGTTTTAGAAATAGTGACAAAAAGACTCTGTCACCCTTAGTCATGTCAAGGTTTGAATTAATTGTGAACACATAAACTCGTGTGTCAGGCTATGGATTGAATGCAGTCTCAATCAAAATAAAAACTTCTAAGAGATGTTTGCATTGCCTGAGTGGGTTCCTCCTAATGCCACAAAGACTTTGGAGATGGACTGCCGGACAGTGTACGGCAAATTTCTAATTTGGATCATGCTGGACAAATAACCAAAAGGGATCACTCTTCTCTGTAGCATGCTGCTATTGGGATTGCCTGGAAGACTCAACACAAACATACATCATCACCATGCCTCAATAAGTAATGCCATTTAACCCTAAACTTGAATTCTAAAACTCTAAACCAAGGATTCATGTATTGAAGACAATAAGAGAATCAATCTGTTAATTTCAGCATATATCTCCCATTTTTTCCTTCTCCCATTTTTTCCTTGGTGACATTTATCCCCGACAACAAATTGTTATCAACTTCGATCCAGCTACACCATGCCTGCTTGTGTATCCCTCTTTCTTGCATCGTAATGTGCATCAACGATACCTCCCACTCTCCAGCTGAGGCATAGATTACCAATGTGGCAATGCAAGGGTGCTACGATTTTGACGACACTTTATGATGCTTCAAGGTTCCAAATGCGTTTTTCCCTACAAAGTCGACAACCAATTGTAGGAGTCTGCTTTTGAAAATTTAGAACATATTTTCCAAGCAACAAAAAAACTTAAATTGTATTTACAACATCTTCCACTAAAGTTTAATTGCAAATTTCATTGAATAAAATTTTCACTATGTAGCCATACAAAAGGCACAGAACGCAGATATTGACAATTTAAGGTGCCACAGTTAACTTACCTTAACCGACCCATCTCTGAAAGTTTCATAAAATGGCTCAGTAAATACAAAAAAAAACTAAAACTGTGACAGAGTGAACACAACGGATTAGATGTATGAGGATTGGACACCTTCCACTTGTCAAGTGCTGAACATAAGTGGGAGCCCTGGGCCCATTTGTACCCCGACGCAGTGCAATTAGAGAGGGTTTACTGAGACTTCAAAATTTCAGTCATACAATTCAGATAGCCTTCGCACGTGTTGCAAAAGTAAGAAGAGATGGACACGTACTTTCATCGCTGCGAAATTGAGCCGAAGAAATTCCCTATTCCATCCTGTACACTATATATTTACACTCCAATTTGTTCTACGTACTGAGCAACTAATGACGGTCTGCAGTCAACTTGAGATTCGAAGCCATGCAAGAGTAAGGATTTACAAACTATCTCTCTTCTTATGCCGTCGCAGTTTCTGCAGAGCAATATATATGCTTGAACTAAGAGGTACTTGCCTCTAATTAAGTACTAACGAGTTGATCAGATCTACATGTAAATTTGAGATGTACACATTAATCGAACCAGCTGCGCTTGTACGCCATATTAAACTAAATCTGCCTTGCATGCAGTGTCCATATGCCTTGCATGCTGTCGATCGGTAGCCAACTTGCACAAGCTTAATTTTGCAGAATCGTGGGATGATTCTGATTCTAGGTGTCTGAAGACATCCAACTGACGGGATTACAATCTCCCCAGTGAAATCTCGATCAGACTTTGCAGTGCGTTGCAAGACTTTGCATTTCCGTTGAAAAGTAAGTGGTCCACCTCTAAGTGCGTGGTCCACCGCTATCTAAGTGAGTGATGTGATCAGGTCCAGGTGGAATACCGGCCACATTCTGCTGCTCGATGAAACTTCTCCTACGTACACCATGCGTGAGGACCATGGTGTTTGTTCATATTCCACAACTGGCAAATCCTTCAGTGCCCCTGCCTACAGCGTACACCATATATCATATATGCGTGAGGACCATGGTAATTAATCGTTCATATTCCACTTCACTCGCAATCAAACCCTTCAGTTCTCCTGCCACCTTGTCGTAGTCTTTCATATTATAGACAGGCCACTGTGCTGAAGGTTTCAAATTCTCGATCACATCTCGCTACCTGCACGTGCTGACATCACGTCAGGCCCAAGATGAACAGAAGAACAACAGAATTGTAACACCAAACACACCATTTATTGTAGTGTTTAAGAAATAAACGTGGTCCACCAAAATTACTGTATGTTCAAGGAGGTTGTAAACTACATTGCAGCCTTCAAGGTGACCAACATGCATTTTGAAAAATTGACGGTGGATTCCGCAATATAGCTGGGGAATGATAAGAAACTTACACATGGTGCAGAATAAAAAAGTCTTGGTGAACACGCCGGCATTTCTCGCTCAAGAAAATCCTGTCCCAGGAACGTTCATATCTACGTCTGCAGCAACTTTCACCGCAGCAAGCGGCTACACGCTTCTCAATAGACTTGCTTGCTGTCTGCAATGCTTGGCGATGGCATCCAACTGAGGGGCCCATGATCGATTTTTTGCACAATTGGCATCGTAAACCATGCCTATTGAAAAATTTCACTGACTAAAACTTATTCTTACTCATCATATATATACCTATCGGCTATCGAACGATCTACAGCACTCGTTCTGGCTACACGTAATAAGTCGAATTCATGGCATGGCCAGCTGAAGTCCCAACCATAAAACAATGTGCAGCCGGAGAGCATCGGGAGGATTCCCCCATCTGTCATGGGAGCCGGATGATTCATCGATTTTGCATTGGCATCGGAAACCACGCCAATTGAAAAATTTCACTGACTATAACTCATTGTTACCCATCATATAATCGAACGATCTACAGCCCTCGTTCTGGCTACACTGTACTAGCTAGCTAATAAGTCGAATTCAAAGCATGACCAGTAGTAACAACCATAAAACAAATGTGCAGCCAGAGAGCATCAGGAGGATTCCCCCATCTGTCATGGGAGCCGGATGATTCATTAGAGGCGTCAACCTCATCTCGTCGCCCATGTGAGAAAGTAGATCGAGCAACCAAACGATCTCTACTCCAGTGGCGATTGCCAAAATCTGTACCGGCAAATTGTTGCCGGCGAATGACACCCGATTGCCGCAGAGCTTCGACTATTAAGGCAGCTCCTATCGATCGACAGTGCAATCGGCACGAGATAAAAGTCCAGAGGCTCCATGATTGCGAAGTGGGGAGCAGCTGCAAGCTAGTAAGTACAATCGCAAGCAGTCTTGGCCGGCGACAAACACGAGATGAGGAAAATTCTATCACTTTGCTGATCGAGAGAGAGTGTGTGAGTGAAATGAAGGTGATGGGTTCGTCTTCTTCATATGCGCGCGGCTACAGGGTCCTAACTCATGCTTTCGGAAATCTACAGTCAGAATCGAAGGATCATCCTGATCAGTGTTGTTTTCAGTCTCATTTTGGAGAAGGAGACATTCCAAATTTTCTCTTCAATTCTCATTGATACTTGGGTTGTATTTGGTGAAATCTATATCAAAATTAGGCAATCAATACCTAGGTAAAATTTGGCAACTCGTCTTCAAATACAACAATAATATAGCTACTTTGATCCCTCAAAATGAAATTTTCCTTTACAAAAAATACCCAACATCTTTTGGTTGTTGCCAATTGATGAAAAATTGTGTATAAGAAAATTATTGATCCATGGGTGAATTGATCCTCTCATTTGTATTTTGTTCTTAGAAAATAAGGAAAAATACTAGAATTTTTTATTTGCAACACTTTAAAATTTTATAAATGACATAATTGTGTAAGCTCAAAATTTCACACTTCTGCATGCAATGATATAGAATTAATACTTTGGATTGTAATTATATATATAATAATCAACCATAATCACATTTAACACCTCTTGCAAAAGCAAAATTTTTATTCATTGTATCAATTTGATGAATGATTGGACAAATCAATCTCTTTTTTTGTTTTGAAAGGCAACAGTCTCTTGAAGAAACTCTCTCTCATATTTAAACATTCCTACAAATAGTCCGCAGAGGCAAGCTATACCCATTCTAATGTGCAAGGTTGCAGTTGGAAAGAAGTTTTCAAAATTCAATGTTCGCAAATGATTGTGACAAGTAGGTGATCAAAGCGAAGGTCACTAATATTCCCAATACTCTCCAATTTGGAAGTGCCTTCTACAATGAAAAAGTTTGAGAATGTTTGCAATATTGTCAAACAAAGTGAAGCGAGTAACATACACTATAAGAAATCCCTGTTTTAGATGACATGTCCTAATTTTTTATGACAGATTTTAGGCGATGTCAATGTTGACAACTCAAAATTTTTATGTCAACAAAAATGTACAACGTAACATCAATGTTGACATAAAAACATTGAATTGTCAATCTTGATGTTAAATTGTACATTTTTGTTGACATAAATTTTTTGAGTTGTCAACATTAACATCACCTAAAATCCGTCATAAAAAATTAGGGCTTGTCACCTAAAATAGGGATTTCTTATAGTGATATTTGTATTCCCATAATGATGGATTTAGCCAAGATCAAGCCATTTGATGATGCAACACATACTAGTACTTTATTGAGGTACATGGAAGCCATTGTCAATAAAACCAACTTTGGAATGAATTGCCAATTAAAAATCTCTTATTGTTTGATCACTGCTCGTAGAATTGCTTCATTGATTGCAAGAGTGAGGCTGTAAATGCAATAGTACCCTAATGCAATAGTTGCATTTTTATCACTTCAATCCTTATTATACAAATGGAGTAGCACATAAGCGAAATTTGGGACAAGTGCGACAAACACCAACCCAATAAAGCTAGCAAGTTTCAGTGCTAATAAAGATATGCGCTCTAAATCAACACTATTGATATTTTTTTTGTCTATTGCACTATTAGTAAAACTTTCTTTGGCAAACATTGTAAATGCAATTTCTTCAAAAGGTTGAAATATAAATCGCACCACAAGGCTCCCTATATTATCAACCAATCCATAAATCCCTTGATTATGAGTTGTATCGTAGAGTATAAGCATCCACTTCCCGCTTTCTTGTAGGATCAACTTTAACAATCCCGGCATTAATGTAAATGTAAAACATAATTTGATGAGAGAAATATCTAATTTAAGGGTTTTTTTGAACCCAAAGGAAAATATATTGCATTTGGAATAGACCAATTTGAAGGGAAATATTGTTCTTTGATAGGTGAAAAGAAAGTAGGACCAATAACATAGAAGCAAACAACAACTATATGTAAGTTGTGCATATGCAAATGCTAGTCCACCATTCAGTCCAATGCCTCGAAGGACAAAGATATAGGCAACAACACATTGACTAAATGTGGCCATCCCTTCAATGATTACACGTGAACGCAACCACAACAAATGTTGTGCCAAAATATACAAAGGTTCACAACATAACTCTAAGATTGCTCATGTTCCCAATATAAATGTAGAAGAGTTATAATCAAAAAGGACATGAAGGCCTTGCCACCACATTATGACTGAAAGTATAATCATTGTTACAATAACTCCCCATGGCACTGTTAGCCATGCAACTGCCAAAACCCTTGAATTACTATGTATCCATTTTGAATCAATATCTTGTCCAATGTCATAATTATTTTGACGTAAACAACCACATTGAAATCCTTCTCGACTAATATATAAGATCAATGCCGTGAGGGTATGGAATTGCAAAGCTTGCAATCCAACCTGTTCAATAGTAAGATAGCATAGCATTTTCCATTTGAGAATGAAAAATACAATACGTAACAACCCCTGCAATCCTACAAGGTTCAATACACAAGTTTGGAAGATATGCAGTTCCTTTGGATTACAAGTTCTAACCTTGTTCTCAACCATGGATTCATTGTTTCTTTTATCATTTTTTGTACCAATTTTCTACTCTTGATTGTATTCAATTATGCTTGAAATAAATATAGATATCTGTGTACAAAATAAATGAATAAATATAATTATATATATATATATGCATATATAGAGAGAGAGATTAGATATTTTGCTAAAGTAAAAAAAGTAAAAAAACTAAGACTTTTACTTTTGAAAATAGCTTTAAAATAAAACTTCCATTTTACAACAATTTTTTGTATATAACTAAAATTTAAAAAAATGTCCTCCAACCATTATTTGTATAATAAGTATTTATTTATAGAATTGGAGGATTTTCGTTGCACTAGTTGAAATGCAAATGGATTATAATAGAAATTTGTGTTAGATTTTAACCACTTTTATACAATTTAATTTCATTATATGCTATAGGTTGCTTTCATCTAATGTTGGCAAGGTTATATATTAGCCTCCCATTGTCATTTTTATCTCTTCTACATCTAATGTAGACTTTGACAAAATCTAAAGATATCATAATTTGTATTTTGAAATCTATTTCTAATTCATTCATTGTAGTATTTATATCCAACTATTCTCCTTTTCAACAAAAGCATTGTTTAGAAGTCTAAAAGTAAAATTATAGTTGAAATACTAATATTTATGTCATTATTAGATTATTTTTAATCAAAATTTTAGAAAATTATTAATAAAAAAATGAACAATGAATTATGATATAGATTGAATATGAAACTTTTGGAAACACAAAATGGTCCACATTTACATATTTAGAGGGGCAACATTTTGTAGATGATAAATGTAAATTATATTTTAATAATATGTGGCCATTAAATACCTAGAAGACCATAATTTGTTTTGTCTTAAGGACAAATAGAGGTTTTGGGGTGTACCTTTGAAGCTGATTTTTGGTGAGAATTTTTTTTAATTTTGTGAAGATGCAGAGACTTTCAATAGTTTTTATCTCAATTGGTGCCTAGAAGAAAAGTAATGTTTTCATAACTAAAAAGTGATTGAGCTTGGATACTCAAAAAAAATTTAAAATTAAAATAGTTTTTTTGAAAATCTAGTTTTATAGAATATATTTTTGTCTAGTTAGAAAGCTTTGATTTATTCCATTTGTATTAGTTATATAAAATTTATAAAGGATTTTATTTTGCGGGCAATCAAGAAATCTCCTTGAATAAAACCCACAAAGGATTCATTTTTTAATTCAATTTTTTCAATTTTCCAAAACATATTCTATAGGATTTAGAATGCTTGCCTCAACAATCTACCTTGATTGGATTGACATGATTCTATTCCATTTCAGAGCTATTAATGATTTAGTTTTCATTTCAATATTGTACTTACTTCTATTCAACAATTTTTCAAGAATGAAAATCAAGTTCTTCTTTTTTGATTTTTTCTTTCATTTTTGAAGAGGTTCTATCATTGGTGAAACATAGTTATCAAATTTTTAGGGTTAAACAAGAAAATTAAATTGATTTGCTATTAGTTATTTTAAAGAAACTTTTTATTAGATCTTTCTTTTTAAAGGAAAAAAAATTAAATTGAGTAAAACTGACTTGAAATTAAATCTATATGTATTTTAGTTATTGAAGGATATATAAAATTCTTATTGTCTTTGTTATTACATAATTAGGAAAATGGTAAAATTTTTGTATATTTGATTTTAATTCATTTTGGACAACTTGCATGTAATATAGTGCCAAAACTATCATTTATTTTTACATTTCTAAAAAAAATAAAATAAAGTCTTTTAACAATTCAACTATATTCCAAAGTTAAGTAGGCTACTTGTAGAATGTGTGGAACATATTTTTGGAAATTTTGACTATGTAAGTTGTAAGATTATAGTGTTTGAAGTTTGAAAAAGAATATTTTTCAAGCCTTAATATATAATAGGGCTAGTCACTGACTTCTATTCATATTTGTATGAGATTTTTGTATTATATATAGTTGAGATTTTTGACCATTGTATATTGTATTATGTTAGGTAAATACTTGCCAAATTTTAGAAGTAGATTAAGGATATCTAAAAACTTCTTCGTCATTGTCCAAACTATCTAAATTCTTTTGGAAAACACAATTTTATTCAGACACTCGATCAAAAGATGTACACTTCTATACCTTGAAAATTGACTACATAGCTACCTATTTAAATTCAATTGTTTTTTTTATCAAGTACTCTTTTAGGCTTTTCAAGAATGTTTTTGTTTTGTTTAGAAAGAAGAGCAATACTTAAAATTAGAAATTTACACTTGATAACAAATACCTTTTCATAAATCCATCTTTAAGAAGTTTTAAACTATCTAGAACATTCAATCTTGAAGAAGGTTATTTTGAATTCTACATATGTGAAAATTAATATTCCGCTCAACCTCACTAGAGGTTTTATGCATTCCCCATGGCATTCAATTGTATTGTATAGTATACAAGATTTTGTTTGTCAAAGAAGAAAATGAGACTTTATAGGTTTTTGTATGTTTTTTAACCCCTAAAGGACCAACATGCATTTTTTGGATGTATAAAAATTTTGAGCAAGTACGTGTGACTAGAGATTTGTATCTTTTAGGCTGAAATCTTAATAGAAGGTGGAGACAAGGAATATCTTTCAAATGCACTTAATTTCATGACATTTAGAAATATGAGTCAAAAGTTATGACTTCATCTGTAATTTCTTTTTGTAAATCACTTTTTTTGGAAACAAAAATTTGAAATTGGTTTTCTAGAGTTACATATACGTAGAAATCTTTGAATCATTCCATTTTTATCAATGAATCAAAAGTTATGAGGATTTTTTTGTTTACGGATTCTTTATTCTAAAATAAACTTTGAAGTCCTTTATCTTACTCAATTTTCAATATTTTTTGAAAAAAATAAAATCATAGAATGTATATTGATTATTATAGCATTGCAACCATTAAGATTGGCATTTTCAATTCTATAATTAAATTCTTAATAATTTTGTATTTTGAATCATTCCCTACTATTGTCTACATACTATTTTTTTCCTATATGTTGTACAATACTGAATGATCTTGAACTTTTTCAAGCATGTGGCCAACTTGTCTAGGAAAATGAAACTAAAGTAGCACCACCATTTTGGACAATTTTTCATAGAAAAGTGAGGTTGTGAAGTATAGTTGCTTTTTTTTTTAGGGCCAAAAAAATGATGTAAGTAAATTTGAATGCATATATCTTGCAATCCACATGGTGAAAATTTATGAAATTTTTACCACATGTTTTCAAGTCAGCATACTACAAGATCCTACGGTTACATGTGTCAAAAAATGTTTTTTTCCAAAAATTTGGTACTTGTTCTAAAAATAGCAATTTTTAAGCGTTTTTGATGAAAACATAGTCATGGAACAAGAGAGTGAGTTGTTTTGTAAATAGGTACTATATGAAGACTTTCATAACATCTAAACCAACCTAATTTGCAGAATTTGGTCTTTCATATCAATTCTATTGTAGTGTCTCTCAAAAAAATATTCCAATTTAGAAACTGCAATAATTCAATGAAAAATTAGAATTTAGAAACTTTCAACAAAACTTAGAAAAGTTGGCGTATAAGCAGAGTACTATGCATATAATAAATTTTATATTTATTTAATGAAATACATTAGCAAAACATGTGCAAAAATTTCAAAATTTGTGATTGTTTAAAATGGGGTGAAGGCTTTCTGAAATCATATGGTAAGAATTTCATGAATTTTAGAGTGTTATCAATTGAAATAATGTTGCTTGATATATGACCCCAAATGTTTACATTTTAGATCATTTATTCCAAAAATCTTCAAAAGATCATAAAAAATATATATAAGTATAAATATTTTGAAAGTTTCCACAATTGTTTGAAATTTTTTGGAATGAATCATACCAAACGTAAATATTTGGATCTGTATTTCAACCAATAATATTCCATTTTATAAAATTCTAAAATTCAAGAAATGTTTATTATATGATTCCATGAAGACTTCTTTTGTACTAGTTTTCACCAATAAATTTGATTGAATGTTAAAATTGTCCACACTTAATTTTAAAAGCTTAAACTTGATTTTATCCAAAACATGTCCATATTTTTGGAGCCCTATAAAAACCACTAACTATTGTAAATGGAAGATAGGGTGCCAAGGTGGACACATCCTTTCTGAATGAAAAACTTCAATATGTGCTATAAATAGGAATATTTTATAATTTTTATTTTTATTTTAATATGTTTTTATTTTTATTTTTTTCTTATTTAGATTTCTTCTAAGATTTTAGCATATTTTTTTTGAATCATTTTATGCCAAAACTCTCCTCCTCCCCGTATATGTATATTTTGGTTTTTTTGGTTGGATTTATTTGTATACTTTGGATTTTGGATTTCTGAATGAATCCAATGAATATCTGTGTTTCAAATCAATTTGTTGTATGTATAGGTTTTTATTTTCTAATTCTAGCATGTTTAAAGATGTTGATTCATCATATTTAAGCAATTCTATTTGGAAGTTTGTAAGATAAAAATCTGTGCGGGCCATGAATCTCAATAGTACAAGTGGAATTTGTAACCTTGTTAGTTGGAAGATTCTAGTCCCATCAATTGGATGATTGTCTTCAAATACCGAAAATTGGAATCATCCTTCCATTTATGCTTCTACATGTCCACTTCTGATTGGCCAAATCAGGGAGCATCAACTAGTAAGGTAGGAGGTCCATAAATCGACCCGATTCTAAGTGCGTCCCTGTCTAGAAATGCGTGACATGTTCCTTGAAGTATCTATTATAATCATTAATGATATAGATAGGCTTAGAGGGCAAGTTTATGAACTTCCTACCTTACAAATGCAAGGGATTGATTGAAAAAGGGGACCAAAGACCAACGCTTGGTGGATGTATTCCCAATTGTTTCTAAAATGATTATATGTATATTTTGGTGTGTTTAGGTAGTAGAATAAGTAGAGAAGGCAATGTGGTGAAGTAACTATACCCAATATCGACCAAATATTAAGCATTTGAGAATGGTTCTTCCTATTAACCCTTGAGCGTCCAACTTATGTTTACTAAAATCCAGACCTTGGAGCTAGAGAAAAAAGGATATGTCCTTTGATTGTTGAAAAGATTATAATAGTCAAACAAGACATCTTTCAATTTGAAAAGGCCATATTTGAGGCATTGAGATGCTCAAGGGTTAAATTGTTTAAATTGTTGTTGGGCCTTATTGGAAGTCAAAAGGAGAATTTAGATTCTCTTAGAATGAATTTTTATACTCAATACAAAAGAATTATCATTTTTCAAAGTATTGAAAATAGGTTGTATCCAAAATTGATCCTAGACTCTCATGAACAAAAGCTTTACAGTTTAATCACGAATCAATAGGGTCCAATTTTACACATAGATCGCAATCAAGTGTAGTTATCTTATCAATTCAATGCCAATGCTACAATTTCGCCTTCATTGGGCTACCTAAACAACATGCATGTGGTGGCCTTAGCATCTAATATTATCAACCTTTTCATGATCTAATGAAGTGATTTTTGTTACATGTGAGAATTACTGAGAATTAGTGAGAATTACTCTCATTATTTTTACTCTCATTATTTTTGGCACTATTTGATTGTGTTGTGTGTGGGAGAATGATGGTCTAGACATTGTCTTGTGTAGGTACCTTATGCTTTGAACTTTGAAAATTTGTACAATATTATTGGAGTGTCAAAAAACTATGAAATGACTTGGATTGGATTTTTTCAAAATTGCTAACACTCTCATTAAAAAAAATTGATCGCTCAAGGTATGAGGTTGGAGGACTCGAATAAGTGATGCTTTTCGGTGCCACTACTTGATTTTAAATACTTGACGCTTGAAGGTGTGTTTGACAACAAAGTCCATCTAGCCAAGTGGAGTCGGCACCTTCAAGGTGACAAGAGGCGATTCCATCCTCCACTTATAAATGCACTCTCTCCTACTTGAATATTCTGCGTCTAGTATATGTTGATGGTCAAATTTGATTGCAATTGTTTAAAATTTGCCATGGAGCCTTGGAATTTCTTGTTTATGCGGATGGCATTGTCCATGGCAATATCATAGTTGCATTCTCTATGCTTTTTGATTAATAATTACTGGTAGAGCGTCAATTCTTTAGAGAGTACAATTGGTTGCTTTTACCACATGAGCAGTGGAGGTTGCTTATTTGAGCTTCATAGAGGGATGCTCTTGTTGTACTTGTTTTATGTTAGGCTTTGGTGTAGGTAGCTTTGGGCTTGAATTTGAATTTGGAATAAATATCTAATGTAGATCAAGTAGTGTACGCGCTTGTAGTGTAGTGAGCAGATGTGTTACATTCTACAAATGAAGAAATAGTTAGTGAATTTCAATTCTATTGGCATGGCTTCTGATGCGTACAATTAATGCAATGCGTCCATGCAATATCAAGGCTTTCAAGTATTGCTTGCCACGGTACGTAAGACAACCACAATAATTCTTAGGCTCTTTTGCAATTAACAATGCTTATCCATCTAAGTCTAGAGATGAATATAGATAGCTAGCATTATTCAAAGTCACAACTACCACCTTAAGCTTCCTTAGAATCTTGATTCCCAGCATATGAAACACAATTTGCCAATGCAACACATGCAATCTGATCTTTCCATAGCTACCAAAACTTATCAACAGATAAATTGGTTTCAAATTCTTCGACACCAACACACACAAATAGCTATAGTTTCATCCTCTCATCAACACCAAACTCAAAATCCACTCTAGCAAATTTGCAACTCCAACTTAAGTTTTAGAAACACTATGAAAAATCCGTGTTTTGGGGGATGTTTTCACTATTTTTTGTAACGCATTTTTGTTGACATTGAATAAAACAACCCATGTTTTTTTGTCAACAATGATGTTCAATAAAACATCAAGATGAAAATTATGAGGTGTTCTAATTTGCGGGCAGTTATGGATTCTTTACTCTAAAATGTACTTTGGAATCCTTTATTTAACTCAATTTGCAGTATTTTTTGAAAAAATAAAAGCATAGGATTTATATTGTTTATTGCAACATTACAACCGTTGGGATTGACATTTTTCAGTTCCATATTTAAATTCTTAACAATTTCGTGTTTTGAATCATTTTCTACTTCTTTCTACAACATATTTTTTTCCTATATGTTGTACTATTCCAAATTATCTGAAATTTTTCAAGCATGTAGCCAGCTTGCTTTGAAGAATGAATCCAAATAGTAACCACAATATTGGACATTTTTTCATTTAAATGTGACCTTGTGAAATGCAGCTGCCTGATTTTTCACAGGGCCAAAAAATGGGTTTTTGTCAAAATTTCAAATGCTAATGTCTTGCAATCAACATGGTGGAAAATTCTGAAATTTTTTCTACATATTTTCAAACAAGTTTACTACAAGATCCTATAGTTACATGTGTCCAAAAATGTTTTTTTTCTAAAATTTGATACTTGTACTAGAAATGGCAATTTGGGAGTGCTTTTGGTGAAAATATAGTCCCCAACCTTTAGGGGTTAACTCCACTATGTTGGAAACTATGAGTTCCAACAACTTATGACTTCCTCACTGCTATGTACATCACTCGCCACAACATCCTAAATGTATTTTTGCAACTTAGTCAAGAGCAATGGGGACTCTTTTCAAGATAGGTTGGAAAATGATTGCTTGAAATCCATAGTTCATGTTGAAGATAGAAAACGAAACAAAGTTGTAAAACATAAGAACAACAAAAATACACTCAAAAGAATACCATCCTTCATTGGGGTTTGAAGTATATACAAGGAGAATAAAAGAGAGACGATGAATAGTTGTCTCTTCCTATTTGTCCAAGAAGATTTCTTCTAATCCTAGTGACAAGTGTCACTCACCATATTGTGGTGAGCGTTCACACTACGTTCCTTAACACTCCTCCTCGCTCAACATAGTAGTAGTAAAATAAAAAATTTAATATGATATATTTGATGAAGTCTATATAATCAGTTAAAAGTTGGTCACTGTCGCCAAGTCGTGGACTTGGTCGGTTGGTTTCGTACGTCGGTGGTCAACCGATCGGTCCGAGGTTCGATACTCATCAGCCTCGTCAACTGATTTAGGGAACCCGCGGCTTGGCATTGCTAGTGAGGCAGGAATAAGCAATCGACCCGCTACCCTATCCCTGAGCTGTGATGTGACAAGATGCAAGGCACCCCAAGATGGTTAACTAGCTCCAACATTGATTCCAAAAACCGTGGTTCTCACCACGACCCCACCTTTTTCAATATAATATCTGTATGTTTATGGATGTTGCCTCATTAAAATCTTATCTGGGAAAACCTTGATTACGATCAAGGAGAAAAACCACAGATGAAGGAAAAAGAGTACAGCACCTTTATCAATCCATTCTCATAGCAAAATCCAATGGGAAAAAAATATAAAAGGATATCAAAAGGTTTATACACTTATTGAATGTCTAACTCCAAAATACTAAGTCGCCTCATGCCAATACTATGAATGAGTCGGCGATGAATAGATAATGGAAGAGCCTTGGTGAAGAGATCAGCAAGATTATCAGTTGATGAAACTCTCTTGACTTCAAGTGCTTTGTTAGTAATCAAGTTGTGTATAAAACTAAAATACTTTGGATCAATATGTTTTGTTCGGTCACCCTTAACAAAACCTACTTGCATTTGTGCAACACAAGCACTGTTGTCTTCATATAAGACAGTTGGAGAATCATCATGTGATAATCCACAGTTTGTTTGAATAAAATTATCAATTGAGCGTAGCCAAATGCATTCCTGAGATGCTTCATGCAAAGCAATAATTTCTGCATGATTAGATGATGTTGTAATAATTGTTTGTTTCATTGATTTTCAAGAAATTGCAGCTCCATGTCGTAGAAAACATAACATGTTTAAGGTTTGGATGTTGTCGGATCAGACCTATATCCAGCATCAGCATATCTAACTAGTTTTGGATCTGTAGATCGACTGTAATGTAGTCCCAAGTCTTCACTTCCTTTCAAGTAACAAAAAAGATGTTTGATGCCATTCCAATGTCGAAGTGTCGGTCTAGAACTATGTCTTGCAAGGACACTAACTGCAAATGCAATGTCAGGTCTTGTAGACATAGCCAAATATAAGAGTGCTCCGAACGCTGCGAGGTATGGATATTGTTCACTCAATGGTTTCTCCTCCTCCTCGCAAGGGCGATAAGGATCATCATCTTTAGCACTACGACCAATCATAGGTGTAGATAGAAGATAAGCATCAATCATGTTGAATCGTTTGAGAATTCAATTGATATAAGTGGTTTGAGAAAAAAAGATGCTGCCATCTTTCATATGTAAAACCTGTAAACCAATGCAAAAAATAGTTTTGCCAAGTAGTTTCATCTCAAACTCACAAATAAGCAATTGAGTAGCTGCAGAGCATGCAGATTTGGTGCCCACAAGGTTCAAATCATCAACATAGACGGCGATAATAACAAATCCATGTTTGTCTCTTTTGATAAAGAGACATGGAAGTAATGTATCATTTATAAAATGATGCTCAAGAAAAAATTATCACAATCGTTGATACCACATACGTCCAGATTGTTTGAGACTGTACAATGCACGTTGTAATTTTACGCCACGATATTTGCCTGAAGTAGATGAATGTGGGCTAGTGGTCTCAAGATCAGGAGGCACTTTTATATAAATATTAGCATGTAGAGAGCCATATAGATAAGCTGTCACTACATCCATAAGATACATATCAAGAATAGCATGAACTGCCATTCCAAGAAGATACTGGAATGTAATCGAATCCATAACTAGAGAATACGTGATATCATAATCAATACCAAATTTTTGAGTAAAACCTTGAGCAACCAAACGGACTTTGTATCAAATAATGTGTCCTTTGTCATTACGTTTGCGAATAAATACCAGCTTGTATCCAAGAGGGCGAGTAGTGAGATTGTCTACAATAGGGCCAAACACTTGTCTTTTATTTAAAGAAGCATACTCCTCTTCAATAGCAGCTTTCCACTTTGGCCAATCAGAGCGACGCATCGCTTCGTCAATTGTACGAGGTTCAAAATCATCTTTTTCACAAGAAATTTTTTTTTTTGCAATCATACAAATGAAGGAATCATTGATGTCCATATTTGCCCTATTCCATACATCTCCTGTACCGCAATACATCACAGATAATTCTGTATTCAACTTAGGCTTTTCTTGCTCTTGAACAAAAATATTGCCTTGAGATGTTGATGAACAATCGTTTGCAGATGATTTTGTAAAATTAGCCGTATCTGCTATAAGTGAAGAAGGATCAACAACATCTGGAAGAAGTTTGCGTTTACGTGGTTGTTTATCCGGTCCGCGAATTTGTTTGCCTGTCAATTGAAGAGTCAAAGTTGTTGTAATATCTGGTACAATGATTTGTGCAGGAAGATTATGAGCTTCATTCAACGGATTTTGAGTAATCCGTATCGCATCATGAAATCCATCACGTGTTTGATTGGCAATCTGTTGCAAATGCAAAATCTTTGAAACTTCAGTTTCAGCTATAGACGTTCTTGGGTCTGGATTTGATATAAATGTCTGAGGTGCTTAAAAAGTGACGCTAGTGGAAGTCCCTTGAGAAGATGCTCCTCCTTTAAAAGAGGGAAATATATCTTCTTCAAATCAACAATTAGCAAATTGAGCACGGAGTAATATACCAGTTGATGAAGTAATGTAACGAATTATGCTTGGAGAGTCAAAGCCAACATAAATCTCTTCTTGTCGATGATTGCCAATAGTGTGGCGTTGAGGTTCCGGAACGGGAACCCATACATGAAAGCCAAATACTCATAAATGGGATATGTTAGGGACGTGTCCCGAGAGCAATTCTTGTGAAGAAGCAATCTCCACAGAAAAAGGACGAAGGCGAATTAAGTTTGCAGCATGTAAAACTGCATGTCCCCACATATATGAGGGCAATTTTGCATGAAGAAGCAATGGCCTCTTGATGAACTGAATCCGTTTAATAAATGACTCCGCTAAGCCATTTTGAGCATGTTCATATGGAACAGAATATGTCAACTCAATTCCCGTGGCAGTGCAATAGTCTTCAAAAGATTTTGACCGGAATTCTTGAGCATTATCCATGCGTAATGTTTTGATTGGATAATTGGGAAAATGAGCTTTAAAACAGATAAGCATAAAAAGTAAATTAGCAAAAGCTAAATTTCGAGAAGATAATAGAGATACATGTGATTGTTTGCCCGATGCATCAATCAAAATCAAAAAATATCGGAATGGTCCAGATTTAGGAGATATTGGACCACAAATATCACCTTGAAGTCTAGATAACATTGGTGGCAATTTGTAGGGAAGGTTCCATGAAAATGGTCTGGCAATTAACTTGCCTTATACACATGCATGACAGATTGTCATAGAATTGACATCTGCTAGTTGCAAATTATGACCAAGAATGCATGGAAGAATTTTGCAAAATAAAGTAGAGCCTGGATGGCCCAATCTTCTATGCCAAAGAGAAGTTTGATTATCTTTAGAAGATACAGCAAAACTAGAAATAATATGTGGCCGAATTGGAATCCGGTACAAGCCATTTGTTGCAGCAAAGGCTGTTTTCACAACCTTATTATTCTGTACAAAATCCAGAGTTTCTCGCCTACCTATAATTTTAGTCGAGAGGTGGAAACCATTGGTGCGCATATCTCGATAGCTGATCAGACTCCAAGGCGCAGAGGGGGAATACATGGCACGCGTGCATGTAATGGTGGTGCCCTCAGGCAAAGGCACCTTTGTTGGTCCCTCCTGGAAACAAAATACATTCGATCCAGCCATGGTCATTAAATTTCTGGTTTGCCAATTTGATAAATTATTAATATTAAAATATTGTTTATCCCGCAGGATTGAATGAGAGTTGCAAAGTCAAGGAGCACATCACAAGACTCACCAGTGGAGGTATCCTCAACAACTTAGGTTTCTCTATTGTCATCGCCATATGGATCCATAGACGCATCCATAGTGTGGGCTTCGCGACCTTGAGCTCAAAGTTTCTTGTTTTCTTGAAACATTTTGACAAAGTAGTCCGAAGTTCGGCATATATGTGCCAAATGTCCTACTTTACCACATTTGTGACAACAACGCGTCTCTGATGGACGCTTATCGCGATTATTAGTAGAGGAAGTGGTATTTTTCCTCTGGCCATGTTGGTTGTCACGGCTGTAGCTACCGATTTGTCAATGACGTGATTTAAAGCGATGTTTTTGTGGTTTAAGTTTCAAAGTAGAAACCTTGACAATATAGTACTCTAGAACCGTTGTTTCCAGAGGACGGGCCTCTGCATTTCGCAAGAGGATCTCGTTTTGCTTTTCAGCAAGGAGTAATAGAGACATAAGATCTGAGTGATTATTAAATTTCATGTTTCTATACTGTTGGGCTAGTACAGCAGAAACAGGTGGAAATGTTGAGAGGATTTTCTCAATCATTTCAGGTTCGGTTATAGTCTGACCACATAACCGTAGTTGTGACACAATGCGATACAACTCATTGTTGAAAGCAACAAATGTTGGAAAGTCCAGCACTCGTAAGTGAGTCCAGTCATGTAATGCTCTAAGAAGAAAAATAGTCTTTTGGTGGTCAAAACGGGATTTGAGCTTTTTCCAAAGCTCATTAGGTTTGTCTATTTCTAAATACTGATATTGTAGTGAAGGAATAAGGTGGCGACGAAGTAACAATAAAGTTTTCCAAGAAATAGCAGGAGAAACGATATCACTTACAATAGAATCTCCGTAAAATATAATACAGTCTGATAATTGCTCCATATAAATGTGGGCTTTTGCGGTTTTAGCCCATAGAAGGTAATTACTCCCATCAGCAGCCAACGGTGGAAATAGAAGTGGTTGAAGGCGTGGTGCCTCGGTAGCAATAGCGGAGACTGGAACAGTAGTAGATGTAGCAACAAAAGAAGTGGAAGTAGTCATGATGTAAAAGGAAAAGAAAGAGAAATCAAAATATTTCTCAAAGAAAATTAAAAACTGGAAGAAATTAGGGTTTTGGAGAAAATAGAGTTTTGAGGAAAAATTAGGGTTTTGAAAAATTAGGAATTAAAGATAAAGATAAAACCTAAGATAAAGATAAAGATAAAATTAAAATAAAGATTAAAATCAAAATCAAAATTAAAGATTAAAGATTAAATAAAAGTAAAAGTAAAAGTATAGATAAAGATAAAAATGAAGATAAAGATAAAGATAAAGAAAATACAGTAATAAAGAAATAGATGGAAATCAAGATAAAGATATTATCAAATGAAATATTTATATATAATTGAAAATGAAAGGTCAATTTAAAAATAAAATAAAATAAAATAAAATTTTAGAACTTTGAAACAAGGGTTTGGAAGGTTGAAGAAGAAGAACTTTGAAGCCGAAAGGATGTAAGGAAGAAAGAGAAGAAGAACTTGGAGATGAAGGGGGGAGTTTCAAAAGAAGGGGAAAAAAAAATAGATTGAAGAGTTGCACAAGAAGTAAAATAACCCCTAAAGGACCAACATGCGTTTTTTGGCCGTACAGAAATTTTGGGCAGGTACGTGTGACTAGAGATATCCATATTTGAGGTTGAAATTTTAATAGAAGGTGGGGGCAAGGAATATCTTCATGTGTACCAAGTTTCATGACATTTTGAAATACGAGTCAAAAGTTGTGACCTAATATGTTGCTTTTTTTCGTAACTGGGCAGTTTGGGCAGATCAGAAAAAATCATTTTTTCCGGAATTTTTTTTTGAAATTGGTTCTCTACATTTATATATACTTTAAAAGCTTTGAGTCATTCCATTTCAATCAATGAGTCAAAAGTTATGAGGGTTTTTGGTTTGCGGGCAGTTAGGGATTGTCTACTCAAAAAAAATCTTTAAAGTCGTTTATTTAACTCAATTTTCAATATTTTTGGAAAATAAATAAATCCTAGGATGTAAATTGATTATTAAAACATTACAACCGTTGGGATTGGTATTTTTACATTCCATGATTAAAATTTTAACAATTTAGTATTTTGAATCATTTTCTACTTCTGTCTACTTACTATTTTTTTCCTATATGTTGTACAATTCCAAATGATGTGAAATTTTTCAAGCATATATACAACTTGTTTAGGAAACTGAATTCAAAGAAGCACCACCTTTTTGGGAATTTTTTCATTGAAAAGTGAGCTTGCAAAGTGCAGCTGCCCGGTTTTTCGCAGGATTGAAAAAATGGTTTTCAAGACTTTGAATGCTTATATCTTATGATCCACACGGTGGAATTTTCTGAAATTTTTACCACATGTTTTCAAAATATCATACTACAAGATCCTACGGTTACATGTGTCAAAAATTGTTTTTTTCCCAAAATTTGGTAGTTGTATTAGAAATGGCAGTTTTGGAGCGTTTTTGGTGAGAACATAGTCATGAAACTTTAGGGGTTAAGGCGGGTGTGGAGCGGTGGCAAAACAAAACAAAAACAACAAAAACAAAGAACAAAAACAAGTAGTGAAGTACAGAACGGCACAGAGAGGTTCGGGTGGGAGCAGGTCGGGAAGACAGGTGAGCAAAGGGGTAGGAAGCACAAAAAGAAAAACTGCGGGGAGTGCACAAAGTGGGAGATGGAGGCGGTTGGGAGGCAGAGGGGTTGCAAAGCTCCACGGGGGCCGCGAGGAGAAGTCGAATGCCAGAAAATGAGAGCTCCAGGGACTCCAAGGAGAAAAGTAGATGGAGGGGGCAAGTAAAGCTTCCTCACAAAATCTAAAAACTAAATCGGAAGTATAGAATGAAAGTCTACAAAAAATTTGAAAGTACAAAAGCGTGCTGATAACGTGTTGAGGATATAAAACAAAACAAAGTTGTAAAACATAAGAACAACAAAAATACACTCAAAAGAATACCATCCTTCATTGGGGTTTGAAGTATAAACAAGGAGAATAGGAGAGAGACGATGAATAGTTGTCTCCTCCTATTCGTCCAAGAAGATTTCTTCTAATCCTAGTGACAAGTGTCACTCACCATATTGTGGTGAGCGTTCACACTACGTTCCTTAATAGTTCATACACATAAAAGCTTGGCAGTCTTTTGGCATGCCTAGATTGTACAGTAGACAGTATGGGGTGCAGGCTTTGAAGCTCTGGCTTTGGAAAAAAATGCTCGCTTGTTGATGGTCTTTTTCTACAAAAGTTCCGGATTTCCATACAATTTGCCTCAGACTAAGTGACAGGAAGCATAGCGGGTATTGAACACACAGAATTTAGACGGTCCTTATGAGAAATGAGGGACAAAGAAGTGTAATTGATATTACTTCCTTGCCCACATGGAGCTAGGTTCCTTCCTAAATTTCTATGGTTGGAGTTCAAATTATCCCAACATTATCCCAACATTATTATTATACACACCAGGATGCCATAGTGGTTCTTTACAGCAAAAGCAAGAATCTTTTTAGGGTGAGCTTGCCAAGTCAAAATAGGTCAAACTGGTGCTTATTGTTTTTAATAGATAAATTAAATATAATATAAAGATCTCCAACTTTTATTTGTATAATAACACTATAAAAAACACGTGTTTTCTTTGATGTCTGACTAAAAATGTAGCATGTCCAAGCTGGTATGATGCGTCCAAGAAAACGTTGAGATGTCTAATGGACAAGAGCCTCGAAATTGTAAATTTTCGTGGATGTTGTGAAAAACAGAAGAAAATTACTATCATAGTAGTTGGATGCTACCAAGAACAACCATGTTTTTGAAGACATTACTGCAGACATATTTGTACTTTAACCCCTAAAGTCCCATTGTCCCTACGGGGGACAAAATGGATTTTGGGCAGGTTCCTATGAGCTCAATTTTTAATGAAACTTTCTGAAACTTTCCCATAAGATAGAAAAACTTATTAGCTTTTGGGGAATGTAATTTTTATTTCAATCGGTGCCCGGGAGCAAAAGTTATGCCCAAATAAGCTCAAAACAAGGGAGAGGGGGCAGCAAAAAAATTTTGCAAAAAATTTAATTTAATTTTTTTAATTTTTTTTCCTCATAGATTATATTTTTGCCTATTTGGGAAGCTTTGATTCATTTCATTTGGATTTTTTATGAGGAAGTTATGGACAATCTTGTTTTTCGGGTAGTTAGAGCATCTTCTTGAAAAAAACTTTTTCTTTCACTTTGAATGCTGATATTTTTCAATCCGTACGGTCAAACACCACTAAATTTTTACTACATGATCTATAAAAAGTGTAGTACAAGATCCTACAGTTAGTTTCTAAAAAAAAATATTTTTTCTGATCTTTTAGATGAATGCAACAAAAGCAGCAGTTTTGAGTGATTTTTGACAGAAAAATGGCCTTGGGACTTTAGGGGTTAAAAATCATCCAAGAAAACAGTCATGGCCACATCAGCATCCCTGGTCCATTTTAACTCCGGGTAAGCCAGTGGAAATTACTATGGGCTAGGATAAAATAATTGCCCTAGGTGGAAAAAAAAAAAGGAAGGGTAGGCGGGTAGAAAAAAAAAGCTAATGTGGCACCTGACGTTTCAGGTGACATGGAAATTCAGTGACGTGGACACTAGAAAGTTGACGTGGCATGACACGTCAGTATAGGGGGTCCAACTGCATCACATTCATGGATGTTCTTGTAGACATCATTTGGGACGTACAGATGCTTTTGCAGACATTACTTTTGGCTACATCATCAGGAGCTTTGTACGACTGGGACGTCCTAACGCATGTTGTACAATGTGTAATTCCTTACGTTTTACCAGACAGCATATCATATTGAAAAGTTTTGACACACGTCAGGCACTGTCTTTGTAGACATCCAAGTTGATGTCTACACGTTTATACAGACGTCAATGGAGATGACACTGCCATCTCCAACATCTAAATGTCTTCTATTTGCCCTTGCTCTTTGTCAAAGACGTGCCCTTCCCTACATTGGAGTCACGGACATCAATGTTAATGTTCAGAAACATACTCACATATATCCATTGGAATTAGATATTACCTTTAGCAATGTCTGCAAGAATATGAACATGCATACTTTGCATTCATGTTTAAGCCCTTTATTGTAGTGCACAAAGGCTGTAATCATATTGCACATAAATTCATGAGTACATATGTCTTTGCATCAATGTTGTGAACAACACCAACATGTCTGTTGGGACATCTTGGATGTCCTCCATGACATCTCCATGCAACTTCTATTTGTAACACAATTTATGCGTTTATATATCCCATATGGTTTGTCTTACCTCTTGGCACCCCACTTGTATAAAGGGCTTGTCTTATTTTGTCTATTTACATCATAATAAATGGTTTTTAAAGTCATATGATGTACTTGCCAAATATGGTGTATTATGTATGGCATATTGTATATAGTGTATTATGTATGGTGTATAGTGTATGCTATATTATATATGGGATCTTGTGTATAATATGTTGTATTGGATGTTATAAAATGCATATGTGTGTTGTGTATGATATGTGTCACTGTCTATATTAACATCATATGAAACAGTGCATTGCATCATATGAACATCAAAGGTGACATGATTTTGTTCATTTACATTATACTGGACATTTCAAGAGGTGTTATTGTTTGGGATGTGGACGTCTAAGGTGACGTTGCAAAACATTTGGATGTTTAAGTTGACATTGCAAAAAACATCTAGATGTCTAAGTTGACGTCTCGAAAAACATACGGACGTCTAATTAGACATCCAAAAAATGTCTCAAAAAGCATCTGGACGACGTAAAACTATGCTGACTAGGCCTACCACGTCATCCTTGGTGGATGCCATGTCACTTTTTCCACGAACATATCATCTGCCTCGTCATCTGCCATGTCACCAACGGGCCGGATGAAAAAAATGCACATGTGGCCTCCATTGCTGACATGGCGCTCATGTGGCAACCAAATGGCAGAATTTTAAGGGCCCGTTGATCCATGTCCTCTTTGATGTCCACTTAAAAATATGAGGACATCAGGCCATGTTATTTGAGATTTTCAATGTTTTTTGCATGTCAACTTTGACGCAAAAAAACTGACATCTCTTCAGACACCCAAAAACACTGCACTAGACGTTAGCGTGTCAAAAAATAACGATCACAGAAAACATGGGTTTCTTCTAATAATGCGGAACATTCTACAATAATGATATAGAAATTCTATTTTGCCTTTGAAAGAAGTTTTCATTCTATCAAAAAAATTTGGCATTTTAAAATGTATAACCTTCAAATATATACATGGAGACGCTTTGAAACCAATTGTTCACGATGCACACCCATATACTCTTGAAGAAAAGAAAATATCCTAAACAAAAATACATAACAATTATTTGGAATCAATTGTTTGCAATGCACACCATGTACTCTTGAAGAAAAGAGGAAGTCCTAAACAAAAAATACATAGGGATGCTTTGGAACCAATTGTTCAACAATGCACACACTACGTATTTTTGAAGAAAAGAGAAAATTCTAAACAAAAAATAAGGACAAAATCATACTACTAAAATCACAATGACCTCTATAATATCACAATTCAATTTTGAATAGTATTATAGAAATTCAATTGCTTTTGTAATAGCCATAGGATACTTTCTACTATATTATGTATTCTTTTTGTGAAACATTTGAAAATCAAATGGATATTTCTAAAAAAAATTAAAAGAAACTTTTCAGACAACAAAACTTTAGATAAATTCCATGTCTTTTTAAAATGTGATATTAAAGAATAAAGAAGCACCAACCGCTAGCGTTGCTCTACATATTCAAATGTGAAGATTCTACTTACATTGTTCATTTGATTCATTTATTCTTATTGCAATGTTTTCATCTTTGCAAAGGTTATTTTGTAAAAATTATGATATAAAGATTTTATTTAATTACTTTATATTGCACTAGATAAATTTTTTCAAAGAATATTATATGAGGATGTCAATATTTTCATTTAAAGATTATACATACTTTGTTTATCTACATTCTATCACATGAAAAATTGATGAAAGTAATATATTTAATGCATAGCAAAGCAAGTGCCAATCGCTAGTATACTCATAAAACTACAAGATTATATAAAAGTTTATATAAAAATAAAAATAAAGATCCTACAAATATTAATAACTATATGTATATGTAATGGACACATAGATAAGACTATAAGGTTATAAAATTATACAAGAGTTTATATAAAAACAAAAGTAAAGATCTTCTAAATATTAATAAATACATATATAAGAGATGTAAGAGTATAATTATAAAAATATAAAATTATATAAGAATTTAAGAATATAAAATTAAAGATCCTCTAAATACTAATAAATACATGTATATGGAAGAGATATAATTTTAAAATGTAAGATTATATAAAAAAATTTAAAAAAATAAAATTTAAAATCATATAAATATTAATAAATACATGTGTAAGATTTATAAAAGAAAAGGTTCCTTTTGGCTTTAATTTAAGTATATAAAAGAGATAGAAAGAGCTATAGAAAATATTATTTGCCTTAACCACCTTGAATATGTTTACAATTATTTGTTGTTAAATTTTTTTCATTTCATTCATTATTTTTGTAAAGTAAAAAAAATCCACAATGACAAAAGGAAGAGGGAAAAGGTAATGAAGCAAAAAGCTCATAAAAAAAACTAGAAAAGGGAAAATTCTTAAGGAAACAAAAATGGGTCAATGTCCCAATGTTGCCCGACCTACTGGGTCAATGTTTGACTGGCAAGTATTAAAGTAAAAGAACTCTTCTCCTAACCCTAGGCCTCCTTTGCCATCTTGGTTTGTGAGCTGTAAAGGACACTGGTAGAGCAACAAAAAATTCCCAGCCCCTTCTGCATCAGTGACACACGCCACCCACCGTCTGGTGCATACCATGTGGCATGGACGGGTGGAAATGCTCCTAGACATACAGTAAATATATTGTGCTTTTGTTTTTTAACCACTTCAATATGTATGGTGTGTATGTTGTAATTCTATTGTTCTTTCTGTTCATCAATTAAAGGCCTGACATGATGTGAGCACGTGCAGGTAGTTAAATCTGAAAATTTGGAACCTTCAACACAATGGCGTGGGTAAGCTTACACTGTAATCACAAAGACTATAACAAGCTAGGTGACAAAAGCATTGATTCAAAAGGATTCACCAAGAGTGGAGCAATTTTTATTTATTTTTAATTTATTTTTATTTTTATGAAGTGCCAAAGTGGCAATATAAAATTATAGTGGTGCTCCAAATTTCAGCATTCATCCACTCATATTGGATAGAAAATATCACACTAGTACATATCATTTGTTTATAATTTTGTTTTCATCTACTGAATTTGATGATTTCATTCAAGATTTTTTTGTAATTTGAAGCTTTCTAGCAAAATCTTTATGCTTTCTTGTCATTTTTAGCCAAATCATTTATTTTTGGTGCAATTTGGCACCAGAAATCCAATAAAAAAAGCCCTAGAGTGGAGTATGAGAAAATTAAATACGATGATGGTCTACATGCACGCACGGTGTTGGAGAAGTCTCATCAAGCAGCAAAATGTGGTATTCCACATGGAACCCATATTTTGTTAGAATGGCAATATTCCACAAATTCGGTAGTTGTAGGTTTAGACCATGTGATTTGAAATGTAAACCAATTGTACATTTTAGACCATGTGGTCTGAAATCTCTACCAGTCCTAAAAAATACATGGAAAGATGCAGAAGGATATTGTGAAATATTCATTATGGACCCAATCACATCACTCACTCAGCTAGCAGTGAATCACTCAGAGGTGGACCACTTACTTTTCAACGGACACGAAGTCTTGCAACGTACCAAGAACTCTGAGATTTCACTGGGGAGATTCTAGATGTCTTCAGACACCAAGTATCGCAATTAATCCTCGATTCTGCCAAAGCTTGTAAAAGTAATTACGGATTGGCAGCATGGAATGCACATGCTGCAGCTGGTCGATTAATATGTAGCTCTCGAATTTTATGTAGGTCTGATCATTTTGCCGCTTTCGAGACAAGAACGTCGTCGAGCATATATATATTGCTATGAATCTTAATATTCAATCCTTGTGAAAAAGGATTAGGCAAAAAACATTCAATCCATGTTTAATTAAAGGATCGTTCATTTCACAGGAGATCTGGCTGTTGTCGCGTTTAAGATATCATGATGCCTCCGTCGTTGTAAGCTCGTCTCGCTCATTGGTTGACTGTGGTGGCTTTAATTGCAGGTGCTGCCTTCCAATTTGTTTACTAGTCGAACTGTTTTCTGACATAATAGTCATTTCATGCAAGTACGATGATGTCACGATTGCCTGATTCTCTTCTGCATTCTAAGTACGCCGTTAACATCCAACAATAATTATGATGCTTGAAAAAAATGCAGAGACAATATTGGAAGTTTGATACAAGAGATATAAGCATCAATAATATTGCAAGCAGTTCAATAGATTGGCTTAATTTGAGAAATACTACGTATCCATCTTCCGTCCGCTGCACTGTTGGGCGCTGCGACTCTCGAGTCGATCGTGACTGTCAACCCGAGAGGATTAATTTCCTGCAGAACGCAATTTGTAACACCTTGAAGCCTTAGTTTCGAGAAACCCTAAATTTGGGCGGTATTTTCATATGCAAGCTAATTAAAACTCTCCTAAGGATGATGGCACTGTCAGTGATAGTAGTGAGCTTCATACTCAGTATACAAGGTTGCCTTGTGAACACGATTTTATTTTATGTGGGCCGATCGGCTCTCTACTGATTCAGCTTTTGAAAGACCTTTTGGCGAAAGGCGAGTCCATCCGAGAAACATTCTTAAGCCTATCTAAGGAGCAGTGCTTTAGAACAGTTGTAAAGCATAAATCGAAGGTGGATACATGAAATTTTTATCCTCAAAAGAAAATTGTTCCGTATCTTCCTCTGAACATGATTTCACCATCCAAAGTAATTTCGTGGTACCATGTCAGCCATATTGGGAGAACCTTCAAAGTGCCAGAAACGATGAGGCAGCCGAAGTTTCTACTTGCTCACAAGTGTCACCATCATTAAATCACCATTTTTGTTTCTCCTCACTTTGAAACCACTTTCACTTCACACGCAGATTGTCACCTTGTGAGCTCGCTTGACTGATTGTGCAAATTAATGATGGTAAGAACCATCAATGTTGTTTGGAGAAATTGCAATTGAGATTAATTAGAAAGCCTGAATTTTGCTTCAACGGCCATGAATGATGCTTTCGTTTTTGTCATTTGATTGTGAGTTGGCGTTCAAACTCTCTGTTACAGGTTAAAATGTCAAATTATCACAGCCAAAGTGCATTGATTACTTTGAGACGAAGCGAGAAATTTCCAACGAGAATCCAACAACCAAGCTACACATCTACGGATGCTTGGGATTTTGGCAACAGGAACCGTACCAGCGCGCTTGTCACTTGATTGAGACATTCAAACGGTGTGAGTTCTCGATCAAGTTCCACGTTACAGGCCTGGGGCTTGACAATAACACATCTATGTACCCCCTCTGCTCACTCGTAAAATTATTATCCAGCACTACAGGCTCCCTTTGGTGGCAGAAAGTAAAGACTTACCTTTGAGAAGTCCAAAGATGACTTCAAGTTGTTGCTGCCGAAGTTTATGCTTAAATATAATGAACACTAGTCGCGTCGTGGACGAAACCCACACATGCACTTTGGTACTGCACACCTACTATTCTAGTGATCGTGGGGTGTGCTGTTGCTGCCAGAGTTTCGACAACTTCAAACTCTCGAAGGAGAATGAGTTCTACGCTTTGGTCGGTGTCCGGGATCCCGGAGTTAGTTCTTACTCCTTTCAACCCTAGAATGTCGTCGAAGGAGCTCCTTGTAATTTTACGTTTCTCCACATGAGCAGATTCGAAGCTGCACAGCTTTTAACTCTTGAAGGTCGGAGTCGCGGTTTAAAAATGTACAATTTGATGGATCAGAATATGAAAACTATTATTCAGATGAGTACAAATTTTATATCACCAAAATTCATGAAGACCGTTGCGTGTGTTGGTTGTTGAATAAATATAATTGTACTGTCTGAAGAAAGTTCCCATTTTACGTGCTCTAAACTGCTGAAATGCTGTAATGTGAGGTAAACTTGGTCCTTTAGGAGTTAACATATTAAGCTTGTTTGACACGAGAATGTATGCAGATGTCTCTGCTGAAGCGATGGTCAAGTAGCACATCTCCTTCACTCTCGATTTCCAAAGCTTCACGTCAAGAGATTTGTTTTTAAGCAAGATCGCGCGCGGCAGTTACTGTAGAAATAGCATCCTCCTAGATGCATACGCTTCTAACACCCAAGCAGGAGAATCCAAATGGAAGTCACACGCGCACACCTAATCACAAGTACAGGCCAGATCCACAATTTGTTAGACGCTAGCACTTCCTATTAGTTCCGACCATCACAGTCAATGCAAGCAGTTGAGCACCTTCTTCGTAATTGTCTCTAACCTCTGGATTTCCAGGGCGTACTTTGTCCTGAAGCATACTTCGCCTCTCATATCCATGTGCACAGTACATCGATTGAAGAATACATTAATCTTTCCCGAGCTAACTTATGAATGTGACCAAATGGATTAGTGAAACTTTTCAGATGAATTGATAATTTAGATTCGTGAGTGCTAACGATCCATACAACGCGGAATGAGCATTCAAGGTACGTCAACCTCAAACTCCAGAATGCAGTTTGAAGCACCCAGAGTCCCTAACCACCGATGTCCCGAAGTCCTTTTTTCTGCCTTTGAAGCAACAAATCTCAAGCCGAGAACATCTGACCGTTCTGACGTAACTCTTACAACACCTAGTGGGTCATTTAAATACCGTGAATTATACAAATGTTAAGTAAACGACGTAATACCGTCCTATGTGTATTTTTAACCTCATAGAGAACCAAGGACTCATATTTCTAGAACGACCAAGGATTTGTTTTTAAGTAGTCCAAGAATTCATAGTATTAAAACGACCAGTTCCGAATTGATCATATTGTTAAAAATATAATTCAAATGGGGTCAACATTTATTCACCAAAATTGGTGAAGAACGTTGCACATATTGGTATTAAAAAAAAATGTAAAATTGGACAAAAAGAGTCCCCGTGTGACCTAATCGAAACTGCTAAGAAAATGAGGTCATGCCAATTAGGGCTTCTTGTTCCTGTAGAGGTTAATCCTGATGTCAAAATCAAGGATACAGTTGGCAACTTAGACTATCCTTAGATTTCATTCATGTTCAAGTAGACGTCTGCTCAACACAAAGTCCCCTACGGAAACTCTCAAAATGCTCAGTATATAATTCATTCGTTCCCCAAACACTGATTATTAATCAGTAGAACTTCTACACAGTTCGTTTTCCATCAAGTTTCATCCTTGTGCATTGCAAGCACAAACGCTTCAAGGCATAGCACTTGAACACAACCTCCAGTTCCATCAAAATCAGAGGCCTCTGTCACACGAGGGATTGCTATTCCTTTGGTGCTTGAGAATCGAAGACATTCATGGAGCCAACGGGTGCATTGAGGATGCACATCCTCGTGGTTGTAGCGGCGCACTTGGTGACGATGGCACTTGCATTCACAACCGCTGATTATGCCAGTGCCTTGGACAAGTCTCTTCTCTTCTACGATGTCCAACGCTCAGGAAAGCTTCCATCATGGCAACGCATCAAATGGAGAGGAAACTCAGCGCTCAACGATGGCGCAGATTCAAAGGTACCAGAGAGCATTCGAACTCAAATAATTATCAGTTTGTGTTACATGGCACATGGTCCCCTTCCTATTCAACCATTCCTTGCCAGATTCTGAATCACATGTTTTTTTGCAGTTTCGATTAGGTCATATGGGCTCTTGTTCTCCTGGACAATTTTGTTTATTGTTTGACCAACACACGCGGTGTTCCTTGCTGATTCTGGTGGTGCAAAATTTGGACTAATCTGAATTCTATTTTTCACTATATTTTCTATTTCTAAACTATCGAGTTTAGGTCATTTAGGGGTTAATGCATCCAAATATTTCTGTTGGATTTGGGTATGTGGCGCAGGTGAATCTTACAGGGGGTTATTACGATGCCGGAGACAATGTCAAGTTCGGCTTGCCGATGGCTTTTACCATAACTCTTCTTGCTTGGAATGTGGTGGAGTTCCGTGACAACTTGCGCTCGACAGGACAGCTGCAAAATGCTTTAAATAACATACGCTGGGGTACAGACTATCTTTTGAGATGCTATACGAGCCCAACTGAACTTTGGGTGCAGGTTAGGCCTAGACAAATCGTTTCCAAAACTAGTTGTCTGTGTCTCCACTTTAACGAAATGGGAAATTTCAATGCATGGCGGTATTCCAAACGCCATTTGTCCATTCGTTTTCTTCTTTAGCTCTAAAGTCCAGTACTGGTATACCCCATTTGTATTGTTGATTGTGCTCAGTATGATCTTTCAAACTATTTAGTGAATTCTTGGTCATTTGGGGATTAAATTCTGATGCTTCTGCAATCCAGGTGGGTGAACCAAACGCCGATCACAGTTGCTGGGAGAGGCCTGAGGACATGGACACGCCACGCACGGCCTACAAGGTGGATGCCAGCCATCCAGGCTCTGATGTCGCCGCCGAGACAGCTGCAGCCTTTGCTGCAGCTTCCATGGCTTTTCGTCGTGTAGATAGCACTTACTCCAACACCCTCCTCAGGAGCGCCAAGCGAGTAAGTGGTTCACATTCTCTCCCACTTTGCATTAGCTTTTCTCTAAAGGACTGCTAGGGCAAGGCACAGAGTACTAACAGGACATGGCCGATTAGAAATCAACTGAATATTGTTGATGTGATTAGAGGTTTGAGTTTCATCCTCTATTCTAGCACTCGATTAATTTTCCTCGATTGGGGGTTCAAACGAATAGGAACTTCAGAGACGTCCAAAAATTGAAAGTATGCCTGGACATGCAAAGTTTAAATTCGCTCAACTGGTAGGACATATATTTCATTTTGTTTCGTAACAGTTGAATACGCACACTACCATTTTCGAGTCACTTACTTTAACATTTGAATTGATGGAATAAATTGCGCTTGCAGGGGTTCGATTGATCTAAAGGGGTAGAGTGTCGCCACTGAATTATCAAATACGCTTATTTCTAGAGGTTCAAAGTAAAATCACACGTTGAAAGCTAAGGATGATTGGACTTCAAGAAATTCTCAACTGTACCTCATTCATGCTAGGAAGTTGATGCGTGTGCGCTTGCTGAGTTTCTGCTCAAAATGGAGATGAATGATTGGTTTGTTGGCAGATATTCACCTTTGCTGACCAGTATCGAGGCAAGTATAGTGATAGTCTGTCTGCAGCTGTTTGCCCCTTCTACTGTTCCTACTCTGGATTCAATGTAAGATTTTCATGAACTCATCCCAAGGCCTCTTTCCTCTGATTCATGACTCTTTAAACCTTCTCATAGTTACTGTCTAATAGATTATTGCACCGTAAAATCGTCTGTAGCCAGCATTTGATCAACTCAATTGGTGGAGTTCTTTAACATTAATTAAATGATACTGTGGACTCTCAGGATGAGCTCCTCTGGGGTGCCGCATGGTTGTACAAGGCCACCCTTACAGACCGGTACCTTCAGTATCTCATCACTAACGCAAACACTCTAGGGGGCGCAACCACGACAATGAATGCGTTCAACTGGGACAACAAGTATGCAGGCGCTCAAGTCATCGCTGCTCAGGTGAGAATTGCTGACTTTTGGTTTAATTCGACAAATCCAGGTTGCCAAGAATATTGAGGCCAAAGTCCAATTGAATGCGCGCTCTTCAGTTACTCAATGACAGAGTAACTCAATCTGCAAGGAAGAACATTCAAGGAAAATTTGCAAATTAGGACAGCTGATTTCATTCACTTTTAAAAGTATGAAACGAAATACTAAATCTCAAAGATCTTGCAGAATGTCCTAACAGGAACTAAGGGACTCCAAGGCTATAAAGATCGTGCTGACGGCTATATCTGCGCCGTGTTGCCTAAGTCCATGAGTCCGACTTCCACAACGTCTTACACTCCAGGTAAGGACAAACGTTCCTGGAGTCAGCCAAATTACATTTATACATTATTTATTTATTTATTTATAAATTTTTTTTACCGGTTTGAACCCGTCAGAAAGCATACCCCAGTTTAATTGTATGCCTCTGTAGGCAGTTTCTTGGTAAACATTGCATGAGAAATTTAGATGAAATGGCATATGAAATCCGCCATTTTTCCATTCAATTCGTACTTTAGTTTTAAAGTCTAGGTCTATTATAGATTTCAGACCACACGATCTAAACTGAAAAAAAACAAGTTTGTGGAATACCGGCATTTAAACAAAATATCGGTTGTTGCCAAGAGTGACACAGTTAGAATTTTAAAATACCTCTGGGGGATGGATTTTCTACTAATGCGTGAAGAGCTATTTATGTCGTAAAATGTACCTTTATCAATATTAAATTAGTCTCATCGCTTCACTTCAATTTCCGGTTTCGGAAATTTGCTGTACGACTGATTTTGCATTTTACATGACATATCCACTGTTCGAACCCTAATTTTCTGGACAACGTTCAGGTGGGCTGTTGTACCACGGGTCGGGCTCTAACATGCAAGCTGTAACAACGGCAATTTTTCTACTGACGAACTACGCCAGATCTCTAGCAAGCGCGAAGGCAACTGTTAATTGTGGAGGGACCAGAATCACGCCCGCCCAACTAACCACACATGCACAAAAACAGGTGCTCCAGTGTGTTCATGGCTAAGTAACTCCAAAGTTACTCTATCAAACCTTCAAAACAACAAACAATTTTCCAGTTCAACTTCCAGAAACAAAATAAAAGCTGACGATAATTATGTTTTTCCTTGTATCAGGTGGATTATATACTTGGTAGCAACCCCAAAGGCATATCCTACATGGTTGGCTTCGGTAACAAATATCCACAGCAACCGCACCACCGGGCGGCATCCTTGCCATCTGTTGCTGCTTTTCCACAAAAGATTCAGTGTGGAGCTGGTTTCGACTATTTCAATAGCCCCAATCCCAACCTTAATGTAGCTACGGGTGCAATCGTTGGCGGTCCAGATCAGAATGACAACCTCAATGACGTGAGAAGCAACTACCAAGGGACGGAACCCACAACCTACATCAATGCCCCCATAATTGGAGTCTTAGCGGTTCTCGCTACCAAGCCCGCTTCTGAGATCCCAATTGCCCTTCAACAATTCCACGATCCAGTGCAAACCTTTCTCACTACAGAATTCTCCGAATTGTAGACCCAATCAAGTCAGGTGGAAACAAACAAACAAGCTAAATTCTCACACATTTCACAGCTAACCAAAGACTCAAAGCAGGCACCTTAGCATTCATACCTGATATAGCACTAGTTACTAGATTCATAAGACAAAGCTGCCACCATGTGACTTAGTGAATTCACTAGCCATGGCTGACTTGCTTACCCACACCATCTTGGCGTGAATACCATCTCCGTTTTTTATGTTTAGGTTCTGTTTGAATCACTTGCTCAACAGAAAATGCAGCTGATGTACAGCACAAGAACTGTTTTCCGTGCAAGAGATGATGCAGAGCTATATCATGAGCGACTCCCTGAGTCCTGGAAGCATTCGGTGAAGCATTATTCTCCAATTTATCCAGTACATGCTCAGCCTTATAATAATAGTGAATTCATGTACCACTAGACATGAACCTACATTCTCAACACATGGAGAACGGGAGCATTAGAGAAAAATTCAACCCCTTGGAGGGCCGTCCAAAGTTGACATGCCATGCTATTTTTTGCATGGCCTATCAACTTTGAAAATGCTCTTGGCGAGAAGTCAGAGTTTCTGACTGCTTGTCGGAGCAGTCAAGTTTTGTAGAATTTTTTATTTTTTATTTTTTTTTTAAATTAAAAAAAAAATTAAGATTAAATTTAATAATAATAATAATTTTTTATTTGGAATTTTGGATTCCTGCACCACTACTACTGCAGTTTTAGCAGGGCGGAAATAGGAGAAAAACGAATTTTTGAGCAAAAGAAAAGTAGATTTCAAGGGACCTTGGAGGGTTGTAGAGCAGCCCTTCAAAGGCCTGAAATTTTCTCTAATGGGGCGTTACCCCCCCCCCCCTGCCCCCGGTAGAAATTTGGGTGTGTGACTTGACACACACACTCCAAACTTTCTATCTTAACCCCTAAAGGACCAAACACCATTTTTTGGCAACATAGCAATTTTGGGCCGCTCACTACAAATGGAAATTTTATTTTTTCTCTTTGAAATTTTCACACAAGATGTACCCGAGGAGTAGCTTCAAGAATTCAAGGCCCAACAATTTTCATAACTTTTGACTTTATGGGTAAACAATTATTGCATGATATATAATTTTCTGCGTTTGGTGGGCAGCCCAAGCAGTTCAAAAAATTTCTTGAAAAAACACTTTTTTGAAAAATTAAAATTTGAAATTGGTTTTATAGATTTATATATACTTGAAAAGCTTTGAATCATTCCATTTGGATTAACAAGTCAAAAGTTATGAAGAGTTTTAGTTTGAGGGTAGTTATGGAATTCCTACTCTAAAATAAACTTTGAAGTCCTTTATCTAAGTCAATTTTCAATATTTTAGAATAAAACAAAAAATATTGGTTGTATATTGTTTATTCAAACATTACAATCGTTGGGATTGGCATTTTTCAATTCCATAATTAAATTCTTGACAATTTAGTATTTTGAGTCATTCTCTACCTCTTCCTACTTACTATTTTTTTCCTATATGTTGTACAATTCCAGATGATCTGAAAATTTCCAAGCATGTAGCCAACTTACCTTGAAGAATGAATCCAAAGAGTAACCACCATTTTGGACATTTTTTCATACCATTGTGACCTTGTGAAGGGCTACTGCCTGGATTTTTGCAGTGATTAAAAATGGATTTTTGTCAATTCAAACGCTATTATCTTGCAATCTATATGGACGTGGAAAATTCTGGAATTTTTTCCACATCTTCTTAAACCAGTGTACTACAAGATCCTACGATTACATGTGTTCAAAAATGTTTTTTTTCTAAAGTTTGGTACTTGTATTAGAAGTGGCAGTTTTGGAGCGGTTTTGGTGAAAACATAGTCAAAAACCTTTAGGGGTTAAGAAAATTGTGGGGGGGGGGAGTCAAGTCACACCTCGAAATTTCTACCGGAGGGGTAACATCCTCTCGTTCTGCCTATGCAGGTCCACGCAAATTCTGTTCATATCATCTATGAACGCAGAACTCTGGCAAAGGCTTACGGAATTTCTGCCAGAATCAAAATATTGCTTTTTGCCAATCTTAAATCACTAAAAATTTAAGGGTGATGCAATAAACACCTGTCAATTTTGTTGCATTTTATAGTACTCATGTCTTTTTTTTATTTTTAGAGTACTTTAAAATTAGAAAATTCTTTTTTAAATTCTTTTAAAATATGGCCAAGGTATACACCTATAAGATGAAGATAACCACCACAGGAATATCATAGAAAAATTCTTGAAGTAGGAGAACTAAAAAAGTGCCAAATCATAAGAAAATATATGCTTTGATGTTTTAATTAGTAGAAAATAGTAAAAAAATTAAATAAAGAAAATAAAAGTTGACCATTTGTAACAACTTTATGGAGATGGTCATTCCCCAAAAGAACCACCAAAATAATTTTTACAGGTTTTGAAATGCAAGTAGAAAGAGGCTCACTTTATGGACTTTTACACGACATATAATCAATTATTTTTAAGACTCCTTTGAACGGTAGCTGAAAGTGTACTAAAAAACCATCCCCTCCAAATTTCAACTCCAAATTCATTTCTTTGGGACTACTTTGTTAAAAAAACTAAACTCGGAAAGTATGACATAAAATTAATGGTTATTTTTGGATATTAAAACTTGTTTTAAAAATTCCCAAAAAATTAGACAAGATGTATAATAGTCATGATTACCTTGCTTATGAATTTAAGTCATTTGGATTCAGAATGCAAAAAGTAATGGCCAAAAAACAAATCAACATGTGCACAATGTGTGACACAAAATAGGACAGGCGTTTCTTCCAATTACGCTTAACCTGCACAAAAGCTTGCACCTAAATCTCCTTCAAACAAGGAGTAATTCACGGGCATTGATTCAAAATCATCGCATACCAACAAGTACCCAGCGCACAGACGAAACACACAGGAATAGACTGAGGTCCAAATTCCTATCAAATCTTACGAGAAATTCAATAGCAAGGAAATTCTATGTCAGTAACCGAAGGCCAATAGCCTGCCACTCTCACTGCTGCCAGACAATTAGCGGAGACGTATTGAAAGAGTGATGCTACAAACACGCAACAGAAAGAGCACTAACGAACTATCTTGTGGAATAAGGAATATTGCAATTGTTGAACTTGGAGACAGGAATCCTTCCCATTTATTCCTTCAAATCCCCAACACGGTTTTAAATGCTCGAAAAGGAAAAAGCCCAGATCTAGGAGCGCCAACGAAGACGTCGCATTCTGCAACAAAGCCAATGGCCACAGCAAAGCACCGAATACGCTTGAAGGTGAGATTGCCAGAACACGGTTTGAAAGGAGGTGGACTTGCAACATGTTTGCCACGATGTTTGACGGTTCTCCTCTTTGGATGATGTCTGGTCCTAGGGTCGGCTTTGTTTTCCAACCACCATAGGCCCCTAGCACCTTGGTGGAGTAGTACCCGCCCCGCCTATCAGTGTTTTAGTTGTTTCTGTATCTTTGCTTGTTTTGTTTTTTTGTTCTTCCCAGGCCGTTAGTGGCTGGGTTCTTGTTTAATTGCAATAAAGGTCTCTTTATTTATGTCAAAAAAAATGCGTGGATGCTCCACATAGTAAGTTTTGTCCTATGTACATCAAAATCATCAAGCATGCAAGTATAGCCATATTCCTAAATATAAAAACTTGTAATTGTATTGGCATGGAATATTTCTTTATTTAATAATGTTCTATACCACATTGTACTTTCATTCTGAAATTTTCAGATTTTTTTACAACATATTTTGTCTATGATATGATTTTTCTTCACTTTTTCTTCAAAAATTCTTGGTAATTAGAAGTTCTCACAGCAAATTTGAAAAATTTATGAGATGTATTAGAAATAAAATTTCACCTCTAGAAAATATAACTAAAAATATTTATTCACGGTTAGTGGCAAAGTGGAAGATGGAGAGTAGAAGGTTTTGAGGTTTCGCTAACGATCATGGCCCGCTTCTCTGGGAGGTAATTAAAAATGGACAAGAACTCCTAAAGGATTGGCATGTGTTTTGGAGGCTGTATAGAAATTTTGGACAGGTACATGTGACTAGAAATTTCTATATTTTAGGCGGAAATTTTAATGAAAGGTGGGCGCAAGGAATATCTTTCATATGCACTAAAATTTCATAACATTTGGAAATGTGAGTCAAAAGTGATGGCCTAATATGTTAATTTTTTTTGTAACTGGGCAGTCTGGACAGATAAGAAAAAGTCACTTTCTTTAAAACCAAAAATTTGAAATTGATTTTCTAGAGTTCTATATACATAAAAAGCTTTAAATCACCCCATTCTGATCAATGAGTCAAAAGTTATGAGGATTTTTAGTTTGCGGGCAATTATGGATTCTCTACTCTAAAATAAACTTTGAAGTTCTTTATTTTACTCAATTTTCAATATTATAAAATAAAATAAAAAATCATAGGATGCATGTTGTTTATTACAACATTGCAACCATTGGGATTAGCATTTCTCAACTTCATAATTAAATTCTTGAAAGTTTAGTATTTTGAATCATTCTCTACAATTATCTATTTACTATTTTTTTCTTATATGTTGGACAATTCCAAATGGAGTGAAAGTTTTCAAGCATGTAGCCATCTTATCTAGGAAAAAGAATCCAAAGAAGCACCACCATTCAGGACTTTTTTCATGAAAAAGTGAGCTTGTGAAGTGCTACTACCTTGTTTTCTACGGGCCAAAAAAATGGTTTTTGTGAATTTGAATGCTTATATCTTGCAATCCACATGGTGGAAGTTTCTGAAATTTTTACCATATATTCTCAAGTCAGCATAATACAAAATCTTACGGTTACATGTGTCAAAAAGTTTTAAGAAAAAATTAAATACTCATACTAAAAATGGCAATTTTTGAGTGTTTCTGGTGAAAGCATAGTTATGGAACTTTAGGAGAAAATGGTTAACCCTTGGAGGACTAAGGAACCCACTTTGGGCCTTTTAAATACTTGGGCACACTCTATTGACTTCAAGGTTTGTAATTTTTGCATAATCTCTCTAGGATAGACACTAAGCATCCTAATTTACATGTGATGCTTTGTTTCACAACATTCCAATAAATATTGCAAAAGCTAGAAGTTTTTATAAATTTCAATGTCTAATTGAGTAGCTAAAATATATTCTAAAAAAATAGTAATTCATTTCATTTCACTTGGTAGATTCATACCTATACAAAAACATATGAACCATTCAATTCCAAATAATGAGATGAAAGCTATGAGGAGTTTTATTTGGTGGCCAATGAAGTTAGAAAAAACATATAAAGTTGCTTTTTGAATGCAAGTTTGACAATTTTCAAATAAAATAAAAAGAAAGGGTATTTATAGTTTACTAAAACATTCTCTCCATTGTGATTGATAAGTCTCAATTTTTTGTAATTAATGTTATTCCTTTCATACAATACCACCTCCTACTTTATAATTTTTTTAAATATGAATAGAAAACTTCTTTAGGTTATAATTTCTTACAAGTATTTTTAGTCCCTTTTCTAGTATATTCATTTGACAAAAATGCACAAGTTATGGGATAGACATGTTTTCTTGTTAAAATGTTGAAAGACAAAACTTTAGATTTTGGAAGGGCTAAAAAATCCTACTTTTCGAAGTGGACATTTTCACTCTAAAATTTTGAAGGATGTACTTGAACAAGTTAATTGAAGGATCCTATGATTAAATTTTGTTAGAAAATTAAGATATATAAAGATTTTGGGCTTACTTTAGATACTAATGTTTTGAAGCAATTTTGAGCCTCAAAAATACCACAAAACTTTGGGAGTTTATTGGATAAACCGACCTTGTTGTGATTTATAATGTATTCTACTTTGAATGCACTCCAATTCAATAAAATTCTTGAAAGAATGGGTGCTAGTGCTCATTGCAAAACAAAATCATGTCTTGAAATCTCCCTGAAGAACCAACCTTGTGCATGAATTTTGCAAGAGAAGCTTATCAGTTATTCAGCTAGTTGAAATACTTTTTCAACTTTTATCATTATTAAGAAGCTGCCCAACACTCATTCACAAAGACGGATGAATACATTACAGAAAATTTGGGCCATGTAAAGGGCCATTTCTGTTTCAGTGGATGTACAAATACAGTGAAATAATTTTTTTATTTAATTTAAAAAAAAAAATTTAAGTATTTTCTTTTAAATAATAAAAATTATTTTTTTATCAAAAATCTGACTAGGCACACTGGCTAACTACTCACCTTCTAAATTTATTGATGGCCAGTTTGGGTTGATATATCCAATAAATGCACATTTTCATACAAGAAAGTGACCCTTCTATAGCATGAAATTTTCTCTAATGAGGTAGGAAGTTTGTAAGGCACTCTGGCTCTAAAAGCATTCACCTTCTGAAATACACATTACAATTTGTACATTTGTCTTTCTCCTTGCTGAAGCAATGTACAAATAGTGCACATATCAAGGAGTGGACGCATTACAAAAAATTGCAAGCCTCAAGTAGGCTGCTCCAAAACAATTGAAAGGACCCCACAAGTAACATTCAAATTTGCTAAAGGACTATTTTTTCCCTATAGTTGTTCACCTTGCACCGCGATGTCGAATGTATCAGTGGTTTAATATCCAAGTACAAGGCATTAAATAATCAAGATTCAGGTATTCTAATGCACCTTAATCTTGATTATTGCATACCTTGTACTCTAACCAAGTTTTGGAAAAAAAATCAAATGTCGAAATTAGTCCAATGACATCTACCATCAAGAATTTTTTAAATGGCAATGTGATAGTCATAATTCACTGACAATTGGTGAAAATGAAGGGTGAAAAGTTATATAGAAAAATCAATTGTCCATGGTGAATCTTCAAAGAATGTGGAATATCTTGAAGAGAAATCACTCATTGTTCAAGTTCACAAATTTTGTTCAAAGTCAAACTTGAAACCTCATTTAGGCATAGTAGAGTAATTTTTTTCAAAAATCTTTGAACTAAAAAAAGTGGAAAACTATTTCTAATTTTCATCTCCAAAAAATCCGTTTGAGGTTTAGAGCCTCTAACAAAAAGTTATGGACAAAATTCTAAAAGGATATTTAAATGTCAAAGAAAATTCCCCTTTCAACCCCTTTTAGAATTTTGTCCATAACTTTTTATTGGAGGCTGTAAACCTCTAACAAACTTTTGGAGATGAAAAATAGATTGATTTCCCACATTTTTTTAGTTCATACAATTTTGAAAAGAATTATTCTACTATGCCTAAATGAGGTTTGAAATTCAACTTTAAACACAATTTCTGCTTTTTACTTAACTATGAGCGGTTGTGCTCCTATTAATCCTAATTTACATATCCCACATGGGTTGTTGTACCTTACCACAATCCCACTTGTATAAACATCTTCCATTTTCAACTTCAAACTTACTAAACTATATGGCTTACAAAGCTAGTTTGAAATCACTAGTGTTTCTAATTTTTTTGACAATTAGCATCAAAATCCACTTCATTTTGTTTAATTTGATTAACCCCTAAAGGACCAGCCTGTTGTTTTTAGCAACATATCGATTTTGGGCATGTACTTGGGACTAGAGATTTTCATATTTTAAGCTGAAATTTTAATACAAGGTGGGGACCAGAAATATCTTTCATGTGCACTAAATTTCATGACATTTCAAGATAGGAGTCAAAAGTTATGGCCTAACATGTTACTTTTTTCACCGAGCGGGCAGTATGGGCAGGTCTGAAAAAATCACTTTTTTCAAAAATAAAAATTTGAAATTGGTTTTCTAGAGTGATATATACGTGGGAAGCTTTAAATCATTCCATTTTGACAAATGAGTAAGAAATTATGAGGTTTATTAGTTTCTGGGCAGTTACGGATTCTTTACTTTGAAATAATCTTTGAAGTTGTTTATTTAACTCAATTTTTAATGTTTTTTGAAAAAAAAAATCATAGGATTTAGGCTGTTTATTAAAACATTAAAACCATTGGGCTTGACATTTTTCAATTCCATAATTAAATTCTTAACAGTTTAGTATTTTGGATCATTCTCTACTTCTTTCTACTTACTATTTTTTTTGTATATGTTATACAATTCCAAATGATTTGAAAATTTTTAAGCATGTAGCCAACTTGTTTAGAAAAAATAATTCAAAGAAGCACCACCATTTTGGACATTTTTTCATACAAATGTGACTTTGTGAAGTGCAGCTGCCCTGTTTCTTGCAGGAACAAAAAAAGTATATTAGCCAATTCAAATGCTAATATCTTCCAATGCGCATGGTGGAAAAATCTGAAATTTTTTCCACATCTTCTAAAACTAGTTTACTATAAGATCCTACGGTTACATGTATCAAAAAAGTTTTTTTTTCAAAAATTTGATACTTGTACTAAAAATGGCAATTTTTGAGTGTTTTTGGTGAAAACATAGTCATGGAACTTTAGGGGTTGATTACCCAATTAATCAGACTTCTACTACAGTCACATTAATGAATCCTAACATCCTTCGCAAAATTTTTTGGTGAAAACATAGTCATGGAACTTTAGGGGTTAATTACCCAATTAATCAGACTTCTACTACAGTCACATTAATGAATCCTAACATCCTTCGCAAAAATTCACACAACTTGACTATTCATTGTGGCTACATGCCTCATTTTAAGTAATAGATTGGTTGGGTCACTTTGGAGCCGCCCTCCAGAGACCTGCAATTTTCTCCAATGCTTTTACTGACCATTGCATTTAAACTTTAAAAATTTGTAATTAGTTCCATGAAGCTCCAATAGATATGAAACGACTTGGGTTAGATACCAAGTGTATTTGTCTTTTATATTTTAGTGAAAAATATTTCAAGAAGTCTAACCTTGGGTCCAAAATTAATTTCTAGCTCTTAAATGGACGCTTGTAGGCCACCTACTTTAATATTTGGTCCTTGAAAGGAAAGACCATTAAAAGCCAATTAACCTTGAAAGGAGAGACCCCAACATGACTATGGATTCAAGCCTCTCAATCCTTCCTTTTATTTGGTGCCATTTTGTAACTATATACAAATAAAAAATTTTATTTTTATTTTTTTAGAGATAGATCACATGTCTACTATGAGTCCTAAAATTTTGAAATATTTTTTGTGAAAATTTGAAATTATTGTGAATTCTTTAAGGAAAAAGTCAAGAAAATCCATATCAAATACAAAACATGCTCAAAACATTTGAAATTTTTACTATAGGTGTATATTATAGTATATACCATCATGGTATAAACAAATCAGCAAACTATAGTCATAGGTCTAAAGTTCAAATTGCAATAAAATATTGAATTTTAGGAGTTTTTTATATTTTCCATTTGGAGTAGAAACTTTACAATGAAAAAAACAAAACAGTCATTTGCTGGCTCAAATACAAAAAATATCATTTTTATGACTTAAACTTGTATCAAGAGTATAGAGCAAATAGTAATATAGGGCGATTTATGGATTAAACACCTTCCTCTTTTGAAAAGTCAATAATACAATAGTAAAAATAACATTCACTTAATCCCTATTGTCTAAATGTCTAAGTATCTAAAAAACCCTTGGTCATTAAGGGTTAAAATTTCAAATTGATCAAACTCATTATTAGTAAGATATTTATGTTGAAATACAATAAGAACATTTCCACATGACTTTGCAAATTAATAGTTCATCTTTCAATTTACAAAGTAATTTGTATTTATTTTACAACTTGTTGAAATTGATAGCTTTTTTTAAATTTCGTTGAAAATTATGAAGAATATTCAAAAAATATACAAATTTTTTTGTACTCTACTTCTATTTAACAATGTTTTAAAGAACTAATACCAATTTTTTTTTGAAATTTTGCTTCCTAAATTTCCAATTCATATTCTTCATTACAAAGAGTAATTCTCAAAAAATTTAGAGCAAAAATTTGAAATTGAGAGCATTCAAAGTTTAAAAACCTAGTATGGTCTAGAGCATGGCTTGGCTACAAAAAGACTTTGCTTTTTCATTTTGAGCACTACTATTATTAAATTACTTTCTTGAGTTAACTAAATTCTTAGAGAATTTTCTACAAATTCTTGTATGAATTGAATGCAAGATCCTACATTAGGTATGCAAAAAAAATAGTTTCTTTCCATCATTGTTCACTGCTCTACAGATGATAGTTTTTAAGTGTTTTTTGGTAAAAAATGATTGTGGAACTTTAGGTCTTGAGGGAAAAAAAAGGCAATTATATATTAGGATTTCAGTAAAGAATTTCACTCCTAAATCAAAACAATATTAAAATATTCATCAATGTAAATTATATGTTTGAAAGTCATACCAAAATGGTACTCCCTTTGTCTCAACATAAATCCTGAATTTCTAGTGTAAAATTGTGGGAGTACCACAAATTTATTTTGAGATAGAGGGAGTACATTTTTTTTCACTACTACTAAGAAACTGAGAAAGTAGCGAAGAAGTAAATTTCCATTGGTGTTTGATCATACAGACAGTTGTCCAAGTGAACCCAATCCTTGGCTGCATGATGCCGGTGTATATTCCCCAATTCACCTTTTGGTTAAAATTTTCAATCTTTGACAACATATTCTCTCTTTTCTTATTGAAAGGAGCTGTTTTTTCTTTTTGAGTAATGATATTAAACTGTATTGTAATCATCAAAACAGGAAAACAAAACAATACAATATGCACCACTATCAGCAGTCCCTTCAATCAAATTCATCTACGACCAACCCGGTGTGAAAATGAGAAGAATGGCTGCCTGCAACATGAGTAACTTGTGGGCGAGCGGTGATCTGGAATCTCAATTGTAAGTTAAGCTTAATACCAATCGAGATCTATGTCATTTTATAACACCCATCGCAAGTATGGCGAATTTCGTTAAAATGGCGGTATTCCCAGTGCCATATTTTCTTTGTGCCATATTCCTTATGTCATTTTTTCAGACCGTCCACTCTAAACATCTAGAACTGGTATACATTTAAGACATCTAAGACTGTTGTAGATTTCAAACATCTAGGAACCATATAGATTTTAGACCGACCGTTCTAAAAAATCTAGGATTGGTATAGATTTTAGATATCTAGGAAAGGCATAGATTTTCAGAAAGTACCACTGATATAGATTTCAAAATGACCGTTCTGAACTGAAATAACGTGCCATTGTAATGAAATGCCGCCGTTTTAACGAAATTCACCATAAGTCGATATCTATCGTGCAGTGGTGAGCTTGATCACAATGACAATGTCTTTCTACTTTGTTCATTCTGTATAACGTGAAAACACCCAAAACTGTCAAATTAAGCAATTCAGCATAGTTGGAGGCACCTCTTAAGTTTCAAGAAAAAAAACATTTTTCTGTAGGATGAAAAATTGGAAATCGTGAATTTTTAAAAAAAAATTAGTAATTTTGAAGAAGACACAGAGTTATTATGAATTTTTAAACTAGAAACTCCCTAGGTCATAGAAATTGTCAAATAGGTAGCCTGGTCAAAAAAACAAAATCTAGAGAATCAAAAGCCAACCAATTGCAACTGAATACGGAATTGATTTAAATGCACTTTGGGGAACACTTTCAATAGAAGTCTACTTGTCAGGAATCATGGATACACAGATGCTTTTGGGTGTTTTCATCTAGTGTCATCATGATTCAATGTGTCACCAAAATAGCATGTTAGAGCTCTTTTTGTTTAAAAGTTTAAATAAAATATAAAAAACTTAAATTGTTGATTGAATCAAGAATTAAAGATTCTTGATTTTTCATTTTTCATTTATATAAAAGGATGTTAAGATAATTGTACCTAATTGTGATTGTTTCCAAAACTAACCCTTACATAATCTTGTCTAAAGTGGACAACCTCCATTCATGAGAGCCTAGTGTGGACATTTTGTACACCTATTTTCATATCTCTGGAAGAGCTGTACTAATAGCCTTCAATTTTCATGCAAAAAAGGAGTTTAAGGCTCTCATACTGTCATCCTCACTGCATAAGCTCACACTCAGTATCAGAAGAAATGGAGCGTCTTGCGCATGCTCTATCATCCGAAATCATAAAAAAAATCACTGCTACAGATATCTGAAATCAATGCCTGCTTAGCAAAACTAAGCTAAATTATATCATTCGATGCCGTTCTCGTCCTGCGGCCAGCGCATATATATAATCTTCGATCGACTGGATGGGCCATTGAAACCTATCTGTCTGACTGTCTCCTGAGTGTGTTACTCCGGCCCCGCTTGGACTCCTGGCTGCTTGCCTCGTTCTGCTTGCCTTGATTGAGGAGAGCCGTTGAGATAGAATTCATTTAGAGTCTCTGTACGTAAGTCGTGAAGCCTACTTGCACAGCCACTTCACCAGTGTTTTAATTCTTGCTCAGTCTGGTGAGATCAATCGGTACTCAGAGTTCAAGCACCTTACATTGAATTGCATGCAGTTAGCAGGTACGCACTTCGGACCCCTATCTCTATTTCTTAAATTAGTTTCTGATACGTACAGCCACTGGTCATGAACTCATGGTATATGTGTAGATTACAAGTGCTGGGCTGTAATTCCTGTTCACAAGTCGCAACTGAACGCACTAGCTTGATCCAGGGTGCATATCATCAATTTCGTTAAATTGGCATGATATATTTTGGCTCTAAAAATTGTGACCTCCATCTCCCCGAAGGTCTAAATTCAGGCCACAATCTGGGACAGGTATGGATTTAAGTTTCAGGCTGGGCGTCCGAAAGCGTGCCAAAGTATATTGGATTACCGCCCGTTTAACGTAGTACCGGAATTGACGTCGTTCGTTTTTCTTGTTGAATTTTAGGTTCGAAGCTAGGTAGGTGCTTTTGCAATTTCACTCACAGATCGACACTGTACATAGCCTGACATTCCACTGGTACCAGAATGCATAGAACATCACTTTTGCATTGTCAAATTTATTAATTGGCGAAACTTCAAGAGAATTTGACGCTCTGAAAACACTCCAAATCGATCGCCGCTGTAAATAAAGCCATTGCTAACATTTGAGTAGGTTGTAATGAGTGGTTGATATCGTGGATAAACTTTTGATGGCTGAATTAATGCTAGCTAGTATTTAATTTCGTACTAAGTATGTGATCTACTCGATCGGAGCAGGTACCGTCCAATTTTCACGTACCATGGCCGCACCGATTAGCGCAAAGAGACTGCTGTTGGTGTGCGCTCTTGTGGTGGTGGTGGCGATGCTGGCCGCCCATCGGACGGAGGCCAACGATACGGGGGCCAGCAATTTCGTGTTCTTCTCGGGCCCTTGCTCGGGGGACGCGGCCGTCCTGGACGCCTGTGGATGCAACACCATCCCCTCCAACACCCGTGGGGGGTACAAGTTCACGTTCGCTGGTCAGTGGGCAGCGGCCTACAATGAACCTAGCTGCACGGGGCAGGCGTCCATGCAATTCGAGGGGTTCAGCAACGGGCAGTGCTATCCGTTGGGTTGGCAGAGCGTGTTCATTCAATGCTGAGCCATATAACTTATCGATCTCCATGACGGGAACATGGAGTTGAAGTCTGTCTTGAAGACAACCACTTTGTTTCAAGTTGCTTTTTTATAGCTTTGAACATATGATTTCCTTAGAAGAGTGCATTTCGATGGAAGTGGTACCCATACAGGAATAAAGTAGGTACGTACGTATTGGACCTTAGCACGCGTTCTTTGAATGAGTGCTAAACGCGAAGAGCTACACTGACGTTAGCCCTAGTGCGTGTGGCGTTAATTTCCCGATGTGAGTCACTTTATTTTGGATTTGAAATATTACTGTATCAATTCATTTGTATCAATTTCCTCAAAAATAAAATGTTGTGATGATATTAATTGATATTAGGTGATGCGAATTTCCCCCTCATTAATATAACAAATATGCATAGCTTTCGACATTCTTTGTAGCAAAGGTAAGTATACCCCAAACCCCACGCACTAAGACAAATAGCACCTGTACCAGTGGCCTACACTTGGGTGCACCAAATCTATCAACACCACTACATAGTGCTGCTGCTTTGGGGTGCACTGTTGGTTTTGGGTGTAAGCTTACCGACTTAATCTTCCCAAACGTTTTGAGCCCAAACAGAGCCCAAACAGTGCCTAACAATAGACGTCTAGGCTTCCTGGATTTTTGGGTCGTTTAATGTATTCAGCATTTGCACTTGATGGATGGTCAACAAATGAAGTAATTAATATTTATTTATTTGGATAAAGAGACCGTGTCCTTTACAGAACAAACAGGAAGAAAAACAATCTCACTAACTTAAATTGACTTGGGCTCGACTCCTGAGAGAAATGGATTGTCGAATGGATTGTAGGGTCTCGGCCTGCTCCTAGATAATGCATACTGGTATGTGTGCATGGTGGAGAGGTGATCTGGGTTCTCGTGATTATATAATGTGGCACCCAAGTCAAAAGCTATCATGTAAGGTGGCCGCGCACCCCCAAAACCGCCACCTGTTGCTACTGTGTCTATTTATTATTATTAAATTGAATGGTCAAATTTTCATACTTTCTTGTTGGCAAGTGAAAGGAGGTTCCAACCCACCAAAGAACACGGCATTTGGATATTGTATGCAAAAGTTATGAAGGGTCAAATTTTCATAGTTTCTTGTGGGCAATTTCTTATTGACAAGTGTGAACACACCAAAGATTGCGGCATTTGGATATTGTATGCAAAAGTTATGAAGGGTCAAAATTTTCATAGTTTCTTGTTGGTAATGGTTTGTCGGCAAGTGAAACCGGAGGTTTCAACGCACCAAAGATTGTGGCATTTGGATATTGTATGCAAAAGCTACAAAGGATCTATTTATATATTTATTTTTTCGGTAGACTTAGGTTCTAAAACCATTTCTTCCACATAGGTCCACATAGATCCACCGATTTTGAAGATGTGCACCAAGTGAGTGATGATGGCAGTTTTGGGTCAGTGGCGCATTTGGGGTGCCGCCCACCTTAGGTTGTGCTAGCGATCATGATGACACAGTCTGACTCCGGTCCCGCTCCAAAGATCCCAAGGGAAGAGTTTTTATTACAAATTACTGTTGTCCGATGGAACTTGCGTGTTGGAAAAGAAAGTAAAGTTGAATTGCTTGTGGAAATGATTCACAGCTTGCCTGCCGTAGCTAACGGTGAACTCAAGGCGCTAGCTCAGCTTGCACAGACAAGCATGCCCACCGAAAATCATGAAGTTTGTGCTCGGAAGATTGAGTCTTCTAAGGTCACTACGGTGGGTACACCCAAATGCGCCCCTGACCTTAAACCGCCATCTATATAAGGTAAAGCATCCCATTGTGGTTTGAATTAGGAGTCTGCCATCATCCCATCACCTAAGTTTTTCAATTTTTTTCCCATGTGAAGACAAGTATGAGAATTTGTGAAGGCAATTGAAATCATAATTCTCAGACAGAGTATGAATTAGCTATGAATTTCTCAAGTGTTGAGTCCAAAGAAGTCGTCAGACTACTCTAAAACCAACTGCAAGTGTATCCATAACGCTCACCTACCTCTTCTAAAGGAGACAATTTTTTTTTATATGTGGATGGCCATAAAAAGTCACTTCTTACAATGACTTACACTGAAATTACTGCATGTTCCTAATAAGGTCACTAATTACTCCATTGAAGTTAGGTGAGATATTGATTGTGGTCAAAAAAACCACAATGGGGTCATCATGTGTCCCCAATGGGTCATTTGACCACAATGGGTTGCTTTACCTTACTTTGTACATCTCCAAAATCAGTTCTATACCTATGTGGAAGAAACGCTTTTAGAACCAAACTTTGTTCCTTAATTACTTTTGCATACAATATCCAAATGCTACGTTCTTTGGTGCGTTGGAACCTCCTTTCACTTGTCAATAAGACAATGTGAAAATTTGACCACTCTAGTAACGGTAACTAGGCATAGTACCAATTTGTGGCGGTTTTGGATGTACCCACCTTACACCTAAATTTGATTGCTCTATAGAACCACAGACGTTAGATTCTTGCCTAAAATATACTCCCACTATTCATGAGAGTTTATGTTTGGTTTTAAAAACACCTATTTTCAGTACTTTGAAAATTCATAGTTTATTCATGTGGTGTCCAAAAATGCATTCTAAGAGACTCTAGAATCCCATTTTAACTACCAACAAGACCCCCACAAAAAAATTTCAATATAATAAAGGGAACCATGTTGAATTGTTTATTTGTGTGACTTTAGGTGTAGTTACCTTAATTTAAAAAATGACATTTTGATATATAAGCCACTATAATTCTATACTTTTGTTGAGGTAGGAAGCCCATTATGGTCTACAATCCAATTAAAGCTCTACATTGGAATCCTATTTGGTTCTGTTGCATCCTAATGTAGTTTTTATTGCATTGAGTGTGCAATTGGGATTCAAAGTTAACTTTGGAAATTGGGGATGAAAAAGTTGAGTTAATAAATTCAATGAACACATGCATGTACCTTCTACAAATGGATAAAGGTTTATTCAATTCATTTGTTCACTGTAAAGTACAAAGGGGTGCTTTTGGATTTCTAGCTATTAGAACCATATAGGAAAGCAATGATGCTAGTATAAGAGCATAGACATGCAAGCCTGGGTGATTGCAAGAAAGACCGGTCCTATTGACCGTCACATTGAAGGTACCCTCTCTTGTTATCCGCTATAACTTTTGAAGCACAAGTCCAATGAATATGAATGTTTATTGCAGATGTCAAATTTTATGGTAATTAGATCATTTATTTTTTTTGAATTAATAAAAATCATTTTGTATTTTAAAATCACTTTGGTTAATTTGTCACACTGTAAGGTTTAGGGTTTCTTACTATGTTAGGAGTTCCCAAATTTAATGATATGAAGCTAAAATTTTCATGGTCTGTTTGCATAGTAGGAAAGCATATTCCTACAAAAGAAAATCTAAAAATATATTATTTTGTGTCCTCCACATGAGTGCAAATAGCACTCCCATTGCACGTAATTTCTGAACATTGAAAATGGTTCTAAGATCATTCTTTTGGTGATATCTCATCACCATCAACTCTTTTCAAATGGCCAATTTTATATTCTTTTTAAACTACTTTTCCTATTTTTTACAAATTTAAATGTAAAGTTACAGTGACCCGTCCTATTTTCATGAGATTTTGTACTTTTCTAGTTCTCCAACTTATGAATTTTTCTACACTTTTCTTCACTAGAGTACCTTCTTCTTAAAGATGTGTACATTAAATATATTGTTTACAATTTTTTTAAATTATTTTTCTGATTATAAAGTACTCCCCCCAAAAAATGAGTACTATGCAAAACACTATACAAAACACATGGTCTTTCTTGCAATGATCCGCCTATGAGCCTTGAATATATGCTGATAAGTAGATACTCGTCAACCATTGAAGGCGCTTATAGAGTAAATATCTATAATATAGGTATTTATAATATATATACCCTATAATCATTGAAGATTTCTACAATATAGACACCTATAACATAGATGTGTAGATTCCTACATTTACATGCTCATGATTTTAGGTTCACATAATAGCAACTGTAGAATAGGAAGTGAGAGAGTCACATTAGATTCCCAAATGACAAGAATAGTCCCCCTTTAGAATATACAATGGGAAGCTACATGTTTGTGCTTTGATTGCCTATATTGTATCATTTATTTTTCAAAACTGAGTTGACCAATATGCATGTGATGTAAACCTAATTAACCCCTAAAATACCTAAGCCCTTTTTCTACCAAAAAACACTCAAAACTGCCATTTCTATAGCAAAAAGTAAAAAAAATTGAAAAATGTTTTTTTTTTCACATCTAACCATAGGATCTTACACCTAACTAGTATGAAATTGTGCGGAAAAATTTTCAGAATTTTTGACCGCACAGATTGCAAGATATCTATGTTTAAAGTGAAAAAAAGAAGTTTTTCAGCACATTGCGGGGGAATGTTGTGACGTGAGCGTGGAGCAACGAGCGGCGAGCAGGTAGCGGGGAATGGTGAGCGGAGAGCATTGTTTTGGAATGAAAAAAGAAAAAAATAGGATGAATCTGGATGAATAAATAAGTAAATCTAGATGAAAAAATTGGATGATGTTGGACGAAAAAATTGGATGATGTTGGATGAAAAAATTGGATGATGTTGGATGAAAAAATTGGATGATGTTGGAATAAAAAATTGGATGGTGCTAGATGAAAAAATGGAAGAAGATAGGATGAAAAATAAAAAGAAGATAAAATGAAAAAAACAGATAAAGATAGGATGAAAAGTATGCGGTTTGGAATTTGTGGAAAAATAAATCAAAAGCCTATAACCGTGTAAAACAGGTATCTAAAATCGTGGATTACATTCGTCCCACAAATTGTAGATTTCAAATTCAGATATCCAGAAGGGACCTATAGCCATAAACTCTGGAATGGTTTCATTCTGAAGTAGAAAAGTTGACAGCAACTACTGACGTACAAGAACTGAACATAACAATTGCATAATATGCTTCTCAATTACAGATATAAAAATAGAATAATAATGCACACAAGAAATACATAATTACTTTATAAGTGCTTGGTACAAGAAGAGTGAACAAAAAATCTTTAACTCTATGAATTGATAACATTGCCAATGACTAATGCAATGTGCTTAATGACAAAGAATCCAATGAAGTCTAATCATTGGCAGGCTAGAAAGTTGTCATGATGTTGGTTCAATCTAAGTTTAACAGTAAAACCTGTACTCTGGTTTTGGGTTCTATTCTGAGTCCTAAAAAATTGTAAACACTTAGATTATCATAGATAATTAAAATCAAAGTCATTGTTTGGCATAAGCTCATCATCTTGATAATCAAAATATATTTTCTCTACCAAATGGCATATTTGTTTGATAATTACCATTGAACTAATGAATTCCATGTCCAGATGAGCACAATCTCACAATGGACGTGTTGCTTTTTCTATTTTTGTGCCTTTTATACCACAACATCACACCATGGTGACATTCTTATAAGAGGTTAGGGTGCTTAGGAGTTCAAAAGTGGTAATTGATGAATACATCATACAACTGGAAAAAATACATGATGATTATTAGAAAAGTGGATTGTTGCAAGAATCACCGGATTTATTTTCTGTCACAATGAAAGTGAGTCTCTTGTCATCTTCTATAGATTTGAAGAATAAATATGATGAATTTGAAATTTTTAATTGAAATAATCAAACTTAATGGTAATCATATCCTTTATTTTTCAAACATTTTATACTTTAAAACTCATTTTGTCACACTTTGAATTTTTAGATTCATTTGTACTAGGTGACCATCCAAAATTAATGATCTAGAGTTGAAATCTATATGGTGTATTTCTGCAATAGGGGGCATGTGCCTACAAAGGAGCATCTAAAATTATATTATTTTATGTCCTCCATGTCCATGCAAATAGGGCACAAAGCACTTTTGAACTTTGAAGAGGGTTTCAGCTTCATTTTTTTTATTAAATTTGATCACCATCAAGTCTTTACAAATGGCCAATTTTTAGTTTTTTTGGTTCATAATATTCTATTTATTATAAATTTATACCTCATTGTATCTATTTTTTGTATCAATCTATCATTTTTTTACATAGACTTGTAGTGGTATATTTAATTTTTGACTTTTCCAATCAACGATTTAGGATTGTTCTAATTCATAGTACTCCTTGGACACTAGACACGCATTTTTTGCTAGAACGTTAGAAAAACTGAACAATTTTCCTTGCAATAATTCAGGTGGTGTTTTTGGTGGTCCAACCAAAAATCTCTAGAAAAAACAAAATCTGATGTGAAGACTAAAATTTGTGTCAAATGCAATGACATTTAACACAAATGCAACCAAAAAACTTCAAATATGGCATTTCCATCACGCGTAAGAAATGCTGCAGGAAAGGACTTTAGCTAGACTATGCTAAAAGTTGAGCTGTCCTCAGAGTGTTATGTCTTGCCATTAGACTCTATAACATAGTCATCTATGAACTGTAGAATGCAAAGATTTAATAAATAGGCATTAGAAGTTGGCTTAGGATTTAGGATGGCAAACCTGTATAAAGAGCTAACTTTAAAAAATATCCTAGATTTGCAAAAAATCTATGGTCTTGCAACTATACCTACCATAAAGCAACAACTTGCTCTTCAAGGTTTAGGGATAATTTTTTTTGAATTCATAATAAAAAACATCCTTCCAATGTTGAACTGAACAAAATGAAAATAAATTTTGTATCAAGGCTCAATAAGCCACCTTTAGGACCCCTCTCTTGATGTCGAGAGTCTCCCTAGGAGGTCTTCCCTAATGCAACTGTTGCAGCCAAAGTCTACAATAAAAACAAATTGCCTAACAAAAATTGAAAAATAAAACAAGAGGATTTGGAGAAAGTTTGAAAAGTTTCATAAAGACCTCCTTTGGAAACCCCTCTTGGTGCTAAGAGGCCCTATACAAGGTCTTCCCCTATGCAACTATTGCAGTAAATAACCTAATTTGAATAACCTACTTTGCAAAAGAATTGGAAAATAAAACAAGAGGATTTGGAGAAAGTTTGAAAAGTTTCATAAGGTCCTCCTTTGCAAACTCCTCTCGGTGCCAAGAGGCCCGATGGAAGGTCCTCTCCCATGCAACTATTGCAGTGAATAACCTAATTTGAATAACCTACTTTGCAAAAAAATTGGAAAATAAAACAAGAGGATTTGGAGAAAGTTTGAAAAGTTTCATAAGGTCCTCCTTTGCAAACTCCTCTCGGTGCCAAGAGGCCCGATAGAAGGTCCTCCCCCATGCAACTATTGCAGTGAATAACCTAATTTGAATAACCTACTTTGCAAAAAAATTGGAAAATAAAACAAGAGGATTTGGAGAAAGTTTGAAAAGTTTCATAAGGTCCTCCTTTGCAAACTCCTCTCGGTGCCAAGAGGCCCGATAGAAGGTCCTCTCCCATGCAACTATTGCAGTGAATAACCTAATTTGAATAACCTACTTTGCAAAAAAATTGGAAAATAAAACAAGAGGATTTGGAGAAAGTTTGAAAAGTTTCATAAGGTCCTCCTTTGCAAACTCCTCTCGGTGCCAAGAGGCCCGATAGAAGGTCCTCCCCCATGCAACTATTGCAGTGAATAACCTAATTTGAATAACCTACTTTGCAAAAAAATTGGAAAATAAAACAAGAGGATTTGGAGAAAGTTTGAAAAGTTTCATAAGGTCCTCCTTTGCAAACTCCTCTCGGTGCCAAGAGGCCCGATGGAAGGTCCTCTCCCATGCAACTATTGCAGTGAATAACCTAATTTGAATAACCTACTTTGCAAAAAAATTGGAAAATAAAACAAGAGGATTTGGAGAAAGTTTGAAAAGTTTCAAAAGGTCCTCCTTTGGAAACTCCTCTCGGTGCCAAGAGGCCCGATGAAAGGTCCTCCCCTATGCAACTATTGCGGCCAAGTCAGAATTAGAACAACCTACTTTGCAAAAAAATTGGAAAATAAAACAAGAGGATTTGGAGAAAGTTTGAAAAGTTCCATAAGGTCCTCCCTTGGAATCCCCTCTCTGCTGTGAGGAGAGGCCTTTGAGGGGTTCGAACCTAAGCAAAAACAACCCGATATTTTTGTCCATTTGAAGAACTTCTTATAAATGGTCACTCTAGAAACCTCTCTTGGCCTCGATAGACCCTTTGAAGTATTCAAAGCATAGAAATCTCAAACACTACTTTTTCCAAAAAAATTAAAAATTAAAAATTAAAAGTATTTTTTTTTTTTTTTTTCTTTTCATTCCCTGAAAAATAGTGTTTGAAATTTCTATGCTTCAAACACTCCAAAGTGTCTCCTTCAAAAATCACTCTGGAATGCTCTTCTTGACTCAAGCCGGGCAACCGTACTCAACACTAAGCTCACCGTTTGTCGTTGACCTCAACATTCAGATGGAACTTGGTCTAGGTTTACTAATATTTGGCTCCAAACTCTAGTTTTAGCGACTAGGGTTGGCTACTCAGTTAGTTGGAGTAAAGAGGGCCCTCTTCTCTACTCCTTTATTTGAGTCTTTGTTGTCTTTGTTTCGTTGCTCATCTTCTCTTCATTTGTCCAGCATTTGGCTTGGCGGTTACTTTGGTTCTTTTAATACAATGGTTTCCATTTGTTATCAAAAAAAAAAAAAACACTCCAAAGTGTCTCTCAAGTCCGAGAGAGGTTTTCAGGGTCACCAAATACAAAATATATATATATATATATATATATTTTTTTTTTTTTAATTTTAAACTTTTTTGAAAAATAATGTTTGAGATTTCCATGCTTCGAACACTTCAAAGTGTCTCTCAGATCCAAGAGAGGTTTTGACAGTGACAAAATATGCAACAATTTTTTTTTTTTAATTTTAAAAAATTAAATTTTTTTTTTTTTTTTTTTCTTAAAATTATGTTTGAGATTTTTTCATGCATTGGACACTCCAAAGTGTCTCTCGGGGCCGAGAGAGGTTTTAGGGTGACAACGTATGCAACAATTTTTTTTTTTAAATGTAAAAAAATTAATTGTTTTGTTTTGTTTTGTGAAAAATTATGTTTGAGATATTTCCATGCTTCGAACACTCCAAAGTGTCTCTCGGGGCCAAGAGAGGTTTTGGGGCTGACAAAGTATGCAACAAATTTCTTCTTTTAAATTTAAAAAAAGTTAATTAATTAATTTTTTTTTTCTTTTTGAAAAATTATGTTTGACATATTTCCATGCTTCGGACACTCCAAAGTGTCTTTCGGGGCCGAGAGAGGTTTTGAGGGTGACAAAGTATGCAACAAATTTTTGATTTTAAATTTAAAAAAAATTAACTTTTTTTTTTTTAGTTTTTTTGGGGAAAATTATGTTTGAGATGTTTCCATACTTCGGACACTCCAAAGTGTCTCTCGGGGCCGAGAGAGGTTTTGAGGGTAACAAAGTATGCAACAAATTTTTGTTTCTAAAGTTAAAAAAATTAATTTTTATATTTTGTTTTTTTTTGGGAAAAATTATGCTTGAGATATTTCCATGCTTTGGACACTCCAAAGTGTCTCTCAAGGCCAAGAGAGGTTTTGAAGGTAGCAAAGTATGCAACAAATTTTTGTTTTTAAATTTAAAAAAAATAATTGTTTTATTTTTTTATTTTGGGAAAAATTATGTTTGAGATATTTCCATGCTTCAAACACTCCAAAGTGTCTCTCAAGGCCGAGAGAGGTTTTGAGGGTGACAAAGTATGCAACAAAATTTTGATTTTAAATTTAAAAAAAATTAACTTTTTTTTTTTTAGTTTTTTTGGGGAAAATTATGTTTGAGATGATTCCATACTTCGAACACTCCAAAGTGTCTCTCGGGGCCAAGAGAGGTTTTGAGGGTGACAAAGTATGCAACAAATTTTTGTTTTTAAATTTAAAAAAATTAACTTTTTTTTTTTCTTTTATTTTGGGAAAAATTATGTTTAAGATATTTCCATGCTTTGGACACTCCAAAGTGTCTCTCGGGGCCGAGAGAGGTTTTGAGGGTGACAAAGTATGCAACAAATTTTTGTTTTTAATTTAAAAAAAAATTAACTTTGTTTTTTTTAGTTTTTTTGGGAAAATTATGTTTGAGATGTTTCCATACTTCGGACACTCCAAAGTGTCTCTCGGGGCCGAGAGAGGTTTTGAGGGTAACAAAGTATGCAACAAATTTTTGTTTCTAAATTTAAAAAAATTATTTTTTTTCTTTTGGTTTTTTTTGGGAAAAATTATGCTTGAGATATTTCCATGCTTTGGACACTCCAAAGTGTCTCTCAAGGCCAAGAGAGGTTTTGACAAAGTATGCAACAAATTTTTGTTTTTAAATTTAAAAAAAAAAAAAAAAAAAAAAATTTATTTTTTTGGGAAAAATTATGCTTGAGATATTTCCATGCTTCGGACACTCCAAAGTGTCTCTCGGGGCCGAGAGAGGTTTTGAGGGTGACCAAGTATGAAAAAATAAAAATAAAAAATAAAAAATAAAATATAAACTTTTTTCTTTTTTCTGTTTTGACTAATATGGTTTGAGATTTCTATGCTTTGAACACTCCAAACTGTCTCTCGAGGCCAAGAGAGGTTTTGAGGGTGATTAAATATGCAACAATTTTTTTTTTTAAAACTTAATAAAATTAATTTTTCATTTTATTTTTATCTTCTGAAAAATAATGTTTGAGATTTCCTTGCTTTGAACACTCCAAAGTGTCTCTCGGGGCAATTTTTTTAAGATTTTTATTAGATTTTTTTATTTTATTTTATTAGATTTTATTTTTATTTTTTCATACTTGGTCACTCTAAAAACCTCTCTCGCCCCCAGAGACACTTTGGAGTGTTCAAAGCATGAAAATCTGAAGCATTGTTTTCGACAAAAATTAATTAATTAATTGATTAATTAATTTTTTATTCCTTTTTTTGTTTCATACTTTGTCACCCTAAAAACCTCTCTCGGCCTCGAGAGACACTTTGGAGTGTTCAAAGCATGAAAATTTCAAACATTATTTTTTAGAAAATTAAATTAAATTTTGTCTTTTTTCAATTTTTTCTTTCTTTCCTTCCATACTTGGTCACCCTAGAAACCTCTCTCAGTCCCAAGAGCCCCCTTGGAGTGTTTGAAGCATGGAATTCTCAAACCTTATTTTTTTTTAAATTAAATTCTTTTTTTTTCTCAATTTTTTTTTTCTTCTTAATACTTGGTCACCCACAAACTTCTCTTGGTCCTGAGGAACCCTTTGTAGTGTTTGAAATATGAAAATCTCAAACATTATTTTTCCAGAAAGAAAATTAAATTGTTTCGTTTTTCAATTTTTTCTTTTCTTTTTTCTATACTTGGTCACCCTAGAAACCTCTCTTAGTCCCAAAAAACCCCTTGGAGTAATACTTGGTCACCCAGAAACCTCTCTCGGCCTTAAGGAATCCCTTTGGAGTGTTTGAAGTATGAAAATCTCAAACATTATTTTTCCAGAAAGAAAATTAAATTTTTTTCTTTTTTTCTATACTTGGTCACCCTAGAAACCTCTCTTAGTCCCAAAAAACCCCTTGGGGTGTTTGAAGCATGGAATTTTCAAATCCAATGTTCCCCCCTCATTTTTTTATTTTTTTTATTTTATTTTTTTTCTTTTCCAATCTTTTTTTCATACTTGGTCACTCGGAAACCTCTCTCAACCCTGAGAGACCCTTTGGAATGTTTGAAGCATGAAATTTACAAACCTTATTTTTTTGAAAAATAAATTATTTTTTTATTTTTTCAATTATTATTTTTATTAATTTTTTTTTCGTACTTGATCATCGCTAGAAACCTCTCTTGGCCCCGAGAGACCCTTTAGGGTGTTTGAAGCATGGAATTCTCAAAACTTTTTGTTCCAAAAAAAAGTTTTTTTTTTTTCTCAATTTTTTTTTCATACTTGGTCACTTTAGGAAACCTCTCTTGGTACCGAGAGGAGACCCTTCGAGATATTTGAAGCATAGAATTTTCAAAACTTTTCTTTCCAAAAAATAAATAATTTTTTTTTCACCTTTTTTTTTCATACTTAGTCATGCCTAGAAACCTCTCTCGGGCTTTGTTCCAAAATTTGAATTTTCAGCTTTCTCATAGGCACTTAGGCATGTGGATACTCCATGGCGTCATCCAGCGTTCTTGCAGCAATCAAGTTCAAAAGAATATCACTGTGGAATTTATGCATAGTGAATTTGTTTGCTTTTGTCTGTTTGATATGTTCTTTGTCGAAGCTATAATACGTGTTATGGTTTGTAGACACCCGTTGCACCTCACTAACATAACATTGGATTGTTTTTGTTCTTGGGATGGGCATAGGTGAGGACCACATCCTGTTGGAGCAATGAAAATGACTTCGCAAAAATCACTACTTCCACTTTTCTATGTGATATTTTAGATCTAAGTTCTTTGGATGTTTTGACTCTTTGTGATGTAAAGTTGAGCTTATACAAAGGATTATCATGGTTATCCTTATGTTTTATAAATATTGTGATTTTTTTTTACTCTAGTCTAAAATATTACATGTTTGAAGGAAAAAAATAGGGTGATTTTTTAGAACCAAGTTTTAATAATATATGTTTCAAAGGCTTTTTTTAGCACATATTTGCTTGGACCATATTAATGGGTCAAAAAAATATGATGTTCATGGTTTTTAGTGACATTGTGATGATTGTAAGAAATCTCTCCGCCTGATGACAGAAAAGACTATATAGAATATTTGGATAAGAAAAAAATAAGACTATGAGGATCCTTCTCAAGAAGCTGTGTAAATTGATCCCACTCTTAGACATGAAAATAGATCACTGTGGATAATTAGAATAACGCCCTTTAGAAGGAATGTTCCAGAAACAATTTTTTTTTCATACTTGGTCACCCCTAGAAACCTCTCTCCAACCTGAGAGACCCTTTCAGATGTTTGAAGCATGGAATTTTTTAAAAAGAAATTCCAAATTTTTTTACTTTTTTATTTTTTTCATACTTGATCACCCCTAGAGGACATTCTATTATCCCTTGCCTACGGAAGCTAGGTCAAGCAAAGGGTTCTAGGAACCCTTTTAGGAAGATTGAACCTTTATATATAGAGAGCTCAGAGAAATCTTTCTAAAGTCATTAGTTTTGTAATTGACACAAGATTAATTCCATTAGCTAAATCTTCTATTAGACACATTTTTTCATCTACTTAGTGTTGACTTCAAAATATAATGATCACCCTTCCTGCTATTAAATTGCTTATATAGAAGTATAAGTAGTGAAGACCTCTAATTTCAAGTTCACAAAGTCAAAGTGACTTCAAGATCCATCTTATGTTTGTAAATAGATGACTCATATATATAATCTATAACTCCAGTTTAGTCATATATATAAATAAATAACAATTGGATAAAGTACAAATTTTCCATGGCTTGTTCATAAGGATTAAAAGCAAACATCTATGTTGAGCTAAAATTTGAAATTAATTATCAATTTTCTCAAAGTTCAAAATAGTTTTTTTCTACCAAAGAGCACCTGTTTAGGTGCCTATTGTATTCATTAATAAAGTTGTAGTGAGACAAAAAGGGCTAGTATTAGCATTTTAATTTTACCGCTAACATTACAAGCTAATATGTCTTCAGTGTACCCGTATTATGCATATGGCTTTAGAATCAAGATTCCATCATCTTCCTCATTTTCTTGTACTTTGCATTCATTAATCCTTGAAGGACGTTGCAGCCGTTTTCCAACTAACGATTGATTTTGAAACAATCTGCAGAACAAAAATGAATCGTTTTTTATGCAATTTTTGCATTGCCGCATGGAATTTATAGTGTCCACCATCTCTAACACAGTGATAAAGTAGCAAAGTGCATGCTTTATTTTCATCTTTTCTCCTCTCTACTAAGACTATTTGAAGTATAGATATTCATTCCCTCAAAATCTGTTTGATGTCTTTATTTGGTCTCCCTTAATCAAATATGTTGTCAACTACATGCATTAGCTATTAAATTAGATAAAATACTTGAAAATTCTATTTCAACACTTCATGGTCATAGGAAAGCAACGACCACAATGACTAGCCCATCTTTTAAGTATTAATATTGTGCCTATTTTCTAACAATAATCTCTAATCATATGAAAGAAGAATATTTTGGTTTAGAATTGTGATAGTCTTATATTTTATGCATGCACAATGGCTTTCAATATGAACACTTGCAAACTTCCACAATAATAGGTATAATTGAGATTTGATGTATTATGTCTTCAAAATCCTAACCCAAATTTCTCCATAGTAGCATAGTCGCATAATTATGTACTTTTGTGGTCATAGGTCTCTTACTACCAAAGATTTGAAATAAGTGGATGTGAGTCTTCATTTTTTCCTACTTTTGTAAGATTCTATACTTACTATTATAATTTGTCCTCCTTTTTGTTTTTCATTTTTTCTTCAAGTTTTCTTAAATTTTTTCTTTGCCCTTTTTTTCGTCATCCATTTTTTTCATCCATTTCCATTTTTTATTCATCTACTTTCATATCTTTTCTAGATGTTTTCATCCAATTTTTCATGTACTTTCATCCTCTTCCATTTTTTATTCATCTACTTTTTTCAATTTTTCAGATATTTTCATCCATTTTTTCATGTATTTTCATCTTCTTCCACTTTTTTTTCATCCAAAATTTTCATCCTATTGCTTATCCATTTTCATCAATATTTTCATCTACTTTCATCTGTTTTTGAGTTTTTTCATCCATTTTAAAATTTACTTTCATCCATGTTTTCATCCTCCTTCACTCTTTTTTCCATCCAAAATTTTCATCTAGTTCTTAATGTACTTTAATCTATATTTTCATCCAAATTTCTGTCTACTTTCATCCTTATTTTCTTTCCATTTTCATTCAACTTTTCATTATTCTGTCCAAAATCTATGCTCCCCGCTCGCCGCTCACCGCTCCAAGCTCACGTGCTAGCAACGCTCGCACATTGCAGGACTAGATTTTTTGACTTTGAACATTTTTAACTTAAAATTTTTGCACTACAAAGTTTTGAGCTTTAAATCTTTATAGTGGAGAATTGAGTTGAGAGTCTAGGAAAAATAAAAAATAAAAAAAACTTAATTATCATTCTTTTAAAAATTGTTAAGTAGAAGTAGTTACGAGATAGAAGGAAAATCTAAAATCTAAATATATTTTAGATGGAATTAAAATTCACTAATCCCAATGGTGAGATTTTTCTAGCAAGTAAAATAAACCATGCAAAAAAAATTTGAAAAATTTGAAAAATTACATTCAAAAATGCATCCTAGAAGTTATTTGTTTCAAAAAGATGCTCTAACTGCCCAAAAATCAAGAATGTCCATAACTTTCTCATAACAAATCCAAATGAAATGAATCAAAGCTTTCCAAATAGACAAAAATATAATCTATGAATAAAAAAATACTAAAAAAAAAATTCAAATTTTTGTCCTTTTTTTTTTGCTGCCCGCCGTCCCCTGTTTTGAACTTATTTGGTCACAATTTTTTTCCCGGGCACCAATTGTGAAAAAATCATATTTTCACAAAGCTTATCACTTTTTCTATCTTCAAAAAAAGTTTCAAAAAATCACGACAAAATTTCAGTCCGTAGGTACTTGCCTGAAATCCCAAATGTCCGCCAAACCGACAATGGTCCTTTAGGGGTTAATTTGCCATTCTTTCGTAAACAAATAACTGTAAATGCAATAAATGTATCTATGCATAGTGACCAAATGGTTTACAATGGGTTGTCTACCTTACTTGCCAATGGATTTACAGCTTTGGTCCATAAATGTATAATTATGATCAAAATTAAGAATATACATTAGAAAAATTTTCAGCCCTCCAAAAGGCTGCGAGTTCTGCACCCGCCCAATGCAATTATGGAAAATAATCAAAATAAAAAATTATTATTATTATTATTTATTTAATTATTTTAGAAAATAGGATGCTAGTAGTGCCACATCAACTTTTTATTTTTTTAGTATTTTTTTTTCCAAAAAAACATTTTTTTATTAATTTTGAAATTGCACCAAAAGGGTCCCGTAAATCAATTCCTTAGCGGCCTTCTGGATGGCTGAAATTTTTCCTAATGCTAGTAGTACAATGTAATATTTGCAACAATACCCCCTATAAGCTATAGCCATTGCTCATGATATTTTGGAAATTTACTTCTAAATTTTGGATTAAAATGTATAAGGATGAATGTTTGACCATGCAAATGGATGAATTGCAACAATGTACATTTAATGTAAAATATGTCCTTGGACCTCCAAATAAATGAATCCAAATAAGAATGAGTAAACTATATACTAGACAATTGCTTTTTGCACACAGTGTGGGCCTTGTGGGGTGATTGAAAGCAATAGATTAGAAAAAATCTGGATCATGGGGAGGGCCATTTGTTTTTTGGCTACGGTGTAAAAATAGTGAAATAAATTCTTTTTTAAAAATTTAAATTTTTTTGTAAAATATGTCTTTTTTGAAAACAGAAATAAAAATTTTAAAAATAAATTTTTAATCATGAATCAAACTTGGCACACAAGCTTACAAGATTCTTTGTGGCAACTTTTGGACTGATTTTTCTCCATTTGCACATTTGCTTGCAATCAAATGGCCCTCCAAATGGCTAAAATTTTCTCTAATGACCTTATAACCACCTTTGTTGCAATATTTCTGATTTTTGGGGAGTATTTTAAAGTTTAAAATTAGAATTTTTTTTAAACAAAAAAATAAAGGCAATTTGAATCTTTAAGAAAATCATATCCTAAAATGATCAAATACAATCATTTTCTATATAAGAGAATTGGAAAGTGTACAATTTCACAAAAATGGGTACTTTGACATTTTCATTCATAAAAATTAAAATTAAATTTTAGTTAGGCATTTGTAACAATTTGGGGATGCAAATATACTAAGAAATAATCACCAAAATGTTTTTTTCCATATATAAAAGTTTAAATTTCAAAAAATCTTTGCACAAAAAATAAGATTAGAAGAACATGTTAGTTCTCAAAATCTCAACTTCTATCAATTCTTTAAAATAGGTACTCAATGTTAAATTCCTAACAATTGCAAGTGTGACATATTTTTGAAAATCAAGATTTCCTCTTAAGTTTGTTTTAGATTATATTTGAAAATTGATAATGCTTAAATAGTTATATCCTCCTGTACAAATTTCACCTACATAAAATCACTAATCTTTAAGGGAAGCAAAACTATGATAGGATAACTCTAAGTTGTGCATGGATAAGCTAAACCGTGACATGTACCTACTTGTACCCGGCCCACATGCAATGAATCCAAAGGTAAACAATAATTTGCATTTTAAAGATGTGTTGCATATTTGTTGGCTCTAAATGACAACATTGTAAATATGAGCCATATTTGTTGGCTCTAGATGACAACATTGTAAATATGAGCCATATTTGTTGGCTCTAGATGGTAGTGTGAAGAAGCTTGAATAGGTACCCTATTAAAAAAGTGTGCCAATGCTACATGAACAAAGTCAATTGTAATTATACTTGCTTGTTGAGTAAAAAACAAATATATGGTGTCAGATACATGCTTGGCAAGTTCATCTCAAAAAAGCTCCATTGTCATTGTTACATGACTTTCACTATTGTACAAATATATTTTGTCATAAGCATCCTTGGAAACGTAGTTGAATGTAACAAGGTGGTAAAGTTACATCACTTTTTTTTAAGTTTTTATTGCAATGCCTATAATTTCTATAGTAAACTTTGCTTGATGGTAAAGAAGTGTCTTCCTATATTTTGACAAGATGAAAGCCCAAAATCTCCTTAATTTTGATTTTTCCAATTCTACCATGAAAGCACTCAATAATAAACATTTTGTCTCTTAACTCTATGTGCTCCAAAGTCAATTTATATCTCTAAAACATTATCTTTCATTATGAGCAAAGATCAAAGCAATCCAACACCTTGATTGGTGCAAAAATTAACTTTCATTCTTTTGACCTCATTTTATTCAATTGCAGCTACACATTAATCCATGTAGCAAGAATAGGCATGAAGAGGTACTAACACTTACATTAAAATACTTCCATATGCAATGCTCAAAATATTTGAGATAATAACTAGATTAAAAGGTATGTTTGCACTTGGTATTAAAGGTGATATTTGCAATGTGAATCTAGTCCAAAAGCAGGTCTAAATTCGTTCCTAGGACCTCAATAACAACACACTTTGGTTAGTAAATGCAAGGACTAAATTCGTTCTTAGGACCTCAATAACGACACACTTTGCTTAATAAATGCACATTCTATCACAAGGTAGAAGCACCTAAATGTAACACTTATTCAAGTTTTGCAAATCTTGAGGGTAGCTACAGAATAAAATGATATAAGCTTGTTAGGAAACCAACAAAATTGGTTTTGTTAGGAAACCAACAAAGTTGATTTTGTACTTTTCCAAGCTTGTATGAATATAATACAAATTTTTGGAAACAATTGTTTAGATGCTTCTTAGGAAATGGTTTAGAAAACCAACAAAATTGATTCATATTTTTTTGAGCTTGTATAAATATAATACAAATTTTTGGAAACAATTGTGTAGATGCACCTATTGTAGACATTAGACTAATGCCAAAGTGCAACACACTATAAATTTGGATCATGCAAAGGTAATTGGCCAACGCAAGAACCTCTTTTATTAAAGGTGACAACTTTTTGTAAGCTTGGATCATGCACACATGTTGTGGACACTAGACTAACGCCAAAGTGGGCATGGAAACACCCAAAAGCAATATACTATAACCTTGGATCATGCACATGTGATTGGCCAATGCAAGAAACTCCCTCATGAGGATGACAACTTCTTGTAACTGCACCTGTCCACTTTCACACTATGAGTTTGGACCATGCACACTATAAGTTTGGATCCACTTTCACACTATAAGTTTGGATCATGCACACCTGTTGTGGACACTAGACTAAAGCCAAAGTGGGCACGGAAACACCCAAAAGCAACACACTATAAGCTTGGATCATGCACAAGTGATTGGCCAACGTAAGAACCTCCCTCACGAGGGTGACAACTTCTTGTAACAAGCTTGGATCATGCACAAGTGATTGGCCAATGTAAGAACCTCCCTCACGAGGGTGACAACTTCTTATAACCGCACCTGTCAGTAAAATTGCTCAACTATACTTGAATTTATGTACTTGAATTTAGGTCGTTTTTTAGATGTCAATAAGTAAATGACACTTGTTACATTTAGGTGCTTCTACCTTAATCTGGGTTCAAAGTCTAAGCTTGATATTCTCACCTTTGCAATCTAAAGAAGCCCAAAGTTAGTCACGACAAACACATTACACTCAAAATGTTTTCGTTAATAGACGAGCTGCCATTTATAAATACAAGAGGAGCAATCCGCCAAAGTTTCCGCCAAGTCCAGAGATATCACTCACCCTCAAGGATAATCTCAACCAAATACACATCAAGACTATCTCATCAGAGGCACATTTCCTATGCAGAGCTTTGTACCTCCAACTCTTATTCCGACAAAAATTTCCTCACAGCCCCAGACTAGACAAGCAGCTGAGTTTACCAAATGCACCGTGCCGCTATCACTTCGGGACTGCACAAAAATGTAGTAACTTATACAACATGTGAGCAAAGTGGCTGCAAAATATATAAAAATGTTCTCCGAATTGTCAAACCGTGTACGCAGCCGGGTTCCTTTGCTGCTGAATGTCGCCATAGCTGACAAGCTCCGAGATATCTGCAGCGCTCCCCAGAAACAACGGCAGCTTCTGGTGAATCTCGATGGGATTAATCTCCAGAATCCTCCGCCTGCCGTCCGTGCCCTTGCCCCCGGCCTGCTCCACCAGGTAACTCAACGGATTCGCCTCGAACAGCAGCCTCCACTGCGGCTTTGGGTTCATCGCCACCCCGCCGTAGATCACGGTGCGGTGCACGTCGCCCACGAGGGACCCCACAAAGCGAGCGGAGTATTGTTTGCGCGTCTGCCCCTTCCCTTGTCGCACGTTGTCGATGTAGCGGCGTAACCCGGACTGCCAGGTAAAGTAGCCAGCTTCGTTCACGGAGTAGATCTCGCCTGATGGTCAAAAACGATCGAAAGATGAGAAATCGCGACACAGGAAGGAAGAGTGGGGTTCGGAATTAGTGAGTTGTGTTGAATCTTATAGCAACAGAAAGTAGGGGTTGCCACACATTATCAATAATTGTTTGCCTTGAACTCATGGTCTATTGCGAACGATTGCAAAAGTGCCACAAACTTGTTGCAAAAGTCTTGGCCATAGAACCAATGCATACCTATACGTAAAACTGTTGCAAAAGCTATAATACAATGCACGATATTGTACTAATCCATTGCAAAATTGTTAATAGATTTCAGGCGGTCATTGCAAATCCGTTCTGTAGCAGAGTCTTGCACCATCAAACAATCTCTTCACACAGAGCAAGAAAATCACGTTCGTAGAGTAGTGGACGTCACTATTTAATAACAAATGTTGTGATTTGCTAACTAGAATCCCAATTAAAAGGATAATCACGTCAGTCTACATAGAACCAGAAAATGTAAGTTACGGTAGAGGACACCACTTGAACAACATTAATAAGCAATTTGAACAAATGCAGGAAGTGTGCTCTCACTGGGAGATCACAATACAGAAGTCCAGAAGTGATCACTAGTAAACTCCAAAGAGCTGAACTCAGTGGAGATCAAATTCTTATCAGTAATTATGTATGATGATCGCTAATGCAGTCATTCAAAGTGGGAGATCGTAGACCACTACTGAAGGGAATGTAGACTGCCCACTTCCATTCAAAGAGCAGTGGCAACAGAGTTTTAATAAACTCATGCTTCAAACCACTTCGGAGAGAGTGAGTTAAGCTCGTGTGCATACCTCGTTCCGGCATGCGGATGTCGTGGTGACTGTACACGAATTCCCCAACAGTGTAATCCAAGGTGAATCCGTGCAACCCCGATCCCACTGAGATGCACATGACGGTAGCGGAGGAGTAGAGTGCGTATCCCGCAGCCACTAGGCGCTCCCCGCGCTGCATGACGTTCGCGTACGCTTTCTCCTCCATCGGCAAGTAGTCAGCCTCCCGAAGACGACGATAGATTCCGAAGATGGTGCCAGTGGGGATGGACGCGTCGGCGCTGCCGGACCCGTCGAGGGGATCCACGACGACTACATAAGGGCCCTCGCCGTACCAGGTGGGGCGGTCGTCCTCTTCAGAGGCCGTGGCCGCCACTTTCCCGGAGCTGCGGAGGGCGGCTTTCATTAGGTTATTCTGCCTGCCAGCAAAGTGTGTGCTACATCAGAAGTGCAACCATCCAACCACACAAATGCAAATTCCCGGACAGCGCAGGGATCCAAGTTCACAAGAAATTTGAAACAAGAGTAGTGATTTTCATGAGTCTCAGTGGGTCCAAATCAGCAGTCACGGAGAATTTGAGTGTTAGATTCCAGGTGTGGGATGATGGTGAACAGGGGAGCTGGCAGCGAACCCTAAATTCACCGAAACAACGTCAGGAGTGCAAGTGCTGCAAGCTCCATCCCAGCGCACAAATTGCAAATTCACGGACACCGCAAGGATCAACACAAGGATTCTGATACAAGAGTAGTGATTTTCATGGGTTTCAGAGGGTCTAATCAACACGTTCATGGACTTGTGTCAAATTTCTGTATTCGATTCCAGCTGTGGGAAGGCGATGAACAGAGGAACTGAACCCTAAACTCACCGAAACAACGTTCAACGGCTTCGGGGCATCTCTGCCGACTCGAAAGAAGCTGTCAGCGCCCGAGAGCGTAGCTTGAAGCTCCGTTGGGGAGGCCAAAACAAACGCGATGTGCTTGCACGCAGCTTGAATGTGCGTCATGAGCACGACCAAATCCACATCCACATTCGACCCTTCGGTGCCCAAGTACGCCGTCATGGTGACGACCTCGTCCGCATCCGCCCGCGGTATCACGTTCACGCTCACCGGCGGTCGCTTGAACATCGGTGGTGGCAACGGTGGCGGCAACGGTGGCGGTAACGAGGGCGGCAGGGACGGCGGCGGTGGGGGCGCCTTCGACACGACGGCCATAGCCGGCGGCCTGCTGCGTCTCTTCGTCGGCGTCGTAAACCAATCCGACGACGGCGAGGACAGAATCGAATGCAAGGGCTGCTGGAAAAATGAAGGCGCCGGCATCACGGGCGCAGGCGGCTTCCGCAGCGACGCCAGCATGCGCGCCACCATGCTGGGCGTGGGCGTGGGCGTGGGCGTGGCCTTTACAGGGGCTTTGGTGGGAGGCGGCGACACCTGGGGCTTAGTACTCGGGATGTCGCTCACTCGCGTCCATCGCGACACGAGCAGGGGCAGGAAACAGATGCAGAACAAGAAGAAGTAGTTCATGGGATACAATCCCTTCGCCGCCTCGCCGCCCAAATGCTCTCGACCCCAATCTCGTCGCAGCTTCATACGACACAGCCGATTTACACATCCTGTTAACAATCCCAGCTCTGCGCCCTTACCAATCTGCTCGCAATCCTCGCATTTTCAGCCCCACTTGGATGGAGACTGAGTCCAAGTATCCACCAGTTCTCCACTACCTCACAATGTCCACTCGGAACTCTTAACGCGTACTTGCTAATGCCTTCTCGGTTCACAATTGCGAGAAGCGCTTCCTGAGCTCGAGGCGAGGCGAGGCAAGGTCTCCCAGCAATCATCTGGTCTAACGTAGACTCTGGACACCAGGAAAGCAAAAGAGAGTACTCGGGAAGCGCGCCGGCATGCACTAACGGCAAATGTCAATTAGCTGCCACCTCGAAGGTCATCTGTCCAAAAGCTCTTCGAACTTGGGAAGGAAAATCAACCTCGAGTGGTGGTCCTTGAGGGCAACATTAACTAAAATGCAGCAAGCCTTTACAATAAAAAAATTTGAAGAATCCTGTCCTCTTTCGTCTATGCCAGGCCAGATGTTAATTATACACGCTGAGAGCTGACAGGGGTCTAAATAAGGTTCACGCCATTAGGAACCACTCTACGGGTATTTGTATAATAAAGGCGTATTCGAAGATGACCAGAGTGGCTTTCCGTGACTGTAGAATCGAAGCCAGTCACAAGTCGACCTAACATAACAACCTCTTTTGCTACTTTCCTTGTCAAAAATTGCAGATTACGACCGGCGGAACTAAGTTAGTGCTGGGAGTACCGTATGGAGTACACAAGGACGTTGTAATAGTCATCAATAAACTGATCACACAAGCCATGACACCTTTCGGTCACGGAGCATTACTGTCGTCAGTTGCAACGGCTCCCTCGCTTCCGGTACTTCCGGGAAAACGAAATGGTAAGAAAAGGAAGTTACCGCAAGAGACGAGCTCCTTGCAAAGCTTGCAAGTGTTGCAGCTGCAGTAATCTACACCTGGAGACTGGAGCAGGCATGCTAGTTGCACGCAGCGGCACGAAAGCATTCATCTTCAGATCTAGCTTCGGGACAGATTCGCCTTAGTCCAATGGACTTACTACTATAAGTTAGCAACTGTCGTGAAGGAATCCAAAGGTATGCTGGAATTTTGAATCTGAACAAGATGACTGTTGCAATATTATTGGATGCACTGACGGTCAGAGCGTGTCGTGGCCAATGCTAGATAGTACGTGACGTATCAGGTTCTTGTAACGGCGCTCTGGCAGATGGCAGCTTATCAGCTTCTCTGTTAGACTGGGTCTGCTCCAGTTCTGGTCGCCTGCCCCTTACGCAGTGAGACCGGTACTTACTCTGAATGCCAAAAGCTAAGGTCTCATCCACGTACTCAGTCACGCTAACTTAGGTGCGGGCTCTGCAAACAGCAATTGGTACAGTTGAACCGCAGAGCACATGATTGGATCCTCCTCAAATAACGTCGATTGAGCTCACGCACGATTGAGTCTCGTGCCACTTTCTAAAAGTGACACGCATATGTGTACAACAGTCTGGCTAACTGTAAGCTGTTGTATGTTTGTAAGCCTGACTGATTCTCGTATGCTAATTATGCTTAGTACTCTAACAGTATTCTATCAACGAAAATACAAACCACTGATGATATGATATTTACGATTTCATTTTACAAATTCTTGAAAACGACACTAGCTTGCTCCAAGTGATATATAACAGTACACGTTCCATGCTCGTACGCCATGTAGGACTCCATAGCACAATAACCGTGAGTCATTCCATTCCTCGTTCCATTTTGGATGCTGTCGGCAAGTGTGTCATAAATTCTTCATTGTCACACTTTGTAGCTCACACTTTCAACAACACATCTGTTTTGATCAGGATAGATATGTTAAAAGAGTGCTGGCTAGCTTATTCTTCAAGCACTTGCCGCTGCAGCGTCGAAGTGCAACCTGCAACAAATCAATGGACCAAAATAATGTACATTCACTTATCAAATATTCTGGTGACGAGTGCTGCTCAAGAGACCCTACCCCTTGAAACATACCCCTGGAACATCGTCACCATTTACTCTTTGTCGGAAATGAATTACCATCGGAACATTCGGAAGAAACTAATTAAACTGATTGAGGAGCCTAACTACAATCGATATGAGATGGCATAGATCTCCAGAGACACGTTCTCTGGACAAGTCAATACTGAATCACCTCGCCATTTCGCGGTGACGCCATTTCTAGACACAACTCTCGGCCATGTGGAGCACCTTTGGGTCCTGGCATGCAGTGACCCTAAATGAGGTTTCCACTACTAGCTCAAGCTGATAAAAACACAGATAAATGTGCTAATTTTTTCTTCTGGTATTCACTCCTTTTGTAAGTAAATTATTTTCTTTAATAGTTTTGCAAAGTTAAGCCACAGTTGTAAACTCTGTTTGGATGTGTTCTGCTAAGGGTTGTGATGAAGACAATACATCGTCCATTGATTGACCAAGCTCACAAGAGTACAACTTCCAATTAATAGTTGGACTTTGGAGAGACTTCTCAAGATTTGGGGGTAGCAAAAGGCTCCCAAATGTTGCTTAACAATGTTATGTCAAAGTAGCATTGGCATAACTTACTTTTCACCAAGTGTGATAACAAGATGTCAAAAGTAGTGTGGTAGCAGCAAAAGAAGTGTAATTGGATCCCTTGAATTTGAAGGTGGGATGAACCTATATTTTGAAGGGTCAATGTAGAGTCTTAGGTTGGAGATGCTTTTAACTTCCAATGGAAATACCTTTGGCACTAATTGTCCACTCTCAACACCTCTCCGCCCCTTTATGTCACTAATGTGTAACATTTTACTCTAATGCAACCCCTTCCTATCAATAATGTATTGCACCCCACTTTTACTCATGCATCCTCTTCCTATCAAAAATGCACTAATCCTACTCTGATACCAACCCATGCTATTAATATTGTGTTAAACGTACTCCGACACCACCCCTTCTTATCAATAATGTAATATATTGATATTATTCCTTCCTATCAATACTGTAATAACGTACTCTAATACCACCCCTTGCTACCAATATTATATTATACGTACTCCAATACCACCACTTTTTGCCAATAATATAATAAATTGACACCATCCCTTCCTATCAATAGTGTAATAAACGTACTCCGACACCACCACTTCTTATTAATAATGTAATAAACTGACACCATCCTTTCCTATCAGTACTGTAATAAATGTATATTGACACCACCCCTTCCTATCCTTTCCTATCAATAATGCATTAAATGTACTCTAACACCACCCCTTCCTATCAATAATGTGTTAAGTTTATTCTCATACCACTCTTGCTATCAATAATGAACTCCACTCCACTCCAACATTGCCCTTCCTATCAATGATGAGTTACACCTACTCTAACACCACCCATACATATCAATAATGCATTACATCCCACTTTGATGGCACCCTCTCTTGTTAGTAGTAAGATCAAGGTTTTGTTTTTTTTGCTTTTTGGTGCCAGATTGCACAAAAAAAAATAATCTAGCTAAAAAATGGTACACAAAAATGACAAAAAACTTGGATGAAATCGCCAGAAAAAATTCAAAGTAAAAAAGAAACTAGATGAAATCGCCAAATTGTGGATGAAAACCAAATTATAGACATGAAATATGTATATTTTCTATTTGATATGGATGAATGTTGAAATTTGAAGCACCACTGCAAAATTTTATATCGCCACTATGGCACTTTTCAAAAAATGAAAAAAAAAGCCTTGATTAAGATATGTTAAACTCAAGCAATTAGGACTATTGAGCATCCTTACTCAAAATTAACCCTTAAAAGATAAGGTACATATTAAATACAAATTGTGAAACAGTACTCTACTTTACATGACTGTGAGAAAAAAATGATTTTTTTTTTTTTTTCCAAAGTTCAACCATACAAAATTCAATACATGGTTACTCCATATTTTTTTTGGCATTTGCATCTTGTAAAATATAAGTTATGTACCTACCAAATTTCAAAATTATATGGGAGTTGTGCACATGCTACTCAAAGCTTCCAAGTTGCCCCAAAGTTTAGGGCAACATAACAGGCACTCAAAAGTGGAAAAAAAATTATATTCCCACTAAAGGGGTACACACCTTGTGTCAAAACATGAAAAACTTCCTTTATAAAATGACTTCATATGCACCTACCCAAGATCACGTACATTTAATGGTCATTCAATCCTTTAGGGGTTAAAAATTTGTCATATCAATCTGGAAGTTACAAATGACTATCACAAGCTGAGCTCAAGATTCAGTCCCATCGATTCCAAGGGCATTGGAGGCGCTGCTCCAGAATGTTATGCACATATGCTCCTTGGTGTCGAAGAAGGAAATCCAGGGTCCGAAACGGCCTCAGCAAAATTGGGCGTTTGAGGATCAAGACACGACAGTTGCTCTCACCAATGGTGTCCTTTGATCATAGACAACCTGCAGAGTCTCAACAACCTGCAACTCACTTCCTGCACCGTCCAGACTTCGGGAAAACAGAGCACTCCAAAACAACAAGTCCAACTCATCTGACTTCATTTAACACGAAAATCTCTCAAATTGATAGCACACGGCAATTTTATGGACTAGCGGAACGCGCTTGCAGGTTGCATGCAAACCAACTAAAAACAAAGGAAATAATCAGCAATCTATGGCAACCTCATTCCTAAGTATCAAGTTAGTACAATATAGACATGAACGTAAATATCATCAGTGCAATAATATACAATGGCTTCAGGCCAAAACAATGAGCGTATTTATGAAATATATGGAACCCAGCTGAAGGACATTGTCCCTTGTCAACTGCAATATCCTGCCCCAAAAAATTGTACACAGCACCACACCTTGCACCGCCTGGTCCCTATTGGATATGAAGCCTCAAGATGATAGAATTGCATAACATTCTAAACTATAGATCACCTACTTCTGAGCAACAGCCATGACTATGTGGAAGTGAAATCTGATGTTGTAGTCAGAGGCAAATTGCAGCTGAACTTAGATGAAGTCCGAAAAAATGGCGTTTAATAATTGAATGCAAAAGTAATAAGAGATCAAAGTTCTACTGGTAGTTTTTTCAAATCAATGTTCCGTTTGTTGAACATTCTGCAATGAGTATTTGGATCCATTTATCATCCATGCTTTTGGATCCACGCTCGGTAATGGGTGGTCCTACCTAAGAATACAGGTTGCGCCTTTTCCACTAAATCACAAAAAGAATCTAGAGCAGTAGAATATTGAGGGGCTAACACTTTCGCTAACATAACACGAGCTCAAGGTTGTGCACAAAAGCAATCCAGATTCCTTTTCTTGGTTCATTGTTCATTGATTCCAACAGTGTTTAGGCAACTCCTCGGGAATGTTATGTCATCTCAGCAACAACAATCATTTCGTTAGACCAACTGTCAATGTAATTGCCGCTCCCTTGTGAACAGCAGTAGTGGCTTGCATGACTCCATACTTGTTTTTAGAGACCTTCACCTGGAGATTCTGAGCCAACTCAAGCAGCTTTCTGTGCTCGCCTGGTAGTACTTGGTGTGTCATCCCGCTTGCGGTTTGGGTCATCAGGTTTTCTCGCCCATATTGGGGCTCTGTCGGGCTCGTACTGGTAATCGTAGAACAGCTCCTCTCCAGCTGTGATGCGTTCCTTCGCGAATATTCCTACCCTGTGATCTCCCGAAACCATGACAACCTGTGTAGCAAAGAGCCTTTAGGACAAGACGGGATAAGACCAGAAGATCCAGCTTAACATACACAAGATAGGCAAGCCCATGTGGTACACTTAAACACGCTCCGCAAATAATACCATGTTCATTTCTTGGACGGCAATGATCATATTTACGTTTTTCGTTGCCATGTATTTAATCGATACTTGCTGCTGTGATCACTTTATTGGTGTATATGGAAGCCGCTGGGTGATATACTCATTATTCTTCTTGGTAAATGCTTATAATAAAAACTGCTGTCTTGAAAGCCCAATAGTTTTGAGCAACTGGATTCAAAAGTATTGAGGGACAAGTGCTGCTCAGGTGACACCACCCCTGAAGTTACACCAATCGTACATTCTCTCCATAGAACAAACAACGAGTGTCTCCTGAGCAGCACTCCACCCGTACTTATTGAGTCAGCCAGGCTCATTGCCGAAAATCTATCTGAACTATTACAATCATTGCCAAAGTGAGACCTTCATTCTCAATATCAAAATTCCTCCACCAATTAGATATAAAACACTGGCTAAATAAACAGGGAAGTAACAGACAAAATCTTACTAAGAAACATCAATAACATACCTTGGCATAGCAGTTAGGTTGAAGAGAATGGTTCGCAAATTTGAGCTTGTCACCCTTTCGACATGCGTCCAGAACATACTATAGGAAAACACAAAAACTACCGTCATCAAATAATCAAACATAGTTCCAAACCATGTTGCTGTATAATTACATTGTTGTAGCAATGAAATTGTTGATGCTAATTCACAATATAGGGCAACCAATACAGTAAGTGTTTCTGAATACAAAGGACCTAGTGATGACAACATTCGCTAATTGTATGCATCAAATAAGACTTATGAACAAGGCCATATGGCTTGCCTGATCATTTAGATTGAAGAGGAATGATGAATTCAATAGATCGTAGATTTTTCCTCGCTTATCAGCTTCTCGATGGGAAATGAGTTCGCCAGTGTACTCTCCAAGGTATTCATGTTTTGCAACCGGATTCTGCAACATATAGACGTGTCAATTTGTGGAACTATAATAGCCGAATACCATAGCGACCAAGGATAAAATCAAATAAAATCAAAATAAAATCCAAAAGGAGTTATGCCCCAAATTCGAGAAAATAGAGCTAGATTCCACATGCTAGAAACGTGAGAAACTGGACAAAAAGGTGGAACAAAAACGGGCCTGGTAAAGAGTAGTGAAATCAGTACCTTCAGGAACGCACCCCAACCTGCCACAGCTGACCTCCCTAATAACACCTGCCACCCAATATGCAAGCAATACGATAATAATTACACTCCTGAAGATTCGGAACTGTAGTTTTAGTTTAGTAGTAAGTTTTAAAAAATGATCCAAAAATGGTAAAATTGAAAAGTGCACTCAATTAACCCCTAAACGTCTCCATCCTTTTCTGAGTTTTTGCACACTTTTGCTTGTATCTTTGCACAGAAATATCATTTACCGGAATTTCATGAATTTGGTCATTAAGGAAGGTTGTCTTTTCAAGATTCAAGTATTACATTGGATGAATGAGAAGCTAGTTGGACGAAACAGTGCCTCGAAGCCCTCTGTTCATCGTCCAAAATATGGACGTCGGAGCGCTTCAGGGTTAAAAATAAAAATTATCGAGTCTAAAACCTTGATTAAGAGGAGTCTTGCTCGTTTAAGTGCCTCGGAGTTTGAACCTACACTTCCAACTACTTGATGATGCAAAGGAACTCTCACCCGTTGTTGTTGTTTTAGCATGAGTTTCATATTGTGGCATGCGTAATTGTCTCCTCGAGGTGGTGGTCCATCAACAGTGCCATCTCCACAACTGAGAGAACAAACCGAATTAGACCTTTTTAAAACCATGAAATCGTTGCTCCTTGAGGAGAAGACAGCAGAAGATCCAAGGAAAATAATCCTCATCGACGACACATGAATAAGCTAAACACTATTTCCCAGGTTGACCACCCGCTAAACAGCTTATCAGAGCTTAACATGCATTAGCCGTCGCGAGCTTAAAATAGGTTGAGTTCAAACGATTTCAACAAAACTTAAGATGAACACGGCGGATAATTTACCCAACCCAGCAGTTTCGGCAGACATCAGGGTCACACTCACGTCCTGCAGCAAAACATGGGCACTGCCGACTACAGCAATTACTCTTTGCACAATGACAGCCCCGGAAGCGATTCTTGCAGCTCTTGGAGCACCTGCATTCATTCCCACGTGAGTTACAGAATATCAGATCCAATCACACTCGAAAGGAAAAGACGGCAACTTCCAAGGCTTAGAGATGGAGAACCTGTTGGACTTTGTAGAGGAAGCTACTTACCCACAGTATTTCTCACAGCAAGTACCGTTGAGTAAGCATGGGCACTGTTTCCCGCAAGTGTAGAGGCAGTTGCAAGGTGTGTATTGTCGGCACGTTTGATCCTTTCCATTAGTCATTCTCTTTCGTAACAGTGGATGCACAACAGACCTGAATGTGTACTTCAGCTTACGCGCCCCCTTCTTTCGTCGCACACCATACAAACGTGCTCTGCTTGCTGCCTCTATATCCTGAACACAACGTGATTTGACAAATATGCCGAATGTTGGTTGACAGCAGACATATTCCGTTTAAAACCAGGAATGCGTTCCCTAACAAGAGATCTTAAATAGTTCCCAAGTGTCTGCCAATGCCAAAACAATGCACATGCCTGTTGGATCTACTCCTGTTACTTCATGTATTGCTCAACTATATGCGTGTGAATGTCATACAACAATGGATACGTTAAAAAGGACACCAGAAGACTTTCGCCAAACCACTTCACTTCAATAGTAATACAAAGCTGGAAAGTTCCAAGTCGTACCAAACTGTCAGCAATTCGCCGGACACCACCATGCCCAGCAGCGTCAAGCTCTAGTGTGTACTTGGCCACTTCCGCACATGTCTTGCAGTCTTGGAGCAAATTGCGAGCTATCAGACAACTGCATTAACAATAACGCCCCTATTTTAGATCACCAACAAGAGGATAAAGGATCTGATATGGACCATTGTGACAGGCAATATCTGCCCAGCAACAAACCTGCTTCATGCAAAATAGAGACAGCTGCCTTTGTTCATTTATTGGAGGGAACTCTGCAGTTCGAAAGCACACCCAATTACCTAGGATATTTACTAGGATATATCGACATTATATCACAATTACAAAGAGAGGCATATGCGATACCTGTTTCTGCCAAAAATTTGCAAACCCTTCTCATACAAGCCCATCTCCATTTCACTCCAGCCAACACCGACTTCCATTTTATCACCTGCAGCTCCATCTTGTCCCTCTTTATAACACAGGACTTCAGGTACCGGCACTATGGCAAACTTCTCATCAGCAGCTTCACCTTCTCGCGATGTATCATCTTCTCCAGGATCATTGCACTCAATATCGCCGTCGTTTGCTGTCCACGACCCCTTCGAAGACAGCTTGCCTTGAACCATCTCTTTTCCCTTAAAGACCTCTTGATGGGAGCTTTCTTCCTCCTGGTACATGAGGAAAACCAGCTCGTCATAGCATTCAACATTTGGAAAATCATACATGGAAATTCTGCGTACTAACACCCAGATGTACATTATACCAGAGTTGTCAGATGCACTATTCAGACCCACTGTGCAAAGCAAAGGCAGCACTCTAAATTGGCAATGTCCAAAATATTCTAATAGCCCCTGAAAACTGGAAAAATGTGGCGCAATAACAACAGATCGTAAGGTGAGCTTTTAAGACTGTTCCGCAGATAACAAGCATAGAAACATTCATAGACGTGGATGAGCCACACGAAAATATACCTTAAGACAGGGTGTCGCATCCTTTGGAAAGTCCTGACTATCACTGTCAACAGAGATGATGGACTCTGCCTGGCTTAACTGTGGCTTCAAAAGAGTAGCCGTATCCCTTCTTGGGTAATTTTGTTTCACACGGCGTGAAAGTGACCTGCGAGTGGCACTTGGTCGTTTATCCAATTTCTTCTCTTTCAAGACTACCTTAGGTGGGTCTGGCTGCTGGCCCGCTGCTGACTCAAGTATTGTCGATGAAGCCAATACTTGTGTTTCAGAGGAACACGACCGTTCTCTGCTGGATGTTCTTGACCTCTTCGCAAATCTTGCTGAGGCACCCATATCATCGTCTTGAGTGTTAGTGATGATTGGCTCCTGTTCTGGATATTCTGAAGGTTCGACACCCGTTCCATCAACTTCTGGTTGCGGAGGAGCGGCAAGACAAAGTTTAAGCTTTGTTATGTAGTTTGGATCGGTCTGTAACCACACACTTAACCTCACTTAGCGTAATAAGCTTAAGACGTGGATGGAGGCAATATGGTACATATCATTGGCTTGAAACCACGCAAATGGAAAAGTCGACAATCAAATACATATGACCATAGTAAAACCAAGAAATTTCGTCACACTACTTCATAAAACAGCTTCCTTCCACACTGTTTTCGAGAATTAGAGTAGTATTACCATCACTTTACAAGTGACGCAATTCATAAAACAGTGTCATTAATATTCGTACGGTGGTTTACATTTGGTATGGCTTAGTTCGTATAAAGTCGCCAACTTACACTGTATCTCATAAACAGTGTAGCCCAAGGAGGAGTCAAACTTACCAACAGATAGCAATCCTTGCCGCAAGGTGTGGACATTGCTTCTTCTGCACCACTCCATGGTTGTTGCCTTTCGCTCTGCAAGCCAACAAAAGAACAGTTTCCCTACCACTTGTTAGGAACCTGAACTGCTCAATAGAATAAAGAGCAGAAGGAGCAGAAAATTCCAAAGCCTTCACCCTAAAGTGAAGTCTATGTTTAATGCGCAAATATCACACAGAGCAGAACTTCGACTTACAGGATGGACAATAGCCTGAGAGCAGCCATGTAACCGGCAATCAAAAACCTGCAACAGTAGAGCGGCTGTGGTATTAAAATTCAAATCTCGTCGGGAACACAAATTTGGAGATATCGCCGGACTCAAAAGGAAGAGAAGAGGTAGAGCTCGTACCAAACAGCGCCTACAAAACAAATTGTCAAAAGAATCCATAGCAGTAAGGAGATCTTTTGGCTCATTCTTATCATCCTCATCCGTTTCTGGGGATCGGGATCTCTTTCCATTCTCAAGAGTAGCTTGAACTTCGCTGTCTTCATTCACTGTCTTCTTTCCCGAATTGAACAAAACAAGAGCTCTCGAAGTTCCGTTACTGGTCTTATTCAAAGAGTCTTGTGCAAGCTCAGTGCTGGGAATGACTCTCCTACTCTGTGACGAAATTCCAGATCCGGAGTCACCTCCAGAATTCAATAGCAGCAACTCAGTTCCCTCATTCTTGTAAGATTCCCTCAGGATGTCAGACCTAGCCTGAAAGAAAAGCAAACTGGATAATTGGAATCGATGTTGTGTACAATGGCATATACAAAATACAAACCCAACATAAATCAAACTCAAATCCTACGAGCTTGCATGTCAAGCCACTCTTGCAGTTCACTTAACCCCTAATTGCCCAAATGGACAAAATGGCAGCTACTGTAGAGGAGACTAATATAGTAATTTAGAAAGCTTCGATTACTAAATGCACCTATAGAAAGAAGACATCATGTCCTAAATTATTGAACGATAGAAAATGTTTTGAAACTTACTGCAGTCGACTATTAGCTTTCAATGTAGAGTTTCTATCTTTAGCATGGGCATATAGGGTTAAACATATACCCTCAAGAGTCGACTACAAGGACTCCTGGGTGTGATTCAAGTTTTCATTTCGCACCCTAAGATTGTGCTTTCGGATCCAATTATCTATTGCAGTGTGGCTTCATCATACCTCGATCTCCTCAGCAGATATCTCAAGCACTTCAGACAGCTCAGTCAAAACCACTGCCTTCTTTCCAAGCTCTCGAACACTCATCCTGTTTGCAAACGTATAGAAATGAAGCACCTCACCCTACATTCTGGTTGCTTTACAAATATTCAACTGATAATAATAAGCTCGTTCCGTAGAGAATTCAGAAAGACAAACACACCAGATCCCGAGTAATTGAAAAACTTGAAAAGAATAAGGATAAATCCTAATTGCACCTCTAAACATGCGCACTACTTGTAGGGACAAGACGATTCTGAAGGGACGTGAAGAAATAAAAAATAATGCCAAGAAAGTAGAGAAACTAAGTACCATATTAGAGAGTCTTCAGCCTTGCTGAAATCATGCGTAGGCTCGTCTTTGTCATCATCATCTCCAGTATCTTCTTCTTCACTGTCACTCGCAATTCGGGTTTCGTTGTCAAAGCTGTCGTAGTAAATTCGACGGCGCCCTACTACGGATTGATCTTCCGTCATGCGTTGATTCCTGATACGTCACACCACCAACCACCCTCACTTCAATCGAAATAATAAAGAAGAGTCCAGTTCATAGTGCAATTACTCGAAAGGCATTCTTGTAATTAGAAACAGTTGCAGATTATAATTGCAGACAACTTGCTGCCATCTAACATCTATATCAAAGATCCCTACTATGGCATCTGGAATTCTGAGGTCTTGGCAATATGCTAAGAGAAACAGACGGAGATAGTTTGAGTAACCTGTCTAGATAGATCCATGTTGTATAGGGTGGCACATTTTCAGCTTTAGGTAGCTTCACAGATCGAACAGTTGTCCTGCCACCAGTTTGAAATCCAAAAATAATGGATATCGGTTTGTCTGCGCCATTAGACTCTAGTGTCGCTAATCTGCCATCGTTCTCTCCAGAGGATTCTCCAGAGCCATTCAAGGCTCCATAAGTTTGATGACTCTTTAAACAAAGGGAGAAAAAACTAGACGTTTCGTTGTATTCCCATATCCGCTTGCGCTCCTCATCAAGTTTTAAGAAATTCCTTATATAACCGCCCAATCGCTCCTTATTTGCGAGTACACGTCGCTGCATCATCAATCAGACAAGACGACCAGTCACTACATAGCTCAGCAGTTCAATCTCTATTTCACTAATTCATATGAAAATATATAGGGTCAAAGCCAAGTTATATCCAAAGACCCAAGTTAGTGAAACTGATCGGAACGAAAAACATTATCCAACTTCATGGGCCAAGATAAACACTGCGAAGGGTTAAAAGAAGGCATAACACAAATACTTCAAGCAAAGGTATTGCTTCCAGTATCTTGCACCTCATTTTCTGGAAATGTGGAATTAATAGATAATAACAAACCACCTTCCTATTTTCGCCATTTCTACAGACAGATCCTCGTGTGCAACACCTCTTGCCCATGGAAATCTGGTTAGGCAAACATAGAGTCGATACACACATTTGATTCCTTGTGGCACGCGTCTAATTGGTAAAATTACCCTCTTAGGAGCTTGTCTGCCAGAATTACATGAAAAGCTTCACGAAAAAAAATAGCACCAGAGTTGCAGCATGACCACAAGAAGTAAGTCCACAACTCAACCAGGTTGCATCGAGAGAATCCATCACCTTCACATACGCTTCCCGTTCACAGAGCACTTTCTCAGCCAGAATCTGAATAGCACTTGCAACGCGCTCCACACTTAAATCTTCCTCATCTTCCTCCTCATACTCCTGATCACCCCGCTTTAAGATCAGACGCAAGGAAAATTAGGTCAATGGGGTCAATTGCGAGGATCACATAGCAACAATCAACTAGCAACCATCCAAGCACGAACGATCACTGTGACTCCCATACACAATCGTATAGACTCGTCCAAGGAAAGAAGCAATCGAGACATGCAACAAGATACAAACTTTAAAGTCTGATTACACCGCCTATACAACCTAACCAGGTAATACTTCAGCAAAGTTGCAGAACTCAACTTACTTTTCTGCATATGACAGTAATCAAGTTTTCCAGATGATTCAGAGGCTCTGTTGTAAGCTACTCAGTGGACCCACAAATCTTACAGTCCATACAGTTCACCAAAGACGACACTATTTCCACCTTTGCATTAACACAAACCATAATGTCCATTTTTCTCTTGACTCGCAATGCCTCTATCGTGATCACTAGACAGTCACGATGCTATTATCTCTGCAAACACTCGAAAAACTTCGCAACGTCCACATCGTTCTCTGCTCTTGATTTAATTCCTCATGTTCCTTCTTCAGAGCATTTTGGTAACTTACCACTACTCCCACCACAATGTATCGAAACCAAAAACATGCATACATGCACATCAAAGGTACCGAAATCAACGAAATTCGTCCCATGAACTGTTTCCCCGAAGCATTCACTATCTCATACTCACAGAAGACGACGAAAACCACAAACTCAACTCTCTCAGCAAGCCCCCCAATTTCTACACCACCGTGGAAAAAGCCGCATAATAAAAAGTTTAAAAAACACGATACCTGATCCTTCCCCGTGATGGCGTGGCTTGAAGACGCCATCACTGAAGGAGCCGTGGGAGAAGAGATCGTGCCAGGCAGGGGAAAGCTGGCTACGCGACCAACAACCCAAAGCCAAAACAAAAAGCTTCGGGAGGCTCACAGCGAGAGCAGCTTAGAAAAACCACGACAACGACAACGACAACGAGAGAGAAGGCGGGAGTGTTGAGTGAGGGCGCAAATACTGGCTGGGATGGACGGAGCCAACCAAGACGGACGGACTTGGAGTTTCGCTTTAACCCTCTCAAGGACGGAGCCGAGGACCGTGGAGTCAACCTCATTACTGTACCTTTTCTACTTCTTTTTCCACCCATGTTAAAGAAATTTCATTGCAAATACAGTATTTCGTTTTACTAGAGTTCATTGTTAACTAATGAATTTCACTGTCCGGGAAGAACCGGCGGCTAGTTTAAAGTGAGCCAATGGAATTGGGAAAAAAAACGATTGTAATTTGAAAACATTGACAAAAAATAATAATAAAATCTATAAAATGTCTATTTTGAGTGAAAAATAGAGAAAATAAACGGACTCCATACTCTAAAAACGGATTCAATTTGGGAATCGAAGGAAAATAACTGATAAAACTCAAAAAACTTCCCGAACATTGCTAATGATGTGATCCAATCATCAAGGTTGTTAGCCAAAAATTATCACTCTAATAGAAACATAGTCCAAATGGATTAAGCTTTAAGACTGACGTTTGATTTAACTTGTTGATATGATGAATTAGACCAAGTGTGGGTCTTAAAATTTAGTCCGCATGGACTATATTTCTATAGTGTTGTATTTGGAAGAATAGGTGTAATTTCCATTTTTGCAACTTTTAAAAAGTCATCCATTGGATAGTTTTAATCTTTGATGTTTGTGTTAAGTTAAACATTGCCTCAAAGGTGTCCATTCAGAATTGAAACTATGTGATAACACCATACATGCATCATAGGAGAACACATTATAACTAATGTCACAAATCAAATACTATGACTAATAGATGAATGAAAAAAAAATCTTATTCATTGTTAAACAAAGTGAGAAGCCCCATTGTTTGGACATGTCACTTGATTGTTGTCACTTATGAGTCTCTCTATTACCCTTGGCACCCTCACAAGCATGTGAGTGCCTACTCTATTAAAAATTATGAAAGTCATATCTTGTACTACAATAGCCATTTTAAAACAATCAACATTTTATGTCATTGCATCCGCAATGCACTTAGGTTTCTAACCTTTTGAGCTATGTTCATTCATCTAAGATGCATTAGGCCATAACTATTCAAAGTCTATGCCACTTGGTTAAATCTTTTTTTTTATTTGATCATATGATTTTATAAATTCAAACTCCAATGAAGTCCTATTGTTTTGTATTAAAGAATATAAGATTCAATTTTAAAGGCGCATGATACAAAGCCATAGAATTTTGATTCACAATGCTAAAGCATACATCGTAACTAAATCCATGATATGGCAATAGGTTTCCAAAAACGTTCAATGAAAATCAAAGAGATTTTTGAGTCACAAATTTATTTACAATTTTTTGAAAGAAAAAAAATTACAAATTATTTATGATTTTGAAAAAAATTGGAAACCAAAAAGGTGCCTATCTTTTAAATTTTGGAAAATTATTTCTATTTCTAAACTTATGAAAATTTTCAAACATCACAAATAATAATAAAAAACACTAAAGTTCCATTGTTTTCACAATCAGTGACTATTGATTGGAGGTCTAGGACTTTAAGGATTTTGAAGTTGAAATTTTTTACTATGTTTGGCATATAAAATTGGAGTTTAGAATGAAGCATTGTTAAAATTGGTTTAGGGGAATGGGGCAAATTCCTTATCATTATGAACTTTTGTATACTGTATGCTTCATTGCTGAAAAGACGTAAATCAATGTTTGGAATGGAATGAAGCAAGGTACTATCTACACTATTGCAAATAGCTTATATTAAGATTAAAATTGGACGTTGTATGATAGGTGTATTAGTACAATAGAATGTCCTCAATTGGGCAACACAATAGAGCAGATCTCTTAAACAAGTCTCACTTCAAGAAGCAACCGCCTCATGTATTGCATCAACTAGTCATAAATGATGCATGAATTTTTTGCACTAGAAGGTTTAATGTAGGTGATGTCTAGTAGATTCCATATACATTTATGAACTGCAAGTTGATTTTGAGGAACATGTGGTAGAGTATACCAAGTATATATTGATGCACTTCATAAATATGACTTACATGTTTTAAATTTTAATATTTTAAAAATAAATTGTACATAACAGAACTATTTGATTCTCGTTGATTATCTAAGTGACTATTCAAGGGACAAATGTAGATGGAAGGGTAAAAAAATGGCTCCTAAACGATTGTAGCTCCACTTATCATTCTTTAGTTGTGGTGCTTTTTTTAGTCATGATTTCTTTAGTCCTACTTCCTTAGTCATGGTGCTTGAATTGGAATTTTGATGCCACAATGCTAACACTTTAGTTGTGGTGATGCAATTGGAATATATATTTGTTAAGTATAAAAATTTAATATACTATTTTCAATATTCCAAAAATATTTTTCTAAGCCAATTCCAACCTAAATATTGTCACTTGGGATTTTAAAATTTAAATTTTAAAGCTTGAAAATTCAAAGTTTAAAATTTTAATTTTTTTTTAAAATTTCACTATAATTATAAAAGATAGCATGACCATATATTTTCTATTCCAGTTCTCTCTCCCAAATAAGGCTTGATGTAGCACAAAACCATTTCAAACCATAGATAGGATTTTCATTAGTAAAGTACAGACTACAAATCTTTAAAATGGACAAATATTAAATTTTGCAATTTTGCAATTTACATGTTTATAGGTTTTAACCCCTAAAGGACCGGTTGTCCCCTCGGGGGACAATTTGGGCCCGGGCAGGTTCCTACAATCTCAATTTTTAGTAATATTTTTTGGGATTTTTTGAGGTTGTGTATTTTTGCGAGATCTTTGCGAATATATAATTTTTATTTTAATTGATGCCCGGGAGCAAAAGTTATGGCACAATAAGTAAAAATGGAATTTTGAGGGCAGCCCAAAAAAAATCACAAAAAGTAAAAATAATTTTTTTTCAAATTTTTGACTCAAAGATTATATTTTTGTCTACATGTGAAGCTTTGTTTCATTCAATTTGGACTAATAATGAGAAAGTTATGGACAATCTTAGTTTTTCGGGCAATCTAAGCATCTTCTTGAAAAAATAAGTTGTAGAATTCATTTTTGAATGCAATTTTTAGAATTTTTCAAAAAAATTTGTTAGACAGGGTTAGATTTTTTTACTAGAACAATCTCACCATTGGGATTATTGTGATTCAATTCCATCTAAAAGCTATTAACAATTTAGTTTTTTCTTCAATCTTGAACCCACTTCTACTTAACAATTTTTTAATGAGTGAAAATTAAGTGATTTTTTTCCTAAATTTTTTTGGTAGATTCTCAACTCAACTACTTAACATAAATAAGTAGAAAATCAAAATCAGTAGTGCAAAAAATTTGAACTAAAAAGATTCAAAGCCAAAAAAACTAGTGAAGCAAGGTGGAAAAAAAGTTGTTTTCTTCACTTTAAATGCATATATCTTGCAATCTACGTGGTCAAAGTTTCTGAAATTTCTTCCAAATATTCATATACTAGTCAAGTATAAGATCTTACGGTTGGATATGCAAAAAAAAACAATTTTTAAAACTCTTTTCTCTTTGCAATAGAAATGACAGTTTTGAATGGGTTTTGGTAGGAAAATCAACTTGGTCCTTTAGGGGTTAAGAGTTCAAGGTTTTAAAATTTTGACAATTTAAAAGTCCTAAATCATTAAATGATCTTCATTAGGTTGAATAGAAGAATAATTTCCAAAGAATTCATAATTTTAAGAATTTATGATGTAATGAAAAAATAAAGTCTTAGTTTTTATGCAATTTAAAATTTAAAATTGTTTTAAAGTAATAATCAATCAATTTAAAATCAATTTAAAATCTATAAAAATTAATTTTTATATGAATAATTTAATGATTTTATAGTTAAAATTTTAATTTATTAAATTTACAAATATATAGACAACAAATTTATATATTGTGATTAGCATTTTTCAAGTGCCAAATTTTTACAGTTTCTTGGTTGGGATCTTTTCAAAATGCAATATTCACAATTTCAACATTTCAAGATTCAAAAATCTTTAATCTATTATTATTGGTAGAATAGAGATAGGTAGAAAGAAGTCCAAACTTAGTATTTAATTACAAACTTATAGATGATTTAATAATATGTATTTGTTAATTGTGTAAATCAACATTCAAGCTATGTATGAATTTTTTAAAACCAAAGAATTCCAAGAATTCCAAGAATTCATAATAATACATGTAATAAAAAATAAACAATTTTATATTAATCATGAACGGATATGTGTCAAAGATGACTTTTCAGCTTCTAACTTTTCAATTTCAAATATTTGATTATTTTTAATGAAAATATATGTTCTTAAACTTTTAAATGTTAGAAAATTAATAATAAATATAATAGACTTTAAAAAAAAATTTAGAAAACTTCAAATGAACAATATTAATCCAAAGTTAAAACATATTTGTTGAACATGTCAATTAGTTGGCAATCATTGCATTTCTATATATGATATTAAATACTGAAATTAAGAACAATAAATGATAAAGTTTATTATTTTTTCAAATACTTTTTGAAAACATTGAAACTGGAAGTTATTACATTTATTTTACATATGTAATGCAATTTATGGATAATGTTTTTTCATGTGATTCATGCCAAAGCACTCACTATTCCAATTCAAATAATGTTAATAATTTATTGGATTGGTTTAAGAAAAAACTTAATCAAATTGCCCCAGTTTTTTTGGGAAATCAAGCAAAATATCCTCTTGAGTTTTGGCATGAGATAGTAGGTCTTTCAAATCAAGGTTGTTTACTAGAAGATGTTCCTGCTTCAATTGTGCCATTATCAGAAATATATGAACTTTTTGATTATCCTGACTATGATTGTTCCAAGAAATTGTGTATATCTCACATGAAAGATGACAAGCAAGCAAAGAAAATTGTTGAATGGCATAAGAAAGTTTATTGTTGTCAATCATTTAATGGAGAATTATGTCAATGCTTTGTACGTGCATATCTTGCACATTTTGGAGGAAGAATGAATGTAAATTGGGCCCTTATAGCATTTGAGTATTATAATGGGCTTCAAAAACAAGTTGCTAAGAAAGATTCTCATGTGATTCAATTACCTATTCCAGCATTGGATGAGCAATTATTTGCACTAAAAAAACTTTTAATTGAGATTACATCAAATCTTGCAAGTTTTATACAACCACATTTATTTTGTCCCAATAATGGAAACCAATCAAATAATAAAGACTTTGCAAATTTCATCAAAACAATCACAAGTACAAAAATCAGACAATATAAAGAGATTCCTGAATTTCTCTTGAAAGATAATAATTCAACAATTTTGCAAGAAAATGACAAAAATCTATTAATAAAGTCAACTAATACAAAATTGAATCAACAACAATTAATACAGAAGAACTTCAATACATCAAAAAATAACAAATTTGATCAACCTTGTAAACTCTCTAATTGTAAATATAAAGATCCATGCTTAACAAGAAATAAAGAAGTTATGATTGGTCAACAAATTTATTATCCTGTTAAGAATGCAATCAAGAAAAGAGATTTTATACACACTCTACCAATGAACAATTGTATTGAAAATACAACTTTAATTACGTTAGATTTTTCCAAGACATCCAAAAATAATATATGCAATTCCTTTGGAACATTCAATATAGGGGATTCTTTTCAACAAGCTAAATCAGCTGTAGATGAACTTATTGAGATCTCTACATCAGAGTCAGAGGAGGTTTCTGCACGAGAAGTGTTTTCTAAAGATAATGTATTTTCTCCTAGGAACATAAAAAATTGTATAGAAACAAGTAATATAAAGAATGAAGTACCAATTTCTACACAAATAATTGGAAAAAAAATTGACCCAACAATTCATTGTGTAAATGTCTTTCCTTATAATAATTATAATGAATTTTCATTGCTTTTAGGACAACATCAAAAATATAAAGAAGAAAATCTAGGAAGTAGTTCAAAACTTGTAGAACAAAATGAACATCAAATAAAAAAGGTAGAATCAATGATTTCACATTTCAACAAAGTTAATAACAGCTTGAAAAACTCTGATAACCATCTTTGTGTTAATAATCCACATACAAAGGAACACATAGTGAAACCCAAACAACGAATTGGTATAAGTATATTCATAAAAAAAAATTATGAACGTAATAATTTTTCATCAATAAATAAAGAAAAAAATGACCATGAAATGCAATTTAATGAAGCTCAAAACAACATAGAAAATTCTTCTATAATAGATGCATCACTTCACATCCAAAAGCCTCTATCCTCACCTCTATCTTCTATAATGAATGAATTAGCTTACACCCATAAAGAAGTTTTTCAACCTGATAATTTAGATTCTTCCCGCACAACAACTACAATTTCTCCACCACATGAAAAAAATCCATTATCAATTGATTTAGAAGTTCAAAAATTTAATAACAAGTTTGAAGAAATAAATTATGCCACTCAATCATATAATTTAAAAATACTGGATGCAATTGACAAAAGATTGCATGATATACCATTTTCATGCTCAAAAATTATGTGTTCAAATTGCAAAGGTAATTCAATTGGTGTATTCAAGTCACACCATGACATAATAGATAATGATAGAGTCATTGATAGAAGTATACAATGCGGGTTAGAATTTTCAAAAGAATCATGTTTGGATTCTCAACTCAATGCACTAAGTATTCAAGAAAATTATAAAGAAGGAGGTGGAGAAGGTACTTTATGTGATTGGGATATAATTCACAATATCCATGCTGAACAAGCTACTAGCACAAAACTTTCACATTCAAATTCTAAAGTAGATTCAATTAAAAAAATTGACGATGTTGAAGATGAAGTAACTCCAACAATTGGCATTCAAAATTTCAAATCAAATAAAAAATTACCACATTTATTACAAAAAAAGCACAACTACCAAGATGAAATTTTTGATAAGCCAAATTCTTTAAATGTCCCTCTTATGCACCTACACAAAATTGAGTCCTATAATAATTATAATCTAGAAGAAAAAGAAAAAATTCAATCTTTGAATGCAATGGGTGTCCAACTGAACTTTGATAGAAACGAGATTTCATCTAATTCTTGCTCTAATTGCTCTACACAACAAGATGAAGTTAATATCCCATCTTTTGTTAAATTACCTATTAATCCTACAAACCCAATTGAGCATGTTAATAACATTGTTCAAAATCAACATTTTTGTTCTACTTCAGTTCATTACGGAGAGGATTGTAATTTAAATATGAAATATAACTCATGCAAATCATCATTAATTCACAATTTTAAAAATGAATTGGAGTTCTCAACAACAGCTGCAACTACATCAAATACAAAAACAATAGAACATTCAGATAACCTTGACAATGAATGCAAACCACATATCAATTTTGCATGTAAAGATAATGATGAAAAATGTAAAGATATAAAAGAAATATTTCATGCCAATGACATTCATCAATGTTCTCAAGCACTTCAAGAGTGTAATAGAAGTATATCACAAAGTGAAACAACATTGTGTATTGGAGCTAAAAATGATGTGGACATATTGTGTTCAATAAGAGCCCATGTTCCATCTATGATATGCGCACAAGCAGGGTACATTTTGGAAAAAAACAAAAAAACTTTAGCTGTAGAAAAAACAATAGTTGAAAACCTCATTCAAAAGGGAGATTCACAACATGAACTCAACAAACAAATTATGTTCATATTTAAATCTAAATTAGGAGAATATGAAAAAATTTGTTTAGAAATACAAAATCTAACTAAAAAAGTCTCAAATGATGAATCCCACTTTCAATTATCACAATATAGAGAAGAAAAACAAAATAAAGAATCTATAAAAGAAAAACTTCAAATCGAAATTGCAGAACTCTATAATGTTCATAGAAATGTACAAGCTCAATTAGATATAGATAATTGTTTGCTTATTGGATCATTAATTGCAGTGGATAATCTTACACTTGATGTAGAAAACGCTCACAAAGAAGTGGAACGGTTGATAAATGATGAATACGTTGACCAACAATTGGTTAGCTCTTAAAAAAATTTAATACTAAAGTTTGCACTTCACTAAATGATAATAGCAATAGATATATCATTACTTTGCATAGTATTAATTTATTTTTCTTGAATGTCTCAACAATTTGTGTAAAATCATTTGCATGTATGATCTTTACAAAGACTTGTTCAATTATTGTTAAACATTTAGGAACTGCAAGCTTAATGATTAGAACTTGAAATAAAAATGAGTAAAATTCACAATGCATTAAAAAATTTAGGCAAGCTTTGAAAAACAAAAATTGAAAATGTTGCAGGTTTCTAAAGCACCTAATTTAGACTTTGAAATGAATGTAGTTGGTACTACTTGTAATAATGAGACATTTGAATTATCAGAGGCAATGAAGACTATGATTAAAATCCAACAAAATAGATATAGAAGTACAATTGATGAAAATTTTCTAAATATTCATGATAAAAATTATAGTTCAATAATGAGTGAAATTTTGAATAAAGAAGTTTGTAAAATGGATGAAATTTGCACAAATTCAAAAATAGATGTTGAGCTGCCAAACAAATTAGATGATACAATCATGCCAACCATGGCTAGTTTATCCAATACTACTCCAAAGTCAAAACCTAACTCAAATTCTACTAAAACAATGGCAATGTTATTTGTTGATCATACAAAAAAACAAGATACTGATGCGGAAACTACTATGTTTGCCCATGATAATATTTTACAATGTTTGAAAAAAAATTTACACAACAAGACATCAAATCCATTAGAGAAATCAAAAAATGAAAGATGTGAAAGTTATAATGATATGTTTAATTCAAATTGTTTGGAACAAAAGCTGAACAACAATGACATTGTCTTAAGAAGAACTGATGAGCCTATCAATTGTGATGATTCATGTAGTAGTAGTAATGCATCTCTTTGTAGCAATCATTATTATGATATTCTTCAATGCAAACAACGACAAAAACATGAAAAATGTGATATTCATGGCGTAGATTTGAAAATGGTTTATGCATATCCGATATGCAAGTTGCCAAATCCAACCAAGATAAAAAGAAATGTCATGCAACATTATGGAATGTGTGCTATCTACAACAAAGATAAGTCTCTAAAAAATTAAAAAATAAACCATTCAAAACTAAAGTCTCTTCAACAAAATATAAGGATTGTAAATAACAAGTCAACAGCAAAACAAGTTTTTGAAAAGTATAAGACCTTAGGATATACCAAAGGAGCACATGAACATCTCAATGAATTTGACTCTGACTTGCTATTTTTGAACAAACAAAGAAACATCTTAGCAAAGTGCCATACTGCGAAAGTCACAAATAAAGAGTTAAAAAACCTGATGTACAACATAGTGATTCCAAACCAAGGAAGTAATAAAGAAACTACAACTAAAAAGTCAAGGTGACAAACCTTGAGGTTGATGACAATTTTTCTAATTGAATCCATCTAGATTGTAAACAAACATAATTCTATGGAAAAACATGGATTTCCATTGTTGAATAAACACAATACAATGATCTTATATATAGAGGCAATGCTTGGGCTTGCATCATAATGTAAGAAAGAATTTGAATTTGACTTTGAGTTAGAGCCTTTCAATTAGATTTGCAATGTTAAAGACATTTAATTCTATGCAAGAATTGATGATACATAACATCAGATGACTATATCCAAACTCTTAAAAATTGCTACATTAAATCATTTAATTTAAGAATGAATATCCTTGGATTCTAAATATTTTAACCACTAAGAAGTCAACACCCAGTGGATGCATGATGAGTGTTTCTAAATCCTTATTAAGGAAGCTATACCAAATAAATGAAGTGCATCCAATGCTAAAAAAATAATTTTATCTATTTTTTAGCAATGCGACTAGCTACATTACTTCATGCTTCTTGATTTTTGTACAAGGATTAAATCAACTCATATATGGATGTTAGTAAAGAAAGATTGGCAAAAATAAAACAAATCATCATTATTTATACCCTTGAAAGCTCCAAATCAAAATTTTCCATCCAACTAAGCTTTTTTGAGGGCTAATACTACATGAAAATTCATAAATGCTACAATGATAGGAAACAAAATTTCAAAAATAATTTAGAGTCTTCTAAAGTTGTCCTTCATCCTTTACATTCCTATATTCCACATATTCAATATATGTGTTTCTACCATTCTCTCAACTTCTTTGCAATGAATTCTTAAGACCTCAAATCTTTTCAATTTCTGAATCAATAGGCATATTTTATACTATTTGGAAGCCTTTTTTTCAAATATTTTCCTACATATATCACATTTTGGGTTGATGAAAGATGTTGTCACAATCTAAGTTCAGAAGTTCTATCACTTCTAAGATAGAAGGTTCAAAAAGTACCCATTTAAGAGCTAATGCATTTTGGAGAAGCTAAACTCCTTGAAATATTTTTCATTAAATTTTCATAGAAAATGGAATTGGAATCTAACCCAAGTTTTATCATATATTTTAGACCTATATGGAATTAGTTGCAAATTTTTGAACTTAAAACACAATGATCATTGAAAGCATCCACCTCCTAAAATGTACACTACTTGTATATTAATGGTGCATTGAAGAAAGCAAAATGTACCTCCACATTACAAGACACTTTGAGAGCCTAGTCTATTTTAGGACCTCCTAACTCATGGCAATGTAACCAAAACATGTGGCACTATTTCGCCCGAGTGAGCAACCCATATAACCATCATAGTACCCAAGACCTCTTAACCTTGGAAGGAAGGTAGTAACCAAAATACTCCAATTATTGGACCAATAGGTGCATTCTTTGTTTCTACAGTTAACAGTGAAGTCATCCAGTGTCCTCAGAGTTAAAGGGCAGCACATTCTTTCTAATGGGCTGGTGGTTAAGCCACAATAAACAGTTCAAAACCAACAAGAATCTTGCATCTACTCATCACTGGCTTTTGTGGCTTCAAGAAAGGTGACAAAGAAACAACGGAAAAGAATGAAAGTTACAAAGTATGAACAAAAATCCGGACCCAGTCAAAACATATATGCGTAATTTTTGATAGCATAAATTAAAAGTAGGCCGAACAGGTTTACATGTTTTTAAACCTGAAGTGACAGTCACCTACTAAATTCAAATCGAACAACCATCAGTGGTAGAAATTTTGATGCAATCATTCCTTCATTACTGCATCCCAGTAGAGATAGGCAGTAGAAATCTAGAAAATTAACGTCAATTGAAATATTACGACTTGAAGGAGTAACGACTGCGGTGGTTGTCTTTCATAGACCATGTTTCACCATGGGAGGAGCCCTTTAGGAATGTCCCAAATCCTGATAAGCAGCAGGGCAAAATCTACAGAGTTTACACCAATTGAAACAGAATCACATTCCATGACTCTACGAGGGAACTGGTACTTCAAGGAAAGAATCACCGTGTTGTGCCCAATTTGGTTACCAACCTGCAAATTGCGGAGAAGGAATTGCAAGGTCTGAAACCCACTATTACACCTCAAAAATGTCGCTGCTATGATTACCTTATAAACAACCGTTTCTCACCATGTACGGATCCCTCCAGGAATGCCTCAAAATTCCTCAATTTAAGCCTGCAAAACGTCGTGTCGTGGTTAGTAAACCGACAACTCAAAACTCTTTCATTGCTACAACTGTTTGTGACGAAACAAGTGCATATTGAACTGTAAGCTAACCACACCTAATTGCGACACCATCCTAATGTGACACTCCAAAATCTTGCACAATGAGTTCATGTTGATTTTGAGAATGTAAACAACCTCAACATCTGACCTCATGTTTGGTTTTGGATCATCTTCGAGTACAACTTTGAACCCTTATAACTTTCACAAGTGGTATCCAAATAATGCATTCTTTGGTGTGCATTGAAATCCTCTTTGCTTTGCCAACAAGAAAAATTAGAAATCTGACCGTTCTAACAATAGCAAAAATGCTCAGCGCTTATAGTGTCGCAATTAGGCCTGGTTACCTTAGTGCTTTCAAAGATCAAGAGAAGCACCTTCACGCTCTTGAAAAATGAACGAAAAATGAACGAAAAATGAATACTAACAATATGAAAGCTACGGGCTCACCGTTTCAAGAGGAGATTGTCTCTTAACAGGGCCCAAGAGGTTAGCATTCAAACTGCCGGCGGCCATGATGGACCTGTCTTTGGACTCCCACCGAACCCCAACAACCTTCAATCGCACTTCTGATTTGGTAACGATCTCGTTTCCGCTCGATTCACGCCACTTATTGAACTCCATTGATGGACCGGGGCGGAACTCAAATCCCTCCATCTGCTTGCGTGGGACAAAGATCCGTGCTGGTCCACAGGCTGCCAGAAACAATTGGCAAGAGCATAAAATTTCCACAGCGCAATAATAAAGCAAAATTTGCACAGAGAGTGAGTGATTCAAGCAAAACCTCCCAAAGAAAGCGATGCAAAAGATTGAGAGTGAGGATGCAATCTGAGGAAACAAGACACCAACAAGACATATGAAAGAAGAGAGATCAATCTGCTAGAGAACAAATTTCACAGAGAATCCATAGCAAGCACTTTCACAAAAAATTGTTGGAATGAGTAATGTAAAGTCTCCATTCACCACAGGTGAACTTTGAGCCTTTCCCTACAACAATCTCGAAACTTTCGCCATCTAAAATTTTGCACATTTATTTGTGCTAGAAAGGATTGTGTCAGAAAGTACGTGTCAGTAGATTAAGTGTTTTCACACTTCTAGCACAAATCAAAAGTTCACTAGTATGGTCAATGGAGCCTCTAAAGTACTGCATGGTACACCGCACGGTACACCGCACACAGGAAGCAATGCAAAAGATTGTGTGTGAATTTCGCACGGAAAATTTGAAGAAACAGGGGCGGCAAGTAAAAATAGGCACGTCGAGAAAATTTCGCAGCGACATTTCATACAAAATTTACACAGCAAATTTTATAGGACCAGTAAGTGACTGAATACTGATGAAAGTGATGTGAAAGAAGAGACGTTGCACCAAGGGATGTTGCACCAGAAGAGAAGCGTGAAGTAGTCGTAAGTTACCTGCCAAGAATCCATTGTGCATGACTTCGGTGACCTCAGCTTCGATGATTTCGTTACAGATGGGGCGGAACACAATGCACTTAAAATCGACCCAAAACACCACAGAGCCCGTGTTGGGGCGCACTCGCCCTTCCGACACATTCTCCAGTGTCGTCACGGTCACGAAGTAGCCGAGCTCTTCCGAGCATCGCTCCGCGTCCACATCCTTGAGCAGGCGCCGGATCAGCGCTCGTCGCGTGTGCAGCGCATCGCCCAGCTCTTGGGGTTCCAACACCACCACGCGTCGTATGTTCACTTCGAAAAACATCTTGCCACGACCCACAAATACTCACAAGACGTCACTCAAGCTCCAATGGCGCCCACGAATTTGCCGAAACCCAAAATTAGGAAGGACTGTCTGGTATCTTGACAGCTCCGATCAAACACTCACAGCAACGTCGAGAATCACTCTGGTGCAGTTTCCCGGGCAATGGTTCAATCATCTCATTTTGATTAAGCATATATCCACAAAGCGGGAATTGGGTCACACATTCGATTTTCTTGGTACGATCGTCCTCATCAAGACCATTAGGGTGTCCGTGCCCTAAGCCAGTGCAGTTCTTCGATAGGTTGATGCCTGACGGAGATCACAAGGATTTGCCAAAAAAAAAAAACTCTCTAAAACTCACAGCTCCGACCAAACAGAGAAGCAATCCAAAGCTCAAACTGTACTGCACGAATTGCCGTGGCGCGGTTTCAAAGAAGACAGTTTAGACGCATCTTTCATCCACAAAGTAGCAATTAGGGCTGCTTTACACCAAGAAGCCGGGCCAATTCTCTTTCAAGCCAATTGCACAAAATTTCAGCCGCTTTTGGGCTGGAGGCCAGCCTCATTAGAGTAAGATTATAATGGGGTCAATTTTCCCATATGGAAAGGCCTTAAGGCCAAGAAGCCGGGCCAATTCAATAAAACCTACAAAAGAAAGAGAGAGGGGTTGAAATTGTCAGGGTCACTATACACCTAGAGGCCAGTCCTAATCCCCATGAGGCCGACTGCACAAAATCCAATGATAATGATTAGTTGAAAAAATAGTTTTTTATTAAACGATATTTTTAATTGAAATTTGACATTGGCCCCAAGGCCAAGAATTGGCCTCCCATTTTTGGTGCACCCAATTCAGCGAGCTCGGGCCATGTCAGATCATGTCTTTTTTGAATAAAAACTCCAATTCACCAAATTGGCCTAGCCTCTTGGTGTAAAGGGGTTGGGGCTGATTTAAGCCTTTTGTCCAATCAGAAGTCAAGATTCTTGGCCTCTGACACAGTAAATTGGCCGAGCCTCTTGGTGTAAAGCGGTCCTTAGGTCACACTTGCAAGCACTTGACATCATGATCACTAGTGTGCCCTGTGCCGTTGCCACAGCCAAAACAAAAGAAAAAAGTAATTTTTTAATTTTATAAACTATAAAAAAATTTGAAATTTGATAATTTTCACACCGTGGGTTCAAACAACACAAAATGAAGCCCATACACCCCTCTTGCCAAGGATTTTCCGACAGTACCAAGCATGCAATTAGGGGACACACGGTCCAGGAGATTTCAACATAACAAAACAAAACAAATAGTCTCTCTTAAGGTATTGACTGTGCTTATTGACGTTGCCACAACCAAATCAAAAGGAAAAATAATTTCCTAATTTTTTTATTCATATTAAAAACTTTGAAATTCAATAACTTTCACAATGTGGGTTCAAATGCCACAAATCAAAGCCTATGCCCCCCTCCTTGTCGAGGACTTTTCGATGGTACCAAACACGCGGTTGGGGGACGCACAGCCCGAGAGACCTCAACGTAACAAATAAACAAAACAAAACAAAACAAACTGTCTTAAAGGTATGGATGGATGGACTAGTGTGCCCAATGTCGTTGCAATAGCCAAAGTAAACATAAAAGTAATTTTTTTATTTTTCTAAACCAAAAAAACTTCAAAATTCAATCCAAATGCCACAAAACAAAGCCCGTCCAACCTCCCTCGCCAAGAGCTTTCCAACGATACCAAGACTGCGACCAAAATCAAAGTAAAAGTAATTTTCTAAATTTTTTATTTATATAAAAAACTTTGAAATTCAATAACTTTCACACCATGGATCCAAACACCACAAAACCAAGCTCGTGCACCCTTCCTCCCCCAAGGACTTTCCAACGGTACCAAGCACGCGGCCGGGGACCTAGAGTCCATGAGATCTCAATTTAGGGCAATCCCACGCTTGGCTCGCGGTAAAGGGGCGCCAAATGGCAAAAATTCATCGTATGGCGTGCGGCCATATTAAATGAAGAGAGTCATGGCCCCACGGGAAGACTCGCCAAGTAGTCAAAAGGTGCTCCAAACTTCCTAGAGAACCTTTCAAAAGGTGAGACTCAAAACATTATTAAGCCGCGTTCAAGAGTCTCCATTTGCCCGTGCCTTCTTTATTTTTGGCCGTGGCCGGGCATGTTTTTTCACTTGGCGTACGTGCCTTGAGGCAATTCCCAAGCCATGGCCCGCTCATTGCCCGGGTTGAGTGCCTTGGGCGAGTTGTTGTGGGGTTGCTCTTAACAAACAAAGAAACAAAACAAACAAAACAAACAAAACAAACAAAACAAACAAAACAAACAAAACAAACAAAACAAAACAAACAAAACAAAACAAAACAAACAAAACAAACAAAACAAACAAAACAAACAAAACAAAACAAACAAAACAAAACAAAACAAACAAAACAAACAAAACAAAACAAACAAACAAACAAACAAACAAACAAAACAAACAAACAAACAAACAAACAAACAAAACAAACAAACAAACAAACAAAACAAACAAACAAACAAACAAACAAACAAACAAACAAACAAACAAACAAACAAACAAACAAACAAACAAACAAACAAACAAACAAACAAACAAACAAACAAACAAACAAACAAACAAACAAACAAACAAACAAACAAACAAACAAACAAACAAACAAACAAACAAACAAACAAACAAACAAACAAACAAACAAACAAACAAACAAACAAACATACTTACTTACTTACTTACTTACTTACTTACTTACTTACTTACTTACTTACTTACTTACTTACTTACTTACTTACTTACTTACTTACTTACTTACTTACTTACTTACTTACTTACTTACTTACTTACTTACTTACTTACTTACTTACTTACTTACTTACTTACTTACTTACTTACTTACTTACTTACTTACTTACTTACTTACTTACTTACTTACTTACTTACTTACTTACTTACTTACTTACTTACTTACTTACTTACTTACTTACTTACTTACTTACTTACTTACTTACTTACTTACTTACTTACTTACTTACTTACTTACTTACTTACTTACTTACTTACTTACTTACTTACTTACTTACTTACTTACTTACTTACTTACTTACTTACTTACTTACTTACTTACTTCAATGGATGGATTATATTATTTTTCAAGTCCGTGACCTAACCCTAGTGCAATTCTTCTCCCTGCAGTACAGATGCACAGAACTTCTTGGGGTGGGGCCCTTCCCTTCATTTCTTCGAAATTTCGAAGAATTCTCTGACTGTCGATACTGCGTTGTCAAGATGCGATTCCGAACACATCGGAATCACTGTCGGGAGTCGGGAGTCGGGAGCCTTGGCAATGGCATCTTCATGCCCAGAGCCTCGGGTTAATAAGATATTATGTTGTGTCGACCTGGGAGCACGCCATTCGTCACCACCGGCAGATGTTCACAGCTAAGGTCACTAAGGTTAAGAATTAGATATGCCGGTCAAATGTCACATTCTCAATTGGATGTCGTGGCACCTCCAGGCCTGTGCTATAAAGAAAAGCCAGTGCACAACGTCAAGAGTAACTTAATTCAACTCCATCTCAGACCGACAGTTCATACATTGCAGTTAGCTCTCTTTCCAGCATTTGCTTCATAACTTCCTTGAGAATTCAGAGTCTAAAGAGTGATTGTTAGTGATTTGGTTAGTGATTTTGTTCGTTTTTGTTTGACATTCAAGCAAAGTCTATCTGTGAGTAATGGCGTTCGGGAAACGTAGCAGAGTCGGGACACCTGCAGTCGGAGTGGTTGCGTCGAGGAGAACCATGGGACGCCGCAAGAGAGGCGCGGCTTCCACCATTGCGTCGAACAAGGTCGTCGGTGGGCCGAAAACGAAGATGGCAGACATGAGTGCAGCAAGTGGGAGGCGAATGGCTGTTGTTGGTGCCATCATGGGTGAGAAGTTCGCGTACTTGGGTGCGAATATGAAGCTCGGATTGTACACCATTTCACATCCCCTGCATCCTCTTCAGCGCGTGGCCGCAAAAGAGCAGAACGTGAATGTCAAGGTTGTTGCCTCAAGTGACTGAAACCCCAATTGCTTGAACTCATATTCAATCTCAGAGCTTGAATTGCAAATGTTTTCACCATCTCGGTGATGTTGAATCCTACTGGTTTACTGACTTGGATCCAAATCGTTGTTGCAGAACGGAAGAGACAAAAAATGGCACGGGCTGTAGATGTGGAGATGCGGAAGAGGGCCATTGTGCGAGAGAGGCGGGCTGCTTGTCTGCAAACAGCGCTCTAAAGGACTTGCTGCCATGGCCAGTGCAACACTCCAATTCATGTCGACTGTTGCAACAAATAATATTGATCATTGTTGATGTTGTTATTGTAGCTGAGAGGATGAAATATCCAGAGCTTGTGGCTAATCTCCTTCAGGGGCCATCTGTATTATATATGAAAATTCTTCAGGTGTACTATTAGCTTATTTACTTCGAGTTCAGTTTGGTCATTTCGATGGCGAAAATGTATATTACAGTAACAATCAATCAATCATTATTTTGTGAGGTTTTGCACATTCTGTTTTTCTGGAACTTGGATCCAAGGTGCACTGTAGTACTGTCCTCACCATTCTGCTGCTGAATTTCATCTGCGGCACAATACGGTATCACCTTATGGAAACAATAGGTTTCGGGTTTTCATTAAGGGTATGGCGCCTAAATACTCTCATCCATTGAGGGAGTTTCTTCCATGAATTGCCTTGTGGTCCCACTTTGCTTTATAAAATCTGCTTCTTCCAGCAATTGTTTATGTTTGTGTAAGATGACGATATATGTCCATTTATTGCGATCTATGGAATAGTCGTTGTTCTGAAGAAGGAACTCCTTCCAATTGCGAGACGACTACTCATCTTTCACATGTAATGTCCTTCGGTTTACCCTACACTCTGCAATGTCTAAGGATGATGTGTTGGCTTTGGAATGTTAGAGCAATACCAGATGATTGAATCGCCTTTCCATTCGAATGTGCACACAATCTCTTCAAAGCGCGAATGCAAATGTGATCACTGTCATCCGTTCTTGAAATTGGACCTTTCAATAGATTGACAGAATCTCACATTTGAATTCTTCGTTGGTAGCGAACTAGTACCTGAAGTTATAGTCTTATAATTATTATTATAACTCACATCGAATGCCGCCAGACAGTCCATTTGGTATTGTTTAAACAACAAACAAAAGGAGTGTAAAACCTACATTCCCCAGGCAAAGTTTCTTTCCATCTTCAGAACTCAAGCTTGACTGAGCCAGCGTATATAATTCAATTACAGTTCCGTAAAACAAATAACAGCCGCGCGGGGTTCCGCGTAAAACTGAGCTAGAATTGGAGACAGACACGAAAGAAATCAATTCAAGAATTGAAGTCGGTCGGCTGCATGCATAATTTTGCATATATGGCTACAACAAAGCATTATATTGCTACTAGTATGACAGATCAATAATTAAATAATACATTAACGAATTAAACCAGTGAGTTCCAAAAACTCATATTCCGTAGGGACAAGCTAGTAAGCATAATTTGGAACTTGCAACGGTACTGTAGTCATATATGTATGTATGCATGCATACCATGATTAATATTAACTCCTTGGTCAGCCTGACAGGGCTGGCATGCTGTCGATGTTGGTGATGCGACTACTTTCGGTGGCACTGGAGGAGGGTGTCTCTGGAGCAGAGTCTTTTGAATCGTCCAGCGAATTGTCGTCTCTAGTTTTCTTCTGTCCATAAATTACCTGCAGCAGTACTCATGTTGATCCAAAAATACTTCAGCGGGGACCAAAGACGTCCGATAGTATGAAATTATTCACTGACTGCACTACTAGTTCTACTTCTGTTCCATGATCTTTAATTTCTGGTGAAACGGTCGGCTTAGTTATCTACCCAATTAATTCACAGTGTAGACATCACTTTTCATTCTCATCAACTGAAGAAATCTAAGTCAACTGAAGAATGAAACAAAAATGTAGTTGTTTTAACAGTGTAAGCAAGAAGTACTCCTGACATGTGTCGTGGTTATATTAATATGTTTCGGAACCTGATCGAGGATGTTAGAAGACAGATCCTTATCGAGAATGGCATGCAACGGCTTTAATATATTTCGACAGATATATTTCGATCCCGGGCAGCTAAGGAGTACAAGGAGACAGCGAAGACCGACTCTTGTTAGAGAACTTCTGCAAAACCGTAGATAACCAAATCTTCAATATGATCACTTATATAAGTCAACTGTATAACTCACTATGATAAAGCTTTTCAAACGTCGTTACATTGTCAGATATTAATAAAATTGGCACATTTCAAGGCGAGCTATTAACTTGAAACCTAAATCTATACCAGTCCTAGTCTTCAGAGTATTTTGCAGCTGAATCGTTGAGTTCATTAAATTGGTGCAATTCTGGGGCCCAAAAATTGTGACATTTGATTGCAAAAATCTCTAATAAGTAGACCTGGTATAGATTTACAGTTCAGAACCTAAACTGAAAGACGCCGAAGTCGTGGACCGCCGCCAATTTAAACGAGTTTGACATTTTGAACGTCACATCTTTTAGACATCGTAAAGAAAATTTTCTCCATAATTCATGGGAAGGTCTAACGTACAAGGTTAATTGCAATCCCTTTGCATTAAAATTAGCATTCCCCAACATGATAGATATATATCAAGCTAGGGTTTATCATTCAGAAACTCACTAGATTCTTACAAACATCTTCATACATGATGAACACGTCATGTTTGCTCAGGCTATGATACCTAACGAAATCTCCTGCAAGGTTCATTAGGGGAACGCCTCATGATCAGAAGTTAGTTGAAACACAGACGACCTCAGATCCGTCTAACCTCCGAGCTACACTTTTTTTATACGAAAGTTAATGAGATCTGCATTCAGATCCTTTTAACCTGAAATAAGAAAGGTATAGTCGTTTGCACATTCATACCAGTGTTTTCAAGCACATACATCCGACTCTTGTTGTTGATCCAATACTTGTCCGATCCCACCAAATTTCAGAGAGTTGTAACGCATGACTGTCAGCATTCCCTCATTTCCTTTGCCTCATCTTACCACTCGAAGCAATAAATAAGCTAGTGCAGTACTCGACCTCCTGACTACACAAATTTTGTTTTTTCTGGAGAAATTGAATTATAAACTTTACTCAATTGGACGTACTTGAATCGGAAGTGCCAACGCTTCAAGGCACAGTAATCTTCCATTTCGAGCACTGCACCCTCCTTGGTGTCTATTTGAGGAAAAGGCAGACTCTCTGCATCTTTCTGCAAACAATGAATAAAACTGGGGCTCACAACAACGCACACCGGTGTATGACAAAAAGGTTCGACGTTAGCCTCGGTCTACGCAGCTGGAAAAATTAAGGAGTATAAATATGCATGCAATTCATATACCGTATGCTGATCATTTATGCAGTATATATATTAAATATTTATACGCAATAATAAATAAATTAAAACTTTGGTCTGTTCTGTTGCCATGACGCCTTGCATGTACTAGAATGATTGAAATTTCGAATTGTTCTTAATTAGGTTAATGAACTATGTACCCGTCGTTAATTAAGCAATTAACAGTCACCTCATAGCTCAAGATCAGCTCTTCCATGAAATCTTCTCTTCGAGGGTGTGGTTAAGCTTCTGCAGAGTGCAGATCTGCAATGAAGTTTGGGTTGGGCATGGCCACTAGATCGAATTGAGTCATGCCTTCACCTCAATCAGGTGTTAGGGTTCATACTGGGACATTGAAGTACAGATAACAATCATCACACTCAGAATGACTCATACTTGCCTTCGGGATGATGATTCTGCCCAGCTCCCCAACGTCGGTCAAGGTGAGCCCTTTGCGCACCACCAACTTCGACGGGGGTACCCATCCACAATCACCCTACAATATGCAAACAAGCCTAGAGAATATCTCAATATATTACTGCTGCCACGCGCACACGCATCCATCTTTCTTGGAGCCCTAACAATTCTCTAAATGAATGAATGTCCACTAGCCTTGCAAGCTCTAGAGAATCCAACGGAATGCCCAAATTCGGAACCCTAAAACAAAAGACAGAGCTCGTATAGCTATTCCACCCACCTGAACATTATCATGAGTCTCCAAATACCCGGATCGTTTCCGCTTGAGGAATCCCAGACTGGGCCTCTTCTCCAGAGACGAAGCAGTGGCGACAGGACTACTCCCACTGTTTGTGGTAGGAGATGGACTTGCCTGACTTTGCGAGATTAAGCTGGAGAGGTTATCGGACACAGTGCATGTGATTTCCAACTTGAACATGGCCATCTCGGCGTCGAGTTTGGATTCCGAGCAAGGGATGCTCCCAAACCGGTACAGGCGCCGATCAGTGCCCCATTGCGGACTGGATGTCAAGTTCCGTTTCCAGCCCTGGCGATGGGGAAGCAGCTGCTGCTGCAGCGACAGTCCAGAAATCCCAAGACCGGCAGCCGATCCTCCTGCACCCCAACTGCCCATAGACAAGGACAAGTCTGCAACCAGCCCTTTCCGGCACGTTGGCGCGCTTGGCAAGCTTGTGGGCGCTCCGTGACCGAGAACCGGCCCACTCCAGGGTGACATGCACGACTCGTCGGGCGCATTGGGCGTCGGCACCCACGACGGCGCCCATTCCGACCCGCGCAAGGAGCTGCTCCCCGCTTGGTGGGGCTACTGCTGATTGTCCGGATGCCCGCCCACGTCCACCGTGCGCGCGCTCGACGACTTCAGCCCACTCCACGCGTGGTCTTTCGCCATTCAAACTCTCGCTCGCTCGCTCGCTCACACACACACAATTCTCGATCTCACTCTCGTCTAGCTTCCCCCCGCCGTCACTTCTAACCTCTACAACGTTACCATACATTCACCCAGCCACATCCATATATGCCGCGGCTAGCCAGGCATCACGCACGCTCACCCACACCCACACCCACACCCCAGCAGCGCACATGATCCCATCTCAAGTTCACCACTGCGGCAACACATTCCTATGCCAGAGAACATTCACTCAATTAACGGGACCCAAGTCAATCACCCAACCATGCATGCAAGCTTCCCTAGCCTAGCTTAGCAACGTACCACCGAAGAGCAAAATGATCAGTAGCCAGCCCAAATTGATTTTCTCGGCGTGGAACTAACTAGCTTCCATTTATACTAAATTTTCAAACAGCACACACTTGGGCAAGCCTTCGATCGAAACAAGCAAGAGTCTGGATCGATCGACCGACCGACCGACGTGTATGAATTCGGACAAAGCGCAAGTGCTTCCCGGCCCAGAGGAAGAGAAAAAAGATCAGTGTCTATAATACAAGTTGGAGGCAACGAGAAGGAATCGTCGCCATTCGGCCAGAGGAGCATCTGAGCTACTTCAGTTTTGTAGCTAGAAAGGCTAGCTTGGGCATAAGGCCTGCCTTTGCCGTGCCTAGCCTGCAAAAGAGAGAGCTTAATAAGTTACTTACTGCAATTGCCGTGGCAGTGTCAATGGCCGGGGACCGATGCCCAGAAATGAAGCTGGTGATTGGGCAACAAATATCTACTTCGAAGTGACTAGACAAGGAAACTCTTGGCTTGCATGCTGTTCGTCGTCAGGTACAAACGGGAGCACCCACAGATACAATCTAATAAGAGCAGCTCCAATACAGCGACTGGATGAGGTACGGAACAATATAATGATGGGACTACCAAAAAAACACGGCCCAATGCATATGGTATGGGTCTTTTTATTTTTCCGGATTGGCATTTTCCATCCACAACATTGTATTTTAAGAGCAAGCCCAATGTAGAGACTAAGACCGACACTGAAAATTGTTAGGATAGGGCCACTTGCAAAGTTGTAGGGCGGGCCAGGCCTCTTGCGAGTGGGGCACAACCTGCATCGCCCCCAATGCTGCAACAGTTTGAGGTCCACCAAACGTCGTGGTAAAGTTCTTTTTTAATTTTCTAGTGAATATCTTCCACCTTTTGAGCGCTCCGTGGGTGAATGTCAGAAAATCTTTGCTTCCAGGATGCTGTTTAGAGCTCAGCAAATCTCCTCAAAATATCAAGCAAGGGCTCTCATATGAAGAGCCCTCAAAAATCCCGTGCGTTGTAGCAACTGCATTGGGGCATGATTATTTGTGCAAGCTCATTAACCCCTAATTGCCCAAACATTGTTTTTGGCAATATAGCGATTTTGGGCAACTTACTATGAATGGAGTTTTTTTATTTTTTTCTTTGAAATTTTCACACAACATTTTTCTAAAGAGTAGATTTAAGGCCCAATAATTTTCATAACTTTTGACTGCATTGTTAAAAAAATATTGTATGATATGTGATTTTCAATGCTCGGTGGGCAACTAAAAACATTCTTTCAAAATCACTTTTTGAAAGAATAAAATTTGAAATTGGTTCTCTAGATTTATATATACGCGGAAAGCTTTGAATCAGTCTATTTTGATTAATGAAATGAAAATTATGAGGAGTTTTAGTTTTCGGAGTTATGGAATCTCTACTCTAAAATAAACTTTGAAGTCCTTTATTTAACTCAATTTTCAATATCTTTTGGAAAAAAATAATAACATTGGGTGTAGATTGTTTATTACAACAATACAACTGTTGAAATTGGTATTTTCTAATTCCATAATTAAATTCTTGACAATTTATTATTTTGAATCATTCTCTACTTCTTTCTACTTACTATTTTTTTCCTATATGTTGTACAATTCCAAATGATCTGAATTTTTTAAGCATGTATCCAACTTATATAGGAAAACAAATCCACAAGGTAACCACCATTTTGGACATTTTTTCATACAAATGTGACCTTATGAAGGGCAGCTGCCCATTTTTTTGCGGGGACAAAAAAAGGATTTCTATCAATCCAAATACTATAATATTGCAATCTACAGGGTTGAAATTTCTAAAATTCTTTCCACATCTTCTCAAACCTTTTTTTTACAAGACCCTATGGTTAAATGTGTCCAAAAATGTTTTTTTCTAAAACTTGGTACTTATATTACAAATGGCAATTTGGAGTATTTTGGATAAAACATAGTCAAATACATTTAGAGGTTAAACGCCCCGTTTGCACCGTCCCCGTGTCTGTAAATAGGTTGCATTGGAGCTGCTTTAAGGAAATTTGAAGGAACTCGCAAATTGACACACAATATTAAAAGTCATAAATGTCTCCCCTTTTCAAGCCTTATAATGTGTGCCAATTGATTGGAGCTTCCCTTTTTGCATAAAATATCTTTTTTTAATGAAGAATCTTTTTTTCTTCTTCTTTTAATATTGCAGAAAGTCAATTTGAAGTTTGGCTTGCCGGCTTTGCATTGGGGCCATTTTTTTCAAAAAGTTGCAGGAACGGAATGAGGTTCACCTCTTTGCGCTTCAAAAGGTCAATACTCAATGTTTTTTTGTGTTCGCATTGGGCTTGCTCTAAGGCAGGCAAGCCTATTACCACCCTAATTCACGATCTGAATATCTTGGTAAGGTGCCAACTCCAAGAGGGATACATATTTTTCAGAGGTGTGCACTTATTTTACGAATCAAATCCAAGTGGAATTATAATTTAAAACTAAATTGGAATTTTTGTGAATTTTTGAAGTGGTCTGTCCTAATATTACAAAACTGGAGACATAAACGTCCTCTAAACAATCCATAACGATCATTCCTTGTACCCAATGGTACTTAACCCCTAAAGTCCCAAGCCATTTTTTCTGTCAAAATCAACTCAAAACTCCTAGTTCTGCTGTGTTTGTCTAAGAGAAGAGAAAAAATAATTTTTTTAGAATCTAAATATAGAATCTTGTACTTAATTTATCTCTAATCATGTGGTAAAAGTTTTATAAGGTTTGATCGTACAGATTAGAAGATATAAGCATTCAAAGTTGGAAAATTTTGATTTTTTGAACACTAACTTGCAATTTCAGATGACTTTGACTGCCATTTGTAAAAAAAATTTGCACTGCAGACTTTGAACTTAATTTTTTTTATATTGAATAATTGATTTGAGAATTTAGGAAAAAAATTCCAAAAGAATACACTTGATTTTTATTCTTTAAAGAATTGTTAAGTAGAAGAAGGTCCAAGATTGAAAGAAAAATTAATTCGTCAATAGCTCTAAGATGGGATTAAAACACTATAATTGCAATAGTGAGATTTTTTTAGCAAGCAAATTTAGCCTTGTCAAAAAAAAAATTTGAAATTTTTTGAAAATTGCATTCAGAAATGAGTCCTACAAGTTATTTTTCAAGAAGATGCTTTAATTGCCCGAAAAATAAGATTGTCTATAACTTTCACATAACAAATCCAAATGGGATGAATAAAAGCTTCCCATATAGATAAAAACACAATCTATGAGAAAATCATTTTTATAAATTTTTATAAATTTTTTGTGTGAAAAGATTTCTGCCCGCCGCACTAAAAAAAGGACCTTTTGTGCCATAATTTTTGCTCCCGGGCACCGATTGAAATAAAAATTATATTCCCATAAAGCTAATGTGTTTTTCTATCTTTACAAAAAGTTTCAAAAAATAATGATGAATATTGAAGCCGTAGAAGCCTACCCAAAATCCATTTTGTCTCTCGAGGGAACAACGGAACTTTAGAGGTTAAGCGTTTACCATTAAAGGAATGACACATTATCCTTCATTGATATTAATGTAATGATTTTGTCAAAAAATGAATAGAGGGTCATTGCAAGAACCGGTGGCCGTTTTTTTGTAGAGTTTTCAAAATTGGTCTTTGTCAAATGCTATAACATTTGACTTATGAATCCAATGTCAAAACCAAAAAATCTATTTCTAAAGTTTTTTTATTGTATTTGTATCCCTTATTTTTCAAAAGTTTTAAAAAATCATTTTATATTTAAAAGTCAATTTTGTTAATTGATCACAATATTGGATTTAGGGATTTTTGTTTGAAAAAGTGGTCTAATTTAATGATTTTCAATTGAATGATTTTTTTTTGTATATTCCTATAGTAAGTATACATGTGTTTTAAAAAAATTTAAAGGACAATGTAAGAAACCCATGATTTTAGGATGTTTTCACTATTTTTTGGAATACATTTTTGTGGACATTGGATAAAACAGCCCATGTTTTTATGTCAACAATGATGTTCAATAAAACATCTTGAAGTTTTGTTGAACATCATTGTTGACATAAAAACAAAGGTTGTTTTATTCAACGTCCACAAAAATGCGTTCCAAAAAATAGTGAAAAACATCCCAAAAAATACGGGTTTCTTATAGTGTTTTCGTCCTCTACATTTGTGCAAATAGGCCTCCTTGGCGCACATATTCTTGAACATTAGAAATGTTTTTTTCCGAATTTTTTGGCCACATCTCATCACCACTAAGTCTTTCCAAATGGCCAATTTTTACTTTTGTGAAAAATATTTTCTCTATTTTCCAGCAATGTTATGCGTTTTAAAAAAAGATTGCACTATTTTTTGCTAATTTTTCATCAACTTTGGAATTTATAGAAGTGTAGATTACAATTTGACTTGTTTTCAATGTATAGGCAAACCTATTTCCAAGAAGTACACACAAATCTTTGTGTCCCCAATTTTTTCAATGATTTAGGTCTCACTAAAGTTTATTGAATTGTAAACTGTGTGCAATGTAGGACCAAGATTTAGAATTTGATAAAAACACAAGACAAAACTCCTTGGAGTACAAAAATTAAAGTTTGATAGAATTTGGTGTTGTATTTCTTTTGTACTATTTTTAGTATAACCATCCTCTAACATCACTATTATAATTCAAAATAAACTTTATGATTAACTCTAATAAGTGGAGAGAATTGACAATTAAAATGTGCAATTTCACTCTCGTAAATTGTCAATTCAAAATCAAAACTTTATACAAATTACTAATAATGTTTGCTCAATGAGATCATTGTCTCTTTATAATTTTAGAAGTATACTGAGTTAAGAGAATATTTGAAATAGGACTAGTTACCTTAATTTTTGTATTTAAGATGATTGTACTTTTACATAGAAAGATACAAAGGGCATATTTCCAACATCCTATGTTTTTATAAATTCATTCATGCAGGTTCTTAAGTGGAGCTATCTTATATATAAAATTGAAGTGTCTAATTTTGATTCCCGACCCTATCTTTTTTCACAAATTTTTCCTTCCCTCTACTATATACATGTATAGAGAATACACCATTAACCTCTAAAGGCCCAAGGCCTTTTTTTTGCAAAAAAATGCTCAAAACTGCCATTTCTATAGCAAAGAGTAAAAAAAATTGAAAAATGTCACTTTTGCACATCTAATCATAAGATCTTACACCTAAATTGTATGAAAATGTGTGGAAAAAATTTCAGAATTTTTGATAGCACAGATTGCAAGATATCTGCATTTAAAGTGAAAAAAACAAATTTTCCAAGACATTGTGGGATTAGATTTTTTGAATTTGAACAATTGTAACTTTAAATTTTGGCACTACAGAGTTTTGAGCTTTAAATCTTTATATTAGAGAATTGAGTTGAGAGTCTATAAAAAAAAAACCTCAAGAAAATTTAATTTTCATTATTAAAAAAATTGTTAAGTAGAAGTAGGTACGAGATAGAAGGAAAATCAAAAATATTAAAATCTTTTATATGGAAATAAAATGCACAAATTTCAATAGTGAGAGTGTTCTAGCAAAAAAACTAAACCACATGGAACTTTTTTTTTTTTAATTTTTTAAAAAACTTCATTAAAAATGAATCCTACAAAAAAAAATTTAGGAAGATGCTTTAAGTGCCTCCAAAATAAGATTCCATAACTTTCTCACAACAAATCCAAATGGAATGAAACAAAGTTTTTCAAATAGACAAAAATATAATCTACGGGAAAAAAAAATTTCAAATTTTTTTTCAAATTTTTTCAAATTTTTTTTTTGTTGCCCCCTCTCTCTTATTTTGAGCTTATTTGGGCATAACTTTTGTTCTCTGGCACCGATTGAAAAAAAAATTACATTCCATCAAAGCTTATCAATTTTCTATCTTTGAAAAATTTAGGACAAAGAACTCAATTTTCAGGACAAAAATTCAGCCCATAGGTTCCTACCTATAGTATTCTAAAATTTTGATTTTTGTTGTCAATTTGATTACGGAAGTGTAAATAGGGTTGTCAATTTGTCATGTTTCCATTAGCAAGTCCAGTAGACATGTAGATATTCCACCAAAGTCAAATCAGTAGGATCAATTGGATTTGGAAAGGGCAAATTGTCAAGGATATGAAAAGGATCAAATTGACTTTGTAGCTTTTCTTATGAAGAGTTGTCTTCACAATTTTGGGACTATAAGTCCAAAGGTCTATTTTCTTTTTCTTTTAGTTCATACCAAGTTGTATGACTCAGGTTCTATGCGAATTTAATTTCAGCATTTAAAATTGTGAATTTTTGAGCTCAAGTGTGAGCTATTTGTCTATTTGGCTGTGGATTTGGCCTATGTGTTTGTGTGTGAGTTTGGTTAAGTCAACTGATACTTTTTTTGTGGAAATTGTGCAACTTTGTCAATTTTAAAAGATTGCTTGAGCTTGATGTGTGAGTTATAGACAATGAAAGTTACCGTGAAATTAGATTAGAGTTTGTGAAGTGCAAATAGTGTCTAATTGAGTAAGTGCAACGGTATAAGTCTAGTTGACTACTACTGATGTTGTGTGTGTGAATCACTGATGCATGTGTGTTTGTCTAGTTGACTGAGAATGAATTTGAACTTGAAATTGTGTGATACCAATCTAGTTGATTGTATGATTTAATTGTTGAGAGTCACATCTGTAAGTGCGCCACACAGAGCATGTTGCTGATCACGTGGAGCTGATGGAGGTCAACTCAATGTTGCTACTTTGCTCGTATTTCCAGATAAGTAAATCATCCGCTTGTGTAATTTGTTGTTGAATTGCTTAGTGTAAAATTGTGGAAGTAAAAAGTTGTTGGACTATTATTATATATGTGAAGTCATCTTAACTTGCTAAAATTTGAAGGAGACAAATTAGCAATCTCATTGAGCACAGTGCCTCGGGCTAATTGACTATAGTATACAGCTTCTTTTGAATGCTGAATTTATTGTCTAATTGATAAAGTGAAACACTGTGAGTTGCAATTGTGCATCAGAAACTTTGTCTACTTGGCTGTGAATGTTGTTTGGCTAGTAGACTGTGTTGCTATAGTTGTATACAGTAGAACCTCTCTTAGTGCATAGTGCGGGGATTATGCACCAGGAGAGGTTTATGCATTTGGAGAGGTGCAATATTGTTCATTGCCTAACGTGGCTTCTAACTACAGGGCCTACAACCACATGGCTTCTAACTACAAGGCCTCCAATCGATGTTCATCAATAAAGGCTTCAAATTACTATCTCTCTTAGTGCATATTATGCACTAACAAAGTATGCACTAAGAGAGGTTCTATTGTATATTTACTCATTGATAATTGAGTCAACTTGAAAATGAATCCACTGTGACTGAGACCAATTCCAGGCTAAGTCGAATTGGTTGTGTACCATGTTGTTTAGTAACTGTGAGTAGTTGTATAATACGATTAAATCCAAGTTGACAAGTTGTGTGAATTGACGGTCAATTTAATTGCCAAGTGCTTAAGCTTGGTATACTGAAATTTTAAATTAAATAAGATTGAATTATCCTGTAAGTAGAAGGTTGGTCAACCTTGAGCTGGTGAGAATTTTCAAATTGATTGTGAAGTTCCAAGTGTAGAAATGTTGTGAGTTTTTAACTTGTTGCAATTGTTTGTGGACAACGCTAGAGATGGTGTAAATTGTCAAATCGACCTTTGTGAACTGGAAGATGAATTAAGTAGCAAGCCTATGTAGTTTGCTAATGTTGTGATGTCGAATTGCATTGAATTTTGGGATTTGTGATAAAGTGATATAAATCCAATTGTTTTGCATATCTCATTGAGATTGTTGGCCATTTGTAAATTCACACCATTTATATAATTGTATAAGTATGCACCGGCTAAATCTAACCAAGCCTAATTGACAAGTAGTTCATATGGAACTGGTTCGAGTAGTCAAATTGATATAGTCTAATTGCAGTAGGGTGAACTTGTAAAGCAAATAAAGTAGTTTGATTGAGAATTAATTTAAGTTTACACAAATTGAGATACTTCTGTGATACTATATTTGATTTATATTTGGAGTCTGTGAATTGGGTCAAATTGCATGTACAAGCATATCCAATAGTTGGTATTTGCTTCTGTGTAGAGAGCCAAGTCAAGTTGCAAAGTTGATAATAAGGTCAAGTTGACAGTATAGCTAGTGGTTGGTGGCAAGTCGATTGTGTCCAGCGAGTGTCCCATAGGATGCCCAAAGGGTCGGAAATGTAGCCGTGTGGTTTTAGGACTTTAGTGTCAAATTGACCTTGCTACTTCCAATTAAAAAAATTAAGTCTAAGGTGAATGTACCCATACTTAATCACTTAAGGGATTTTGCAGCAAATGATGAATAGTTTAAGGCACAAGAATTTTTTCCCATGTAGAAAGATAAAAAAATATGGGGATTCATAAATTTTCGTAATTTTATTTCCAAAATTGAAGTTATTATGAGTTTTAGGAGGCAAAAAGTTGTCTGGACTAGTAGCCAATCTCTAGTCATCTAATTCCGATCATCTAAAAAATACTTTTCCGCTCACTATTTCCTATTTTTCTTCTTCACTACTTTACGACATGTCATAACCTTATTAGTCCCAACACTACAAGAAAATAGTGTCCGAATTGACAAGTCCTAATTGACTAAGATGTCCGAATTAACAAAATTTTGTCAAAACAATGTCCAAATTGACAGAAAATTGACAAAATAATGTCCACATTGACAAAAGATTGACAAAAAATTGTCCGGGCTAACATTGCTTCCTTGTAGTGAAAGTACATTTTGAAGTAGATTATTAACATTGGTCTACAATTTATAGATTAATTTTTACACCTTTTTACACTTTCACTAGATTTTTAAATGATAGGCCAAATAATGTGCACTACAAGTCTACCTAATATTGCATATATATTTTATCAAATTTAATATGAACTATATTTATTTTTATCATTTGCAATATAAAATATCCAAATTAGGTATGCTATATTTGTAACTTTTCAACAAAAATAAATATATTGTAACTTTGGTGATCTTCAATCATGGAATAAAAGAAATAAGTGTGTTGCATTAGATAGATGACCTCCATAATTTTCAGAAATCTATAGTGTTTTCTTCAATTGATTGTTCCAACATCCTCCTTCTTCTAATTCATTGTCTACATCCAACCTTCTTGTAATTTTTGAGGTGATTTGAATTCATTCATAACTACATCTTGTTATAGTTCATTAATTGGCTTCACTTCTTTCTTATCTATATCTTATAATTTATGGTATAGCTTTGATTCTTTTGTATTAAGACTTTTATCTTTTACAAAAGTATTGTATTTGAGAAACATTTTTCTACTACGGTTGCATGGTTTCTTGTGGCCACCCAATCCTTGGCCAGATTTGAATGTTGAACCACATTCGCACTCAAAAGATTTTGAAGATGAATTTGATTCAAGATCTATATACTTTTTTGTTTTTCTTCTTTCTTTGGGTGATTGCATGAAAGACTGGTACGGAAACATTGTCACAAACATAGTGCCGAAGCTTCATTTTGCAATAACTTTAGAAGCATGACTTGTATGAACTTGAAATTTTTAGTGGAGAGTCTCTTATGAGTTTAATCACATCTCATATTTTTCAGAAATTTTCAAAATCATTTTATATTTAAGAATCATTTAAACTAATTTGTCACATTTTGAGTTTTAGGGTTTTTACTACGTAAGGAGTCCCCAATTTAATGATTTGGAGCTGAAATTTCTATGGTATATTCCCATAGTAGGAACTCATGTTTCTACCAAGGGGCATTAAGAAATATTAATGTTTTATTTTATATCCTCTACATCCATGCAAAGAGGACTCCCTTGCGCATGCAGTTCTGAACATTAAAGATGGTTTTTAGGATCATTTTTTAAGTGAAATTTCTTTACCACAAAGTCTTCTCAAATGGCATTTTTCAATTTTTTTTAAAATTACTTTTCGTATTTTCTACAAATTAAAATGTTAAAGTATGTATTTTCTTGCGATTCTACACTTTTCTAGTTCTCCTATTTAAAGAATTTTTTTTTGCTTTTCCTTTATAGGATATCTTCTTCTTATAGGTGTATACATTTATCATATTTTTCATATTTTTTTAAAAATGTTTTTCTATTTTTATAGTACTCCCCAAAAAATGGTTGAAAACGGCCAAAGTGGAACAAAAACCGAAGGTCATTCATGCAACGACCCCTTTTAGATTCTTAATATCATCGTAATTAATTCCACTACCTTCATTATTTTCCACAAAAAGTGTTGTCTTGTTTTTTATATTTTCCATAAGGAATGTTTTCTTATTTTAATTATTTATCATAGAAAGAGCCATCTCATTTCCATTATTTACCACAGGAATAGTTGTCTTGTTTTTATTATATACCATAGGAAGAGTTCTTTCATTTTTTTTGAAAACCATTATTTACCAAGGGTAGAGATGTCTTATTTTCATTATTTATAATAGAAAAAGTCTTCTTATTTTCCCTATTTACCACAAGGAAAGTTATCGGTTCTTCGGAAAGCATTGTGAGAGCTATCATGACCTTTCTTTCATTAGGAGACCATTCCTCTCTTTCATTTTTGTTAATGTTTAGAGCTTCCATATTGATATTAGAGGACAAAGAATACTATAAATAAATAAATAAAAATCAAGATTATTTTTCAGCTACAAAACAAATTTTAATTACAAAAATATATATATTTGTGCATATGTATACTGCATGCAATAAAAAAAGTAAGAATTTTACTTTACTTTTGAAATCTAAGAAGTAAAAAATTGAATTATTTTATTTTATAGAAATTGATATTATTAGATTAAGATATTCTTAGAAACTTGAAGAAGAGGAGATTATAACAAGCTATGGATGTGTCTTGAAACCTAAATTGAGGGAGATGATTATAAAATTGATGTGTCTTTTGATTGTATATGTGTTTGAACATTATAGTTGACATAAAAACATGGGTTGTCAACTGTAATGTCCACAAAAAGGCGTTCCAAAAAATAGTGAAAACATCCTAAAAAACATGGGTTTTTTATAGTGGAAATTCTACCTTGGCCATTAAGGCCTTGTCTGGATGCAATGAACAATTCCACCTACCTCCAATCTAGTTAGTAAACTCATAGAAAAACATAGAAGTCCAAACTTGTTGCTTTAATGGAAAAAAAACTTATATATCTACTCCTTGTCATGATCTCTCCTCCCGCCATGAAGTAATTGCTTTGCTCATAGGGAAGGTTTTCAAAGTGAAGAACTCCTATGAAAACAATATGACACAAGTCTCAATATACCCTCCAAGCCGATTTCTGAATTTGGACTTCATGAAACTCAAACTCAATGTCATTATACATCATTTATAATTCACTCTAACAAATTTTCATGGTAACTAAATAGTCATTGACAAACACATGGTTAGATTGAGTAAATTTTATCAAAAAATCACTACAAGAAAATGAGTGTTTAATGACTGCAAAATATAATTGTATTGAGTCATAAAATTTGAAAATATGACTCCGCCAAAAATCACTGTAAATACTAAAAATATGACTGCGTCCAGTCATTATAGACGAGTCATATTTTGCCCAGTCATATTTTGCAGTCATATGGGTTGGAGGGTTATTTAGCCATATTTAGATGTATTTTGCCAACATGGCGTATGTGTTGACTATCCTTGGAGGCTTGACTTTCTCATGACTTGCCCGAGCAAATAAAAAAATCCTACGTGGAATATGACTCCGTTGAGTTATATTTTTGGCCAACGTGGGATACAATTGTAGTGAGTCATATTTTGATTGACGTGGTATATGACTGCAATGAGTCATATTTTGGTTGATGTAGCATATGACTACGGTGAGTCATATTTTGGTTGACATGGCATACAATTACTTATATAGAATGTGACTCTTGCGAGTCATATTTTCTATTGATGTGAAAAATGACTCTCATGAGTCATATTCTCTATTAATGCACTAGAAAAAAACTGCATTACATTCCCTAAAAATGCGTCACCTTGTTTTTGTTGAGTTCTCGTTTCAAAATGTAGTGGAAAAGCAAAAAAACGAAGTTTTTTGCAATTTCTTGTGTTTTTTGCGTTTTGACTGTGCTTTGAAACGGGAACTCAACGAAAACAAGGTGACGCATTTTTAAGGAATGTAACACAGTTTTCTTCTAGTGATGTGACTGCTATGAGTAATATTTTTGGCCGATGTAACAATTCACATGGAATGTTACTACTATAGTAATTTTATGATTGAGTGTAGTTATAATTCTAAAAGTATAGAGTCATTTTTTTGGCATGATTGTGTGCGTTATGGGACTACAACCAATCATATTTTGGTCAAGATATTTTATGAAATAAGACTCAATGTTATGACTCCGTCATGCATCTGGATTGCGTGGCAACTAAGGTTAAGAGGGAGACTTGAAAGAGCGGTTACACAACTCTTGCGATTACGGTGGTTAGCTTTCAGAATGCTCGTCATTTGCTCTAAAAGCTAGTGAGAGGGTTGTGGTTCTCACCTTGCTTTTTGTTAATCTCATGGACTATTACGTACACTCGTTGTCGTGTTGCAAATGCAGACATTATGTAGATTATGTATATATATATATGATTTAGATAGATTTTAATGTTTGTTGCATCATAAAGAAGTTGAAGTCATTTGAGGTAGCTTCATCTCATTTGGTATTCTTTTTCTTTGTGTTTTATTTAGATTATACTATGTCGAACTAAAGGGTTTTCTTTCTGAGTCTCAAGAAATTGGAGCTCTAGTTTTTTTTTACCTCTACTAGATATATATGGATTTTAGTTCTTTATTCCGTAGATAGAGTGGATAGAGTGAAGTTAGAGATAAGATAAGGTGGAGATAGAATAGAAAAGTTAAAGATAAAGGGATAGAGTGAAGTTAGAGATAAGATAAGGTGGAGATAGAATGGAAAAGTAAAAGATAAAGAGATAGAGTGAAGTTAGAGATAAGATAGGTGGTAAAAAGGCGATTACTTTTCATCTTCTCTCCTGTTGTGAGAGAAGAGGGAAGAGCAATTGTTTTGGAAAGGAGAGAGTTATTGAGTTTTTGTGTGTTGTGTGTGTGGAGAGGTAGGTGTGTGTAGTTTTTGATTTTAGGGAGAAAACCGAGTTTCGAGGAGAGATATCTCGATATATATGAAAGTTTTTGAAAGGAAAATTTGTGAGTTTGTTCCTTGTGAAATTATCTTTTCAAAATGAGTTTGCAAGCTTGATTTGAAGGATTATTGAGGGAGTTGTGATAGTTTGAAGGTAGAAAGTTTGCGGTTACCCAATTAAGAGGAGCCGAGACTTTCGAGGCCTATAACGGATGGACAGTAGTTTGAATTTGTATGAGATTTTGTGAGGTTGAAGATTGTGTGACTAGCTTTTCAAAAACTTATTACACTTCATAATTGAAGTATTTTTGAGGAAGATATGAAGATTCGTGGAGGGAGAGGTCTGCTGTCTTTAGAGAATGAAGGCCGAAACTTGTTCTGTCTATAGTGTCTGGACAGTAGGTTAGAATAAGCTGAATTTTGGAGGAGTGTTAGTATATTTTGTTAGCTTTTCAAAAAGCTAAGATACTTAATATTTGGAGTTGTGAGGCATCTGTAGTATTAGTTTGAAGTTCAGAGGTATTTTGGAGTTAGTTTTCGGTTTCTTTGTTGTGTTTTTGAACACTTCAAGAATACAAGACAAGGAGAAATGAAGAGATGAAGACTTGAAGACCCTTCTGTGTTGTGGTTTGTGGCTCGATTTGTTTATTTGTTATTCCTAGCCGGTTTTGGAGGCTAGTTGTTTTTCCTTTCTGCATTGTAAACCTGTTGCGGGCTCTGTGGGAATTCAAGAGTAGCCCCATTTTGTGTTTGTGGCGACGAAGTGGGATTAATCACCCACATGGTTGATCTTATATGTTGTTCCCAGCGGTGAGGCACGATTGCTAGTCACCGTGGGTTTGAATTTTAGGAGCCCATCATCCGGACGGCATCTTGTGTTATGCTGTCCCGTTTTACCCGTCCAAGGCCTGTGGTTTCTTATTACCTACCTGACCGAACCTTGACCCGTTTAGAGCCAACACAGGATAAGCCAACGGGGAGGAGTTTGAAGATTAAAGTTTGAAGACTGAAGACTGAAGATTAGAAGATACGAAGTTTGTTTGAAGACCCTGGCTAACTTATCCCAGTTGCAGCCAAATACCTTGTGTATTCCCAAAGCGCGCTCCTCTCAACACGATATCGTTGCTCTGACTTGTAATGTGATTCTTGCATGATTGATTGAGTCGTACCGATTCCTTTAACTGCGGGCATAGGAGAGGAACGGTGGGAGGGAAGGAACCCTGTAGGTCGTATCCTGGAATGATGATGCTGGGAGGCGGGCCCAAAACATTGACATGCCATTCGAGGCTGGCTCTGACATAATGCAAGGTATATTAATGTCCACGCTCTTGACTCAAGGAGCAGGTCTAGCAATGCAGCTGCATACGCAGGAATCACAAGGGCTTCAAATTCCAGATCCGCTGTGAGGGATTACTTAATTCGGGTGGCGGGTGGATCGCATGACAATAGGAGTGCTAAAAGTCGGGGATCGACATGGATTAGGAGCGGCCAATCGAGGATGCGGGGTCGCAAGAGCTGGAAGGGGCGGGGTTTGAAGATGCGGCATTCATCCAGCAGCAAGTCCAAGCGGTTTTTCAAGCCGCACTGCCGCATCCCATTTGGCAAATTTTGGAGAAGATGGTGCTGCCTCCATCATTGGAGTCTCCCTCAATGGCTGCACGAGCTTCCAATCGGGCCCACGAGCAAGGTGGGGAATATGATTGCAAAGTGGCGGCACCAAATAAGTTTTCTGGGAAGAAAGGTGGGGAAGTGTACAATTGGCTTGCTCAACTTCAGTTAGTATTTCAAGGCAGAACCCGGGCTTATCAAACAAATATGGATAAAATTATGTATGCACTCTTGTATTTAACAAGTACGGCTTAAAATTGGGCAATGCCAATCTTACAAGCTTTGGACGAGGGACGTCACCACGTGCTGTTGGAAAGTTACAATGTATTCCAGGACGCAGTAATTGCCGTATACGAGGATATCGGTCGACGGAGCAATGCTGAGGACAAATTGGAGAAGCTTTGCTAGACGGGATCAGTGGCAACTTATGTTTCTATGTTTAATGAGCATGCAGCACAAGTGAGTTGGAATGAAGCAATTTTGATCGCATGATTCCGGAGTGGACTTAAAGACAAGGTTCTAGATTCAATTGCAACTACATTAATCCAACCCCAACGGCTTCAAGAGTGGATGGCGATGTCCTCTCAAATCAATGAGCATTTGTGGTCGCGGCGCCAAAATTGACGTTCCGCGACTTATAGTGCAACTCCAAAAGATCATGTGGGCCGATTTCAAACAAATTCAAGGAGTTCCGGACCAACTCCAATGGAATTGGATTCCATCGGGAAAACAACTGCGTTGGCGAAGACGGCGGCTGAGCGGTTGGAATTTCAAAAACAAAGGAGATGCTGGGGGTGTGGGCAATTAGGCCACGTCCGTGCAAAGTGCCCAAGCAATCCTTCCAAACCTTTATCCCTGGCGGCTCTAGGGAGGGACAATGAGACAATTGAAGAATCTGGAAAAGAACGTGCCCGGGACTAAAGCCACCACTTTGGTACCTAGGCACGCCCCGGAGTGCGGTGACTAATGGTTTGCAGTTTGAGTTCGGACCAGTGTATTCTTCAACTCCATTGTACTTGCGTGCATTATAGATCCGGGAGTGCATCTCACGTTGGATGCAACCATAAACTCATTGCCGGCTACAATGTTGGTGGACTCCGAAGTGACTGGAGTATTCATGCACCCAGTATTTGCACATAAGTATTATGCAGCGATTAAATTGAAGGTGATCCCACGAGAAGTTCGCGTGATGGATGGTAGGATCATCAACTCGGGATTAATCACCCATGAGGCGATAGTGGAGCTACGCATGGGGAGTCACCAAGAGAAATTGACGGTAGATATTACCAACATTGGGCGCTATCCCTGCATCCTGGGAACACCCTGGTTGGTACATCATGATCCAACAATCCGCTGGTTTAAAGGGGAGGTATTGTTTGATTCTGCCTATTGTTACAAAAATTATTCATAGGAGACAATCGCCAAGAGAGCCGGTGCTGCGCAGGCTGAGGAGCTCGTCACGGTGTCGACGTGGTTTGAAGATGCGGCGTCGACTGGGTATCGAGATTTGATGTCCGAGCGCTTGCAGCCCTTGAGGGACAGGCGGGAGCCAATTCAACCTCAGGGCCCAACCACGACCTCGACCTAGGCGGAAGTAGTGGTGTCCAAGGCGGGTTCGGCGGCTTTGGTAGAGCCAGCCCACTCGGTGGCCTGGACCCCATCTTGTGTGGCATCCCCAAGCGCTCGCTCAGCAGCATCAACGACAAAGGAGACGCCAGGCTCGATGGTGACAAAGGTCGTTTGAACCCCCACTCGGCTCCTTGGACTCCAGTTCACCTAGCGCCGCCTCCAAGCCCTGATTTGCAGAAGGAACAGCTGGACTCCAGCATCCATACGCTAAAGATGTTACCTAAAACATGTGTTAGTCTCCGCAGCGGAATTATGATTATCAGCTAAAGGGGCTGAATTATATACATTGGAAGTATCAGAGCTGTTTGGCACGGTGTAAGATGACAAAGTCACCAAAGAGGCAATTCCCATGGAATATCGAGATATGCAAGGAGCTTTTAGTGAGCAGGCCTCCAATGAGTTACCCAATCATGGGGTCTCCGACATGAAAATCAAATTCAAAGAGGGGCAAGAGCCACGAAACACAAGCTTAAGACCAATGTCTTTAGTAGAGTTAGAAGAACTTCGTTAATACTTGGAGGAAAATTTAGGAAAAGGATGGATTAGGTGGTCCAAGTCCTCGATTTCCGCCCCCATTGTATTTGCTAAAAAAAAAGATGGATCAATTCGAGTTTGTAGGGATTATCGAAATTTCAACCGTGTAACCTTAAGAAATCAATATCCGTTACCATTAATTCCCGAGCTCATTAGCCGCTTATTAGGGGCAAATTTTCTTACAAAATTAGACATCCCTTAGCACAAAAGGTGTTTGAAGAGCTTTGATGGAAGTAAAGATGGCCGTTGGTCACGAATTCAAAACAGCGTTTAAAATGCGCTATGGCCTTTTTGAGTACTTGGTGATGCCGTTTGGCCTGACAAATACGCCGGCCCAATTTCAAGCATTCATGCAATATATCTTCAATGATCTCTTGGACATCTCGGTGGTGATTTATCTCGACGATATATTTATATTTTCAAAAAACTTGGAGGAACACCAAGTAGTGGTCAAAGAAGTTCTTCGACTGTTACAACAACATGGTCTTCTCGCTAAAGCCTTAAAGTGTCAGTTTCATTGTACTTCCGTGGAATTTCTAGGAATGATCGTCTCGGGAAAAGGACTCAAAATGTGTCCCGACAAAGTTCAAGAAATACAAGAATGCCCCCCCCCCAAAAAAAAATAAAAAATAAAGGAGGTCCAAGCATTCTTAGGCTTCACCAATTTTTACCAAAGGTTTATTTGGGATTATTCAAAAATTATGGTACCTCTCAACATTGACACGGAAGAATCAACAATTTGAATGGACTCCCTTAGCACAAAAGGCGTTTGAAGAGCTTTGATCTTGTTTCACCCAAGCCTTGATATTATTACATCCCAACTTTGACCAGCCTTTTATTGTGGAAATGGATGCGTCCAACACGGCAGCAGGGGCCATCCTTTCCCAACATGGGGAAGATGGACATCTCCAGCCGTGCGCTTATCGTAGCTCCAAGATGACAACACCGGAACAAAATTACGATATTTACGATAAAGAATTGCTTAGCATTGTCATAGCTTTCCAGGATTGGCAGGTCTATCTTGAGGGCTCTCCACACCAGGTTCGAGTAATCTTGGACCATAAAAATCTTGAGCAGTTCCTTACTACAAAGCAACTTAATTGCCGCCAAGCCCGATGGTCGGAGTTGCTCTCATATTTCAATTTTGTTATTCAACATAGACCGGGATCACAAAATGGAAGAGCGGATATGCTCTCTAGGCGTGCGGATATCCAAAAAGACATGGACAACAATTCCAAACCTTTATTACAACTAGCAATGTTGGAAACATGTGACCTTGTTTGGAATGATGTAGACATTCTTCAGTACATAAAAGAAACAACCACAAAGGATAAACATCTTCAATCAATATTAGCATTTCTCAACAAGGAACCTGCCCGAGCCCCATTGAATATTCGATGATGATTCCAAGACTACAAGTTCAAGGATGGAATACTTTATTATATGGGTAAAATTATGATTCCCAATAATGAACAAATACAACTCCAGATATTGAAATCACGGCACGATGCTCCCTTTGCATGACATTTGGGCCAAGCGAAAATGTTGGATCTGGTAACACGAACATTTTATTGGCCGACATTGCATCAATATGTCCACCGGTACGTCGATGGCTATGAGTTATGCCAAAGATCAAAAGCCACACAACACAGTCGCTATGGACCGCTATAGCCAATTCCATGGGGGGAAGCACCATGGAAACGGATCACAACGGATTTTACTGTCAAATTGCCCAAGAGTTCAGGTTTTGACGCCATTATGGTGGTAGTGGATAAAAACACAAAATTAGTTCACTTTATACCAACAAACAAAACAATTGATTCTAAGAGCACAACCACCCTTCATCTTCATCATGTGTGGGAAACACCACGGGACGCCAAACGAAATAATTTTGGATCAAGGCACGGTGTTTGTGTCAAAGTTTATGCGCAGGTTATATGACCTCCTCCAAATTCGGCCGGTTCCTTCAATAGCTTTTCACCCACAATTGGATGGACAAACAGAGCGGGTCAATCAAACATTGGAGCAAAATCTACAGATTTTCACCACCCAACGACAAGACGATTGGTCAGACCTTCTACCAATAGCTGAATTTACTTATAACAATTCTCTCCATTCAGCTACAGGGTGTTTGCCTTTCTACGCCACATATGGATACCATCCGTCTCTATCTTTTATATCACCTACAAGTTCCACGGTACCAACAGCTGAGGACAGGATTCGTCTCTTACAAGAAGTCCTTAAAGAAATAAAGACTACTGTTAAAATTGCAAGAGACCAAGCAAAGAGGTACTATGATCAACATGTCCAACAACAACCTCATTTTCAAGTAGGTGACAAAGTACTTCTCAGACATGACCACATTTCTACGACAGCACCTTCAAAAAAATTGGAGTCAAAGTTTTTAGGACCCTCCTTCATCACAGCAAAATTTTTGGAGCTGGTATATCAGCTACAACTCCCAAAACTCTCCGAATCCACAATGTGTTCCATGTATCACTTCTAGAACCATATTGGCAGGATACCATTGCTGCTTGCAAGCAGCAGCCTCTGCCATCAGTAGTGATGCCAACATGAGATATTGAATGGGAAGTTCAAAGTATATTAGACTCTCGCTTCAACGGTTGGAGAAGGAAATTTCAATACTTGGTTTCCTGGCAAGGATACGGACAAGACCAGGATTCTTGGGAATCTGCAAGACACTTGCAGAATGCCCCCAACGCTGTCAAAAAGTTTTATCGTTGACATCCTGACGCACCTGGACCACATAATAGAACCTTAAAGAGGGGGTAATGTTATGACTCCGTCATGCATCTGGACTGCGTGGCAACTAAAGCTAAGAGGGAGACTTGAGAGAGCGATTACACAACTCTTGCGGTTACGGTGGTTAGCTCTCAGGACGCTCATCATTTGTTCTAAAAGCCAGTGAGAGGGTTGTGGTTCTCACCTTGCATTTTGTTAATCTCATGGACTATTACGTACACTTGTTGCTCTGACTTGTAATGTGATTCTTGCATGATTGACTGAGTCGTACCGATTCCTTTAATTGCGGCATGAGAGACGAATGGTGGGAGGAAGTGAACCCTGTAGGTTGTATCTTGGAGTGATGTTGCTAGGATCCGGAGGCGGGCCCGGAGCGTCAACATGCCATTCGAGGCTGGCTCTGACACTCAAGCAACTAACACTCCAAATAAGTGAAACTCACATTCCTTACATTTGTATGCATCATTTGTAATTGGAGTGACTGAGGTTTATAGTAGCTTCTATCATGAACTACAATCACGTTTTTTGTACATTATAAATAGACATGATGCATTAGAGTCATGCATCAATGTTGGTTTAGTAGCTAAATAAAAGACTCCATCCAAATAAAAACGATTACATATGATTTTTGAGATGCACAAGAGACAATCATATTAGAGAAAGTAAATATAAGAAAGAATGTCACTCATTTCAAAAGCCATTTATTAGTCACTAAAATAAAACATATCACTCAATGACACTTTATGAATACATATTTTCATACACTTATAGGACCTATATTCCTTACAAAAATGTAAAGATGTTGCCTTTTTGGTGTTGCAATTAGCCTTCAACAACTTCATTCCAACTTGGTGCCTACATGTACAATTAAGGAGATTAATCTTTAGTGAATGAACAATATACCTCAACCTTCAAAGATTTAAGGCAACACAAAATACATAGCACAAGTCTAAAATAAAAAAAAGCCATAAGCAATATATCTTTAGAAATTGCAAATAAACAAGAAGAAAGAATAACAATGGTGATAGAAGGAATAAGAAGCAAAAGGTAGCAAGTGTTAAGAGGTAACAACAAGCAAGAGGTAAATGCACCAAGATGCATCAAAAAGCAAGATGTAACAAAAAGCACAAGTCAAGAGGCAAGAAAATACAACAAATAACAAAATGAAGTAAGAACTAAGATGCAACAAGAAGCAACAAGAAGTTTGGATCAAGATGCAACAACAAGAAGATTAGAAGCAAGAACTAAGATGTAACAAGAAGAAACTAAAAGCAAAGAGCAAGAACTAAGAGGCAACAAGAAGAAACTAAAAGCAAGGTGCAAAAACAAAGAAACAACAAGAGGAAACTAAAGCAAGGAGCAAGGACAAGAAGAAAGAACTAATAAGCAACAACAAGCAAGAATTAAGAAGCAAAAAGAAGCAAGATCTAAAAGCTATTAACAAGAAAAAACAACTTGGAAGCAACAAGAACTATGAGCTAGAAAACAACAAGGAGCAAAACCTATGAGGCAACAAGAAACAAGAAGAAGGAGAAGAAAGGAAAAAAAATAGCCAAATGTTGCACTTTGAGAAGGCGGCTACAAAAAAAATAGCAGCTAGGGTTTTAAAATCCTAAACTAGTGGCGGCTAGGATTTTAAAATCCTAGTCATGTGACTTGTCCAAGTCATATTGTCATACATATAACTATCCTAGTCATTTTGTCATACATATAACTTACTCTAGTCATGTGACTTTTTCTCATATATATGACTTATTTTAGTCATGGGACTTACCTCAATCCTGCGATTGACCAAATATCACTATATCAAGCAATTAAGCTATTTTAACATCCAAATTTGATCCAAAGTGGATACATAATTACATATTGACACTAAGACTCCACAAAATGCATGAAGAGAAGTTGCAAGACCTTAAGCACCTACAATTATGGCCCAAAAAGGACATCCAAATAGATGCCATGCGTCTGTGAAAGTATCTACATTCATGCATAAAGTGTACGAGAGCAAAAGTATTTGAAAGAGGCACTATTTAAAAGGTTCTTTGAAGCTAAAAAAAGGAATTATGATTTTATAATCTATATCCTTGTCGGAACATTTGAACAACCATCTATTTATTGCAATACAACCGTGTGCATGCCCACAATAAGCCTCAATCTTCATATGAATAATTTTGTGACTTTTGCAGGGTCTTACAAAGACACCTTCTATAAATGTGGCTTGTATAATATTGCTAAGAACTTTTTCTTAAAAGAAATTTAAACTTCAATACATGATATACGTGAGGGTTTTATCTATATCCTTGAAATAAAGCATGCACAACCATGTTTATTGTTGGTGAGCTTTGAATCCTAAGCTGGATATTTAAATATTGTTCAATTGGCATTCTAAGCAATGAACAAATACTTTCAAATGATAAAATGTAAGCAAGAGTACAAGTGGTTCAAATCTTTACAAAAGCTAACACAAACTATAAAAGTTAGAGGTTTTGAATGGTTTTGGCCAATCTAGGTCAAAATTCTAGACTTTCAAATCAAAGTTGAGAAATTTGGAGAACAAAAAGAAATATTTGCAACAAAAATTAGAAGGCTAGTGTTAAGAGCAATAAAGTGGACAAAATTCAAAAAATTTATTAGCTTAAATTATAGAGCACTGCATGCCTGTTCTAAAATAGTAAATTTTTTAATATTGGGATATTTTTAGCAAAAATTATGGATGTATGAAATTTTGACTCTAATTCATTCTTCAAGACTTCATCCAACATTTTTGTCTAGCCCATATTCTTCTAAATTTATTTTTATTTTTAAAATTGGATTCTAAACGTCACCTCAATTTTAAAATTCTTTTTAAATTTGAATTGGATGAATTTTGATTTTTTTTATCCAAAAATATAAAACTAACATTGTTGACTATCCAATTTCATTGTATTCTATCCTCCTTAAATTTTATTTATTTTTTAAACTATGATGTGTTATTGGAAACCTCTAGAAATTATCCAGAGTAGGTGATTTTGAATTACACGTAGAGAAACATTAGAGTGCAAAATTTAAGGACATGTCTCGGAATCCATTTTCACCACATCCCCATTCTCCAATACACATATTGTAATTGTATCCTAAAGCTTGCATTGCTCCATTTTTGTCACATTTTTTGTGTCTTTGTATATACAATTTAAATAACAACTCTTACAACAAGGTATATAAATTCTGTCTATGATCATTGTTATTCTTTTTATTCAACCTACTTCTTTCTACTCCCCCCTCTTGACTTTCTCCAAATTATTTTTTTCACCTTTTTCTTCTATTTTTTTGAATATTTTAGAATTGCAATCTTTGACTTCTATTACTACTAATTAATTTCTAATTATTCTAGGAACCAAACAGTTGTAATGACATAAGCCTCATAAGTGCTAACTAAGTACATATTTAAAACCTTAAAACTTCATTTGGTCAACTACGCGTATTGTAATCAACAATTTTTTTTATTGATGCATAGTCAAACCTCTATATTCTATAAAGGAGTCAATTAGTCTTCTAACTATGTCCAAAGCTTCAAATAGCAACTAGGAACCTGTACTTCTACTTCGAACTCTTATATTCTCAACATAAATTGCACTCTTCAATTACTCTTGCTCCATGACCACTTGTATATGGATTTTTCTCACACTTGTTATTCTCCTTCTGGGATTAGATTCTTTTCAAGTTTCAAGTGTATTTTTTAAACTCTACATCTTTTCTTGAGGTTTGCATTGATTCCAACCAGGCGGCAAATTGCTGAATTTCAGAAGAAGACAAATAATTTCAATTTACGTTATTAGTTTAAATGCATTAGGTTTCATTTTGATTCAACCAATCTAATTAGCTCTCAATTTATATCATCCATCATAATCACTCAACATAATCAATCAACCTCACAGTAAGATCCAATAGTGAATTAAGGCAAACTTTGTTTTCATCTTGGGTTTTCAGGCTTGGTCTTGCCTTGGTGACGCAATTTGTTTTGGGGCTTTAATTCCTCTCTAATTTCCCGGTAAATCCTCAAACAAAATTTGAATTATCTCTTGTTGTTAATTGCTTTATTCTTCTCTACTTTCCTTCTAAGTCCTAAAATTTTTTTTTAATATATTTATTAAAATATAAACATGTTCCTACCAAAGGGCATCTAAAAATGAGGCGTCCCTTCTTATACAACGGGCCAAAAATGAACCCATCAATTGTTTCCTATTGTTACCTGCTTTCTTTTTTTCTACATCTCTTATGAATCCTACCAAAAATTTGAATTAATTAATTATAATGAGAACATGTGATACCCCAAGGTATTGGACGCCAACTGTATAATGGATACAACATACCAAAAAAAAACTAGAATTAAAAGGCATGAGATAAAGTCACATTTACACCCAAAAGAATACAAAAGGATCATTTTAGATTGCCTACCTTTTTCTTGTGCTGCCCAGGTAAAGAAAAATCACTACCAAAAAAATGTGACTACAAAATATGACTGATAAAAAAATATGACTACAAAAAAAAAATTATGATCACAAAATATGACTGATTAAAAAATATGACTACAAAATATGATTGATAAAAAATTATGACCACAAAATATGACTGGGGCAAAAATATGACTGCCCACCCAAATTTCCCTTTGGCTATCCCTCCCCCCCCAAAATGTCACTACCGTGGAGATATGACTGCAAAATATGACTCAACCAAAATATGATTGGCAAATATGACTCGCCGTTCCCTAAATATGTTATTTGTCGTTCCCTATGAAGTACTTTGGCGTTCCCAATGTATGTATACTACCCACCCATGAAGTATAAGGCCAAAATATGACTACCAGTCATATTTTGCAGTCATATTTTTCACCACGGTGTTAGCCTCCAAGAATATGACTATGAGCAATTGCCAATCATCCCTAGTCATATTTTTGCAATCATAAAATATCCGTTTTCTTGTAGTGAATTTATGGAATCCCGTAAAAACATGAGACAAGGCAAAACCAACAAAATACCAACGTCACCCAACAGATTGTAATTGAGCCAAGTGGTCTCCTTCGCAGCAACTTGCTTGGCAATGAGCTCCGGCTCCTTCACAAGGTCATTGCAAGAAAGGGTGTTCAAAAAGCGTAGCGTTTTCATAGTATTCATTTTTTCTTTTGGGAGTACTTTAAAATTAAAAATATAATTCTAAAAAAATGTTAAAAATACATTTAGTGTATAGACCTTTAAGAAGAAGGTACCTAGGAAGGAAAAGTATAGGAAATTTTCTAAGTAAGAGAACTAGAAAAGTGCAGATCTGCCAAAAATAGAAATTTGCATTGTAATTTCACATTTTAATTTGTAAGAAAAAAAAAAAAAAATTTTAAACACTAAAAATTCTCTATTTGGAAAGAATTTATAGTAATGAGAAATCACCAAAAAATTGATCTTAGAACCATCTTCATTGTTTAGAAACTGCGTGCAACAAGAGTGTTGTTTTTATTCATGTGGAGGACAAACAAATTAATATATATTTAGATTTCTTTTGGTAGAAATATGCTTTCCTACTATGAAAGTTTCAGCTCCAGATCATTACATTTGGGGACTCCTAATGTAGTAAAAATCCCTAAATTGCATTGTGTGGCAAATTAACCTCTAAAGTCCCATTGTCCCTTTAGGGGACAAATCAGATTTTGGGCAGGTACCTACGGGCTCAATTTTTAATGAAACTTTTTGAAACTTTTTTCATAAGATAGAAAAATTGATTAGCTTTGTATGAATATAATTTTTATTTCAATTGGTGCTTGGATGCAAAAGTTATACCACAAAAAGCTTAAAACTGAACTCGGCGGGCAGCACAAAATTTTTTGCAAAAAGTCAGAATAAATTTTAATTTTTTTCTTCTCTAAAATTTTATATTTTTCTCTACATGTGAAGCTTTGATTCATTTTATTTGGACTAATAATGAGCAAGATGCGGACAATCTTGTTTTTCGGGCAATCTAAGCATCTTTTTAAAAAAGTAACTTGTAGGATTCATTTTTGAATGCAATTTGTACAATTTTTTATAGTTTTTTTTTTGAAAATGTTGTGTTTGCTTGGTAAATCAATCTCACCATTGGAATTATTGTAGGTCGATCCCATCTAAGAGCTATTAACGATTTTTTTTTTTCAATCTTTGATTTATTTCTACTTAACAATATTTTTTAAGAATGAAAATCAAGTGTGTTTTTTTTTAAATTTTTTTGGTAGACTTTCAACTTACATCTTCAACATAAAAAACTCCAAATTCAAAGTCTGTAGTGCAAAAAATTTCCACAAATGGAGGTCAAAGTCATTTGAAATTGCAGGTCAATGTTCAAAAAAACTTTCTAATTCAACTTTGAATGCTAATATCTTCCAATCTATATGGTTAAACTTCATGAAATTTTTACCACATGATCTTTGACAAGTGAAGTACAAGATCCTACGATTATATTCTAAAAAAATATTTTTTTTGTGTTCTTGGGTGAACGTAGCCAAAATGGCAGTTTTGAGTGATTTTTGACAAAAAAAATGGCCTTGGGACTTTGAGGATTAACAGAAATGATTTTTAAATATAAAATGATTTTTCTTAATTACTAAAAAAGAAAGGATCTGATTACCATAAGTTTTGATACCTTCCATAATAGTTTCAAGCTCATAAGGCTTATGCTTCAAAAGTTATAGAAGATGACAAGAATGTCACTCTCATTGAGACGGTAAATAGGACCGGCCTTTCTTGCAATGACCCCATAGCGACATCTTTACACATTTTGGCAACAAATATCTTGTACCCTACATAACCCTCTTCAACATTTCAAGCAAGGACAACCACCGAGTCTTGACATTGCAGAGCATGTCAAGATAGAAATGACATAGAACAATCGGCTCCACCACAACCGTCTCACTTGCAAAAGCAAGGCGCCAGTTTCATTTCCAATGAATCCACAAGAGGACAATTTGGCGTCTTCACAAAAAAGCACTTTCAATTATGCTAATATAAGACGATTAAAAATTCTATGTTTACTTTAGGGTAGATTGGAAACCTAGATTTCACATGGAAAAGGGCATGTGCCTGCTACAAGGACTAAAAAGTAGCATACAGGTGCACTGTTCCAATATGGATTTTTCTTTTCTATTACTTATTCTATCTCCTCTTATATTACCTCATTATTTGTGTGAGTCTTATAAATTGTAGTTAGTGTTAGCTATCTTGAATTTGTATTGAAGTTGCTTTTGGAATAGGATAAAGAGTCCTATTCTTACGCAAACCTCTATCATTGTGCACCTAGAATCCTATCTTTGCGCACCAAACAGTCTTCATCCTTCTCAACCTAAAGCAATTTTGTTCTACTCTATTGTCTTTCTCTTTCACGATCTGTGTGACCTAATGCATTTCTCAAATGGTTAGGAGCCGCCTTGTGCATTCCCGCAACGTTGCTAGTTTCTAGACCTAGCCGCCGGCTCACAACAATCCCACTGTGAAGGCGTTAGGAAGTCAAGGGTTGTTCTTTTCTTGCCTTTATCGCGTTTTGCCTTGATTTTTGACATTTTTCATGTTTTGTGTGTCTACAAGTTTTGTGTGCTATTGTGTGTTATTGTGAAAAATGATTGCGATATTAAAAGATAAGATTTCATCCCCATAGATTTATGTTTGTTCAAATTAAACATTATGTGAGCCCTTGCCAACTTTTTTCTTGTTCAGGATTGTGCATGTCGTAGGTTCGTGTTTACAATCTATTCAAGGTGTTAAGATTGTTTCAAAGGTTTGCTTGACTAATCCAACTCGCCGTGGATTATGTCATTGGTGCTTTCCTTTAATCAAGTAAACATGAGCTTAAGCGTTAAGTAGCATTTTGTGCAAGAGTTTGAAAACATTTAATGAGAGTTTGTTGAAGTTGCTAAGTGCTTTACTAGTCTTGCATTAGCATAGAGGGTATTGTGTTCTTACAAAGTGTGTCTCAGTCTAGGGTCTTATTGCATGACAACCATTTGACCAAGAATTGCTGCATGCAGAGTCTCATTGGGAATAAAAGAGGAGAACTGTTGTGTAGCTTTTAAATTTCAAGCTTGCAGAAGTTATGTCTCATTGTATTGGTACAAATATAGAAGCAACCACTTGAAAGCTAATCTGCTCATATTCTCATATTATCCTGCATTCTGAATTTGAAACAAGTAGTTTCCCATTGAGGTCCTAGTTTACCCTCTACATTGTCATAAGCTTTGGAGTCTTTCTGACATTCTTTCCAAAGTCCAGATTTGCAAAGCTTTCAATGGTCGACTTCCATGCAATAGAAAAGCTGGATTTTGTAACAAAACTTTGGATTTATGAGCAGGGCCATTGAATCCAAACAAGGTAGAATATGTCATTGGTGCTTTCTTTTAACCAGATAAGGTTTTGATAACTTGCTATTGGAAGCTTTGCGTTAGGGTTTGGTGCATTAAGATTTGGTATGGACACTGCCACTAGCATTTTGTTGGGGAGTAATTAACATCTCAATGTTGATACAGGCCTTGTAAGCTACAGTTATTAACCCTTAAAGGAGGTTGGAGCCAGCATTGGCCTATGTTTGTTGTATTCATGGATTTAATGAGTAAAGATGGGTATGTTTTGAAATTATGGGTTGGACAATATTTGAGCATGGGCTCAAAGAATATTGTAAGATTTTTAGGAAATTATTTTGAACCATTCTCTGGATTTTGTGCCTGTGCAGGTGGTGCATTATATGTATTCCAATATACATGCCTTCAATTATTGTATTTTGTATTTAATTAGGCTTGTCAGATATTGTATCGCTTGACTGCTTGAGACGGTGAATGAACCTGCGATCCCTTGAAGTTTTTTGTCAATGGCGAGAATTGGAACGTCAATTTAAAGATGCTAGAGCCAATCCTTCAGAGAGGTGCTTCAGTGCTCCTTGGTTGCTTGAAGGATTGGTCGTCTAATAAAGATGGACAAGAGTTAGTCATGTAAACTTCATTTGTTTCTTTGGCTACACAAAATGAAGCTTCCAATCCAATTGAGATCCTCAAAATCTACTTTGACTTCTCCCTTATAATTTTAAATACAATTTTGTCCAATTGGCCGTATTCCAGTGCTTTGGCACGTTTCAAAACAGACCATGCTAGATCACTATCAGAGGGTTACTTAAAAGTGGTGAACATTCTACACAAAGAGCAAGTTGAATTTCATTTTCTGAGTATAATGGAGTAAAGCAAGCATGGCTCACCTTGTGCATCCGGGGCCTACATTGTGAGGGAAAATGGTTGCCACGAAGACACTGTTGTGGCCCTGCACTGCGTCAATTTTGTAAAGCAACCACTACAAGAGTAAGGGGTGTTTTAAGTAGTGTCCTAGACATCACGTCTTTTGAGTAACGTCTTTTAAGTAAGTTTTTAAGTAAAATTTTACTAAAAAAATTTTTGTTTAATAAAATTTTACTTAAAAACTTACTTAAAAGACGTTACTTAAAAGACGTGATGTCTAGAACACTACTTAAAACACCCCTTTCTCTTGTAGTGAATGGGATGCTCAGTTGTGTTTTGAGAGCTACGGATTGGAAAAATGTCCGTCATGTTGGCCCATTGCGCAGCTGTGGCGAAGTTTCCTGGTTTCCCAGACGGAAATAGGTGAGCTTAAAATACTCCCTATGCACAATGAGTTCCACATCTACAGACTCAGAACTGTGACTACACCAAAACAACAGTAATCATCAATTCTATGAAACATGTGCTTGTTTTCCTTCTTCCTTGAGAGCACCTCTCTTTCAAACCTAGGTAAGGAGGACTTGAATTTGGGAGTATTTTCTGCTTGGGATGCTGGCTACCCAACATTTGTGTTATTTTAATAATCTGCATTGTCATTTACCCTCCAACAATTGTGCTGTGATCACAGACAACTTGTCCTATTCTTGCAATTAGCTGATAGTTAGTTGAGATTACTTTGTATGACAGAGCATGAGAGCAACTCTGACTATTTCTACTGTATCAAATCTGACCCTTGTAGACTTAAGAAGAAAAGTTTCAAACAGTCTGTCCTTTAAGCTATTTGAAATCTTTGAAGTTATGGACATGAACCCAGATTGTTAAGGTAAGCAAACTTGTTGTCTTCAAAAATATGCAATGTAAATGTGCAGAACCAATAGGAATCGAAGCATTTGGTGAGTCAAGGACGTCCAGTTTAGGCGGTATTCTAGTGTCCACATTAGGATTCTTATCATTTCAACTTTGGAAATCCATGAAACATTGTTGGAGTAACGAAAATAATCCCAAAACAACTTGCAAAATAATTTGCAGATACTTCAATCTCAACTTTCAGCCCATATCTTTGCTCAGGCGGTTGCAACGTTTACAAAAAACAATGTTTTTTGATTAAGAAAAAAGATGGTATTAGAACGCATAACGTCAATTTGTGCTCTATGTTGTGGTCAAAGGAAACAATCCTCACAGTGAATTTGAGGTTTAAATTGGGCAAACTCAAAATTGTTCTAGAAATGAAGTTTCGCAGTTGAAATCTGGCGATCATGTGGAGTTCGAACTGGGTACACAAGTCTCATACAGTCAAAGCCACAAAGTCTCCCGCATAGTGAACACTCTAACCAATGCTTCTGGTGCATACTTATCTGACAACTGGTGCAAAAACCAAGGACCACTTCTTCAGTTGACGCATCTGTCCTCTTAAAACTGCACTTTATTATATAGACTTTGTCTATATACAATTAAGCCCCCATCTGCACTCACAAATTTCTCGACGAAGCTTGCTTTTGTAAAAGCCACTTTTGATTGAGCAATTGTATGACACACTTGCAAGTGCTTATTGTGTAAAAATCTCACCTTGAACAGACATGGTGTTGCATTGTAAATGCGTATATGTTGTAAAAACATATATCTATATGTTATTTTTATAGATTGATTATAATAATTTAGATAAAAAAGATGACATCATTTTTAGTAGCTTCAAGGTGATGCCTTCTCTTTATGGAGCGATCCATCTATTTAAGTTGAGGCATTTGCCTAAGAGTATCATTAATTTGATGTAGTTTCCTTGTTTTTCACGTAAGATTTTAGTATGTCGAACTGGGGGATTTTTTCTGAATCTCAAGATGAGGAGCTTCAACCGGAATCGCAATTTGAGTTTTCTTTGTCACAATTGCCAAATTAGTCTCTTCTGTTGCTGGGTCTTGTACCGCCACATGAGCGCCCTCAAGATGAAGCTGGGCCTTCTCGACCGCCAAAGCAACTTGGCGTGGAGTAGCAATGATACAAGAATCTTCAGCATGACGCTCGAGCAATGGTGATCTTATTACAGATCGGATGTGTTGAGCCCGGCAACCGAGAAGTGACATTTGAAGGGTGCTTTGAGGGTCTAAACGACGATCAATACTTTTGTATGTTCCGGCCTATAAAGGGAAGTCGTGGCCACCAACATTGATTAGAGGGTCCGGTTAATCCTTTGACCAAGGCGGATTGTGCAGAATACGTTGTAGCAATCGTTAAACGCATTCTCAAGTTTCTACAGATGGAGTGAAGTTTCTTTTGGACTTTGGTTTTTTACCTCTAGTATACATCTAATAGACATGCTAGTGATATACGTACCTTATTTTGTACGTTCAAAGTTATAGAAGGAAAATATAGAAATAATTGCCTTCTCGTGATTTTAGATAGATTTATCTTCTTTGTAAGGAGGTGGATTTAGTTGTATGGTCAAATTTAATGACCAATGAGTATTAGTATAGCCACATGGTCAAGGTATGGGCTGAAATCCACTTGACTTGTATGGGTTGAGGTAGAAGATGAGAAACACTATTCAATTTTCTTCTTCGTTGTTGGTTTTAGAAGGCCGGATTGTTTAAGAAGCCAATGTGTGTTGTATTTGGAAAATTTTGGATTCAAAATTAAAAGAGCTGTGTATTATGATGTTGAGTTTTCAAAAAATCTTCTCTTGCTTGATTTGAAGTTATGAATTGAGATTTATGCTAGTTTGAGTGGAGGGAGGTCTGCTGCCTTCATTTCTAAGGGCCAAAACTTTGAAAGATTATAAAAATCGGACAGAGTGTTCGAATAAGTTGAAATTTGAAGAAAAAATAGAAAATTGAGTTAGCTTTTTAGAAAGCTATCATTCAACTCATTTGGACTCTAGGTGAAGCGGCAACATTAGATCAAAATTTAGCCAAAGGATTGGAGTTGGAGTTGAGATTGTAGAAGACATTCAAGACTTAAAGACAAGAAGATTGAAGACTCGTGTGTTGTGGCTTGTGGCTTGTTATTCCTAGCCTGTTTTGGAGGCTTGTTGTCTTTCAATTGTTATTCCTAGCCGATTTTGGAAGCTTGTTGTTTTTCATATTTGCATTATAAACTTTGTTGCAGACTATGTGATGATTCAACATTAGTCCCATTTTGTATTTGTGGCAACGAAGTGAGATTGATCACCCACATGGTCAATCTTTTATGTTGTTCCTATTGGTGAAGCTTGCTTGCTGGTCACCGTGGATTTGAAGTTTAGGAGCCAATCTTTTGGACGGTCAGCTTGTGGTTTGGCTGTCCCGTTTTACCCGTCCAAGGCTGTGGATTTTTATCACCTACCTTTACCCTGACCTTTATAGAGCCACTACAAGATAGGCCAATGGGGAGGAGTTTGAAGACTGAAGAATGAAGACTAAAGACTAGAAGATTTGACCGAACTCCATAGCAAACTATTGCCAGTTGCAGCCAGATATTCTGCGCATTTCTAAAGTGCTCCCCTCTCTACACGACAATGGTCTCCACTTCCAAAACGGTTCTTGAACAACAATTGCCTCTGGAAGACACAAATAGAACATCCTTTCGGGGTTAAGCTACAGCTACAATGTTTGATTCTAAAATGGACTTGTTGAATTATCATGTTTGAGCTTCTAAGCAGCAAAAGCAAGATGATGATGCTGAGAGAAGAAGGTTGGTGCAGGTGAGAAAGGAAGAGAGAGAAGCATCGAAGAAAGCAAAAGCTTTAGCAGTTGCAAAGAAAAAAGAGAAAACGTTGAAGTTTCAAAAGATGACTTTTAAGCCATTTTAGGATGAAAGTAAGACAAAAATATCTTTTGTTAGTCTCTTGGTGAAATAATGAGCAATTTAATTTGTATGCACTTCTTTAGTGTTCTATAAATCTTCATATTATAATTTCTTGGAGATTTTGTAACAAATAGGGTTGACTGGAGATTTGTAGAGATTTATTAAGGAATTATGATCAGAATTTGGGGTTTGATTCTTGATTGAGGTGTGAATGCATAACTTGTGTTTTGCTAAAAGAAATTGCAAATGCATCTTTAAACACTTATTTTATAAATCATGTTTTAGCATTTAAAGATTCATTTGCAATTTCTTGCAATAGGGTGTGCAATGAATGGGTCCTTGACAGTTCAGAAGCCCAAAATACACCTATATATTATCGCATAGTTTTTATTAAACTGAAATTCCGAAATTGGAAACTATAGATTGCAGTGTGAAGTTAGTTTAATTGACTTGGTGGGTCTTCATTTCAAAAGAATTTAAGCAAATTTTGTACTTAATGTAAATTTTTTCACTTATGTATTTAAAAATTCATGGTAATCATTAATTTTTTCAAACAAAGTTGAAATGCTTACAGCTTAAAGAAAACATGTAATTGTATTTTTGAAAAATGAATATACATTTGCAATTTGTATACATTTGCAAAATGGAAGCATTCAAAGTGAAGGCATGAAGCAATGAAGGACATTGAACTTGAAGAAGTAGTCATTGGTTAATCCCTCAATGCTCCAACATCCAAAATATGGAAAATGAACAAAGAGGTTCTAAGGACCTTTTTGACTATAAAAACTCTCATTGTCAAAATTAGTGCTTGACTTAAAAACACACTTTTCATTTGATGAATTTGATGAATTTGAGATAAATCATTATATTTGTAAAGATATAGCTAAAAAAATATAAAAATCCTCTATAAAGGGTTCAAACTCTAAGGAGTTAAAGCACATTTGATGTAGCAAATCTGATTTAATGTTGTAGCAACAATGAAAATTATAAAAAATGGGAATAAAATCTATATACAATTATATTGTTGTATAATCAAATAATGGTCCTCCCTGTATTAGAAGGTATTATGCCTTTTTAGATGCATGTGAGGGACTTATCAATTAAAGCAAGGATTGAGGTTGGTTGAGGAATCATATAAGCAAATTTTGTTCATTGTTGAGGGCCCCTTTAATTTCAAGGATATAAAAACAACAACTAAGAGAATCCTCAATCTTGAACTAGTACATAATTAAGCATTGCAACGGTATATGTCGTGCAATTCTCTTTTTTTGTTTTACTTCTTGGTGCAAGTGCCTCTATTCAACAACAATACTTGGATCTTTAAACCACCAAATGCTTACATTCACTATAGAAACCTTGTGTTTTATATATCGTTTTATCCAAATATTACAGTGGATGTTATTGTTGACATTAAAATACAAGTTGTTTCATTTGACGTTATCTAAAATCTGTTTGCTAAAATTACAAAACATCATATAAAACATAGGGTTCTGATAATGATTCACTTGCTCTTTTTGCTTCTTCATTAGCTTGGTATAGTAAGATTAGATTGTTAGAGGTTTGCTAGTTCATTTGGAGTACACAATATAGAGGAGAAAAAATGCCTTAGAGGAAAAAATTGGAAAGGCTTCCAAATTGCTAAATATCTTATACGTTGCATTTGGTTGACATTTTTGGGATTGTCCTTCTCAATACAATTATAGTGACTACTTACCATTTGCATTGAAGATGCTTTGATGCAACCAAGACCCAACACACCAACGTCATAATGATGGAGAAACTAAAAAAAAGGACGCCTTTGTGCAACAAACACTGGTCTCTCTTTATTCCTAACCTTGCCATTTGCCATCCCTTGGGCTTGCAACTTGGAAAAACATGACAAGCCTGCAAGTCGGCTCACAATAGAAAAAAAATCATCATTGTCATATCTTTTCAAGCTTTGTTATATGAGCCAATAAATTTGAACTTTTCTTTTTTTCATAAAGTAGAATCTTTTTTTCTCTCTCTTTTTATAATGCAAATAAAAGTCCATTTGAAGTTTGGTTTGGCAGCTTTCCATTGGATCAATTTTTGTTTAACCCTTCAAGAACATTTCATTTATGAGATTGGTCAAACTTCATTAGATTTCTACATTAAAACACACATTTCAAAATTTTGATATTTTTCACAAGTAGTAATATATGTCTAAAATTTAATCATGTTTTTTATTACAGTGGAAAATATTACAGTGTAAAATTTAATCATTCAATTTTCAATGAAAAATTCTATATAAAAATTATAGTAATTACAAAAATGCTTGAAATAGTATGAAATTATTAAGGAAAATGGAAATAATAGTGACAAACATCATGGTGGAATTGATGTACTTTTTAAGCTCTCACCAAGAGAAATCCAATAGAGAAAGTTCAAAAGTGGTATATATTGAGCTTTCAAGATGCCCCTAGGACTCACAATGTCCTTATAAAGCCCACAGGCATTTTTGAAAGCCAAGCTTGCATTTTTCACATAGTTCTTGTTTTTAAATGCTTTTTAGCTTAACTAAGAATATGTAGCTCCAATAATATACTTTCTACTCCATTTGAATTTTCAAAAATTGTTAAAATTGTAATTTTTGTGGTACTTTGATTGAAAGCTCAAAATACACCACTTTTGAACTTTTTCTGTCAAACTCCTTCTGGTATGAGCTATCAAGTCCACTATGATGTTTGTCACTATTATTTCCACTTTCCACAAAAATTTCATACGAATTTAAATATTTTTGTAATTAGTATGATGTAAAACAAAAATTCTTTGAAAAATCATATAAAATTGAATTTGATGTTTTTAATTATGAAAAATATAAGATGAAATTTTTTAGACATACATTAGTACATATTAAAAATATTAAATTTTTGAAATATGTATTTTTAATGTAGAAATCCAGTGAATTGGGACCAATCTCGGACATGAAATGGTCAAAGGTTAAGGCGGGTTAAAAAGTCACCCCAACGGAATGAGGTCTGCCTCCACCCTCCACTTCAAAACCTTCATATTGTCCCTGTTCCCGTCTTCGCATTAGAGATGCTAACTCCTTTGTAAACAATCCATTACCTTACTGAATTACTCTATTTGTTTTGTTTGTTACAGTAGAACCTCTCTTAGTGCAGTTGGAGAGCTTTTAATCCCTAAAGGACCAAACACTGTTTTTTGAAAACACATTGATTTTGGGCAACTCACTACAAACGGAATTTTTATTTGTTTTTCATTGAAATTATCACACAAGATGTGCCCAAGGAGTAGCTTTAAGGCCCAACAATTTTCATAAGTTTTGACTACATGGTTAAAAAGTTATTGCATGATATGTCATTTTAATTGGTCGATGGGCAGCCGGGGCAGCTCAAAAATTTCTTTAAAAATCACTTTCTTAAAAAAATAAAAATTTGAAATTGGTTTCTTGTTTATATGTATGCAGGAAGCTTTGAATCATTCCATTTCAATTAATGAGTCAAAAGTTATGAGGATTCTTAGTTTGAGGGTAGTTACGGAATCTCTACTCTAAAATAAACTTGAAAGTCTTTTATTTAACTCAATTTCTATTATTTTGAGAAAAAAATCCACATTGGGTGTATATTGTTTATTACAACATTAAAACCCTTGGAATTGGCATTTTCAATTCCATATCTAAATTCTTAACAATTTGGTGTTTTGAATTATTCTCTATCTTTTTCTACTTTTTTTTTCCTATATGTTTTACAATTCCAAATGATCTGAAATTTTTCAAGCATGTAGTCAACTTGCCTTGAAAAATGAATCCAAAGAGTAACCACCATTTTGGACAATTTTTCATATAAATGTAACCTTGTGAAGTGCAGCTGCTCGGATTTTTGCAGGGACAAAAAAAGATTCTTGTCAAATCAAACACTATTATCTTGCAATCCACATGGAGGAAATTTTTGAATTTTTTTCCATAACATCTTGAACTAGTGTACTACAAGATCCTACGGTTACATTTTTCCAAAAATGTTTTTTTTCAAAATTTGGTACTTGTGTTAGAAATGGCAGTTTTGAAGCAATTTTGGTGAAAACATAGTCTCTAACCTTAATTTGAACTCTAGCTAACATGGCCTCTCACTATGGGGCTTCCAACTATCGATTACAAAAAAACTTACTGTATATCATGCACTAAGAGAGTATGTACTAAGAGAGGTTCCTTTGTACCTTCAGACCTCCTGGACTGTGCATCTCTAAGTTGCGTGTCTTGGTACCTTCGGAAAGCCCTCTATGAAGAGAGGTGCATGGGCTTGTTTCGTGGCATTCCACCCTATGTTGTGAAAGTTATAGAATTTCGAAATTTTTATGAATAAAAAAATTGAAAATTACTTTTACTTTGATTTTAACCATGGCAGTTGCCACAGGCCGGGCACACTAAATTATGATGATCCGTCAGTGGGTTCTGACCAAATGAACACATGCAAAAAGTGTTAGTCTGTCTCTAGCCTTTAACCCTTAAACGCTGGGCTGGTGGCCGTGGAAATCACCCTTTTGCAAAACCGTGGGAACAATGGGCTTAAGAAAATGAAAAAGTATTCATTGGAAGTCAAACTACTGTAAAGGACCTTCCTTTTCACAACAAAATTTGGAGGATGAATAGTTGGATTTCTGTCCTACACAGGAGATTCTCTTGTCATTCATCGGACGCAAAACGTCCGCCTCGACGTTCAAGGGTTAAGTTCCAACTTTCTAAGGGGACTTGTGTTTAATAATAACTAGATGAGCCAGTCGTTGGCGGGAAAGCAGCATCGACGAGGCAAGGAGAGAAAAAAAAAGGCACGAGCAGGCCGGAATTCCCGGTCCCCGTGGCAAGACAACTGACCCACCCGTTACATTACAAAAGGTCGACTAGTGCTTGCCGTCGATCTACTACCAAGTCCTCAATCGTGCGGACAACACAGCCACCTGTTTTTCAATTTTCCGAAACATTATTAACGTTCGCTGGGGCTCCCTTTTGCTCCCCCAAACTCAGGAGCCCCCAACGAATTGCATTCAGATGTCTGACAATTCTCTCTATAGTAATTGTGCTTGACCAATCAATTGCTCAACATTACAACTATAACTCCTCCCAACGTATCTAGGGGGGCATCATACTTCCACCTTGGGGGGAGGCATATGACAAGTTATACAATGTTATGAGTCACTAAAAGCTTGCTTAACCCCTAAAGTTTCATGACTATATTTTCACCGAAAACACTCAAAAACTGCTATTTTTAGTACAAGTATCCAATTTTTGGAAAAAAAACTTTTTTGACACATGTAACCATAAGATCTTATAGTAAACTAGATTTAGAAGATGTGGAAAAAATTTCAGAATTTTCCACCATGCGGATTGGAAGATATTAGCATTTGAATTGGCAAAAATCCATTTTTTGTCCCTGCAAAAAACAGGGCAGCTGCACTTCACAATGTCACATTTGCTTAAAAAAGTGTCCAAAATGGTGGTGATTCTTTGAATTCTTTTCCCTAAACAAGTTGGCTACATGCTTAAAAATTTCAAATCATTTGGAATTGTACAACATATACAAGAAAAATAGTATACAGAAAGAAGTAGAGAATGATCCAAAATACTAAATTGTTAACAATTTAATTATGGAATTGAAAAATGTTAATTCCAATGGTTGTGATGTTGTAATAAACAACCTACATCCTATGATTTTTTTTTTCAAAAGATATTAAAATTTCAGTTAAATAAACAACTTCAAAGTTTATTTCAGAGTAGAAAATCCATAACTGCCCGAAAATTAAAAAACTTCATAACTTTTGACTCATTGGCTGAAATGGACTGATTCAAAGCTTTCCACATATATATAACTCTAGAAAACCAATTTCAAATTTTTAATTTTTGAAAAAAGTGATTTTTTTTATCTGCCCGGACTGCCCAGTTACAAAAAAAAGTAACATAATTGGCCATAACTTTTGACTCCTATTTCCAAATGTTATGAAATTTAGTGTATATGGAATATATTCCTCGCGCCCACCTTCTATTAAGATTTCAGCTTAAAATATGGAAATCTCTAGTCATACGTACTTGCCCAAAACTTCTATACAGCCAAAAAAACGCATGCTGGTCCTTTAGGGGTTAATTAAGTATTGTAGGTTCAAATCACATCTACATCAGTATTGAATTACAATGCCATTGAACAGCATCATCTTCAACAATTGAAGTCAATTGGGAACAGTGCTGGTTGGGAAATGTTAACTTAGACAATTTTTATTTTTTTTTGAACAAATGGAACTTAGACTATTAGAGCTTCCCAATGAAAAGACGGGAACAAGGATTTAATTTATTTTTTAAATGGCGGCAGAACAAAATGAATGTGTTTTTTTGCATATCCAACCGTAGGATCTTATACTTGACTTGTATATGAATACGTGGAAGACATTTCAGAAACCATGTAGATTGCAAGATATATGCATTTAACCCCTAAAGGACCAAGGCTATTTTTCTGCCAAAAAACACTTAAAACTGCTGTTTCTATAGCAAAGAGTAAAAAAATTGAAAACTGAAAATTGAACATCTAACCATAGGATCATATACCTAACTAGTATAACAATGTGTGGAAAAAATTTCAGAATTTTTGATCACACAAATTGCAAGATATCTGGGTTTAAAATGAAAAAAACAAATTTTTCAACACATTGTGGGACTAGATTTTATGACTTTGAACATTTTTAGCTTAACTCTTTTGCACTACAGAGTTTTGAGCTTTTAATCTTTATAGTGGAGAATTAAGTTGAGAGTCTAGGGAAAATAAATCCAAAAAAACTTAATTTTTGTTATTAAAAAAATTGTTAAGTAGAAGTAGGTACGAGATAGAAGGAAAATCTAAAATATTAATATCTTTTAAATGGAATTAAAAGCACAAATCCCAATGGTGAGATTGTTCTAGAAAAAAAACTAAACCTTGTGGAACTCTTTTTTTTGAAAAATAGTAAAAATTGCATTTAGAAATGAATCCTACAAATTATTCTTTTCAGGAAGATGCTTTAAGTGCCCAAAAAACAAGATTGTCCATAACTTTCTCATAAAAAATCCAAATGAAATGAATCAAAGCTTTTTATATAGACAAAAATATAATATGTAAGAAAAAAAATATTAAAAAAAAAAAAAAAATTTACTACCCCTTGTCCCCTTATTTGGGCATAACTTTTTTTCCAGGGCACCGACTAAGAAAAAAATTATACTCCCACAAAGCTTAGCATTTTTTCTATCTTCAAAAAAAATTTCAAGAAATCAGAAAAAAAATTTAGCCCGTAGGTACCTGCCCAAAATCCCATTTGTCCCCCGAAGGGACAATGGTCCTTTAGGGTTTAAAGTGAAGAAAACAAATTTTTTTGCACCTTGCTTAATTAGATTTTTTGGCTTTGAATCTTTTTAGTTCAAATTTTTGCACTATTGATTATGATTTTCTACTTATATATGTTAAACAGTTGAGTTGAGAATCTATTAAAAAAATTTAGGAAAAAAAGCACTTAATCTTCAATCATTAAAAAACTATTAACCCCTAAAGGACCAACATGCATTTTTTGGCCGTATAGAAATTTTGGGCAGGTACGTGTGACTAGAGATTTCCATATTTGAGGCTGAAATTTTAATAGAAGGTGGGGGCGAGGAATATCTTCATGTGTACCAAGTTTCATGACATTTTGAAATACGAGTCAAAAGTTGTGACCTAATATGTTGCTTTTTTTCGTAACTGGGTAGTTTGGGCAGATCAGAAAAAATCATTTTTTCCGGATTTTTTTTTTTTCAAATTGGTTCTAAACATATATATATACTCAAAAAGCTTTGAATCATTCCATTTCAATCAATGAGTCAAAAGTTATGAGGGTTTTTGGTTTGCGGGCAGTTATGGATTCTCTACTCTAAAAAAAACTTTAAAGTCGTTTATTTAACTCAATTTTCAATATTTTTGGAAAAAAAAAAATCCTAGGATGTAAATTGATTATTACAACATTACAACCGTTGGGATTGGTATTTTTAAATTCCATGATTAAAATTTTAACAAATTAATATTTTGAATCATTTTCTACTTCTTTCTACTTACTATTTTTTTTCTATATGTTGTACAATTCCAAATGATGTGAAATTTTTCAAGCATATAGACAACTTGTTTAGGAAACTGAATTCAAAGAAGCACCACCTTTTTCGACAATTTATCATTGAAAAGTGAGCTTGCAAAGTGCACCTGCCCGGTTTTTCGCAGGATTGAAAAAATGCATTAGATGAGTTTTGGGGGGTCTGGAGGGCCGTTTCGGGCCCGTTCCCAACGCTAGTCCCCCCCCCGCAGTTTCAGGGAACGGCTGTTCTCGACAAAAAAATTTCAAAAAAAAAAAAGAAATTTTTTTTTTCATTCTTGAAATGAAAAAAAAAACAAAAAAAAAAATTTTCATTTTTTTTTTTGAAAAAAAAAATTATTTTTTTCCGACGTGGCAATCGCTCGGCCATGTCAGCGAGCTGCCACGGCCCTGAATTCGGCAGTTCTCACAAGTTCTCACAGGTTGGGAACTCGCAGCCCTCCACAGGGCTGATTTCTCATCTAATGGATTTTCAAGACTTTGAATGCTTATATCTTATGATCCACACGGTGGAATTTTCTGAAATTTTTACCACATGTTTTCAAAATAGCATACTACAAGATCCTACGGTTACATGTGTCAAAAATTGTTTTTTTCCAAAAATTTGGTAGTTGTATTAGAAATGGCAGTTTTGGAGCGTTTTTGGTGAGAACATAGTCATGAAACTTTAGGGGTTAAGTAGACGTGGATTCAAGATTGAAGAAAAAACTAAAATGTTAATAGCTTTTAGATGGAATTGAGTCATAATAATCCCAACGGTGAGATTGTTCTAGCAAGAGAATCTAAACCTATCTAACAATTTTTTTTGAAAAATTCTAAAACTTGCAATCAAAAATGAATTCTACAAGTTTTTTTACAAGAAAATTCTTAGATTGTCCAAAAAAACTAAGATTGTCCATAACTTTCTCATTATTAGTTCAAATTGAATGAAACAAAGCTTCACATGTAGACAAAGATATAATCTTTGAGAAAAAATTTGAGAAAAAAGCTATTTTGACTTTTTGTGATTTTTTGTGTTGCCCGCCAAACTCCATTTTTGCTTATTGTGCCATAACTTTTTCTTCTGGGCATCTATTAAAATAAAAATTATATATTCACAAAGCTCTCGCAAAAATACACAAACTCAAAATACCCAAAAATATCACAAAAAATTGAGACAGTAGGAACTTGGATCCAAATTGTCCCTTGAGGGGACAAACGGTCCTTTTGGGGTTAAATGGATTTCTTTGCATTATAAAAAGAAGGAAAGAAAAATATTCTACATTATGAAAAGGTCTTCCATGCAAAAAAAAGGGAGTTTTAATTTGTTGGCACACATTGGAAAGCTTGAAAAGGTATGACAATGATGAGTTGATGACTTTTCTTATTGCGAGCCAACTTGCGGGCTCTTTGTATTTTGCCAAATTGAAATTGCTAGGTTGCGAATGGAAAATGGCAGGGCTTCGATTAAAGAGAGACCATTGCCGGTTGCATTGGGGCATTTTTAGCAACCCCATGTTGGGTCTTGGCGGCATTGGAATTGCTATCACGACGGCAGGCGTTTGATAGGTCCAAATTGTTGCACAATTTAGCAAAAATGCTCCGTCATCTGTGTCTGCCTGACAACATATAGCCCGACTGGTGAAATTTGGAGAGTTTAGTTTCAAAAGCAGCATGTTTAAGTTTTTGAAAGAGGAGGATTGTTGCCTTTGCAGATTTGAAGTTGAAGTTTCATATCAAATCCCTACCGGAACTTCAAACTGTTGCTCTTGGAACAAAACCCGTCCTTCTACAAAGATGAGGAAAATTACCGGGCAGCTCCGAAAACTTCCCGAACGTTGTTTAGCATCATGCAAGTTGAAAAAATGTTTTTGTTTACAAAGTGTAACTTTTAAAAAATACCTTTCGTCCTCTGGGCCTATTGAGAATCTCATAGATTAGCGTCTTGCAACCAAGTGTGACTTACAAATTTCGCGGTCAAGCCAACGAAGGCGGCGTTGACGTACGTCGTCGGTTCCGTTTGCGAGGAGACGCTTCTCAAATCTGCGAAGCCGTCGGAGTAGTCAGGACCTCCGACGATGGCGCCAGTCAAAACATTAGGGTTTGGTTCAGTCTTTGGGAACCAGTCGACATAGCCTTGTCCGCAACCAACAGGGGTGGGGTCGTCGTGGATGGAAACTATGGAGGCGCTGCGGTGGTGCACTTGGAGCGGTGGCCTTGTCCCGAACCCTGCCATGTATGATCGCCGCTGAGGGTTCTTGCCTAGAATGTAATCCAGCTGCAGATTATTGAGGTACATGTTAGAATATGCATCATTACTGCCATATGGTCCAACACATTTCGAAGATGAGCTTTTTTATGGTTGTAGTGTTACCTGAAAGCGGAATATAATTCTTGTCCTTCGATTATAGTTCAGCAATAGTTTGAAATTTCTTTAATCATTTTCAATCTTTGTTTTTGTAAATAGCAAAGTCACATACTAGCAACTCTGTGTGTGAATTGCCGACATAGTCTTCAAAAACAGAATCGTAAAAGACAACTGAAAACGCAATTGAGTAAAATTTTGAGAACACAAAATATCGATTTCAGTTTACCGGTAGCATTGCGCAGTTTAGGTTGAGGATTGCCAAAATCTTGTGATTAGGCTACAGCACTGATTGTGAAAAGTCAGATCGAAAATGCAGATCGCCGTTGCCACTGAATGCTGTGAGACGCTTCGCTGTAGTTACCTGAGATTTGGCGAATGTCCACAGATGCCAGGATGAGACAGAGCTCGTTTGATCTCCACAGAGGATCGTCCTGTTTGCTGCGGCGAGAGCGTCGCCATACACGGCGATCAAGAATGCCGCACCTGTCACGTATTGCATATTTGCGCCCTCGCGAATATACACTAGACCACCTGCATTTTCAGGTATTGTGACCTTTGTGTTTTTGATCACGTCCACCAGATGGCAAGATGCTTTCCAAATCTTGAAGCCTATCTTCAATGACGAGGGAGTTTATAAGAGCAACAAGGCAAATTACCTAAGGTGTAACTCACAGCCATTTGCGGGCTCCGAGGGAGGTTGGAACATACGAATGCATCGGCTAAAGTAGGGTAGCTTTGTAGCGACGCCTCACCAGAAAAGTGTAACTGCTTGTGTAACATTTGCAAAATTTGTCAGACGAAGAAAGGTGAAGACACTTGCAAAAATTCGATTGAACTCAGATTTTGAAGGCCTTCCTTACAATCCTTAGTTCCCATTTTTACATGTTCTACTAAAGCATGTCAAGGGCGTAAATTGAACTTCCAAGCTTTTTTATCACGCGGTGACGAGATCAAGCTGTGCCAGGATGAAAAGTACATGCTAAGATTTGTTAGAGAGTCAGGTTAGAGCACGTATACACTGGAGAGAAGCACTTGCAGTCCGGCGTGTTTGTTATCCCAGCTGAACTCCGACATGTGTATGCTCAAGCTGCTGTTATCTACAACGTACTGAAGGAAAACCGGTGAGCCTGAGGCTTTGTACAGCCATGCCGCCGCCCAAAGAAGCTCATCCTGTCAGTCATAAAAACGGTGCTAATGTTATATAGCGCACCACCTGACGACTAATACAATTGTATTTGATCGAGCTGCAGCGATTGTACTTATTCGTCAGAGCGTTGCAGATTAAGAAAAAAGCTTACAGTGTAGCCTGACCAGGAGCAGTAGTAAGGGCAGGCATCCGAGTAAGCACCGCGCCAGGAATCAGCAAAGTCAAAAACCTGCGACCGCCACATTTCCGAAATACGAACAAAATGGCCTTGTAAAAGCCAAATTTCGCATGAGCGTCTACTCCAAATCATCAGAAGCAAAATTAAATGAACTTCCGCTGGCTACACAGCTAGAGCGCGCGCGACAAGCTAATTCGCAAAGGCTTATTAGAGATGATATTTACGCTGCTGTGACAGTGGCCGATTCATAGCACATGCTCACGCTTAGTCCACGAATTTGCACCACCAACACCAGCAGAAATTTCATATTCCGGCATTAGCTAACATCCTCTTTATAGCAAATTTCGATGTCTAAACAGCCACTCCATATCCAGATTCAGGTTGTTATACCGTCATAGCCGTGTCCAGAAGCTTCGCGGCGTAGGCTGGATCGTCATCTATGAAAACAATGGAAGCCGCTGCCAGAGCTGCCGCAGTTTCGGCCGCAACCTCTGTTCCCGGAGACGAGGCGTTGATTTGATGCGCGGTGCGTGGCGTGTCCATATCCTCGGCCCTTTCCCAGCAGTGGTGGTCTGAGTCTGGATCCCCTACCTGATGGTGCAGCTTCACTCGCCACTTGAGAAGAATAATAGACACGAATGTGACCGAAACACCACAAGATGAAATTAAGGCATTTTGTACTGGATCAGCTGGAGGAAACGAACATCGTAATTTGGGGTATCCCATGATTGAAATACTTCTCGGAGAGTACATGGGGATGCATACCTGAACCCAGAGTTGCGTAGGACCGGTGACACACTTGAGAAAGTAGTCCGTGCCCCACTTGACAGCTTCTCGTGCATATTCGAGCTGTCCAGTCTGGTTCAAAGCAGCCCTGTACTGTATTATACTCCAGGAAAGCATCGTAATTGTGAATGCCATGGGAAACTGATATTTCACATTGTCGCCAGCGTCGTAGTACCCCCCTGTTAGATCCACCTGAACACTTCGGACACTTCGAGTAAGTTTTTGCAGTTCATCCAAACAATCGTACGTAGCATTTGCTGGAGTCTAGTCAGATCATCTCCTGTGCATTGAATTGCATGCGAATGATTTGCCTTTTTATGTTAATACACATTGTGCCGGGGCTCCTTCGGAGGTTGATTGTAAGTTCTTACATTAAATTGACTGCCATCGGCAAGAGCCGAGTCTCCTCTCCACGTCATGCGTTGGTCAGGTGGGAGCTTCCCGGAGCGTTGTCCCTCGAAGAACAGGATGCTTTTATTCAGGGCATCGGTGTAATTGAAACCACATGCTTTAGTGGGAACTGCAAGAGTCAACAGGAGCAGCGGAACAACTATCGTTTTTGGAATCCGCTTCTCAGAAGGATGCTTCATTTTCAAATCCTCAAAGTGCCCTATATAGTGGCGTTCGAGGCGGCAGGACCTCCGGTGAATAAACTATCCTACGGGAAATACACAATGCACGGACATTCAACTCTCTGCAGTTGAAATGTAAAGAGAAATGCTTCAGAAAGTGAATGGCATATCTATGAGGAAATCGAGCAAATACTTAGTGCTCGTGATCAGGTTTGTACATCTTTAACGGTGGACTGATGATTAAAACGTAACGACACAATTCCACATCTTAGTTTCGCACCGCTGGATTTCCGATCCATTCTAGTTGCGTGCTTGAAGCAAACCAATTCTCACGCTAATTCACACGCTTTGTGCGGTTCAGTGGAGTCATCTTGGAATGTAAAACACAAAGTGGAAGGCCTGGATTTCAGGCGAGTGATCTATTTCACGCAACTTAACCACGAAGACATTCCAAAGTTTTCGTATGAAAGACACTTGGACGAGTCTTCATGCTTCTAAGCTCTCTTCTAGCTCATCATCTCGAGAGCCTATGGCAAGGATAGGCACTTGCAAAATTATTGAATATATATGATGTGAAACCATTAATAAGTCATGCTTGTCAAATTCTTACTCCACATGGACGTGGTTCAGCATTCTCACGGGTTTCAAGCTGTTTTCGCGATTGCTATTGGTTGTAAAATTTGTAACAAAACTCAACTAGCAAATTGGTTTGTACTCGGATATGAAGGAGAAAACTGCAATGAAAACAAGTATGATGGTACCATCTTAAGCTGTAACCTGAGGCTAATAAGTATTTTAATTCATATGTGAATACGAAGAAGCACTGGCAGTTCGAGCTTTTCTCACAAGGAATATGAAAGACCGGCCATTGCTAGCGTTTCGGCCACGCTCAACTCATGCGTTAGATCTTCCAGGACTGTCTGCAACTCCATCTCCTATTGAATAGGCGTGACTTGAACCAATTGTTTTTTGTCGAGTCTGCCATCCAATTCCTCTAGATCTTCTCTCTGCCTCACACCGCCTAAACAACATGAATTTCGATCCTATTCCAACACTCCTTTTCAGTAGAATTCGCTTTGATGGGAATGAAACTTCACAGATACCATCATCTGTATCGCTTGAATAGCTTCTTCAACTGCATGGACTATTTTTGTTGATGTAGGATGCAAGGTCGAATTCACGGTAAGCGGTGAGTTCAAATTAGGTTTGTGAATCGTTGACCCCAATCTAACCAACCCTAGAAACTTCTACAGATATTACTCTGCAACCTCAGCTCCGTTACTTCGGCTGAAACCTCGATTCTAACGTATGCTCAAGAAAGTAAATGAAGAATTCTGTTGTTTGTTGGTCGAGGAATTAGTGGAAGACGTAATGTAAAAGTAGAGTCTCATTATGAGAAACAGTGTGTTCAGACTTAGAACGGCACTTGTGGAATGTTATTTTCATGAGACTTTACTTTCACTAGACATAACCTCAACGATTGGATATTGTTCAATCATGCTCAATTAAGCTTCTAAAATGAAAGGGTATTGTAATGGGAATGAAGACCAACATTATGAGTTATAACCATACTCTCTATAACCAATGTTTGTTGCCACATCTCCAAAATGGTTTCCATTGAAGTTTATTACAACCATCATGGCCACATATTTAAAAAAAAACTTAAATAGTACGGAGTATGATTTTGTTAGAATAGATGAAAATAGTAGAAATGAACATTCTAATGAGTGTAGGTAGAATGCTCTTGAGATCAAGATTTAGAGAAATTCTTTGTCAATGTTTTTAATGTTTTTACACATATTCTGAAAGCTTTAATGTGCCATACAAATTACAATGTTAATGGCTTTTAAGAAATTCAAAACGGACTACTTAGAAATGAGATTACATTTTTCATAGTCATGTTCATTTATATCTGAAATTTTAAACTCCATGAAAATCAATATTTGATCTCAAAATGACCAAAATGAGTTTTTGGTAGGACCTAAAAGGGTTACCTATAATAGTTCTACGATTTACGCTTAATATATCATGTAATATGGACCACAATGTTCATCAGAGGGTTTATCAAACTCAGTGAGGCTCTTTTGACCACCACAGAAGTGACTGCGACACTAATTTGCTAAAGTAACACTATTTTAAATCAGTTCAGGTCTTAAATATCACTGTATTTTCCTGATATTACCACAAACAGATAAATTCGTACTGTTACTAATTTTGCAGGTGACACTAATTCGGCGCCCTCTATAAATACGATAAATCACTGACTGTAGTGTGTTTGGTGTAATGCAGTAAGTACTGGTAGTCTAGTGTGTTTCCAAATTCCTTTGAATCGAGAGAAATTTGCATTCTCTGTACGAAAGCGAGAAGAGCTTCCGTGTCGTGCCATTCTCGGAGACTTTCGTAGTCGTTCCGTATTGACGGTGCGGAGGTAGACGGAGAGTCCTCCCTCGCAAAGCAATTGAGGTGAATGCTAATCCCGCCGCAAAGCTTTGCCAGAGGCAATAGTTTCCAGTTGCCTTCTGAAGCATTCCTTGTTCTCAGCCCGTCATTTCGATCCTTGCAGCTTCTACTTCTGTGGACGCATTCGCTTGAGCGCGCCTCGTAGAAAATGCAGCAGTGCATTTGAATGTAAATTACCTACATCGCTGCATCATCGGACGTAGGGCCGCGATTCCGGTGATTGACCTTTACGCTTAAGCAGAATGTTTGTTTTTTTGCAATGCTTAATTAAATACATGACTATTTTCTTTTGTCACCTTCGGAGTCGTTAGAGCTTCAGAAGGAAGAACAGCTTGTTAAAAGATTAGGAGAGTTAAACAAAACTCGCGTAGGGACTCTTATGCTCGGTTGAATTAATTCATTGAACATTTTTAAGCGATTGCTTAACATGTCTTCTGCATTTAATATTGTGTGCCTGGTCACACAGTTCTGTTACGCTGCAAGTTCAAGTGGTGCTGTTATGCTTGCGGTATTATTATATGCGTACTTATAAGTGCCTGCCTGCTGATATAATTCCTCACCAATTATGATGCTCTGTTGTATTTCATTCTAATATCATCCATTTCCTCAAATTTGAATCTCAATAAATGTCTTGAGTTCGACTCGAAGGTGTCAAAATTAAGCTGCAAATTTGTCCAAGGATCCCCTGCCTCTTGGGCAGAGTTGCCGGATTTTAGTATGGCGTTCGAGGTTTAATAAGGGGGGCTTGAACGAGAGTTTGATGGCGCAGGAGCGGGAAAGGGGAGAAAGCTTCTGCGAGTTGTCAAGAGCAGAGTGAAATAGTGAGAAAGACTCACACCGATGGCCGACCAGCGGGAACGCACACCTGAGACGCCTGAGCATGTTGAATCAGTGAGGACGAGAGCTAATCCCGGAAATGAAGACTCCGATTCGGATTCTCCGTGTACTAATGAGGAAATGGCCAAGGGGCTCGAGGAAGCACGAAAGGACGTACACCGCAGACTCACAAGATTAGCTGCTATCGAGAGCAAAGTTGACGAAGCAAAGCAGCGAATGGCCAAAAGGATTGCCGAAGCAAGCGAGCGAACTGAGAGGGCACTGAAGAGAGCAACGAAGAAAGAGATTGCAGACGGGAAGAAACCGCAGCAACGAGAGGAGTCATCGCAGAGCGGGTCGAAGAGATCAGCAAAAGCAAAAGATTTTCGTTAGGATGCCAGTGTGGATGCACTTGGGGTTGAAATTCACGCCGTTTGAAATTTCGGATCTTTCAACTTGTGCTCTTCTAACGATCATGGAGACCGACCAGTTTCAGCGACGTCCGATTTTCTAATGAGTTTGTAAGTGTCCAACGTGAGAAAAGTTGTAGTACCAGGATTCTGAAAGCTAATTGATTTGAAAGCTTCACAGCCAGTTGAAGGTTTGATTACGTAGGAACCGTCTTGCTATATTGATTGAGATCTTCGACAAGTGCTAAATCATATCTGCACAACACAAGATTGAAAATGCGAGGCAGCATAGTGATCATTTTGGAAAAGACAACGCAATCCATTCAAATGCGCGGAATTAATGAATGTGCGTGATTAATTGCTGCCCTCGATCTCGCTTTGACAAACAGTATCCTCCTTTTTGAAGTAGGTTGAACCGGCTCCGTCATCTTTCAAATCGAATACTCTTCAAAGAGAGTATTCAATTTGAAAGATGACGGGGCTAGTTCAACCTAACGCCCGAGATGATAGTCAGAGATTTTAGAGTTGCAAGAGAATTTGCAAGAAACCAGACTATGAGTGTAGTATTGAACTCAATTTTCTACCAGATGATATGATTTTTCTCTCTTTTCAGCAGCGATTCACTATGTGAACAATTGTCTACCAGATGCCATAAGTTTCACTATTCTTCGGGCCCTCTAATATTTGTTGGAAGAAGAGTTAATCCTTCGCAGCATGTTTTTTCAAGATCACTTACAATGTGTCCCTGTTTTCAGCTCGACTAGATCGTCTCCCAGAATGTTTTAACAACACAAAGCATACTTACACCAAGATAGTAAGTAGAAGCAAGAGTTTATGCTTTAAGCTGGTGACGCATCCAGGGATATTCAGAGTGAATTAAACTCTTGCTTTCATATCGACTCAGGCAGGTGCAAAACACGGTGAAGAGAGCCGACACTTGTGACATCGACGTTTGTCGTGTTCTCTACCTTCGTGTGGACATTGTTTAGCATTCTTGTGAAAGTGAATTTAGGGTGCCATCACGCGCGTCAGACTCGACTGTAACCCGTCTAGATGATAACCACAAAGTCACCGAGGACATACAGTAAGTCAAAGCCTGAAGCATAGGACCTTACAATTGATGGTTGAATCAAAGTGCTCCTAGTGTCAACTCTTGGCAATATAAGTCGATGCATGTAACTGAGAAGTGGTCACTTGTGATACATCTCTCTCTTCCTTTGAGTACATGCAGGTCTGGTCCATGCATGAACAAGCGGAATGCGGCATTTCGTTGAAATTGAGAGCAAATTGCCGACAGATGACTAAGTAACGACTTGGTGGCGCATGATAAAGTTTCTGCTGTCTCCGAAACTCCAACAGTGTTCTTCAAGTTAGACGAGTTTGAGATGCCGACAATGATCGACTTCCGAAGGTGATTGAATGGCTGATTCCAAGTGCCAATCAATAGTTGCGTCAACAGACGAATCGGCACTTCACCGCCATTAGAGATTAATAATCTGGGTTGATAGTTTGGCATTAACCTCATCCTTAACATAGTGAGTGTCTCATGTGATCAGAATGCGGCGCTCCGAGTTTGCTTTGTCGTTTAACTCCTGAAATTTCGACGGTTCCTAATTTCACAGACTGAAATTCCGATATCTGAGCTTCGTTCCTTTGGTCAAAACATTACTGCTGCTCATGTGCTAAAGAACGTAATGAAACAAGGACTTCAGCAATGAGCTTGAAGCTCAGATCAGAAACCCTAATCACAGGCTGCTTCAGCCCGTAGTTGAGGTCACATTCAGAGAGGAGAAGCTTGTCAAATAAATTCGGGGCTAGTAGTACTACAGAAGCCCCGGCGGAAACCCAGTATAGTGTACGGTTCTTCCTTTATTTCCAACGCTTTTAAGACTCCCGACTCAGCGTCAGGGTGCCCTTCGAAAATCCTCATAAATCGTCATGAATCACACACTTTACTGATCGAAGTGATTATGGTTTGTGACAAGGTCAGAACGGTTGCTAAGCAGTGCAGATTTGTCCGGCTTAAGGATCTCAGAATCAAAAATTTACATAGAATGTGCTGGAGCTGGTGATCAGAGATTTCGTTTTTATAATGCTTAGCATCCGCGTACGACTTCGGGTAGGACTTCATCGCCTTCCATACCCGGTAGATCGAACGCTGGGTGTACACGACAGGTCCTCTGTACAACTTCTTTCCCAAATTTATATTCTCTGATTCCCCGAGCTATGAGTCTATGACACTTCTAAATCTAAAAGACATGCCCATTTCAGCCTTCCGACGACTACCGAGCTCCTTACTCCCACTTGGCGTAGCAGGCAATTCTCGGATACTACGTCCGATCTTCGCGCGATAACAGCGCCTAGCACTCGTCACCTCAGCATTAGATCGAATCAACCACCAGCATTTGCGCCGAATCGCTCATCAAATGATTCGCACGAGGATTGACACACATGCGAAAGTTGAAACCCTAAGTAATCACCGAGGCTGGCTGAACTTCGAGCAGTGCTCGACACCACTCATCCATTTACTATTTCAATGGCAAGCTGTTCCGAAACCCGAGGTTGATTGAACCACTTGTAAGACGAGCGTTGATGACCACAAGTGAAGTTCGTGATAGCAAAAGCGACGCAGGCCTCACACTTTCGGGACCGTCCCTCACAAATATCCCCTCCGTCAACTTGCATGCACTTTCTGGAGTGTGAAATAAATTACCAAAATGCCACTCAGATCAGTAACGATGGTGACTGAGAGGCCCGAAATTGTCCGAAATTTTTGTGGATAAGCTTTTTCTGGAAATTCAAACCTGGTCCACCCGATGGAATTTTTGTTTGAGAGCAGCCATCACTTGAGCAAGTGTGTGCTCAACAGATTGGCAAGTTTCCTTCAAGATTGTTGGTGTGAGAAGCTGAGTTAGTCGCTACAGCATCTATGGCGACCACTCAAGCAATCCTCTCGGCCAACCTCGCGGTGGCTCCGTCCAGTTGCGAGAATTCATCGTTTTCCCGGACCTCTGCGTCCCCGAAGGTGACGCTGTCAGTTACAGGATCCTCGTTGTATGGGTCCACTGCGGGACTTGAAGCTGGAAAGCGGATTCTGAACTTCAGCAAGAGCAGCTGCACGACTACTGTGAGGGCTGCTGTCTCTGTGGAAACCGAGCCTGCTGCTCCCAAGCAGCAGCAGAAGAGTCAATATGACATCACCTCGCTCACGACGTGGTTGCTGAAGAAGGAGCAGGCGGGCGTGATCGATGGCGAGCTCACCATTGTGCTGTCCAGCATCGCCCTGGCGTGCAAGCAAATTGCGTCGCTGGTGCAGAGGGCTGGCATCTCCAACATGACTGGCTTGCAGGGCGCTTCCAACATCCAAGGCGAGGACCAGAAAAAGCTCGATGTCATCTCTAACGAGGTGAGCCTCATGAAAATTCAAGATGTCAATCTTCTCAAACTGTCCGGTCTCAAATTGCGAAATCCGTAATTCAGTGGAACTGTGTCCCGTCTTACATGCTCGGCATAGCTCTTTTGAATCCCGAGTCTATGTTGCTGCTCATGCGATAATTTGCAGTGTATGATTATCGATACTGCTGTAGAAAATCGTGCATTGGCCACAACTTGAATGCGCTGGCTGAAGTGTGTGACTCTTTTCCTCTGAATGCAGGTGTTCTCAAGCTGCTTGCGTTCAAGCGGGCGGACGGGCATCATCGCTTCCGAGGAAGAGGACATCCCCGTGGCCGTGGAGGAAAGCTACTCCGGCAACTACATTGTCGTGTTCGACCCTCTGGACGGCTCCTCTAACATCGACGCTGCGGTTTCGACTGGCTCCATTTGGGGCATCTACAGACCTAATGAGGAATGCTTGACTAACCTCGGGGAAAATCCAACCGTAAGCGCCGCCCTATTCCCTTCCGAAATTAGGGTTTCACACGAATCCAACACTGCATTTCGTTTGTAAATTTTGCTTCACCGACACCCCTCCGATCTCTCACTTGACAGGTGCCCAATGCAGATCGACGAGGTCGCAGAGAATTGCGTCGTGAACGTGTGCCAGTCAGGAAGCAACTTGCTATCCGCAGGCTACTGCATGTACTCGAGCTCCGTGATCCTGGTCCTGTCGGTGGGCGATGGTGTCTACGGCTTCACCCTGGACCCCCTGTACGGAGAGTTTGTGCTAACTCACGACAAAATCCAAATCCCAAAGTCAGGCAAGATCTACTCCATGAACGAAGGCAACTACGCGCTCTGGGACGATAATCTCAAGAAGTACGTCGACAGCTTGAAGGACCCGGGCACGTCCGGGAAACCTTACTCCTCTCGCTACATCGGCAGCCTGGTGGGTGACTTCCACCGGACGATGTTGTACGGCGGAATCTATGGGTACCCGAAGGATACCAAGAGCAAGACGGGGAAGCTTCGGTTGCTGTACGAGTGCGCCCCCATGAGCTACTTGGCGGAGCAAGCCGGCGGCAGAGGCTCCGACGGCCACCAGCGAATTCTCGACATCCAACCCGAGCAGGTACTCGATCAGCAATCTCCTTCCCTTGATGTGCATTCCAGTCCCTCCCATTCAAAACTGCCTCCGATCCCTGAATTTGCAGCCTTGAATTGCATCCCCAAATTGCATCATTTGCTTTTCAGATCGAATTGTGTCGCGTCTGACACCTTTGGGATTGACCGAGCAGGTCCATCAACGAGTGCCGCTCTACGTCGGGAGCACAGAGGAGGTGGAGAAGCTGGAATCCTTCCTTGCTTAACTTGTCGAAACCTCATGAATTCTTTCAGGAGATGCTGTCTGTCGATCCATTCAACTTGACGCCGGCCATTGCCTCGTGAGAGATTGCAAATGCATCCTCTTGTAAATTTGTGTCTCTTAATCATTTCTGCACATTGAAATGCTCCGGAATTGAAACTGATTTCTGCAATCAGTTTTGTTGGCCACAGCTTCTGGAGTACTCCCTCCGTCCCAAAATGATCTTCCTGTTGAACAAAATGTTCTGGATTAAGGCTGAAATTTATTTTTTTTCAATTTTTTTTTGAGATTTAAGTAGAGTTTGGTGCACCCCAATCATCCTAAAACTTTGAGCTACAAAACAATTTTCCAAATATAATTTTAGGGTATTCAAAAATGAGATTTTTGACTCATTTCTGAGGAGCACCAGTGGCCACACAAATTCTTAGTTAATGTGGACTAAAATCAATTGGTCATTTTGAACAATAGCACTCTTGAACAGTACCACACTTGGGTGGCCACATGTGCTTGGGCTCTCATCCTGCCATGTGGCCAGTACTTTCTAATTGTAATCTGATTAGTGACATCAGTAATGATGGAACAGTACTTGTGCTTGTAATTATTCTAAGTCAATGGTTTTGATTGGAATTCCTTTACGGATTTGTCTCCAGTTCTCCGGCACCCTTCTTTCCATGTTACATCGTGCACCCAAAAGAACATTTTGGGACAAAAATTGAAGGGCAACCAGAAGATCATTTTGGGGCGGAGGGAGTACTATTTTCTTGTTCTGATAGTGAGTATTTAGAGGTGTTAGCATTAGGGTGGGATCTTAGGCAGTGAACAGACTCTCCATGTGTAGTAAGGTAAACCAAACTATGACAGACAGAATGACTGGTTTGCTTTGTTGACATTATTGAAAAAATTAAAATTTTTTTTCCATATAAAGATAAATGTGAGAAATGGAGAGAGTAATTGAAATTTTATTTTTTTGACAAAGTATGAATTTGTTATGAATTTTTGAAGTGTGCTTCCCAATTGGCCCAAAAGAGTCTCTAGACTACCCCCACTATAAGAAAAGCCTGTTTTTGGTGGCGTTTAGGCAAAAATGCGTCATGTTTTTTCAAACATCAGATGTTCTAAAAAACATATACATGTTTTGCAGAAACATGTACGTGTTTTGCAGAAACGTGTAAGTGTTTTGCAAAAAACGCGACTATGTCATTGTAGACGGCTACGTTTGTGATGATGTCGACTGCAACATGGCCATGATTTTATATAATGTCGCATACAACAGAAGTTGCCACGTCAGCAAGTAGACTTGGAAAAGGGCAGCTACGTGGCATATTTTGGAAAAAAAATTAAAAATGGATGGATGAACCTCGGGCCAAATGTTTGGAACAACGGGTTGGATGTCGGATTGGACATCTGAGACAACATAGGCTAATTATCCCATATTGTTTGTCTCACCATGGACAAAGAATGGGTACAAATATGACCCAGAAAATCTTCATTTTCACGTAATTATGTCATCAAGATAAATTTGATGATAAATGGTAAGTTTTTTTAAAGTTCTTGGTGGATTTTACTTTTTTTTTATTGTATAGTTTTATTGATTAATTTCTATTGACTAATTAGTTTTTGAAAAATGGATTGGATGAAAAAAAATGGATTGGATGAAAAATGGGTTGGATGAAAAATAGATTGGATGAAAAATGGCTTGGATGAAGAAAAACGGATAGATGAAAAAAATGGGCTGGAGGAAAAAGTTGCCTACGTGGCCCTGCGTGGATGAGAATTTTGCCTATGTGGCCTCCACGTGCTTTCATTTTGTAAGCTTGGAAGACCCTGTTTTGTAGGACGTTAGAAAAAAACAAACCAGAAATTGGCACGTTTTTTGAAAACACCAGACGTTTTTTGCTTGTTTTCTATGATGCGATTTTAGGTGACATCTACGTTGACTCTCAGACATGTCAAACCGGACATCATACGACGTTTTTTCAAACATCACAAAAAAGGCCAATTTCTTATAGTGCCCCAAACCACCAAAAAGTGTATCCAGAATGGTCATCTTACCACCTACGACAATCACAATACTTCCTAACATGGCCATGACATGAAGGAATGAAGAAGTTACTTCTTTTGATGAATTTACACTGGAAAGGTAGAAGTTCCTGTGGCAATCACTAATGACTTCTTTACCATCACTTAAACCATTGATTGTAGCCACTAACTCACCTAACTCAACTAACTCATAGGCTAGTTTACCTTATGTCAACCATTCCAAAATGATTGGTCAACCATCCAAAAAATGGTTCCTCTCTCTTAGCATTTGATCCTAAATATGCAACCACTATAGTCACGGAGATGGGATGTCTTGTGTAGTTAGCACTCATAGTAGCATTGTAATAAATTTTTTACATTTTAGCATATAAATGTCATGTTCCATTTGTGAGTTATTTAAAAAGATTTTAAGATTTATGGCAACAAATGGCCTTAATCCTTTAACCTCTTGGAAGATAACACGTGTCCAATGAATGATCCTCTACTCATCCATATTTTTTGTGACTACTTTAGTGACAAGGTTGCATCCTTCCAAAGTTAATACTTTATGATTGAAGCTTCAATTGTGTATGGCTCAAGTGTAGCAAAGCTAAAAGCCAAAAGTAATGGACAAGCAAAGGATTTAGAGTCCAAAAAACTCTATTCCTTTGGTTTTCAATTTAGACTTCCGTTGTCATATTGGTATAAGTGAGTAGTTTTTTGTAGTTTGTTTGTAGATCAAATTGCAAAATGAACTTGCACACTTGATTTGGATACTTGAGCAAAAAGTCATCATAAAAGAAAGATCTAGAAGTCCCCATTGAATCTAAAGGAATCTAAAGGAATCTTCTAAAGAGAAAGTATTTCTAAAGGATTCTTTAGATCAAAAGTAAGAGTCTACAAAAATCGTAGAAGGTACTACAAATAAAGGTAGGTTCCCTCCTCATTTTATGATTGTGTCAATACGGGCCGTCAAAGTTGGAAGTTAGTCTGGGTTTTAAAAACTTGATGCTACATGACAAATCAACGGGACTTTGGATCCGGCTGTGAATCACAAACATTGAATGTGTAAAGGCGTACGATTCTAAAGTCTGCATAGTGGCGGAGCGGAAGCAAGGCCAATGTAGGGGTCAAGGTTTCGTGGTGGACTGGTGGGGAGACGCCGTGATGGGTGCTGCAGCCCAAGGCCCTGATCCGATGGCAATGGCTCTATGGTGTGAGCTCTAAAGAGCTAGAGGGAGAAGCAAAGGGGAGAGTAGTGGAATTTTTGGTAGGGGACAATGGGTTTTAGCGCTTGAGGGTTTATCCTCGCGTAGCTCACATTGTCCTGCCACTAAAATTGCTAATCAAGTTCTCCGCAAATATTACCAAATTGAAATGACGCCGCTTTGTTGCTCTGGTGTCTCGCTACGTTTGTAGAGAGTATGCTGCAAGCGATCTACTGATCCACAGCGGCGGCTGTAATACTTATTCAACTCATAATTGTTTGACTACCACAAGGAGTCTCTTTCTTCCCTGTCCAAGAATGGCACAGGGATCAAGTCTGGGTGGAGCTGTAGGTTGAAATTAGGGTTTCTTTTTAGGGTTAGCTCCAAGTCGTCAGAAAGGTCCTCAGCAATAGAGAAGATCTTCTACACAGAGAAACTTCGTGAAAGGATGGAGCATGCACCGGTGGCAGAGCTGCCCTGGAGCAAGCAACCAAGCCAGAAACGCAAATTGGAAGCATGAGTCAATCAAGCCTGAGCTGGTCGCTGCCATCTCGAGCTTGGGAAGGAACGAGAAGATCCACCCTACGAGAGCTACCCCAGGTGAGAGCTTACCAAACGGCTATGCCCATAGCTCTGTTGGTTTTTTAATTTGCAACACTATGCTTGAAGTTAAAGTTGATCAAGACATAGTATGCAAAGAGACAGAGAGACTCCAAAGGCATGCGGTGGTAGCCCACTTCGTGGAAGGCAGACAAGATCCAATTGTCTTGACCAACTGGCAAGCAGCAATTCAAACTCAAATTGGGGATTGGGCTGGTTTAGGGAGAGACCTTAGATAGGGCTTCTTTCAAATTCTCACTAGACAAACCTCTGCGACACAAAAACTCCTGATGCTCACACCCCACCATTTAAGATGGGGGACCTGTATAATCCAACGGTGGGCCTCAGGTTTCAATGCTAGTCACCCCGCGCGCCTTAAGATCCCTACTTGGGTCTCGCTCAAGGGAATCCCAGCAGAGTTTTTGGTAGTAGCTAAGTAGATAGCAGACTGCCTGGGAGAGTTATTTGGAAGCAACAAATTGAATGCAACTTCCGATGATCAAAGATTTTGTGTGGCCCTCCAAACCGGCAAAGGTTGGACTACACAACAAGCTGTCTAGAACAAGAGCACAAAGGAAAGGGTGGAAATTGCAGTAGACTATTGCAACCTGCCGATCAGGTGCAGACTGTGCCAATCGCTAGATCATTTGATACGTGCTTGCTCTGGATCAAAGAAATTCTCAACTCCAACAGAAGTGATTGCCAAAGAGAAAGCAGTGGAAAAAGGAGCAAAAGCAACAATTGGCATCCCAAGAGGCTCTAGTAGCGGTAATCCTATTCAAACTGACCTTCCTCCTCCTCCTCCTATAGAAGGACAAAACCCTACAATTCTACTTGGAAGCAGGGACTCTTCCACTGCCACCAGGAATCCTCAAGCGAACAAAGACAATGGATGGGAGACAGTCAAATCAAAGAAGAAAAGAGCCTCGGGGAAGTCAAAAAACCCCAAATCTCCCTCAAGCATTCGCAGCACCAATCCAGCCCCTCAGACAGCAGCCCAATTTGGATCGTTTCAAGGCCAAAATAGGAGCAATGGCCCTCCAATACCACCTCGTTGAAGGCATAGCCCCACGAGAGCCCCTATCAACCACTCAAAGGAGGCGTGCTCTCATCAGCCAAGCAGGATGAGAACATCTGATGGGCCCAGGAATCGCATATACCGTGGATACTCTGAATCGCAATTCGAGCCGATGGAGCATATGAGACAAGCAACCTCTCCCACAAGTCGAGCATCACACAGGCCTTCCTCCCCTTCAGTAGCTATCGTCCAATCAGCCCCCCTAGCACAAATCTCTAACTCTTGGGGCATCTTTGGCGCTTCCAACCAAACAGCCTCATTAAGGCACCCAACTGCAACCTCAGACTGCCGCACCTCTGACCTTGCTTCAACCTCACATGGATTTGCCCACGTCGAGCCTCTAGGGGCAACAGAAGCAACTTGGCAAACTAAGCCAATTCCTACGTCAGCCTGCCTACCTCCTCCAACTCTCGTAAGCGTCCCTACGGCCCCCACCACGGACTTTGCGTCAGCCCCTGAAACGCGCTCTCTTGACCTCAATGCACTCGCCGCTGCCTCCGCCTCCATTGAGCCAACAGCTTCCAGAATGGACACTTCTCAAAACTATCCCCCTCCTCTCCGACAAATTCTTGCCCCTACAGCTTTAGCCCCTGCTGATCCCTCCACACCCCGAACGCTGGTTGCCAATGGAATATCCAAAGACCTGCATGTGGAGTTCCTTGAATTTCTTTGCTCAAGACAGCCTAGAAGAGAGATATTATCTCCCCCCACTCGAGCCCTAACGCCAAACCAACAAGCGAGAAGGGATGATGCTGCTAGATTATCCAGGCGCCAACGCTCTTCTATACTTCTTCAAAGAAGAGAAACGCCAAGAAGAGGCGAGGAAGGATCCAGCTTTAGAAACATTGAACTGTTCCTAGAACCAACTCCCCAAAACACCTCTCTATGAAAGTGACAATTGTCTCCCAAAATGTACAAGGGATTAACGACCCTCTCAAGAGTGATATAGTAAGGAACTACTTCAAACCATTACATAGAAATTCTGAACCTGCAGGAACACCACCTGAGAGGCTCTAAACTCGGAAACCTAAATCGTTCTTTTTGGCGGCAAGCCGCATTCTTGGGACATGAGGCGGTGATCGGATTTGGACACAGTCCTGGAGATGAAGGGGCTGGAACTAGAGGGATCTGTATGTGAATTGCTCTCCACTTGGCCCCCCTAATCTCATCATTTGGAATTACCCTATGTAGAAGAGCCCAATGGGTGCGCTTCTTGGAAATTTCTGGTGGCAACCTAGGTGTTCTGAATGTTTACGCTTCTAAAAGTATACAAACTAGATGTGCTCTTTGGGAGACACTTCTCACAGATCTCCCAAAAGATTGCCAGTGGTTTTTGAGTGGAGATTGGAACTTTGTAGAGAACCAAGATGACAAATCCAACCTCAATGGTCGTATTATTTTGACGGGGGAGAACAGAGTTTTCTTGTTACTAAAGCATGCCCTCAACGTGGACAAACAATTCCCGGAAAATGCCAGCATCAAATATTCTTGGGACAATAGGAGAAGAACTGGACTGCCCTCTTCTGGCCCGACCGGACTGTCACTACACTTTCCATCTCCAAGGTGCCGGCCCAGCCCCGGTCACCTCTTACTCAATAAAGGGCAATTGTTGCCATTCCGACCATCTCCCAGTCTTCATCACACTATAGCTAGCTCCAGACGCCCCCAAGAAATCGTCTTTTAAGATGAGCAACTTCCACCTGAACTTTCCGGCAGTGAAGGACGTTGTGTCCAAAATATGGGGGCAACATTCCAACTCAAGTTTCACGGGCAAGCTCAGGAAACTTACTAAGTTTTACAAATTGTTTTGCATTCGCAAGGCTGGTAAGCGGAAGGTAGCTGAATCAACCTTGAGGAAAGACCTTGAAGGTCTCCAGGCAATCCTTCATCGTAACCCTCTCAACAATGATATTCAGGAAAAGCTCAGCTCAATAACAAATCGGTAAACTTCATTCAAAAAACACACAAGAGAAGGACAAAGAATTTGCAGCAGGGTTAAGTGGTTGAAAATTGGCGACTCATGCACAAAGGAGTTCTTTCAATCTACCAAGCCTCACTCTGGTGCTTCCCAAATTGCCAAATTGGAAGATGACCAAGGAGTCTGCAAATCAGACCAGTCGAGCCTGGAAAGCATTTGCTCTAAGTTCTATAGCAACTTATTTGCAACTTCTGCTCGCACAGTGGAACACAGCATGGCCACTGATCTATCACTAGGAGCAATCCAAGACAGACTCTCCGAGGAGATGAAGCTCACCCTAAGCAAACCAATCGCCATGGAGGAACTAGATGGTGCAGTAAAGAGCCTGGGGAGTGGAAAATCTCTTGGTCCGGACGGTATCACAATTGACTTCTTCCAATTATATTGGGATGTCATCAAGAAAGACTTCTTGGCAATGATTTCCAATGCGGTGAGCATCCAAAAGCTTCCACCAGGTGTCACCAAAGGCCTCATTACGTTGCTACACAAAGGTGGTCCAAAAAATTGCCTTACCAATTGGAGGCCAATCACTTTATTGAATGTAGTGTATAAAATCTATGCGAAAGTGCTGCAACTCTGCCTTCAACTGATACTAATGGACATTATAGACCTAGATCAATCCGCTTTTCTACCTTTGCGATTCATCTTAGACAACATCTTGCTTACCCATGAGATTATTTCTTGGGTTGTACATAACAATCAATCGTTGATCTTTCTCAAACTGGACTTTACCAAAGCCTTTGACACTGTGGATTGAACCTTTCTAAACAAGGCCCTAGCTGCCTTTGGTATCCCACCCAACTTCATCAACATGACAAACATGCTTTTTCATGATGCGCAAGCCTCTGTCAAAGTTAACGGTTCCCATTCTCTTTCCTTCCCAATTACTAGAGGGGTGAGGCAGGGTGGCCCTTTAGCTCCCTACCTCTTCCTTGTCGTGGCAGAAGTCTTAAACTCCATGGTGAAAAAGGGGGTTGGATCAGGCATAGTGAAAGGAATTAAGCTTCCAGAATGCAATAGAGAACAAGTCACTGCCTAGTTTGTTGACGACACTTCCCTCACTCTTTTGGGGAAGGAAGACCTAGTAAAAGCCTTGGTAGAAATACTAGATTGATTTTGTTTAGCAACCGGTTTGGTTCTCAATTGGACCAAGTCCTGTGGTTATTGGAGTTGCAGCACAATTCCGGTACGCCCTCCCTGGACAAACCAACTCAAAATCGTCTGGGTCGATGGAGACAACGTCACGAAGCTCCTAGGCACCCCTTTTGGCATGAAACTAGCCTCAACATCGGTCAATTTTTTCCTCATGGAGAGGACTCTTAAAGAACTTCAAATTTGGTGCACTGCTCATATTAATTCCACAGGGCGTGGTGTGATTGTCAACAATGTGCTTCTCTCTAGGGGTTTATTTTTTGTTGTTCTCTGGGAAGGAACTAAAGCTGGGATTCAGAAGGTCACCTCTGTAATGCAAAACTACATGTGGGCAGGTTCTTCTCAAAGAGCCAAAACCAAAGTCTCTTGGATTCAATGTTGCCAGTCAAGAGAAGATGGAGGGATCAACGTCATTAACCCTCAAGATGCCCTAACTGCGCTCATGGCAAAGTGGGTGCTCAAAGTGTGCGAACCCGGTCAATCCAACCTTCACTTTGTGCTCAGATATCGCCTCAACAAGTTTCAACCTTACTCAGGAGCGAACTGGGCTCCAAGTTTAGAATACTTCATTCTTCCGCAATTCCAAATTCACAAGGGATTCACTGTGTGGAATAGAGTTGGAGCCTCTTGGAGAATTCCCCTGAAGGAACTTCTCCCTGTCAGACCCACAATCCCTGAGGAAATAAGCTCTGAGTCCTTCTGGTGGTCTACTTTCTTAGCGTTGATTGGCCCTGGCTTTTCCAAAGCAAGGGCTGCCCAACTCCACCGCAAAGGCCTGTGAAAGATACGAGACGCCCAACAAGGAAATTTCATGATCTCAACGACAGAGGCGGAGCTCAAATTTGGACTAAAAGAATTAGAGACGGGAGCTTGGCTAGCGGCCTCTCGCAAGGTCAAGGACTATTGGAGAAATCTCCTTACGAACAGACTACTGGATGCATCGGAAGGCGAATGGATTGGGTGGTTCTCCACCAACTCTGAGCCTCAGCCACTCACAGAGTCACAGTCCTTCAAGTTCCTGCTTGAAGCCACGTGCAGATCAAAGACAATTCAGTTGCCTGGCCCACGCATTGGACTATACATGGATTTACGGCTCTACCCAATTCTAGACTGTTAAGAGCAAATCCAAGTGGCTGGAAACCGACTATCAATAGCTCGTTGACTGGATCATTCCATAGAGTTAGAGTCACGTAGGTATTTAGGGCACCAAAGAAGACCCAATTGCTCTTCTTCTACGGCAGAGTGGATCGCATTGAGTGGGACCCCCCAAAAATTGAATGGAACACGGATGGCCTTCTAGTACCCCTTCTAGAGTTCTCAGCCGCAAGTGGGCGCAACATGCTCAAACGCAAAAACCAAGTTTCAAATCCGGTCACGAAGAAATGGGCCGCTGCTCTCCCTGATGACTTCATGTTAAAATAGTAGACAGTGTGGCCTCCAGAACAGACAAGGAAGGAAGCGGGACTGGTTTGGTTGATTTGGCACAAAGTTGTCGCTGTGAACTATTGGAGAGGAAGAATAGACAACACAATTGACATTCGTTGCCCAGTATGCACAAGAAGCTCGAAAGAAACTGTATTACATAGATTCTGGGAGTGCTTCGCGACTCAATATGCATGGCATTGGGGCATATACATTCTAAACACGCTTGTAAAGGGTAAGGATGCCAAAGGTCCTTGGCAACCCCTAACTTGGAGACAAGGCATATTTTTAGTGGATATCCCTCATAAATTCAACAGGTTCAAGAGGGTGTGGATGGAGATTCGAACAGCCATCATCTGGTCACTTTGGATTCAAAAAAACGATACGTCCTTCAACGAAAATCCTTGGACTCTGGAGCGTTTGAAACAACACATTTGGAGTGGGCTTGTGGACTACAAGAGAATCGAATAGGCCCACATCAACAGCTCTGCCGTGCGCTTGCCAGCTGCTCAACTCTAGTTGAAGGACAACTTCATGAAGAGAAGAAGTAGATTCAACATCTTTGTTGTGATGATCAACGATCAACCGAAGTGGGTGGCTTCCGGCCCCCACGCTAGATTTGTCTTCCAACCGCCTTGAACTTCACCTCCGGTTTGACGGCAGCGCGATGACATCACCTCTCCTGGCCGGCCGTGAGAGGCCTCATGGCCTCTCTCTGAGCTGCGTTCTGGTGACGCCTTTGTGTCTTGTTTGTCAGTCCAGTCTTTGTTAGGTCCATTGCTATCTTTGTGGTCCTTGTGTCTCCCCAGGCCACTTGTGGCTTGGGCGTTGTACTTTTTTTTTCCTTTGCAATGAAATTCTGTTTCATTTGTGTCAAAAAAAAAAAAACAAAACTTGATGCTACCTTCTTTTTAAGGAAAAAAAGCCACTTCAAAAAGTAGATTCTCTAATGTTCCAATTTATTCCTAAAAAACAACCTCCAAAAAAAGAGTAACTTCAAATTTTCAAAACCCCACTTGCTATTTGAACTTTGACACCTACTAATGTGAGATATAGTGGATCCCAAGCACTAGGACCTCACCATTGCATTATAGCATCATAAAAGTACCCTTGTACACCTCCTAGACATTAATTACGTGGTGCTCTAATCCTCATTTGGCCGTTATTGATGAATTTTGATTTGTAAATCCCAAAGTGAAATTGTTGAAGGTGTGGTTAAGATTTGAGCACCTTCTTAAGGCAATTAATATAGGAAAGTGAGCTAACATTATGGGTGCATTGCATATACTAGTATAAAACCACCTCCTATCTATGTTTTCTAAGCATTTCATTGCTAATATTCTAGCTTAAAAAAATTCAATGTTTACATATTAGATTCTTTTTAAATATATTAGAACTTAATCAAATTTGCAATAGGGTAAAATCTTAATATTTATTTAATAAAATAATACCAAGAGACTTATATTCAATTTCTTATTTTTTTGGCAAATTTATGTTAGAACTTATTAAAATTATTTAAGTAAACACATTTTAATTAATTTTAACAAAAAATTGTCAAAACTATAATTCTAGAAAAAAGAAAAAATTTAAATTAAATATGGAGGTGGTTTTATGCCACTAGTAGTAAATTGTTACAATTGCAATACAGTAGAACTTCTAATAAGTACTTAGTAGAGCGGGGATTGATATGACACATTACATAAAGAGGTTATTATATTGTGGGAGGATCATTTGCACTCATGAAGTTTGTATGTGGCCTAGGGTGAGACATGCAACCAGTATTACTTTGTAGAGGTTTACTACTTTAGAAATTGTTGCTTATTAGAAGTTCTACTATACAAGAAATGAAACACCATTAATATGCACCAGCAATGTTCACTTAAGTTTACAAACATTCAAAAGTTGAGAGGTTCAAATTTTTTTATAAGAATTACTTGAATCCCTCTAAATTTAAAAAAAAATAATTCAGTGTAGAAATTCTAACAAGAAAATGATACATCATATTATATGCTATGAAAAAAGTATTAATATAAATTTAACAAATTTTTTTATACTTTAAGCAAACCTTTAAATCATTAATTGATTATAACTCAAGGAGTCAATGCATGGCACATTTAAAAGAATTACTATTCCACATGAGTAATTCTAAATTTTTTATTGGATATAGTGGTGCAAAGATAGATCCATACATAGTTGAATCTTTATGATTCCACAAAATCTACCCTAACATTAAATTTGTTAATAAAACTCAATCCTATCTTGTAGAATGTTTTATATAATTCCATTTTTTCTAAAAGTTTATCAATATAGTTTTCAAATATTTTAGCAATTTAAAAAAATATAAAATACACTTCAAATGAGTTTGGATATTATAATAACAACTCAGCATTTGCTTGTATCTTGATATATAAATTTGGATTTGAATCAATTTTAGATTTTTGAATTTAAAATAAATGTATTTAAATTGTAAACGACAAAATTTTAGCTTTGCTTTAGAAATGAGTATTTGAAATAGTTTTGGGCTTCAAAATGTGTTGCAAGAACTTTAGATCTAAGGTAAAAATGAGAGTTAGAAATATATAAGCCTTCAAAACTTATTCAAAGTAATTTTTGAATGGACATAATTTTTTAATTACAAATGTGTATTACATACATTTAATTTTGACAATTTCATCCACTTTCAATTGACAAATTTTATGCCTTTTTTTGAGAAGAAAAAATGAGTTTTATTTATTACAAAATGAATTCTTTTAAAAATTTCACAACATACTTGGCAAATTTTGGTCATTATTGTATTTGGCTACCTAAGTTGACATTTTATGCCAAATGTTTAATTGAAATTAAAAAATCAAATTCCATAGATGCTAATAATACAAATATACTTTCTAATATGTTTGTTTTCTCTATAAGTTATTTTTTTTGAAATGTTTTACAAAAATTATGAATTCTTTTTTTTAGAATTGTTTTTTACTTACCTTAATAGCCAGGTATGGTAATATATGTATTCAATCTTGAAATGTGCCCTTGGTAATTTTTGCAATGACATCCAGACCATGATGCACAAGATGGTCCAGCAATAATTTGCAATACCAACTGAACTAATGTCAATATAGAACAAACAACTATTTTCCTATCACTTTAAGAAACCCATGTTTTAGATGACAAGCCTTGATTTTTCTTGAAAGATTTTAGTGAACATCCCATGCAACAAACCCATGTTTTTTGTCAACAAAAACGTCCAATGTAACATCAATGTTGATATAAAAATATAGGTTTGTTGCATTGGACGTCCACTAAAATCCGTTGAGAAAATCAAGGTTTGTCACCTAAAATGTGGATTTCTTATAGTGTATACTGATGATGAGTACACTAATACAAATTCCATCATAGAAATCAGCAAAGAAATGGATGACCAAGGATTCTAAACACGATGTGTGCCGAATCACCGACAAATTAACCCTAGTAATATAAGCGTAAATTTTGTGACTAAAAAAAGATGTAGATGGTGGAAACAACATGTTTCCATTTCAAAAAACATGGGGGAAGTTCTTGAATGCATTTTTACTAAATAGGGTTGGATATTTCTTCATTGTCGACTTTTTAAATTTCCTACATAAGAAGATGATTAATCCAAGAATCATAGTATCGTGTATATTGAAAACTTCTAGTTCTAGATATTAATTGAAGCCATAAATATGATTTTTTTTTAACCCAACTAGTGAAATGAAGTTAATCAAGCCTATTTTCTATTTTAGCTTGAAAATATGAAAAATTCCTAAAATTCAATATTTAATTGCAATTTGAGTATTAGGCTTGTAACTATAGTTTGTAGATTTTCAAATTTTTGAATGGCACAATAACATGATTTGCCATGATAATTTAATGCTAGTGTTCTAATCTATAATAAAGATAATTTCATTTGTACATAGTTGTAAAATAGGAGCCTACAGAATGAGGTTTGAAAAAGTGGTTATAGGCCCATCCGCTTTCAGAATTAAACAGTTTTTTTATTCTTTAAAAAGTTTAACCTTGTAAGGATGAGCCCATGACCATTGTTTTCAAGCCTCCCATTGTTATCACATTGTTTGCTGCTATTTTAATTGATTTTTTAAAGATGTCATATGTCTAATGCAAGTTATAAAATTTTCAAATTTTTTGGAATATTTTTTGAACTACTATGAGTTTTTTAAGAAAAAAATGAAGAAACTTCGTATCAAATACAGAATATATTCAAAAAATATGAGATTTTCACCATATATGATATTATAGTATATAACATCATGGTATAAATCAAAGTTATTATATCATTCTATAATTAAAAAATCAATGAACCATGGTTATAGGTCCAAAATTCATATTGCTATAAAATATTGAAATTTATGAATTTTTCATAACTTTCAATTGGAGTAGAAACAAAATTTGGTAAGCTTCATTAATTGGTTGGACTCAAATTCAAAAACATCATTTTTATGGTTGAAATTCACATAAGGCAAAATAGCAAGAAATGGCCAAAATACACTACAGAGATGATCCGTGGATTGAGCATCTTCTTCTTTAGAAAAGTCAATAAGACCACAATGAGGGACTTTAGAGTACTATTCACTGAAAATGTACCCAAGTACCCTTCAAATAAATAAATTGGATGAAAAAACATTTTTTTCTATCTTCCACAACAGAGTCATCCATTGGACACTTAGTGTCTACAGTAGCGCTGCAAGGTTATAAGGTATTGTGCTGTAAAAGCGACCCTCTCCTTCAAACCAACACTATAATTAGTTGCAAAATAGATTGGAGGTGAATGATCCTTGAATAGACTACTTTAGCTATTGAATGCATCAAGGAAATTTTTTTTTCTATTGCAAGAGCCAATCATTGGCTTGGATTTCCTCAAATCACTTTAGAAGTTGCAAGCAGACGGATTTTGGGAGACTTAGGGTCACGAATAGGTATCTACAACAAAAATCTTTGAAAACTCATAACTAATTCAAAAATGCTTCAAAAAATATGAACCACTTGTGTTACATTTGTCATCTATTTTTGCTTTCTCTGAAAAATGAGCTAAAAATATTTCTGATCATGCAAACCTATGAAAAAGGCGAATCAGCCCTTAAAGGGTCGCTTTTAGAGCCTACTACCTTAAAGTTTAAACTTTTGAAGAATGGAGAATTAGGAATATCATTATCCAGGAAGAGATTCAACGAGAGAAGAAGGTCGTGAGTCATCCTCCACTTCGCGCCATGAGGAGACGTCATCACTAGGGTTTCATGCTCGAGGAACGGAGCTCTCTCACCGAAGAACGAGAGCCGAAGTTACTGCAGGAACGAGGCTTGGAGTGATCGGATTTACGCTTGGTGCCGCGGTTAGTACCGTACCTTGCTGATGGTTGCGGTTGATGAAGCAAACCAAGATTAAGTTAGCAAAGAAGGCTTTGGGCCGGTTTTGTGTGAGGTTTGACAATTGACAGCTGTGGGGATCGATGTTGGGCGTGAGTTTGTGAGAGAACGGGAAGACTGTTGGATTGGTTTCAGAGCTGTATGGTATTCGGAAGAGGTCGCCGAGCTTTGTCGATCTCCCAGAGGAAGGGAGAATTGAATTTTAGGGCGAAGGTTGGAGACGTCTGGAGGGAACTCAGTGGTGATTGAGCTGAAGAGGATCGGAGTGAATATGCTGTTATATACCAGCCGCACTTCCCGTCTTCGCGGTGTGTGGAGGCTGCTGCTGCTTTGGAAGCATTCACGTTCCGGCGCTTGGTAAACGTTCTTCGTGTGACTTTGATTTTATTGGAGGGGTTGCTGAATTGACAATTCGTCAATATAGGCGTGCAAGAACTTGCGAGATAGTTGAAGTTGTGAGTGGAAGTAGTTCATGGAGGTTGAGTCGTATCAACCGATCAAAATGACGACGACCTCCAGGGGCGGAGTTCCCTCGTCTAATCAGCTGCGCCATCAGAAGAAGAAGGAAGTGTGTGAGAGAATTTTGAGTCAACTTGTAGATATCGGTCACGAATCTGTTGAGAAACCTGGATTTGCTGAGGAACTGCAAGCACACTTGAACCGACTGCCGACGAGGTACTTTGACAGCCGTTGAAACGCTGTACCATTGTGAAACTAATTTTCAGTGGCCCTTCTGTACAGGCGAAGTTGTAAAGATTTGCTCAATTAAGCGTACTAGAAAACGAATTTACTGATTTTGTACTTACTATCAGGGAAAACCACATTCCACGCATAAGCTTGCAATTGTAAGGAGATCGCAAGCTGCTATTCGTTCAGTTGTTGCATCACGCTGTACAATGTATTTTTGCGGGATCGATGATTTTTTTTGGAATATTACAGATATGCCCTTGACGTCCACATCGACAGAGCAGAAGACATCCTCACTCACAAGCAACTTCTTCAAGAGGCTCAGATTCCTGAGAACAGACCAGCATTTCGTGTCCGCGCTGTTCAGGTATTTAGGTCACATCTATCTAGCGTTCATCGTGTTTAGTTGGTTGTGAACTCGTTGTTTTCATTTATGCTTGTGTTGAAATGGAAGCAGCAGCTTGTAGGTGCCATGAAGAGCTGTAGGAAATGTTTTCGATGGGTGTTGGCCTACCAGCTTGAGTGGTGTGGGACTGAAGTTCTTCAGTAGCTAAGTACGGGCAGTGGTAGTCCATGACATTGCTAATGGACATGATTCACTTGAAGTAATTCTCGATGGTTTTCTAGCTTGCTTATAGGTCTTCCATCGATAGACTAGTCACTTTTGACAGTTGCTCGTAAACAGCGATGATCCGTGGTGATAGATTGGAAAGCATGGAGTGAGTTGGCAAAGTTGAAATGGTTTTGAAATTCTCGGTTGATATGATTGCAGATTCTTCCAGCTGATTCTCAGGACGAAGCGACTAGTCCAGCTTCTATCAATGACGTTGGTGGCAGTCAATCTGCAACAACGATGAGGTATAATTAGATTGATTGCTGATTTGTGTCAATTGCGGCGTACGCCAGTGTTGTGCTGTTTGTTTAGGTCTCCTTAGGACCCTGAAAAAGATTTAGACAAGTTAACAAAATGTTATTATGGTTGCAATGTTAGCTAGGAATTCTTTTCTATAACTTCAGTCTACTACTACTTGCGCGTCAAATTCTAGCATCAGACCTTAGCTTTTGTCAGTTCATCCACAGTGATTCTCTTGGATCAGATTGGCATTTCCAGCCTTTGGATCATCACCCAATCTTGAGGCACTTGCATTGGACTTCAACAACAGAACAGCGAATGACGACAATGATAGTAATCATTCCGGAAGGTATCAGCGTTGAACTTTCTCGATTTGTGTCCATCATTTCCATCTTCCCATTTGAACTGAATTGGATATGTAGACTCTCTTTATGCCAGTATTTATTCATGATGCGCTTTAGAACTTACTGTATTCGATGATGAACTCTCTTACTGAGACGTGTATTATGTTTCTTGAGTGTTGGCAGTGCGAATCAACTCTATTTGCCGATGCACGAAGTCACTTTTGCAACTATCGATAAACCTAAGCTTCTCAGTCAGGTGATTAGGGGTCACAGTGCGAGTTGTTCCGAAATCTGTCACGATAGCGATGTGGCATCTCAGTTGAGACTTTTTATGTCACGCGATGAACACATATTTGGCGACGAGGTCATAAAAATATTGTAGTATGAATGGTACATAGATTCAGACACCTGAGGCTTACCTTAAAGTTCACCCAAGATTCAAGTGTCAAATTCGTCCTAGTCAAGTTACAAGTCGATCTACAGGTTTAATAATATATTCCTGGGTTTGACTTGTGCAGATGTCAGCTTTGCTTGCCGATGTTGGTTTAAATATTCGTGAAGCTCATATCTTTTCAACAACTGATGGTTACTCTTTGGATGTGTTCGTCGTGGATGGCTGGCCAACAGAGGTATAACATTGAGATTATGTATCTTGAACATTTTCCAATGACTTGTGGATATTAGTTGTTCTTGTTAACTTCATTAAGGCTGGAAAAAACATAGCCGTTGTTGGCTGGTTTTACTATATTCACCCTGTTACGTACACTCTCTGTAGCTGGTGTATTCTACTGAATATTTAGGTAGTAACTTATATCAGCTTTGGGTTTGAGGAACTTTGCGTTGCCCGTACCTAAAGTCAAGGTTCAGCTGTTATCTTTGTATGTAGGAAACTCAAGATTTGACACGAGCTTTGTCTAACGCTCTATCAGCCATAGAGGTACAATGCAAACCTAAATGTCTTTGAAATTTTTCTTACATGTCAGTATTTGGGAGTAATTACTTGCCTGAAAATCCAGGTTTGTATAGTGCTTTTTTTTAGTTTTTATTGTGTTCTTACGGTGTGCTAAGGATGTCCTTTTCCTGGCTTTATCCAGAGCCTACAATGAATGGCCTTGATGCACTTCCTAGCAGTGCGGTAGATGTACAAATATCTTGTGATACAACATCTATTGGTCTTCTGGAGAGTGTAAAATGGGTGATTTATTGTAGTCTCCCCGTGCTTGTAATTGTCCCGTGGATATATTAAGTACACTGGAGTGTTTCAAGGCTTCTTTATAGGAAGTCGGTCGTAGTGCTGGTCATCCCATTTTTAGGTCAGGAGCAGCTTTATTTGTTAAAATTGAGGCCTTCTCTGTACATGATCTAGACATAGTAGCCAATGCATCAACCCTTTCCGAGGTTGAGACTGTGTCGCTTACTTTGGATACACGTATATGGACTGTTCAATTTTAATAAGTTACTGGAATTTGAACTTCAGAAAGAAGTCTGGGAAAAAACCCTTCCAAAGAATGAAATGCCTGCAGTGCCTGAAGCTGTCGTGCGTCCTGTTATTGAACCGAGCTCAGTAACAGCCTTGCCTTCGAATGACACGGATGAGTGGGAGATTGACTATAATCAGCTCAAATTCAATCAGAAGCTGGCGAATAGCTCATTTGGAGAATTGTGAGTACTTCTTGTCGAATGGGGTTGAACATATTGGTTGTAGACACACACGACAACAGCAAGGAGTGAGGGTTCTATAGGGCAATAGTTTACTAACGATCAAAGAGGGCGTCATTTTGTGTCAATTGACTTCCTGATCATAGTATCGTTTAAAGAGGTGTTTTCTACTGCTATCACAAAGAGGGTTTATAAGGGGCTGGAGATGATGTATGCAGTATCATGTTTAACATAATATTTCCAGAAGTAATGACCATAGTTAGTATTGCGGGAACCATTGTGATCAGCTAATAAATACTTAGCCTGTGAGTCATTGCCCAGAAGTCTTACAGAGCTGGACTGTTTAGAATGTAGTAAAGCTTCTCTATTGTCAAACCTGGAAATGGGTAGACCCGCTTAAACGATGTGGGAAAAATCCCAAACTGGGTGGGTTTATGATCGCTTGGTGTTCAGGTTCGAAGGGACATATTGCGGGCAAGACGTAGCTATCAAGGTTCTTAACCCTGAGCTCTTGAACCAGAACTCGCAGAGAGAGTTTATGCAAGAAGTATCTATTATGCGGTATGTTTTTGTCTTGCTATCCAGCTTGCTCTGATTGAAGTAATGTTTCAACGATAATTATCATAATATAGTGATTGTCTGCAGCACTTTCACAGTTGCACGTTTGGAAGACTGGAAGTGTGAGTGTTCACTTTTGGACTGGGAATGACCTTGTCTCTAATGCCCTCTTCTTCAAAGCCATTTTGGTCGTGTATGCATATCACTAAAGACATGCTGTTAATGAGCTACGGCGTTTTTTTATGCAGGAAGGTCAGGCACAAGAATGTGGTACAGTTGATTGGGGCTTGCACAAAGCCTCCCCGTCTTTGTATCATTACAGGTACTCTGCGTGAGAATAGATTGCACATTTACTTCTGTGTAGTCCTTCCCTAGTGCATTGCTTTTGCTTGCTGATTTGTGCAACATGATGATGTCTGCAGAATACATGTCTGGAGGGAGCGTTTATGATTACCTGCACAAGCAAAAGTCTGTTTTGAAATTGCCAATGTTGTTGCGGGTGGCAATTGATGTCTCAAAAGGAATGGACTATCTCCACCAAAATAAGATTATACATAGGGATCTCAAGGCTGCTAATCTTCTTATGAACGAGAATGAGGTCAGCTCTTGAGTGTCCTCAGGCAATCAGAGAGACTTCATGAACAATTTTCCTGTAGATTCTATGGGCTTTTTCTGCATCTTTCGGTTTGTTCGTGAGCTGAGTTCCACGTTGCGTGTAATGTACACTGAGGATTGTGTTGGTAATTGGAGTGGTTAGGTGGTAAAGGTCGCTGATTTCGGTGTTGCAAGAGTGCAAGCACAATCAGGTATCATGACAGCAGAGACAGGCACTTACCGGTGGATGGCTCCGGAGGTATGGTCCTAGCTTTGCAATGAAGGTCAAAACACATGCTTGTCTAGAATTGTATGTTGAGGTTTCGTCTTTGTGGTAAATTATAGTATGAGGCCACCTTTTAAAGCTCAAAATCTCGTCGTGCCGACTATCCTGAAACCACCGCCTGTTTCTACTCGGTCTTTCAGGTAATCGAACACAAACCATATGATTCCAAGGTAGACGTTTTCAGTTTTGGTATCGTGCTTTGGGAGCTTCTCACTGGAAAGGTATGTAACCGTTTACTGGACTTTTGTTTTTGTAGAAGTTTATACCTAACTGGATGAGATCCACAGTTATCGTAATGTTTTAACTCGACATTTTTCAGGCTCTTTCTGGTCCTCATTAGTAAGACCTAGAAGAATTTTTGAACGAGAATGTTTGGCGTTTCCATGATTTTCTTGATATCATTTTCGATCTGCATTATGGTTTAAAAACTTATTCAGGTTAGAATCTCAAATGCCTTTACTTTCTTCCAGGTACCATATGCAGATCTTACCCCTCTTCAAGCTGCGGTGGGTGTGGTTCAGAAGGTACTCACTTTCACCTAATGGCGTTCTCATTCATAGGAAAGATCAGAAGCTGAGATTGCCTGCTGCTTTAAAAGCCTTTATGCATATTGAGTACGATTTATCGGAATTGTGGGAGTGTTGGCAAGTGTTGAACTGCAGTACTGACATGAATGACGACGTTATAATTTTTGAAGGGCTTGCGACCAACCATTCCAAGCGACATCAATCCCAAATTGAAGGCGCTATTGCAGAGGTGTTGGAATACAGATCCAGCAGAGAGACCGAACTTCTCCAATATCACTACATTGCTTCAGGAGATTTTAAAAGAGGTACGGTATTAATGTTTTCTTGGAGTGAGTTTCTGAATTCCATTTGTCTGACAATATATATGTACTGCAAGGATGATTTGTGTCTGCAGCCATCTGTTGCTCAGCTGGAAGATAGATTTTTGGGAGAATTTACATTTTGGCTTTAGAATTTATTTGGATCATTTTTCTTTCCGTAATAGTATTGCGGGTTTGTTCCTAGTCAACCCGTGACAGTGACTGTTCCTTTTGGAAACTCGGGGTGTCTATAAATATTTTGATTTATGTATCCACTCAAGCAGCCAATTATGACGACACTTTCAAGTAATGCCATTCAAAATATCCTTGCATGAGAACAGCAAAATGTGCCATGTTGGTGACAGGTTAACGAGCAATTGGATGAAGAGAGTAAGCGGCACTCCAAGGACAAGAAGCATGGTGGGTTTTTTTCGTCTTTCAAACGCTCTACTCTGCGGTAGATGACGTTGCTGAAGACTAGTCTACGGTATATGTTCTCAATTCTTTTTAGTGCAAGGGTTTGCTAGCAAATGGCAATACTCTGAATTCTATTTGGCTGGACTTTATGCTTACTCAAGACCACGTCATTCTGGGTATTCTATCTAGGCACAAGTGATATGGTTTTTGAGCCGGGGTTGCAATTGAATCAGCATCGTTTGTAAAGCAAGTAGACATGTACATACAATTGCAGATCATGTTTTCCAATTAAAATAGCTTCCTTGTTTCATCTAAATTAGCACTAGACCTGGTGTCTGATGTAACCTGAGAACCTTGGATTGGTCTTCGCTTGAGGCTGTATCAATGGAGTTAGCACCTGCTGTTGGCAATGTTTGAAGCTGCTTCCCTAATGTGACTTTTTACGTAGCTGCTGTCGGTTAGTCTTTCAGTTTTCGGTTACCTGTGACGAGTATTGATTCAGGGTGTCATTGTGATGGATTCGTGGTTGCTGTGAATTGTGATTTTTGGAGAGTGGAATGAGCAAGGGTCACATATTCATTACGAAGAAATGCTAGTTGACACTCGATAGACTTGAGAAGGATAAATTGAATTAGAATTTCATGATGATGATTTGTTGAAGGCTTTAAGTATAGCTTTCCATCTCCTGATGAGGGGAATTGGAGCATGTACTCTTTCGTTTTTGAGGTGCGAAACCGCCTACGAAACCGCCTAGGAGCTCAAAATGTCCAATATCCGGGGAACGGTTCAACGAACACGAAGCTTTGGGCCGTCGGACCCACAGCAGATGCAACTACTTGGTACGAGAATTCCAGAATTCCAGGATGTTCATGGATTTGATTTCCATTGTGGAGGTGTGACCCATATGGCGATATGCCTCATCTGCATTTGGAAGGTTGCCAAATTAGTTCAGTTGCTTTCAGCTGTTCACTCGAAGATTGATTCTCTCCGTTCATGAAATTCGTGTTCTGACTTCCAATGATGGCTTGCAAGTTGCAACAGATTCGAGGTGCATCTCCGAAGCTTCTCCGAAGGCGCTTGCAAGTTGGTTCGCGGGTATCATATGCATGTTAATAGCTCTGACCGACGTCTGGTAACCCTCGTAACCTAGCCTATTGACCATTAATAGGAGAGCTAGTGGGGCATGATTGACCAGGCTCTCGTAGCCTTCTCGAAAATCCAATCGAAGGAATTTACCGTGATCCTCATTGCGACTGCGCAAGAGGTTTCAAAACGAGCTCTGAGTGGACGAGCTCGGTCCGACCTACTATAGGAAGTGGGGTTCCAAGACGAACCAAATTCGAAGTTCACACTTTACACAACCCGCCCTATGTTTCGGCATTGTTGACCGCACCCACCCACCGATGCATGTAAGGAGGCCCTTAGTGTTGTAGGTTAACCCAGTAGTGACACGTGTATAGTATCATGAAAGTGTTTTGCGTCTTTTGTTGTGAGGATAGGTTGTACGTGAGGTTAATACGTCACGTGCTTTGATGACACATGGGAAAGTGACCAGCGGGGCATGGTGTGACGTTTAACTCTGTAATAAGACATCTGGATTCTGATGAGCAATAACTCGCCGACGACAGCAGACAGCTGCATGGAGCATCTGCTGTTGTTTTGCTCTATTCTTTTTGAGTGCCCTTTGATCCATTCCAAGGGATCCTCCAACCACTTTCTGAGCATCCCCACCCGTCTTGCATATTGGATGACTTGTAGCCACGGGCTTGCAAAATTGCCCCATGCAAAATTGCCCCACCCGTGTTGCATTATGGATGAACTTGTTAAGAGGCCAAGCCAAAAGCCTCCGGTGACTTGCAAAACCGGGCTCTTTTGCAAGCCAAAGGGTGGCTTGCAAACCGGCTTGCAAACCGTATGAGACCGGCTTGCAAACTGTATGAGACAAGCGCCTTTTCCACTTTCCCAAAAAGCAAGGACATGATCCCTGAATGTGGACATAGCTCATTGGATGGTGACGGCCTCTTAAGAGGCCATGGGTGGGGCGACCCTTCTTCCCCGGCTTGCAAAATGGACTGCCAGGCTTGCAACCTGGCTTGCATTTTGCAAGCCGGGTGGTAATGCTCTCACTATCACAATTCAGTTCTTGGGTGTTAAGGAATATGAAGACAACATGTAATGAGATTTGATCCTCTGCAAGGACAATTATATATATTCGGGTGGCTGGGATCTTGACAAGCGGCATTTTAGGGGTGTGATCTTAATCTTTTTGTAATGAGGATGGATTTACAATAAAACCACCAGGCCGGAGTCATGGAGTTGTGAATGTTAGCAGTTAAAAGAATAGCTGTGCGAATTGAGTTACACTATGGATAATCAGGCAGAGTCTCCATCGACGGAAGATGCAGTGCAAAGCAAGAAGGAGCAGTTGAATTCAGCAGGACAAGCTGTGGCATTCTCAGAACTCTTCCGATATGCCGACAGATTCGACAAGTTTCTGATAATCACAGGCACCGTGGGCGCCGTCACCAACGGGCTGTCATTACCCGTCTTGCTCATCCTTCAAGCCAAACTCATTAACTCCTTGGGAACATTACAGGACGATGGACACAAACTTTACGCGGAAGCCTGCAAGGTGATGATATGAGCTCCCCTAAGTGTTCTCTCAGCATCTGTGAAGGCTGCGATATATTAGTTTTTCTGTTAAGCGCAAAGTCCAATTGCGCGGGAGCTAGAAGAATCAATTAATTCTTCGTCGATCAGACCGTCTGATCAACATTCTCTTTAGCTATTGCCAGTGGCAGCATCCTTTCTTTCAGATAGCAGAATGTCGGATTCTCTTTTCAGAATGTGCTCCTTCGCAATGAAAGACTAATTGGAGATTGGGTATAGACGATGTAGGGAGAGCGATGACCAATTCATGCATATTGTTGTTGTTGTTTTGTCGTGGCAGTTTGCGCTCGTGTTCGTGTATGCATCCATGGCAACGGCTTTCACTGCCTACCTAGGTAAGAACAGGAACTCCACCTCCATTTGTGTTGATTTGTGCGATTCCCCTCTCTCCTTGTAAGTTGCGCATCAGCTATTTTTGCAGCCCAATCCAGATCCCTAACTGCCTCGGTCACTTGTCCTGTGTTATGAATGCGAAGAAACCACCTGCTGGATGTGCACTGGTGAGAGACAGAGTGCCAGGATTCGTGCGGAGTATTTGCGCGCGACCTTGCGACAAGACGTGGGGTATTTCGACAGCCCTTCCAGCAGCACCGCCGAGGTGGTGAACAATGTAGCGGCTGACGCAACGCTCGTGCAGGAGGCCATGAGCGAGAAGGTAGACGTCGAATTTGTACTTCCACCCCAGAATTGATTACTCCAGGCGCGCAGACGGACGACGTTACGGTGACCGTAGTACTCGTGCGATTTACCGATTTATGCGTTGGGGTGCAGGTGGGGAACTATGTGAAGAATATGACCACCTTTCTGTCTGGGTACGTAGTTAGCTTCTTCTTGATTTGGCGTCTGGCGCTCGTCATCCTCCCGTTCCTGCCCTTCCTCTTGATCCCGGGGGCGTACTACAATCGCGCCGTCTCCAGCCTGGCTCTCCAGATGCAGACTTCGTACAACGTGGCAGGCGGAATCGCCGAGCAGGCTTTGTCGTCCGTGCGGACGGTCTACTCGTTCGTCGCGGAGGACGCGACCGTGAAGGCCTATTCGGAAGCCTTGGACAGCACCCTGAGGTTGGGGATGAAGCAGGGCTTTGCCAAGGGCATCGCCATCGGCTCTGTGGGGATTTCATATGCCATTTGGGCTCTCATGGCGTGGTATGGCAGCGAGCAGGTCATCCAAGGGCATGCAAATGGAGCGCTGGTTATCGTCGTTGGCTTTCTTCTGGTCCATGGCGGAATGTAAGTGATTTTCTCACTTCGGGTGCATGATTACGCGTTAAAATCTTTCAGGCGCGAAGTTAGAGTTGACAGCAGGTAAGACAGAGCTTCAAGCCTTGTGAAAGCAACGTCACTTACTGCATCGTTGTTTATTTCTAGGGCACTTGGCAACGCCATACCCTTTTACAAGACCATGTCGGAAGGATGTGCAGCGGCTTATCGAATCTTTGAGCTCATCAAACGAGATCCGCCTATCGACGCCATTGATATGAACGGCCAGACGTTGAGGAGGGTGGAAGGGAACCTGGAGCTCCGAAATGTGGACTTTGCCTATCCAACAAGGCCGAATTTGCTTGTGTTACAGAGGTTCTGTATCAGTATCCCTGCAGGTACTTCCACACGCACGAGCCATTTTTAGCTGCAAGCGCATGTTGTAGAAACCAGGGCTGACGGGTCATTGACGCATTCTTGGGAACCTGTTAGTAATTCACTCACTGGCAACTGGTATTACCAGCCCCTTCGATCTCTTGCCTAACCTGGTCTCTATTCCTGGGTAAGGGCAGGGAAAACCGTAGCTCTGGTGGGACAAAGTGGTTCAGGTGAGCTTGCTGTCATCTTCACTTTCAGTTATATGGTTTATTCTTGTTGTGCAACTCTTTTGAATCTCCATGTATTCGTCGGAAAATGAATCCAAGAAGAGTTGCTGTCTCGATTTTTGGGTGGCTTCTAGATACGATTATCGGTGGCCCTAATACGTAAGCTTCTAGAATACGACGTCCTCCGTAGATGTCCCTTTCGAATTTCGGTTCATCTGTGTCTCCTCAAGGGGATTCTGCAAACATTAATCTTTTCTGATTCTTGGCCCAGGGAAGAGCACCGTGATAGCGCTCCTGGAACGATTTTATGATGCATCAGCTGGCGAAGTACTCCTTGATGGTGTTAATATCAAAGACCTGCAGCTCAAGTGGCTCCGCCAACAGATGGGTCTCGTGAGCCAAGAGCCCGCGCTTTTCGCCACTTCGATTAAGGAAAACATTATGTATGGGAAGGACGACGCTACGATGGATGAGGTCACCGAAGCTGCAAAATCTTCAAATGCATTCAATTTTATTGACGAGCTCCCAGATGGATTTGATACCCAGGTCTGTTCTGGGGCATTAATTCAATACTCGTCACTCTATCTCGCGTCTAACCTCTTTCCCTAGCTCTACTGGACCCATGAAGTTGTCGATACATGTGTACAGTCTCTATCGAATCCATATTTGCTCGTGATATCTATACTGTGAAACTTTGATTCAGGTAGGGGAGAGAGGGGTGCAAATGTCAGGCGGCCAGAAGCAAAGGATTGCCATTGCTCGGGCTTTGCTGAGAAATCCGCCCGTGATGCTTTTGGACGAAGCTACAAGTGCTCTTGATGCAGAGTCAGAGAAGTTAGTACAAGAAGCTCTTGAACGCGCAGCTGTGGGGCGAACAACTGTGGTGGTGGCACATCGACTATCTTCTATTTCCAATGCTCATGTCATTGCTGTGATTCAATCTGGAAAGGTACTCTTTGCGAACATTATATTGCAAATTGAAGTTGTGACTCGTACATAAGCTGGGAACCTGAGCATATGGTGCTGTGGTTGGCAGAATATTCTGTCTGCCATCATCTAGAGAAGCATTGTGCAGAGAGTGAGTCGTTTCTCATAAACGTAGCTTCTATATTTGTAGGTACTGGAAATGGGGTCTCACGAAGAGCTCCTGTCCAGAGGAGGAGGTTACGCCTCTTTGATTCAATTACACAAAGCTCGGGACGGACACCAGGCCGCTGGTGAGGATGACTCGCACTTTAGAGTATATAGCTCGGATGTTGTCTTCCGTGAGCAGCCTGGAAGTGCTTTAGATGAGGTATTCAGCAACAATGGAATCATTGTGCAACGCTTTCCAAAATCACGCCAACTCGAATTAGCAGAGGCCTCAAACTTGAACCTAGACGTGGTGGAGAGAATGCCCAAAAAATCAAGTCCGCCTTCCTTGCGAAGATTGCTAGCTCTCAACAAGCCAGAATGGAAGCAGGGACTGTTGGGTCTAGCTGGAGCCATTGGGTTCGGGTTCGTGCAACCCATATACGCATACTCTATTGGAGATTTATTAGGATCGTTCTACAGCAAGGACAGTGCTAAGCTTCGTCAGAGCGTGAAGATCAATTCGGCTGTGCTAGTGTCGCTTTCTGTTTTTGCATTTGCAGTAAATATTATTCAGCATCATAACTTCGCAGCCCTTGGCGAGCACTTGACAAAGCGAATTCGTGTCCGCATGTTAACAACCATCCTCCGCTTAGAGGTGGGTTGGTATGATGAAGATGAAAACGCCAGCGGGGCCGTATGTTCTCGCCTTGCGACAGATGCTAGCACGGTACATTCTCACTAAAACTCGTTTATCGTTTTCCTGGACACACTGAAAGGTTGCAAGTGCTTTAGAAAATAGAATCCTTCTTGCTACATGTGCTATTGTCATGCATGAAACTTCGTGTTACAATGCATTGCTGGTGTGCAGGTTCGAGGTCTGGTGGGTGACCGGATCTCTCTTACAGTTGGAACAGCTAGTTCCATAGCCGTGAGTTTCATCCTGGGTCTAGTGATCTTGTGGCAACTCGCTTTTGTGGTGATATCTGTACAACCCCTCATCATCCTGTCTTTCTACTTCAAGAAAGTTCTACTCACACAGTTTGCCATGGAGACGGTAAGGGCGCAACAAGGTGCATCCCAGGTTGCTAGTGAGGCCGTCGCACAGCATCGCACTGTGACTGCCTTCTCATCACAAGAGAAGGTGAGGTTGTTGATCTTCTCCCTGTTCAAACTTGCTTCTCCACAAGGACGAAATTTTAATCATGATGCTGATCATCCCCTCTGGTATTACACGGAGAGGACAGTCTTACGCAGCTATGATGTTTTGCTATAATCTTACTTTTCGAACTTGTCCGATGCTTGTGCAGAAAACTGAACCGAAATTGAGAGAGACAAAGACCCTTTCTTAACATTCTTGGGGATTTCTGCAGGTATTGTCACTTTTTGAAGCAAAGCTTGAGAAACCTAGGCGAGAAGTAATGAAACGGGCTCAAATTGCAGGGGCTTGTCTAGGGGCTTCCGACCTCGTTCTCTATGCCTCCTGGGGACTAGATTTCTGGTATGGAGGATTTCTAGCCAGCCAAGGGAAGGCCTCTCTCACCCAAATCTACCAAATATTTCTGATTCTTGTGAGCAGTGGACGCCTCCTTGCTGAAGCCGGAACTCTGACTCCAGACATAGCGAAAGGAAGCGCAGCAGCTGCCTCTGTCTTCGAGATACTGGATCGAAACACGATGATCGACCCAACTGAGTCTAATTCCGAACTCGTTGAGAAAGTGGAAGGTCACGTCGAGGTCCGCAATGTCACATTCGCATACCCTTCAAGGCCCAACGTTGTCGTGTTCGAGAAGTTTTCCTTGACCGTGAGAGCGGGAAGCACTGTGGCCATGGTCGGACAGAGTGGAAGTGGCAAGTCGACCATAATCGGACTAATTGAGAGGTTCTATGATCCATCCAAGGGAGAAGTGTTGATTGATGGTAAGAATATAAAGACCTTGAATCTACGATCTTTACGTTCACATTTAGGACTTGTTAGCCAAGAGCCTACATTGTTCGCCGGAACTCTGCGCCAAAACATTGCGTATGCCAGAGAAAATGCCACCGAAGAAGAGATAATCGAAGCATCTCGTGCTGCCAATGCTCACAATTTCATCAGGCAAGCAAAAGCATTCAATTAAGTTTCAGGCTGTTGAAGGTAACTACTGATCGTCGTGATCACAGCAACAGTGTTGAAGGTCACAACTCAATCATGCTTCCGCAACGTGACCGTCTTTGACACTTGAAATTCTTTGGAGTGGATTTGCAGTGCTTTGCCAATGGGTTACGACACCTACGCTGGAGAACGAGGAGTGCAGCTCTCAGGTGGGCAGAAGCAGCGAATCGCCATAGCTCGAGCGGTGCTGAAGAATCCCGCCATTTTACTATTGGACGAAGCCACCAGCGCATTGGATGCTGCATCAGAACGCGTCGTGCAAGACGCACTTGACCGTATGATGGTGGGAAGAACCACCATTGTGGTTGCTCACAGGTACCGGCGCTCTCGTTGCCATAACTTGACTCAGGATGCACTACGAATCAGCATTATTATCTCAGTTTCGACATATCGTTGATTAGCTTGTACCGTGTAGGATGTGAATTCTTAAGTTACCATGATTTTTATGTCCAGGTTGTCCACCATCCAGAACGCAGACTCCATCGCTGTCCTGGAGAATGGAGCCGTTTTGGAGCAGGGCTGCCACAAGGACCTCATCGCGAAGAAAGGAGCCTACTACTCGCTTGTGTTCTTACAAACCAAGCACACAGAGGACGTCTGAGCCAAAGCTCTTAGGATGTGTACAGAGAACTAATTCCAACCTTTTTCTCATGTAGGTTGGCGTAACTTGAGGGCCTGTTCATATTGGGTTCCACATAAAGTTACAAGTAACTATATGTATTGTACAGTACAATGGGGTACAGTTCATTTACTGGTAGTTTTCACTACGAAGTCTAGAAAGTTCAGTAAGTTCATTTCATGCTCAAAAATGGTCCAATTTTTGAACCGCAAATTGCTTTGGAATTGTAGAGAAGAGTACTTTATGATCATAATAAATATGTACATGTGAAATTCAAAATCATACAACATTGTGGATGTTTTGGGTACACTATCTACCATCTAGTGGCACCACCCTTCACTAAAATTACAGCTCGCATGCGATTGGGCATTTTCAAAATGAAAGTTTGTAGTTGTTGTAGAGACACTTCATTCCATAATACTTGAATTTGTTAAATCATTTCTTGCTTGTTCTTCACCCATTGCAAAAAATCTTTGACTATCTTCCAATGGTATTATAGGAAATGGTAGATAGTTCCAAATTGTTATCTGATTTTAAATTATTCATTTTCCACTTGTTATGAAGTTGAAGTGCACTTTATTGAGATTCCAACTCAATTTTTCGATTTCAAATCGGTTCATTTTTTAGCACGCTAGAGCTTCCTAAAGTTATTGAATTCTTTTCATTTCATTTGTTTGTTTAAAGCATCTCATTTTGTTTGTTGCTAATTCCATCATCTTACTTTTGGCCCCAATTTTGTCCAAAAAAATTTCAAATCCATTCATTTTCTGACAAAATCATTGCATTAATGCCAACAAGGGGTAGCATGTCAAGCCTTTAATCCCTAAACTACCAAAGTCCCCTCGGGAGACACTTGAGATTTCGGGCAAGCTCGTGCGACCTGAAATTTTGACTTGATTTTTGAAACTTTTTTTGAAGATGGAAAATCACATTAGCTTTCTACAAATATAAATTTTTTTCAATCAGTACCCGGGAGCAAAAGTTATGCCACCTAAAGTCAAAAAAACAATTTGCCAGGCCAAAAAAAAGAACTTTAAAAAATTGAATTTTTTTCTTTAAATTTTCTTTTCCTCAAAGATCATAAATTTGTCTACATTTGAAGTTTTGATTCATTCTATTTGGACTCAAAATGAGAAAGTTATGGACAATCTTGTTTTTCGAGCAATCTAAACATCTTCTAAAAAAACAACTTATAGAATTCATTTTTGAATGCAATTTTCAAATTTTTTCAAATTTTTTTTTTGACAAGGTTAATTTTGTTTGCAAGAATAATCCCACAATTGGGATTATGGTGTTTTAATTCCACCTAAGAGCTATTAACGATTTAGTATTTTGTTCCATTTTGGACCTACTTCTACTTAACAGTTTTTTTATATGTGAAAATCAAGTTTTGACATTCTGAAAAAATTTTCCCTGGCTCTCAACTCAAATGTTCAAGATAAGAAATTTTAACTCTATGGTTTGTAGTACAAAAAAATCCACAAATGGCCGTCAAAGTCATCTAAAATTGTAGGCTTTAGTTCAAAAAAACTTCTTTTTCCAACTTCAAATGCTAATATCTTCCAATTCGTACGGTCAAACTTCATGAAATTTTTACCACATGATCTAAGACAAATGAAGTACAAGATCCTATAATTAGATTCTTAAAAAAAAATTGGAAATCTTGAGTGATCGCACCAAAAATGGCACTTTTCAATGGTTTTGGAGCCAGAAATTGCCTTAGTATATTAGAGGTTAATGGTGAACACTTCAATACCATTGGATACATTGAAGAGCGGTTATTGTTTGATTAACCTTGGAGTGCCGTAGATGTCATTTTGTGGCGTTCCGATGACAATACTATTGAGCTAAGAAGAGTTCGAAAGCATTTTTTCATTCTCCTTTTCCTTGTTGACCTTTCACATTGGGTTATGAAGAGTATCCAATTGAGTTTGTATTCTTTCTCGTTTTTGTCTTCACAAAAATGAGAAGCTATTTTAAAAAAAACGGATCAAAAAATATGCTATTTTAGAGTAGTTTGGAAAGTTGTTGCTCCTTGCTTTAAATCTGAAATTTCTCCACAAAAATGATATTTTTTAAATTTGAGTCAAACTAACAAAATGAAGTTCATCTATTCTAGTTTCTACTCCAATTTGAATTTTGAATAAATTCTTAATATTACATATTTTATTGCAATTTGAACATTGGGTGTATTTTCAATGTCTATTATTTTCTAAATATAAAATGACATGGAAAGTGCGTTTACACCATGATGTTTGTCATTGTAATATATACGTATGGTGAAATTTTCAAATGTTTTGAAATGTTTTTCTATTTAATATGATTTTTCTTCACTTTTTCTTCAAAAATTCTTTAAAAATTAATTTTGCACCAAAAAATCTAAATTTTTTTGAAGCAAAGAAGAAATGTACTTTCATCTTTGAAAAATGAATATAAAATTTTTCATACATATCTAGTTGCAAAACAGTAGCAAATCATTAGAAGAGATTTGAGGTCTCAAAGAGCCCACAAGTTATCCCACGTTCCCAGACCGTGTGAACGCAAGAAAGCAGCTGACTGATGTGGTCGAAATGGTGCCATATCATTTCCGGAAAAAAAAAAAAAAAAAAAAAAAAAAAAAAAAAATCCTAAAATGATATATGGGATAAAAAAAAAATTTTTTTTTTTTGAAAATTTTTTTTTTGACAGACCATACCGGTTGATTACAGGATCTTGCCAGATTTGGGAACGGGCCTGAAATGGCCCTCCCAATGTGTGTTTTTTGGACAAGTGTTGCCAGAAGCCTTTAGACCACTGGAGCAAATCTAGAGGGAGGGCGTCCGACAGGCTTAAATCCTCTGACAAGTGCAAAATTTCGCCCAAAAAAAACCCGCTAGGCCCTCCCATGCCCTCATATTTCATCTAATGTGAGTGATGGACAGTGAGGTTTGAAATGGTCATGGGTACGTCAGTTAGGGGTTAAAGGATGTTTATGACTCCATTCTATGAATGATTTTGTAATTTCAAGGCAGTCCACTTCAAAAATTCACAAAAATTATAATTTAATCAAAAAAATTAAAATCCCACTTTGGTTTGATTTTTAAAACAAGCTCATACCTCTAAAAAAATATGTGCAACGGATATTCAGATTGCTAGTTTGCATGGTAATAGGCTTGTCTACCTTATTTGCCTGCGGGAAAGCCACTTTTCACGTCATGTGGATGGATGAGAATACACAGTCCTCTGGATGGATGAGAAGAAAAAGATGCGGAGCAGATTCTTTGCTGGAGTGTGGCAATGCCTTGGAGAGCTCGATCGTCCTGTAACTTAGACCTCTTCAAGGATCACTCCCCTCGCAACAGACTCCAGGCAGCGCCCACGCAGAGCTTATCAGAATCACAATACCCAACTCATAGTAAGCAAAATTCAACTCAAATCTGGCTTGCGTTCACTTCCTTCAGCAAAACAATCTCTTGGTAATTCAATTCCCTTGGAGATTACTGTCTCTCGGTTTGTGGCAAGGGAGGAGCGCTCAATTGGGCCGTATTTCCTCTATTTTTTCTCACCGGCCTAATTCTCTGTCATTGATACTCTACTGCGTCTGTTGGAGTGTAGGCATCCTCTGGTCCCATTCTGTGTAGGGCTTAGGGTTTATGTTTTTCACTTACCACAAAGTGCTATGCCAATTTCAGACACAATGGGTTCCAAGATGGAACTGTCGCTGCACTTAGAGAAGAAGCAACTGGACTGGCTGGAAACAATGGCGAAAAAGTACAACTTGCCATCTGCAGGTAAGCTTACACACTCTCTTTTTCCACTCTGTCCTTCACCTTAATAGAATTTGGTATTACACTGAATTACAAGATCTCAAAACGAGAAAAATCATCCTTATATTGCAAACGCTTTGAATTGTCAAACTCCCATGAATTTCTAATGGACCGAAAGGCCCAAATTGGACCTCGTGTACTTTTAAGCAGTTTTTGAGTTGTCAAATGGGGAGTTTCTTTTGACCAAATTTTTGTGTATCTTTGCCCAACGCTTGCGATTTTCGTTGCTGGTTTTGTTGATATAAATTTGGTTCCATCTGAATTTTAATTTTCCCAATATGGTTTTTTGAATTGTTTTTCAAACCATGGATCCTTGCATAACATTCTTGATCTTTTAGGCGGTGGTTCCTTTGCTTCACTATAGAATAATCTTGAAGGGAAGGTTGTCATGCATTGTAAGCCAATGAGAAAGAATTATTTCCACTGTAACACGAATAAGTGGCATTGTAGATAAAGGCCCCCAACCTCATTAGTGAAGAATGTTATGTGGTCTCTCACGGGATAACTAGATTTTTTTGTATATTTCCATTGACAGGCAAAGCTCTCCGCATATGCATCGTGTACACGAAGCAAGCTAACGACGATGCAGCAATATTCGCCAAGGTTGGTATTAATACATTGACCCTTACCGTTTGCAGAGATTGGCAAGAGTCCTTGCAAGGACCGTGCCTTAGCTGAGTATGAAAACTTTAGATTGATAAGCTTGTGCTCGATCTTAAGGTTTGAATTAACATGCTAAGAATTAGATGTAAAATTATATTGGATGCGTGAGTATTCACTTGCAGATTAAGAGAATCGACCAAAGTGTAAACATTAAAGTAAACCTGTATCGTTGCTTTTTCCCCAAATTAAAAAACTTGGAGGATAACATCAATTCCAATGATTTTAAGTGAGGTCAAAAGACGACACGTCATTACTTATTGGATAAATATATTTTTTTCTGTTTTATGGCTGGTGACACTAGGTGCAGAGCATAATTGATGACAGCAGCGCTCTTATCGAAACCCGTCAATCGATCGACGATGCGGTAAGTTCTCGGTGAAACTGTAGCACTGGTTGACATTTTAAGATGAGCATGATTTCTGGGTATCTATGCTTTTGCAATTCCCATGATTACTTAGACAACTAGAAACTCAACAACTACAATTCTAGTTTGCTTTTAGTCATGAATCTTTTCATTTTTTCAATAGCGTGATGTCTATGCCGAGTAATGATGCTCACGGGGTGAGAATTGCAGCATGACAAGTATTTACAAGACCTTGTGGTGAAGTTTGGTCTTGGCAACAAGGACAAGGTGAACAGATCGCTTTAAACAACCACTCTTGTATGGGACTAGATCGTTTGTTGTGTATGAGCAGTAATCACGGTTTTTAGTTCATCGTTTGCTGTATTGCAATTCAGTGTGCATGCTTAACAATGAACACATTTAACTCACCTATTCATTGAACTAACTCATTGCTAGTCGTGCAGGCCACACGACTCATCCTTGATTATGTGATAACATCAGGAGAAGAGACAACCATTTTTGAGGTAAAGCGTTGCAGACATGGTGAGACGTGCAAGAACTGTTGAGATGAGATATTTTGCTGGAGAGTGTTCACTTTGCAATTTGTTTTTTTAAGCAGACTAGTATGAGATGGTATGCGAGGAAGTCCCTTTATGTGCATCGAATCTAGTGGAGGTCGTCGATGTGCTTTAGCCTCAGGAACGTGATAAGAGTATATGCTTCCTGATGAGTTGTAAATATTTGAGGGCATTTGAAGTCCCTATTTCTGTTTTACGTTCGCCATGGGAGTGCTCTACTGCTTTGAATTGTTAACTATCAAACTATGACCTGCAATGTTATGTAGAGTAGCAAGAGCCAAATTACGATCTTAGTTTTATGTCAAAATGAGAAGCGCGTTGGACTAATTCAGCCCTACTCATTATGAATCCCATCTTATACTGTTAAGTTGCGTCTAGATTTATCACATTGAGCCTGAAAATGTAATTGCCTCGCGGATTTGGATTTAGTCGCAACCAATGTTTGTCTGTGTATGGGATCTTTTCAGTTGAAAGGTAGAGTACATTCTCACAACACTGGTCACCACCAATTGCTGTAGCGGAACATGAGGCAAATGAATTATTTTTTGCCAAAGTAGAAGTACCTTAAGGAAATGACCCTGGATGTGCTAGCCCAAGATCTGCCTCTGGAGCCCTTCCTCTTTGCTGTTTATCTGATTTTTAGCTACTCTGGAGGCCTTCCTCTTTGCTCTTTATCTGATTTTTAGCTACTCTGGAGGCCTTCCTCTTTGCTCTTTATCTGAATATTTATTAGTTATAAAAAAATTCTCTTTTGAACTTTCGAGAGCAACCATGGAAACAAATTTTATTGAGTCTAGTTTCTACTCCAATTTGAATATTACAAAATACTTAAAAGTTGATATTTTTTTGCAATTTGATTTTGTCTCTGAAAAATGAGTAGAAAATTTTAATTCATAAATATTCACAACATGAAAGCACACAAAAGTGAAACATTTTGAACTTCAATTATGAATTCATAGGCCAATCCTTTCAAGATTATAGGCAACCAAAAAAGCATATAAGTATGGTTTCTATATTTAAATTGTTTTGATTTTTGTTGCGTTTTGTTGAAAATTGAAAGTGAATTCTAGGTTTCAATACCATATTTTCTAGGGATTACCATATGAACAAGCAACTGCACTATGAGAGACTTTGTCCCTATAGTATTGGCAGTTTTCTTTTCAAGTACACTTGCTATTCAAACTTCCTCAACTTTTATGTTGATGGCAAAGTCTCCTCCCCTTAGGTCTAGAGCCAATAAATTATGATTTTCAAGTATTAGTTATTGGTAAAGTACAATAGAACAACCCATCATAGTTAGAGTTAGAGGTTTGCCCTCATGCCATTGCTGAATATTTTTTCAAACTTTTCCCACATAAAGACATCTGCGAGAAAACAATGAGATCAATTGAAATTGTATTTTTTCAATAGAGTATAAACTTGTAATAAATTTTTGAAGTGTATTCCCCATCATGGCCCCAAATAGTCATAGATTATCACAAAACTAGCAAAAAGTCTATCCATAATGATCATCTTACTTACCTAAAGCAAACAATATTTTTCAACATGGTCACAACATGAAGGCCTACAATGAATTTACACTCAAAAGGTAGAAGTTTCTTTTGAAGTCACTTAAGTAATTGCACCTAATTTCAATCCCTTTCTAAAACCAATCATTGTAGATTCTTGCCTAAAATACACTCCTACTATTTTTGAGATTCTATGGTCGGTTTTAGAAATCTCTATTTTCAATACTTTGAAAATTTATAATTTATTCATACGGTGTCCAAAAAATGCATTCTAAGAGAATCTAGAATTTCCTTTTGACTTCCAACAAGACCCCACACAAAAAAAATTTGATATAATAATAATAGGAACTATGCTTAACTGCTAATTTGTACAATTTTGCATGTAGGTGCCTTGATCACTCCATTACTGTCAACTGAGACATTGATTGTCACCCAAATCTGATTTATTGAAAGAAAAAAAAAAAAAAATTGTTATGGGTCATTCCCTAGCTGTCCAAAATGGGTCTTTTGTCCATAATGGGTTGTTCTACCTTATAGCCAGGACAGGTCTGAGGCTCTCATGTTCCCAAGGCGTTCATTTTAGGGGTCGGTTGTAGCAGGTTACCTACTGTAGTTTCATTTTTCTTGTGATTGCCACAAATCTTGTCGTTTCGAATTCTCTCCTGGTACTCAGTCCGGCTTCACGGTCATGTTTCCAATGTTGTTCCTTTTGTTTTTGTTGCCTTGGATTGTGTTTTCAGTTGGGAGACACTCAGGCGATCAAATTTTTTTGCTTCTTTTCTTCCTCCTCCCCATGGCCATGACATTACTCGTTTCCATTGGAATCTTGTGACCTTGATCAATTTCAACTGAAAATGCTTTTTGAATTTTCAGTTTTGTTGTATGCAAGACAAACGTAGGGGGCTCAAAAAGCAACCACCAATGCAGAGGTACATTTTGCTTTCTTCAATGTACCAACAGTATACATTTCAAGAAGAGATTGTTTCAATGACTACTACATTTCAACTTCAAAAATTCGTAACTAATTCCACAAAGGTTTAAAACAATATTAAACAACTTGGGGTACTTGCTAATTCTATTTTTCTTCCTATGAAAATTTACTGAAAATTGTTTCAAGGAGGATAGCTTCCCTCCAAATGCAATCAGTTCTTAACACTAGAAAGACATGGCCCCCCATAACCAAGATAGTCAACCAAATGCTTTGATTATCAGACCAGTAGGTGCATTTTTTGTTTCTACTATGAACAATGAAATCATCCATTGGACCACTTTAGTCTCAACGTTTTTGTAGGATTAAAGGGTCGCTTTAAGAGCAGACTACCTTAAAGACAATCCTTCATAATTTGAAGAATTGACTATTTTTATACATACTTATTATAAAACAAACTCTCTATCCACATTCTATTTTAGGATAATAGTACATGTATTTGTACATGGTATTAATCCTTCAAGGACCAAGGGATAGTCCAGATTTTTAAAATTGTGAAGATGTATTGTAAAATGCAACTTAGAATAATAATTCAATGATGATTCTTAAACAACAACTGTAAAATATGATCCATAGATCATATCCATACACTTAGATCAACTAGTATGCAAACCAATATTTTTTATTAAAATTTTAAGCCAAAAATTGAAAATTCCTTTTGAAATCTTGAATATTCAATGATTGAATATTTCTGGTTTTTTACAAGAATTTTCTTCCTTTAAATTCAAATTGTTAAATTTTGATTATAGTAATTTTTAATGATTTGTATTTATACTTGTTTATTCAAGTCATTTTTTAAGGATCATTTTTTCAATTGAAAAAATACACTTTTTGAGGCCAAACCTATGAATATCCTTCTTCTTTTTTTTGAACAAATGGGAAAAACCACTACATTTGAAAAAAAGAAACCACATACAAGCCAACCAAGCCAGAAGGCTAGACAATGAATAGAAAAAAAAAAGAGAAAAGAACCAAAAAGGCCCTAAAGAGAGACTACAAAAAACTGGCAAGAAGGGGGACCCTACCAATACCCATTGAATTATAAAATATTTGCAAAGCGAAGTCTTCATGATCTACGTGGTACAAATGTTAAAGACCTACTGGTAACACAAGAATCTTTTCATAAAAATCAATGGAAGGAAAAACAAATTTCTGTGCGCTCAAACTGTGTTTGCAGTCATCCATTGTTTCAAACTTGAACACATGGTCCATTAAGGAAAAGACAAAGATACACGAAAATTCAGTTCCTAACACCAAGTGCAAGCACGCCATCAATTTGAAAACAAAATACTGGGACAGCTTCCAAATTTTCAACTTGGTACACAACCTCGATCCACATTAAATTCCCCAGCATGAGGATGTCCTGTTCACGCCCTAACTTGACAGCCTTTGGAAACCCGACATTCTTCTTCCTCATCTGACCTCAGTTGATGTCATAATCTCGCATCTCAGTGTTAGGCCAACCTGGAAACTGACCGCAGCAGACATTCCTCATGTGCAGATCCCAAACAGAAAGTGGTGGGTTTCAATGATCCCATAGCCGGCGGTTGTTAGCAGGATCGTAAACAAATTTACATTACTTTCTGGTGAGGTTCGCGACAGGTTCAGGACTACTGAGGAAAGGCAGAAGTGTGCATATTTACATTTGGAAATCAATCCTGGTTCTCTGTGATAGCCACGAAAGAATCCACAAGTCGGAGCTACAGATGGCTACAACAATAGCACTGGGTGGGTTGGGGTAACGTAAGTTGAGTTTAATCTGTGTCCCATCTGCATAGACTATCTTCAGAAGATGTCCAACTTCAAAAATCTGGACAAGTAATTTGTTGACCCACCACGGCAAAAATGTCGCTGACATTTGGAGGCCTTCGGCTGTTGCTAATCTGACTTGTTGGCCCTTCAGAGACTATCAATAAGCTTACTCATGACAATATTGCTGGCATTTAGTTGAAGGCCTTTGGCTGTTTCAAATCTGAAAATAATATTGCAGCTGCGGGCAAAGGACAAGCAGTCAGTCGGCTGTAATTGCAAAAATCTTCCATAAACACTGACCCAGACAGGTTGTAAGGACGGCACTGCCAGGGAAGCAGTCAGTCTGAAGTAAAAATTGGGGCCAAAATTGGTGAAAGTCATCGGCACTGAGCTCTCAAAACTACGGCTGGATCGATTTAAGTTTCAGGCTGTGTGCTCTGAAAAAGCTAAACTTGTGGACTTCCTCCAATCTAACGAAATTGGAGTTTAACACCTAAGCTCCTTGCAATCTTTTTTTTCACACACACATCGTCCTCAGACCCCAGATTTTTATATGAGACCTTCTGATACTAGTCAAGAATAAGATCCTCCGGTTACAAACTCTAAAAATGAAGGAAATTTGGTTCATAGCCCTTTATCTAAGAGAGTGCTGATTTTTGTTTGGCAGTCTCATGGAGTATTTGCCAATCCTTTTGACACATGGATCTTTAGGGGTTAAATCTGATTTTTATCATTTTAAAAAGAGACAAAAAAGACTCGTTCATTGTTATTGGCCCGGAGCTAGTTTGTCGTTGATTCTCCAGTTGGGCTCACTGGTGATCCCAACGTAGGCGTGGCAGGTGCTTAAGAAATCAACTGCCAAGAACTCGGATAAATTTCAGAATTCAAGCTACTTTTGGTGCAAACAGACCAGACCTAGACTTTGTGTACATTCACCGAAATGGGTCTGCCAGTCAGCTTTCCAGCCTTCACAGTCCTTGACGAGACATAAATTTATTTCAACAGATAAAAAAAATCAATTTCCCAACTTACATTCAAACAAGTAAAAAGTGATCATACCAGCAATGACATTATCGATGTTGATGGCGGCAGTGACTGCTTTCATCTTCGGTGGTGGCGTCTGAAATAGAGCTTTTAGAACGCTCAAGCACAGGATCCAAACTGTCGCCATTTTCCTTCTTCTGACCACATACTATCTGAACCCAAATTTGATCACGAGCCAGAAAATTTTCAGCAGGAAAATTTGTAACCTTGGGCAACATAAGATCACTCACCATCTTCAGTCTCCTAATGTGAAATATGCAAAATTTCAACTTTCATAACCTCTACAAAGAGCAGGTCCAAAATCTCTGTCTAACCAAGTGCTTAATTTATAGCGCCTTTTGTTTGAATTCACACTTCCATGACAAGTAAAATGCGACCCTGTGTACCAGTCTGACACTGCCAGAGCGCACACATGGGCCTCTATAACCACGGTCATGCATTTGACGGTGTATCTAATCACATGTATGTACAACAAGCAGATTTGAGGGAATGTGCCATTACAGTCTTAAAGATTGAGTGTAACGTAAAATCAGCTGAAACTGGACCAAGCTTGTCTTTGTTATCAAGTAAGCATAGGATGAAAAGTTGATCCTTCAGCAACTTACAAGTTTTTTACGACCATCTTCATAAACGACAAACGTGTCATGTTCCTTCAAGCAATGAAACTTGATGAAATCTCCTGCAAGGATCATGAAACTCCTCAGAATTTATTGAAACACAGTTCTCATCACATGGTTTCCAGAACTTCAATTCACCCCAGGCTGTTCCATTCCTGCGTGCTAAACAAAATGTATGAAAGTTCATTAGTAATTCATTGCCACTCAGGTCCTCTACAAATGACACGAATCAGGGGAAGCTTGCGCATACCAGTATTTTCCAGCACATACATTCTGCTCTTGTTGTTAATCCAATACCTGTAGGTCCCATCCAATTTCAGAAAAAGATCAACAGTTCAGTTGTCAATCAATAGAGAATACTCGTACAAAAACTCACTGTCTCGTGGAAAAACCCAAAATTAATTACTCAGAAATTGACCCGAGACCCTTAAAGGCTCAACCAGACAAATAACCAGATGAAGGATATGAAAAGTTCACTTCATCCAACTAATAATATTCATTAAGGAAGCTTCCAGAAAATTTGTGTGATATATCCACAGATAGAGAGCTTTTGGACTAGTCACAATTATCTATTCTGAAGTTAAAAAGTTGTCTAACCAACTAACTACCTTTCTGATTAATTGAAAAAGTGGTCTTAACTAACTACCTCTCTGATTAATTGAAAAAAGTGATGTAACTACTATTAAGGGTTAAGCAAGGTCAGCAAAAATGGACGTACTTGAATCGAAAGTACCAACGCTTGGAAGCGGTGTAATCTTCCATTTCCAGAACTCTGCCTTCCTTGGTGTCAATTTGAGGGAAACCCTGGCTCTCTGCGTCTTTCTGCAATGTAACGTCCAGGGCTCAGAAACTCTGACCAAGGAGGCCGTGGCTACAGAGTACAGACCCAGCACGCATCTCCACTCTCATGATTAACTTGAGCTCAGGTTGCGGGTACAAGTCAGGAATGTTTCAAGGAAAGCTTAAGCCTCCATAATATTCATTAAATTTAGAAATACCGGGACCCCACGAGAACCCCCAATTCAAGGCCTTGACAAAGTATGATCCTAACTTCACATTTGCCCAATGCAAGAAGAAGCTTCTTGCCTTTGGCACAATAATTCGGCCCAGCTCTCCCACGTCCGACACCGTGAGCCCCTTGCGTACCAGCAGCTTCAGCGGCTGAGTCCACCCCCACTCGCCCTGCATTTGCAAGAAACCACCCCACTTTGCTAACGTCTCAAGCTCAAGCTCTGACCACAATCTTGTCCACACAGCAAGTTTTCAGTGAAATTGGCGATGTTTAAGATCAAGATCAGTCCCAATTTTTAGAGATCAGGGTGCCAGAGATTGGGTGCTAGGTTTGAAAGCTACGGGGAGTTGAAAATGGACACTCTGCAATAAGCCATTGATTAATGAATGTGCGCCTTTCTTGCCGCGGAGGCAAAACACAGGAATGGAAGGCGTCGCGAGCGCCTACCTGAACATCGACATCAGACAGGCCTGATCTTTTCCGCTTGAGAGCCGCGGTGGGGACTGTGACGAGGGCCGAGGTGGTGGCCGTGACGAGCTCCTCCACCTTCTTCTCAGCCGACGACGCGGCGTCGTCGCCCGCGTCGCTGACAACAGGAGCGCTTGATTCTGAAATTTCTGGACAGCGCGAGGATGTGACGGACGTCCGACTCGAGAAATTGCCGGAAACGGTTTGCGTCAGCTGCAACTCGAACATGGTCATCTCTTTGTCCAGCTTGTCTTCAGAACACGGGCTGGCGTCGAAATTGTACAGGCGCTGCTGATCCATGCTCCCACATCTCGGTAAAGACAGCCCCGTGTTGCTGCGTTTCGGGCTGCTGGTGCTCCATTTCCAGCCGTGACGGTGATCCGGCTGCTGCGGCGACCCATGGTCCGCTCCGGAACGCGCGGCCACGTCCACCGCCAGTCGACTCCCGACCATGGGCTCGAACGAGGCCCAGGTGGGCGCCCATTCCGCGGGTGCGGTGCGCGCGAAGCTCCCCGGGAGCTGGTCGCGAACACTTAATGCGGTCCCGCCGTCCACCGCGCGCGCGCGAGAGGGTTTCAACCCCAGCGCTTGCGGAACATGATCTCTCGCAAACTCCGCAATCCTGCTACTCTCCTGCTCTGCCGCCCGTTTCCAGCCCTGTCGGTGCTGATCCTGCATCCCCGTGAAATCGTGCGCTCCACGACCACCTCGCTCCGGCGCCCGTGGACTCCACCGGGGCGCGGCGGGAGCCAAGCCCGCTGGCAAAAACGCGCCGGGCGACGAGTCGTCGCCGACGTACATCCCTGACGCCGCCCACGTCGGCGCCCATTGCACGAACCCCCCCGCGCTCGCCTGCTGCGGACGCTCAGTGTCGGCCCTCGCGTCCGCGACGAGTCCAAGCCCTCGGGAGGCTTTCATCCCACTCCATGCGTGCTGCTGATCAGCCATGCTTCGTCTCTCTCCCCTACTCGTCGCCGCTGTCGTCGTCGCGCTACCCTCACTCCGTATCGTTTCTGTCCCTGCTGCGACTGTCACCGTGTCCACAATCTTGCCATTCACCACGTCCATGGCCAATCCGCCGACCCGGGTGCCTCATAATTCCACATTCAACACACATGCCCCTTTCCAAACGAACCCCCTCTCCCCGATTCCATCCCGCAATCCAAACGCCGACAACTCCACCACCCCCGCGTGCTGCGCGGATCGAACTGTGCCAAATCCAAACGTACAGTGAGTAGTGCCAGCAGAGAAGACGCAACTGGGGTGCTGGGATACCAGGGAAGTCGGGAGCAAATTTTGAAACTTGGGCCAAGCCGGTGGAACACATCAGTGCAAAGTGCAGACGCGATCAGCGCAAACTCCATTCCATGGTTACGTCGTAACGTCGTGACGGCGACCGCGACCACCATGTCCAAGTCGGAAGAAGCAGAACTGATGGTAAGCTTTTACAGTAGTATGGTAGGAAAGCTCGGCTTTCGTTCTACAGTAACAACATTGAGCTACAATGGGGGAGGCAGTGGAAATTTCGACACCTGGGTCTGGATTGCTGCACTCATAACAGTGTTCTGTGCTGCGAATCCTGTGTCCTGTATTCGCATCATCAAGGTCATGGGCGCTGGGCGGGCTGCCCTCCCTTATTTTTAGCCTTTTCGAATTAGCCAAAATCTCGCTTTTCAAGCCGTCACAATGGTTATCCACTCTACCATTCTCCATCCGTTTGGAGGGGTCTCATCCACTTGCTCGAACGGCCAAGGAGGATTGTGACCCCTGATTGCAGCCGGGGTGAACCGCCCTCGCGCTCCCAAAACTATTGGGATTCAAAAAAAATTTAATTTTGCTCCACAACTTGTGTGTGTCGAAAGAAAAGGAATTTTAAAAATTATTATTATTATTATTATTATTATTTTCATCTCAAGTGACCTCAATGTGGTCTAAGGTTGGACCACCCATTTCCAACTAGGGACAAATTTCCAATCAGTAGTGCCACTATTTTCAATCAAGGTTTGTAATGTGTTTTTTACTCTTTTTTAACCCCTAAAAGCCCAGGGCCTTTTTTCTGCCAAAAAACACCCAAAACTGCCATTTTTTTAGCAAAGAGTGAAAAAAAATTAAAAATGTTTTTTTTTTTTTTGCACATCTAACCGTAGGATCTTACACCTAACTAGTATGAGAATGTGTGGAAAAAATTTTAGAATTTTTGACCGCACAGATTGCAAGATATCTGCGTTTAAAGTGGAAAAAACAAGATTTTCAGCACATTGCGGGACCAGATTTTTTGACTTTAAACATTTTTAACTTAAAATTTTTGCACTACAGCATTTTGAGCTTTAAATCTTTATATTGGAGAATTGAGTTGAGAGTCTAGGAAAAAAAAAATTCAAAAAATTCTAATTATCATTCTTTAAAAAATTGTTAAATAGAAGTAGGTACAAGATAGAAGGAAAATCTAAAATATTCATATATTTTTGATGGAATTAAAATGCACTAATCCTAATGGTGAGATTGTTCTAGCAAGTAAACTAAACCATTACAAAAAAAAAATTGAAAAAATTACAAAAATTGCATTCCGAAATGAATCCTACAAGTTATTTTTTTCAAGAAAATGCTCTAACTACCCAAAAAACAAGAATGTCCATAACTTCCTCAAAACAAATCCAATTGAAATGAATCAAAGCTTTCCAAATAGACAAAAATATAATCTATGAGAAAAAAAATATTAAAAAAAAAAGTTCAAAATTTTGCAAATTTTTTTGCTGCCCTCCCTCCCCACGCATTCCAAGAAATGGCATAACTTCTCGCTCGAAGGTCTGATTTCAAATTTTTTTTTTCCACTACATACCTCTCTCAGTTCTTCACCTTCTCAAAAAGTTTCAAAGAATCACAACAAAATTTCAGCCCGTAGGTACTTGCCCAAAAACGCATTTGTCCCCCGAAGGAACAATGGGCTTTTAGGGGTTAAGGTTGGAACTAGTAAGATCATGACACATGTCCTAAAGTATACAGAAAATAACAAAAAAGTAGATAGTAGGAAGCTAGTTCTTGAGTGATCGGAATTGGAAGACTCTAGAAATTGGAAATTGGTTCAGAACACTTTTTGGCTCTCAAAATTCACAAAATTTTCAATTTTGCAAAAAAAATTCTGAAAATTTTGCAATCTCAATATTTTCTATCTCCCTATACAGGAAAATTTTCCATTACAATCAACTGCTCACCATTTGTGCTACAGTTGCTTAAGTGATTAGGTATAGGTGGTCCGACCTTCGAATAGTTTATTTGTAATCAAAAGAATAAGATTGAATTGAACGAAGTATAATACACAAAATTCAAGGCAAATGCAACAATATTGAGTTTGATGCTCTATTTGGTTCAATCTTCTTCTATCGGATACCAAACAAGTAGTGATACTACGAGTGGCTTTGTCTATGCAACACTAGAGCTATGGAATGAGGAAATTAGAATGGTGATGAATGAACAATGCTTCTCTATCTATTACTTTATTCTTGAAAGTGGCTCTTTTTTTGAGTAAGGTCACACTTTTATACAATAGCTTATGTTGATGCAAAACCTCCTCCCCTTTCTTTCAAAGCCAATTAATTAAGAAAGGCTCTAATACTTTAGGAATTTTGTGAAATTGAATGTTTTTTTGAATTTGCAACGCTACAATTAATCCAATGGGACATATTAAACTTTGTTTATCATCCAAAGTTAAATGAACTCACCATCAACTTCCAAGCTTAGTACTCCCTCTGTCTCAAAATAAGACTGGTGTTTCCATTGTCAAATACAAAAGAAGCACCGATCTTATTTTGAGACAAAGAGAGTATCTCTTATTTTACACCTTCAATGTTTAAAATGATTTTGCAATTGAATTTGGAAGGATGCAAACAATATAAAGATGTCCTCTATTGATTATTGATTACATTTATTTATTAGGAGGTCAAAGGAAAAAAGACAATATAATTTGTTGAATTGGAATTAAATGATATCATTATTAAACTATTTTCTTTTAGTCTTCCTCAATGAAAATTAGCTCAATGAATTGTTCTTTTCAAAACATCCATTATTCAACTGATGGATGGCTAAGCTTGTAAGAGTGAATCCAGTAAAAGAGGAAAGAGGCCTCCAAGAGCCCGCAAGTTATCTTGCGTTCCCGTGCAAGAAAGTTGCTGGCTGATGTAGTCGAGAGAGTGCCACGTCATTTTTGGGAAAAAAAATATATATATTTGGGAGAGTTTTGTTTTTGTTTTTATTTTTTTTGAAAAAAAAAAATTCTAACAGCCCATACTGGTTGTTCAAAGATCTAACCAGATTGGAGAATGGGCTTGAAATGGTCCTCCAATGCCCTCAAATCTCTCCTAATGCTTTAACATTCCAACATCCAAAATATCAATACCTTAAATGAGGCTATTTGTTTGTTTGTTTGTTTGTTTTGTTTTGTTTTGTTTGTAGCGTGGAGATCTCCCAGACCGTGCGTCCCCCGGCTGCGTGCTTGGTACCGTTGGAAAGCTCTCGGCGAGGAGGGGTGCATCAGCTTGGTTTTGTGGCGTTTGGAGCAGTGGTGCAAAAGTTATTGAATTTCAAAGTATTTATTGATTAAAAAATTAGAAAATTACTTTTACTTTGATTTTGGTGGCGTTCTTGCTACTGGGAGTGGAACTGAGAGTTAGAAAATTGCTTTTACTTTGATTTTGGTGGCGTTCTTGCTTTTGGAAGTGGAACTGGGAGTGGAACTGAGAGTTAGAAAATTACTTTTGCTTTGATTTTGGTGGCGTTCTTGTTTCTAGGAGTGGAACTGGGAGTGGAACCGAGAGTTAGAAAATTACTTTTCCTTTGATTTTAGTTGTGGCAACGACACAGGGCACACTAGTAGGCAATGAAGAGATGAAGGTTCCAGAGGCTTTGTTTTAGGGCTCTTTTTTCACTTTTCAAGAAAGTACTAGGATGGCAATCACTTAAAATCTGATAGAGCAGTGCATCCATTTTTTGAATGCAAAAACACTTTTCAAATATATTCATAAATTTTTCATCCACATATGGTGACTTCATCTATATTTTAAATAGAAATGAAAATTTTATGGAGAAAAAAGACTACTTTTATTTGGCAAAAAGTATAGATTTAATTTGAAATGGTGCAATGTAGCCCTATGTGCCAAAAAACACGGCGACTTTGTTACTATATTCATTAAATGTTATTTGAGGCCTCCAAGAGACTGCGAGTTATCATGCGTTCCCATATTGCAAGAATGCAAGATAATTGCTGGCTGATGTGGCCAACACCGTGCCACGTCATTTCCGCATTTTTTTATTTTTTATTTTGCTTAAAATGGTAATTGGGGAAGAAAATAAGATTTTTGATTCAGACAATAATCAACACTTTTAAGGTGATTTTATTTTTGGATTTGGTCAAATTCAAAAAAATTATTATTATTTTACATAGACTACCACAGAAGTCAGATCTGCCAAGTAGTGAGGGCTTAGAATAGGGGAACAGACTGAGGGAATAGGCCTGAAATGACCCTCAAATCTCTTCTAATGGAACTTCTCATTCATCCAAAACAATATTCCGTATTTGACTTCTTTTTTTTAAAAACTTTCTATACAATGAGCTTGATGAAAGTGAGGTAAATAATATACATTTAATGTAGGTGACGGGGCAATACTCCTCATGACGCGTGGCAGCGTCTGCCAGCCTGGGTCCTGTGGACCCAACACCGACCTGCCTACGAGATTACCAACAGATTACTAGACTAGCGGTACCTTGAGATTCTGAGAAGGTCGCAAAATCGCCTCCCATCTGGAGAGGTCGAAGATATTAATAGATATTTATGCTGGGGAAAGTATCTGCCGTGAAAACTATCCTGACCTCTTTAATATCTCGCCTCTTATCACCTTGGCTCTACTGTAAAGGATTGCATTCTAGGATTGAGGACGGTGAAATGAACCCCTCATTGCCCCGCAATTCACCTCTGGGGAAAACACTGAAAATTTTTAATTTGCAACCCACCTTAAAATTTGGAAATTTTGAATTCGAATTTGCAAGCAACCAAAAGGCCCCAAATTAGTTGGGAGAGGTGAAGAAATACAAAAATATGCAGCACAAAATAGGGGCAGTTTTTTACAAATTCTCTTAGTTGGGGCAATGAGGGGTCAATCCTCTATAGTCAATTGAGTACCGGTAGAAGTAACCCTGTCAATAGTTGGGAGGCAGGCACTAATTTTCCAACGTGTTATTACTTACAGTGGTTCTCAGAATGTTTTGTACATTTTACGAAAATTGTCATTAATAGCTAATTGAAGAATTAGAGATTTCAAATGGAATGGTGACATGTTGTGTATAGGGCAATACCCTTGGAGGAGGGACTAATTGCATTGAAAAATTGTATCTTTGTATCCAATTGCGCACTCTTTGCGGACCAATTTCTGGCACAATTCCCTTTTTCAAGGGCTATCCTTTGTGAAGGTTATTTTCGGCATAAATTAAGTCATTTTTGTAAAAAGATTTTCTACAAATTTTCTACCACAATAGAAATTACAGGGATTGCAAGTTTTTTGGTAATTTTATGCCTTGAATTGAAATTATTATGAGTTTTGGAAGCCAAAAATTGGTTTGGATCCATATCCAAATGCATAGAGTCTTCTATAACTGCTCATTCAAAGACTACATTGGATCTCAAAACCAAGGACATGTGTTATGACACTGATGGTTAGAAGATGGTCAAAAACCAAGAACTAATGATTAACAATCATTCATAGTTTGCTGAATTTCCTAATACCTATAGATTGTCAATGGGGTATTGATAATGGGTGGTTCTACTTTAGCTCATCAAGAGTAGTATAGTGCAATTAGATTTGACATCACGAAAAGTTTTACTTCAAGAAAAGTGTGGAAATCAATGTATGTGAAATATTGGCTAGGTTGTCTTCCATTAAATATCATTACATTCCAAATCCATTCCAACAAACTTCATTACAAATTTCATTCAAAACTATGAAGACTTTGTTAGCATTCAAATCAAAATATTGGAAGATTCTAATCCGGCATTCAAATTTCAAATTCTATTTTAAAATATTGACAATAGCAATGGCAGATTTAACCGCACTATTTAATTTAAACTTTGAAATGTAAAATTATTATTCAATTCATCACCTCAAGTACACTTTTTCAGTATGTAATTATGACAAATTGTTCCAAATCTTGGAGGGGAGACCCTCAAAATTTAAGAAAATTAGGTGAGACAAAAACTATGGTCAATTTCATTCGTTGAAGACAAATTTTATACTTTTATTAGATCTACCATAGCATTTGAAATATGTCTTGTACATGACTATAAATAAAATAGAGTGGTGGATACTTCCTTCATTTTTTTAAATAGTAGAAAAAAAGAATAGGGTGCTAAATATAGGATCTTCCAACAATATTTAGAAGGGTGAGTAAATACCTTTATGATCTACAGTACTTGGATGAAGAATAGCGTATTTTCAGTCTGTTCTTTGAATAAAGAGCCTTAGGTGCAGGGAGATGCCTTTGATTTTTATGGTTGGATCCGTACTAGCGCACTCAACGGCCATTGGGGTTTGTAAAATAATGTGGTTTAATCCCTAAAAGACCATTTGCTCCCTCATGGGACATTTGGGTCTGGGTAGGTTCCTACTATCTCAATTTTTAGTCAGATTTTTTGAGATTTTTTGAGGTTTTGTATTTTTGCAAGAGATTTGTGAAAATATAATTTTTTTATTTTAATTGATGCCCAGGAACAAAAGTTATGGCACAATAAGCAAAAATGGAGTTCGGCGGGCACCACAAAAAAAATCACAAAAAGTCAAAATATTTTTTTTTTCAATTTTTTTTTTCAAAGATTATATTTTTGTCTACATATGATTGATGTGAAGCTTTGTTTCATTCAATTTGGACTAATAATAAGAAAGTTATGGACAATCTTAGTTTTTCGAGCAATCTAAGCATCTTTTTGAAAAAATACAATGATTGACAAAACCAAGTACTTTTGTGAAACGTTTTCATTCAAACAACCATACTGTAAGCATGAATGGATAAAACCCAAAAGTGTACACATAAAAGTTGTAGAGCACAACATACAACACAGTACCATGGAAGTTTGAAGATAAAATTAGTTGTGATTTGAATGAAAATTAATTCCAAAGTTTGCTATGTCAAAAACTCGGTTTTGTTCAACATAGTTTGGCTTTACTTTATCTTTTGTCAATTTTTTCTTAAAACTCCTAAAAAACTTTTTGTACCTTAGCATGTTGGTATACATCAATTTTGATTTTTGTATTCAGAAATTGAAGGAAATTCACATTTATAGAATTAAAAAATATGAACAATTTAACAAACATGCAAATGATGTTGGTTCTCACAAAATTTGATATTTTTTTGTAGAATTGAGAGCATGGGGTTTCATTAGCCATGGTAAAGAAAGTATAGGTTGAAAAATAGACCACTTTTATATCTAAATACCCTTGTATATGAAATATTTGTTGAATTGGGCAATGTGTACAATTTATATTTTACAATTGTATAATGCATTTTTAAATTCAACTTTTGTGTTCAAAGACTAGAGTTCATGGTACATATAATCCATTGAAAGAATTCCAAAAAAATCCATCATCATTGTCTGTATCATCCAAAAACTACTAATTTTCAAAATTTACACTGACATTCAGGAAATTAGCAATTTTTGGACAATACAAACAATGATGATGGATTTTTTTGAAATTATTTGGATGAATTATATGCATCATGAACTCTAGTCTTTGAACACAAAAGTTGAATTTAAAAATGCATTATACAATTGTAAAATATAAATTGTACACATTGCCCAATTCAACAAATATTTCATATACAAGGGTATTTAGATATAAAAGTGGTCTATTTTTCAACCTATACTTTCTTTACCATGGCTAATGAAACCCCATGCTCTCAATTCTACAAAAAAATATCAAATTTTGTGAGAACCAACATCATTTGCATGTTTGTTAAATTGTTCATATTTTTTAATTCTATAAATGTGAATTTCCTTCAATTTCTGAATACAAAAATCAAAATTGATGTATACCAACATGCTAAGGTACAAAAAGTTTTTTAGGAGTTTTAAGAAAAAATTGACAAAAGATAAAGTAAAGCCAAACTATGTTGAACAAAACCGAGTTTTTGACATAGCAAACTTTGGAATTAATTTTCATTCAAATCACAACTAATTTTATCTTCAACTTCCATGGTAACGTGTTGTATGTTGTGCTCTACAACTTTTATATGTACACTTTTGGGTTTTATCCATTCATGCTTACGGTATGGTTGTTTGAATGAAAATGTTTCACAAAAGTACTCGGTTTCGTTAGTCACTGTAACTTGTGGAATTCATTTTTGAATGCAATTTTCAGAATTTTTCAAAAACAATTGTTTGACAAGGTTAGATTTTCTTGCTAGAACAATCTAACCATTGGAATTATTGTGGTTCAATTCCATCTAAAAGCTATTAACGATTTTCTTTTTTCAATCTTGAATCCACCTTTACTTAACAATTTTTTAATGAGTGAAAATGAAGTGCTTATTTTTACAAAAAAATTTGGTAGATTCTCAACTCAACTACTTAACATAAATAAGTAGAAAATCAAGATCAGTAGTACAAAAAATTTGAACTAAAAAAATTCAAAGCCAAAAAATCTAGTGAAGCAAGGCTCAAAAAAACTTGTTTTCTTTACTTTAAATGCATATATCTTACAATCTACATTGTCAAAGTTTCTGAAATTTCTTCCACGTATTCATATACTAGTCAAGTATAAGATCTTGCGGTCAGATATACAAAAAAAACAATTTTTAAAGTTTTTTTCTCTTTGCAATAGAAATGACAATTTTGAGTGTTTTTTGATAGGAAAATCACCTTGGTCCTTTAGGAATTAACTTAGAATTAACTTAGAGTGCTGATAGCCTCCATTGCCAACATGAACAGATGTTTGCAAGGGTTGTAGTTTCCCCTTCAGCCTTAGGATTGCGAGCGTGTTCACGTTTTTTCCACACATTCCTTAGGATTTTTTCTACGGAGAGTGATGGGTTCTTGTGAGTGCTTGAGCTTTGAAATTCACCGGAGGTAGCAGGTTTTCATTTTTTGGCTGAGGGAGTCTTCTTTTAGAGTGTAGATTAGACTTCAGTAGTGGGTTGCATGTTTGGGATTTAGGGTCAAGCTGCCCATTGAGGCAACAACGTCTTGAAATCGTCTGTTGGGGGTGGACTTCCTCGTCTGCGTTGGTAAGTGACACTCTCAAATTCTAAACATTGTTTTGCATTTTGATGTTGCTAGTTCATAGTTGAAGGTTTTCATCATTTCCTTGCTCCCTTGTTGTGATTGACAATCTTAAACCGCTCTTCATGGGATTTTACTTCAGTTTAGGGTTTGAGCTTGGAAGTTGGGTCGTTGCAAGAAAGAGTGTCCATTTTTGTTTCACTTTCAATTGGTTGTTTTTGGCTAGTACTCACGAGCTTTTGCATATGAATTTTTAAAAACAAAACAAAACAAAGTTAATTAGTGTAATACTAAAATTAGCATGACCCCAAAATTTCACATCTAAAGTAAATCTAGGTCAAAAGTTATTCACAAAAAAGGTGAGCTGAAATTTTGAAGAAAATACATACTTTTACGTTTTAATTTGTAAAAAATAGGAAAAACAATTTTCAGCAAAATGAAAAATAGACCATTTGGGAAGACTTCATGGTGAAGAGATTTGACCAAAAAATTGATCTTGAAACCATTTTAAATGTTCATAACTATGCGCGCAAAGGAGCCTTTTTTGCATGGATGTAGACAACACAAAATAAAATATTTTTAAATTTCCCAAGGTAGAAACATGAGTTCCTACTATGCAAATAGACCATAGAAATTTCAGCTCTAAATCATTAAATTGGAGGACTCCATTATACTCAAAAATCCCTAAACCGCAAAGTGTGACAAATTAGCTAAATTGAAATATAAATATATTAAAAAATTATTAAAAAATTATTAAAAATATGAGATATGATTAACCTCAAGACAAACATCTCCAATAAAAGTTTAAACTTCATGCAAGTTATGCTTCAAAAGTTATTGCAGAAAGAAGCTTCCGCACACTCTTTGTGACAATGTTCCTGTACCACTCTTTCTTCCAGTGACCCAGCTCTGCATTCAGGGTTTAGGGGTTAGATCCAGGTCTTGCTTCATTTAAGATGTGAAAGTGGAGTTTGACAGTTTTGAATGTCTGCTTAGAGCAGCCCCACTCCAACACGGGGAAGCGACTCTTCAAATGTTCTGCACCATTGATCTTAGAAGATCAATGGTGCATAACATTTGAAGAGTCGCTTCCCCGTGTTGGAGTGGGGTTGCCCTTAGGGTTCAGCAAGCGCTATAATTTGTGGCGATAAGATGGTGAAGTGCGGAGTTTGGTTTAGGGTATTGATTTGTGCTTTCCACTTGTAAATTTAAGGTGGAATACTTCAGCATTCTTTTGCAGCGTCATGTTCAATTTTTATTTCATCAGCTCCATTTGGGCATGTATATAGCCGGTTGTTGCAGCACCCTGCATCCGTTGTCATTGTAAATATCTTGAATTTCTATGAGATTTAAAGAAACTGCACCTTAAATCACACAGTTAAGCAATTCAGCATGCTTTCCACTATTATATTGAAAAAAAATTGGTGGGGTCCCATTGATAGTCAAAATGGGGTTCTAGATTCTCTTAGAATGCATTTTTTGGAAACTGTGGGAATAAACTACAAATTTTCAAAGTGCGGAAAATAGGTACACCTAAAAGCGATCATAGAGTCATATGAATAGTGGGAGTACATTTTAGGCAAGAACATCTAGTGTGCGATTTTAGGAACCGTGCGGTTTTAGGTATAGTTACCTTAGTGTGTTGCTTTAGTCACGGTTCATGGGTTCAGGATTGCAAGCTTTGCATTAAGTGTCACCGTTGACGCCATCAACAACATTCGGAGGACCAACATTTCTTGAAGGCAATTTGTGGAAGGCACTGCGAAGTAGGGAGAGATCATCTTGGCGCGGCCTGGATTTGATCAAACTCTGCCTCTCGTGTGGACATTGGAAGAAGAATTGTGCTGGATAGTGTACACTTCAAGTCAATTCAAAAAATTGAAATATTAGGAAAATTCTCATCAGTCAGAAAAAGTATTAAAAAGATGTTACATTATTTTTTATTTTTTTATTTATAACAAATGGAAACCATTGTATTAAAAGAACAAAGTAACCGCCAAGCCAAAAGCTGGACAAATGAAGAGAAGATGAGCAACAAAACAAAGAAAACAAAGACTCAAATAAAGGAGCAGAGAGGAGGGCCCTCTTTACTCCAACTAACTGAGTAGCCAACCCTAGTCGCTAAAACTGGAGTTTGGAGCCAGATATTAGTGAACTTAGACCAAGTTCTATCTGAATGTTGAGGTTGACGACGAACGGTGAGCTCACTGTTGAGTAAGGCAGCCCGGCCTGGGTCAAGGAGAGCATTCCAGAGTGATTTTTGAAGAAGAATAGTGGGCCAACAATCTTGCGCAAAAATCATGTGGTTACGCGAGATCCAACAAAGCCAAAGGGCAGACCCACAAATGAGAGACTATAATGTGCGGAATCTATGAAACATTTGGGGGATAGGCGTACCAAATATACACGAGTCTACTATGAGGGCCTAAAACTGGAGACGCACAATGAAAGTGATGCATAATCGACGATGCATAATTCCAGATTTCTTGGGTCTGAGAACACTCAAAAAATCTATGGATAGGGATTTCTATAGCTCTAGAAATGCAGCATTCACAATATTGGTCAATACCAGGAGCAATTTGTGCCCGCCAGGAGTTGACTGCTACGACATTGTGCCATATAGACCATATGAATGCTGCATCCTTCTGGGGGCGGGCTTTCATCCAGGCATCTCTCCATGATGGGGTGTAAGAATCTGTGAGTAGATTAGGCCACTTAGATGGTATAGAACGCTTCAGCTGAGTCGAATTGGTAAGGAATTTTCTATCGATGGCTGCTGTATACTCCATGAGTAGTTTGCCGTTAGTCCATTTCCATCTCTCTGGGTCATATTGGATGGAATGGATAGCCCTTGCAAACAAAAGGTTGAATGAGCGCCTCTGTCCTTTCTTGATTTGGACAACTTGAATTTGACGAACAGTTCCCTCATGTGTCGAATCAACTGCTAAGATTGGAATTGTAGATAGTGTCTTGAGCATATAGGATTTTGGTTCTCTAGTATCCCTCCACCTTATTGGCTCAATAACTTTAGTATCACTTGGGCACCCCTCCATTCATTATCAAAACTGTTAGGCGCTCCATTTGGTGTTTCTCTTGAAACTGTAGATGTGGACGCATTCCTTAAGCAGAAGATTACTAAAAAGATGAATTATTGGTCTACTCCGCGGCTCTCTTTAGCAGGACGAGCCATTGTGGTTAACGCAATTCTTCTCTCATCTATCTATTACTTTCTGGCAATATGGTGTGGATCAGTACATGCCATTCGCTCAGTTCGGGGTAGTATGCGTAATTATTTATGGAGTGGATTAGAGCAATTGTCTCGTACCAGGGTCAATTGGGAAGATTGTTGCTTACCTAAGATAGTCGGGGCCTCCAACTACTTGACCCAGAGGAATCTCTACATGCCCTATTAGCCAAGTAGGTTCTATATGCTATCGAACCGAGCATTTCTGGACTTAAAACCCTTCTGAGATACCGAATTCATCGTATGAAACCCCACCCTCAGATGGGTTTTTGGTTTCCCTCCTCAGCATGGCTTACGGTGCAACGACCCTCTGTATCTCAAGGGGCGATAGTATGGAACCGAATCACCTCTGCGTGGAAGAATTAGTCAAACACATCAAATTAGTTCCACCTATCAACGCAACTAAGGTTCTTTCAACTAGTATTTGGTGGTCTACTAGTTTCATCAGTTCAAATTTCAACTTTTCAGTCAACCGAGCCAGAGGCTTAGCAAGGGCGGGACTTCGTACTATCAGAGATTTGTGGGATGCAGATAACAATGAGTTCAAATCGTGGGAGGTCATCTCAGACAAATTTCCTTTCACCCCTTTGGAGCGTCACCATTGGTTTTCCCTTATATCCCAATTCCCACATAGCTGGCTTCAACTCCCCATCGAGCAGCCAAACCCGGCATTCATAGGGGACTGGGCTGGCATCTATACATTGCCCATTGACTTGTTACCGGAAATCACTTGGCAAGTTCGTGAATCTGACTCTGCTTTATTTTGCCCATAAGCACAGATTATCTTCCTTCCGCGTGGTTCTACATGTGCCACGATAGATGTTACATTTACAATAATCTAACATTGAACAATTCTAAATATTATAATTTAAATGTCATAAAGCATTCAAGTAAAATACTGTTTGGGTATAATATACAAAATTCTCAATATTTGTTGAATTTGGCATAAAAAAAAGGATGTGGAATGGTGAATTTAAGAAATTATCTTCTTTATACCCAATAAGATGAAAAAAGCTTTATGGATATTTCATAATTCATTTCAAAAGTACTTCATATATATATATGAAGTAAATTATTGATGTATTATATTATCCAAATAAACAAAACTTTCTAAAGCTTGAATAACAATACACTAATAATGATATTAGTGTTTTCTATACTAATTAATTTTAAATGCTATAGTTTTTTTATTTTTGAGGAATATTTTTCTTGATTATAGACATATTGCATGGTGTTTTTCAATCTTAAATGATCAATCATTGCCCCAAAAGTCCATGTATTAGCAACAAAGATGAAGGTATACATAATTCTATTTGTAAAAAATAATATACAACAATTTCTATTCAGCTATAGCCGCCAAATGGGGCTTCATAGTTGAAGTTTAAAATACTCACAACTTTTCCATTTGTTCAAAAAACACAAAAATAAACACTCACAACATAGTTAATGCCTTGACCTTTCAACCAACTTCTATTATTAAATGATGAACAAAGCTCTTGAGGACACTATATTATTTAGATATTTTTTTACTCATCTAAAGTAATGTTTGAATTTTAAAACAATATCCATCTTCTATGACAAAATTAATAAAATTGAAGTCAATAATACAATTGGATAAAGATACAAGCAAAAATGTCCAATTTTTAAAAACAATTGGGTGTTAATCCCTCAAGGACTAGGAAATAGTCAAAGTTTCTGAAATTTTGAAGATGTATTGTAAATGCAACTTAGAACAACAATTTAAAGCAAAAGTTATAAAACGTGATCCATAGATCATATCCACATAGTTGGCTCTAATAATATATTCCGTAATTATTAATCAATAAACTCTTAAGCAAAAAAAAATTCAAAATTACTTCCAAAATTAATTTTAGATTAAATATTTGTAATTTTTATATGAATTATTTTCTTTAAGTTCAAATTTTAAGCTCAAATTATGGTGATTCTAAAGATTTTTAAATTTTTATTTATTTATTTGAAGTCATTTTAGAAAGGATGAATTGAAAAAAAATATTTTTGATGTAAAACATTCCGGCACGCTTGAGTTCTGGAGTATTTGCAAAACAAAGTCTTTAAAATCAATATAGTCCAAATATTTAAAAACTAATACAAGAATCTACGAAGAAAGAAAAAAAGGATGATAAATCATAATTTTGTATGCTTGGGATGTATTCATTCATCGTTCACAATTTGAACTTTATGTCTTTGCAGGACGTTGAATCAATCCTACGAAGTGGAACCAACAAGGTAAATTTTGTGTTCTCTGGAATAAAAGTTTTAAAAAAAAGTCTCCTATTTTGTGTTCTCTTGAGGGCATATTTTAGACCTCTCCTTACTAATTTGAGGTCTTTGATTGCAGATATGAATTCAAAATTTTCATATTTTATCATATGTGGCAGGCAAATAAAAAATTCTTGCGTTTTTCCCTGGGATAAATTCAGTCTGCTGATCCTACTTTTAATTAAGTACTACTAAAAGGTTGGGGGGAATTGACCCTCTCACTTGGCCGTTTGGAGAAAACACTGAAATTTTTTATTTTCCACGCATGATAAAGTTTGCAGATTTTGAATTCATATTTGCAATCCAAGGCTCCAAATTAGCTAGTAGAGCTTTATTAGGTAAATTAATCGGGCTCAAAATAGGGGGATTTTGCACCCTTTGAATAGGTTTTTTCTTAGGCAATTTAATGCCCAATTTCCTAAAAAGAAAATGTGTAGCTTCAAACCTATAGAAAACAAAAAGGGGATAAATGTGTTAAAAAATGTCAGATTGTAATGATGGCTGTGAACACTATTGCCACAATGCTCCCAAAGCCTCATTTCATCCATCGAGCAGAGCCAACACATATAAAATTTGCATACAAAAATTACATATTCAAAATTGTATACTCTAAATTGGCCTCTTTTAATTCAAACCCAAGAATGAAATGGAGCCACAAAACTCAAAACCTTCCTGAAAGAAAGGCCACATAACCATTTGTCAGGGGAAAAGGGCTAACGGCTACCCTACTCCTTAAGTCGGTGACTCCGATGCCAGTAGACTGGCGAGCCTCCGTCTGCACCAATAGCCAGCAGAGGATCCCAAGTGGACTTCCAGTAACTTCCAGGCCACAGAAATGGAATTGAGTATTTTTTCCCCCTGGTGTTTTTTTCTCTCTTTAATGGTCACCGCTTCTTTCCCCCCCAAAAGAATAAAGAAATGGAATTGAATATCTGTATCCATAAGGGACTAATTTAAAATTATAAAAACTTCCCCAAACCCTAAAACCCCAAATGGTGCTGACTGAGTCAGCAGTCAGCCAGGGTTGAAGCAATGGAGGCCACTCAGGAATCAGGCTTCCATAAGATGAGGTCATTTGGATTGGATCATCAGACCCAACTGGCCGGGAAGTCGGTGATGGGCTTATGGTCCCAACTTACTTACAACTGGTGGGATACTTTGTGGATGAATGAAGAAGTTTTCATCTACATCTTCCCTGCAATTTTCATGTTGGTTTTGTACTTAGAGAATGCGTTGTGTTGGATGCATTTTGCACAAGAGCAAGCCCTCGGGTGAGTCCAGCAGCTCGTGGGTAGAATGGCCGCGTTTCCCCAATATTCCAATGACGATTTTACGATTAACTCTAATGTCAAGTTCAATTTTCAAGGTAAATTTGTCACCATTCCATTGGATAGTCAAAAAAGCATTATAACTCATAAAGTAGCCCCCTTTATATACCTTTAGATTTCTTTCTATACCCTTAGATTTGCAAAAAATACAAATATAGACATGTGTGATGAACTAGTAGACTTGGCATTATGTTTCATTATGCTCTTGAGCCTCCCGGCTCTTCAGCATTATCTAGTCCATTTCCATGGTAGAATCAGTTGATGTTGCTCATTTTTGCATTCTAATTTCCCCGTGAGGATTGCTCTTAACCCCTAAAAGTCCTTTGTCCCGTCAAGGGACAAAATGCATTTTCGGGCAAGTACCTACGGGCTGAAATTTTTTCTTGATTTTTTGAAACTTTTTTGGGAGGTAGAAAAACTAATTAGCTTTATTGGGAATATAATTTTTTTCACAATCAGTGCCCAGGAACAAAAGTTATGACCAAATAAGCTCAAAACAAGGGACGGCGGGCAACAAAAAGAATTTGCATTGTTTTTTTTTTAGTATTTTTTTCCCATAGATTATATTTTTTTCTATCTAAAAAACTTTGATTCATTTCATTTGGATTTGTTATGAAAAAGTTATGGACATTCTTGTTTTTTGGGCAATTAGAGCATCTTTTTGAAAAAAATAACTTGGGGATTCATTTCTGAATGCAATTTTTCAAATTTTTCAAAATGTTTTTTTTTGCATGGTTAAGTTTACTTGTTAGAACAATCTGACCTTTGGGATTCGTGCATGTTAATTCCATCTAAAATATATGAATATTTTAGATTTCCTTCTATCTTGTACCTATTTCTACTTAACAATTTTTTCAGTAATAAAAATGGAGAAAGCAAAGAGAATGATTGGCTCTTGCAATTAATAATGCTTTTTTCTTTGATTCATTCAACGACTATACTGGTCAATTTCAAAACCAACTCATGTCCATTTCACAACCATTTATAGGGTCCATTCTTAATGCCCGCTTTGTTTTATAGCCTCCTACCTTAGACTCTAAATTTGACCACAATGGGCTGGTTTACTTTAAGCCTGTTGAAGCTTCACCATTCAGTGAATGTCACTTTCTCCAATATTTTATTTTTTAATAACAACAACAATTGACTCTGTCTAGACAAAATGCTCACTAGATATAGTTCACTTGAGCACACCAAATGCTTAGCCCATCTTTTAACCCCTAAATGCCCAAAGCTTGTTTTTGGCTTCCTGAAATTTGCTCTAAATTGAACAAAATGCCAACAATTTGAAAAGTTGTATCAATTTTTTTGAAATTGTAACCATACAAATTCAAGTTGGACGTGTTAGAGATCTCATAGGGAAAGTAAACACAACAATATCACTTATGGAGTGAAAGATTATAATGTTTGACCATGAGGGCGCTAAAACTGCAAAATTCTTTCAATCTTCTTTACACATGTCAAATCTAAAAAGGTGGTGACCAAAAAAATATGAGGTTAAAGGGCCTAATTTGCATAAGCCTGATCAGTTTATGGCTTCTTAAAATCTACTCCACAATTTTTTTTGAATGAATTTTAAAAGTGATTTTTTCTCTAAGATCTAGTGTATTTGAAGCTCATTTCCAAGAGCTCTCAACACTACGGGAAGTCAAGATTGCAATGGATACCCTTGTACAAAAACTTGAATAGAAAAATCACTATCATTTATTTTCAAGATCAGATTTTTGATGCTAAAATTAGACTTCAAGAAGAACTTTCTAAAAATATAAACTGTACAAAATAGTGAAATTAGGTTTCCTTTGCAATTAGGTTGCCTTATCTGAGATAACTTACCTCATGGATCAATGCTTTATCCACATGGAGGCGCATGCCACTCTCTGAACCAAGCCTTGAATTGGTGCACAAATTTATGCCATACACATGGCTCTCAATTGAATGCATCATTGTACAAAAGCAATGAATATTTCTATAGTGTGGACTGTTGAGAATTTAGTGTGGAGCAACCGAATTTCACTATTTTTGTTTACTAAAAATAGCAACTTCATTAGGTTTTATTTAATTTCAAAGTATTGCAAACACCAAATTTGGGTGCCTTGGGCATTTAGGGGTTAAAAGAAAAACTAACTTACAAAGGGTAAAAGATGGCAGAATCATAATCTTGATGTATGCTGAAAATCTTATGATGACTGATGAGTGTGTAAAGTCTTAACTGAAGATGGCCTCCTTCCCAAGTTCCAACAAACTTAAGCTGGGTGCAAAATGGGTCTCCTTCCCAAGTTCCAACTTAGCTGGGTGCAAAATGGGTAGAATTGAACTTTAATTTGCTGTCAGATCATTTTTGACATCATGATCCTCAACAAGCATAGGTAGTCAGACTGAAACAAAATATCTTGGCATTTACTTTTTTACATTTCTACAATTTTGGGGAGCTTTGCATTTTTAAAAGTTTTAAAGCTTTTTTGAGTTTTGTATGCAAATTATAAGAGCATCTCACAATGAGGAACTTCAGGGTATGTGAATATAGTGCATTGAAACGCTATAAGGTAGGATGCTCTAAAAGCGACCATTTAAGGGCTGGTCTGCCTTTTTTGTAGGTTTGCATGAATAAAAATATTTTTCACTCATTTTTCAAAGAAAGAAAAACAGATGCCAAACGTAACCCAAGTCGTTTCATATTTTTTGAAGTATTTTTGAATTAGTTATGAATTTCCTAAGATTTCTGTTGTAGGTACCTATTTGTGACCCTAGGTCTCCCAAAATGCGTCCACTTACAACTTCTAAAGTGATTTGAGGAAATCAAGGCCAATGATTGGCTCTTGCAATAAATAATACTTTTTTGGAGGGTTCAATCAATGACTAATATGGTCCATTTAAAGACCAACTCATATCTATTCAATACCATTTTGTAGGGTTGATTTGAAGAAGCTGGTTGCTTTTAGAGCATCCTACCTTACTATGAAGATAATTTGGTGTCAACCTCGGTGCCAATTCAGTATCAAAGATGGCATTGAAATGGCATTGATATGGCCTCTATTGTCAAAAAGGCATCAAAATAATCTGGCCCAACTTTTTCTATGCCCTCCAGTATTTCAATGGGGCCCCTTGGCTTGGTCACTGTAGAGCCTGCCTTTTGAAACATCCACATTACAAATATTTGACGTGGCAATCTTGGTTGTGTCAAATTGGAGTTCCCACAGAGTTTTTCAAAGTTCCCACAGTCCGGGAACTTGCGGTCTTCCGGGGCCAAAAAATCCTTTAATGATTAAGCATCTCCTTCTTTAGAAAGGCTAATAATACCATAATGAGGGCGGGGATTTGTAGTACTATAGTAGAACTTCTCTAATGCATAGGTCTGGGACCGTCTAACAACATTCATTTAGAGAGTTTTTGCAATTATAAGGGGTGCATATAGAAGGAGTTCTATTGTAATACCGCCTCAAGGCAGGACCGCTGGGACCGGATAGTTAGAGAGAGTGTTGCATTCATAAGGAGTGCATTTAGAGGAATTCTACTGTATCCACTAAATGTACTTCAGCAACTTCCATTCTAATTGGATGAAAAAACATTTTTTTTCCATTAAACAATTAGTGTTTGCGGCATCCTTCTAGGGTTAATGAATGCAATGGCAACATTCCATTTTAGGGTGTCCTTATCCCCTAAAGGACCAACATGCGTTTTTTGGCAACATAGAAATTTTGGGCAGGTCCGTGTAACTGGAGATTTGCATATTTTGGGCTGAAATTTTTATAGAAGGTGGAGACAAGGAATACCTTTCATATGCACCAAATTTTATGGCATTTGAACATATGAATCAAAAGTTATAGCCAAATATGTTGTTTGTTTCTTAACTCAGATAGTCCGGGCAGATAAGAAAAAATCACTTTTTTCAAAAATAAAAATTTGAAATTGGTTTATTAGATTTATATATACGAGGAAAGCTTTTAATCATTCCATTGTGATCAACGAGTCAAATGTTACAAGGATTTTTAGTTTGCGGGCAGTTATGGATTGTCTACTCTAAAATAAACTTTGAAGTTGTTTATTTCACTCAATATTCAATATTTTTCAAAAAAAATAAAACTGTAGGATGCAGATTGTTTATTACAACATTGCAACCATTGGGATTGACATTTTTTGATTCCATAATTAACTTCTTAACAATTTAGTGTTTTGAACCATTCTCTACTTCTTTCTACTTACTGTTTTTTTCCTATATGTTGTACAATTTCAAATAATCTGAAAAATTCCAAGCATGTAGCCAACTTGCCTTGAAGAATGAATCCAAAGAAGCACAACGATTTTAGAACTTTTTTCATAATAATCTGGCCTTGTGAAGTGCAGTTGCCTGGTTTTTTGCAGGGCCAAAAAAAAGACTTTTGCCACTTCAAAGGCTAATATCTTCCAATCTACACGATGGAAATTTTTGAAATTTTTTTCACACATTCTCAAACCAGAGTACTACAAGATCCTATGGTTACATGTGTCCAAAACTAATATTTTCAAAATTTGGTACTTGTTCTAGAAATGGCAGTTTTGGAGCATTTTTGGTGAGAACATAGTCAAGGAACTTTAGGGGTTATTAGAGAGAGATTTTGATAGCATATATCTCATTATTAGGACATGTGCAATGTCTCTCAAATTGATTATACACTTGCAAAAATTGTCATAGATAATTGAGGAACTAGAGATTTGAAACAAAATTTGGACAATTTGTGGTACAAATAACACACTTGCATAAAATAAATATTCAAAATTTTTTTTTTTTTTTAATTTTAAGATATTTCTAAAAAATTTAATATTTTATTAATATTTATTAGTTGACATTTTTTTAGTACAAGTAATCTTTTTTCAATATTTTTAGTAAATGGAAGGAGAATTAATTTTAAAAATTTCATTGTACAGGGAAATTTTTTCCCTCACCAAACCCATCCTGCAGATATGTTCAATTCTTTAAGTGGTTGGAAATGGGTCATTAGCTTCTAAATTGGTGGCTCCAATCACAACAGAGGATTCTAAGTGATTTCCAATAGAGTTTAGGCCATATAAATTGAATATTGTATCATGCTAATTTGTACCCATAAGAGCAAGCCCAATGCAGTCTCTATATAAGGCACCGGGAATTGACAAGCTTGGGTTGCATGCAGAGTGAAGGGGCGGGCCTGGCCTCTTACTAGCCTGTTGCAATCTGCATCGCTCTAATGTAGTGACGGGCGGAGGCCCGGCAAACCACCCCAAAACAATTATTTTTGAATTTTCAATGGAATCTCTTGCACTTTTCAAGCGTGAGTGCTTTGAATGGTGTTCGGACTTTCTGGGCATGTTAGAAAATTTGTGATGTTCCGGGCTCATCAAATTGCGTCAAAATGCCTCTCATTTGCGAAGACCTGGAATATGCAATTGACTAAACCAGCCACATTGGGGACCAATCACCAACAATGCCCAATATCCAACTTGTAGTGTGTGTTATTTCCAACCAAGGCTGGAACTCAAGCTTGGAATGTGTGGTTTTTGGTCCTTTTCAAGGTAGGGACTAATAAGGTCATAAAACATGCCCCTAAAGTAGTGGGCAGGAAAATAGTTTGGCTATGATCGGAATTAAAAGACTCTAGACATTGGCTATTGGTGAAGAGTACTTTTTTGGCTCCCAAAATTCGTGTAATTTCAATTTTGGGAACGAAATTCTGGAAAAATTTGCTATCACCCCATATTTCCTATCTTCCTACATGGGAAAAATTTCCACTATGTCATATTGTGTATGATCTGCTTCAAAAATTGCTTAAATGATTGGTTATTGGTACACATACCTTATTTTGAGGATGTTACAAGCCCCATTGACGCCATTACCGTGCTTGCTCCAGTGTCTAATTCATTTAAATTTTAAGAACTTCAGAAACCTATGATACAACCCATTGCAAAATAAAGCAAGTGGGCTCTGTCCGTCTGTCTGTCCGTCCCAGGCGGAATGCTGGATTACTTGACTGAGCACCCCCCACCCCCACAGCCAATCATGGCCAAATTCTTTTAAGACGTAAACCACTCCCAGTATTCCTCCCGTTCATTTTGTGGGGTGGTTCTCGACTGCAATCCACGATTATTTGGATAAAACTGCGTAATCGAGCATTATGGGTTTTTCATCCGGTTCCAACTCTCATCCTTTCCTGCTTGTGATTTACGTCGGGCAACGCCTTTGTCATCAGGGATTGCGGGAAAAAAAGTGCCTCCTCGTCGGGCTCTACCCTCCTCGTCAGCACTTTTTTTCCCGCAATCCCCTCCTCCTCGGGCATTGCCCTATACGTTAAGTACCCCCCTCAAGATTTTTTTTTTTTGGGGGGGGGGGGGGCTGCGTGGCAGTCGCAGTGGGGCCCTTCTCAGCCTGCCTTGCGATTCCGTCCTGGCTCCCGTCCCACAAGATTCCGGCCTTGCCCGGAGTCCTGGCCTCCCGCTCCAGAGCGCAGTCTTCTTCAGCTGTGACCTTAACCCCTAACTCAAATGCCCGAGGCACCCAAATGTGGGTGTTTGCAAAACTTTTGAAAGTATGCTGGAGGCAGAGGTTTCAATATTTTTTCATGAGCTACAGATCGCGTTTGTGAGCATGGAGATCTGAAAGCTGATTACTTTATCTTAGTCATAGTAAAAGCTGAGCTGGTGTGATAGAAATGATGGTCAATTTTGAACCTACTGACCACCTCTGCACATCCTTCTGCTCCTCATTGGGATTCCTGAAGAACTCAAGAAATCAGTTCTCCACTCTGTATTGGCTATTGACATATTCTTGCATTACATACTGTTTTGCACTTAGAGGAGAGCTGCAAATCATACTATTTTGCATGTTTTGCACTTAGAACATTCCCTGCTATATATTGACCGCACACTCCACGTTTCAAAATGGTGTAGCAAAATCAAAACAGTGTAAAAATTTGAACTTTCTTGTAACAGTCGATGATGGAGTCTTAAACCTCTCACAAAGAATAAAGAATCATGAATATCTCACGAATTAGGACTCATCTAATGATGACTGTCCAAAAGTTTATTGAAAGAAAGCTCTTCCGCTTTAGAATTCAGTTGGAACCCAAATTCCATTCATAAGTAAATCCATTTTGGAATCACCATAATTGTTTTGTTAGCAGTAGTGCAGAAAGTTGACTGAGGGTTTGAATACTCCTGGGTATTAGCTTTCTTGAATGGAAGCAAGAAACTAATGATAATTGCACTTACAACATGTTTGGCACTCCGTACTGTTTTGCACTTAAGGAGGCCGGGAGTGGACGGAACGGAGCCGGTGCAGGGACGGGAGCCAGGGCCGGAGTCGCAAGGCAGCCTGGGAAGGGCCCCATTGCGACTGCCACGCAGCCCCCCCCAAAATCTCGAGGGGGGTACTTAACGTCTCGCTAAAAAAACTACTGTACTGTAGAAAGGGGAAAAAAATTGATGGCAGAAAGTATGCTGGACCTACTGGAAGTTCAATCTTATGAATGATTCAATGGAATTTGTCCATGTATTTCAAGAAAAAAAAAAAAAATCTTATGAATGATGAGGGAGGATAAGAGCATCACCACCATGGGGTGGCCAAATCCCCAAGATAGGCTAGCGGCTTTAGGCACAGGCAGTGGAGGGGCCCCCGTCAAGTGGTGACCCCCACCGTAAGCCAGCTAGTTGGGCCCCTAGTCCCTCCGTTGTCTTAACTGGGGTGGTAGATTTGGCAGCTGCATCCTAGCTACACCACTTGCTTCGCCCCGAAATGCTGAAATCACTCAACTCTAGGCTCGCTCAAAATTTCCTCGTACACGCCCACCTGACGTACTCCGAGCAAAATTGGGCGCGTCCGGTGCTAAAAATCACCCGCTCAGTACGACAATGGAGTAGTCTTTGTCTTTGGCCCCACCCTAACTCACCACGGCCACGTTGGGCAAGTGGGAGTGGGGATGCTCTAAGAGCATTTCTACTCTAGAGATGGCTAAATGGAACGGTCAATGCGTGATTTGATTGAGCCCGGGCCTTCTTTCCTCCATGTGTCCCACGACAACATGGGAAACCGGGTCTACACGGCCCCCAAAGTGCCACCTCATGAATGCCAACTTGAAAAAAAGACATTCATTAATGAAAAGGTCTCTCGAAACTTGCGAACAAAGAAAAAATAGCCTATACCGAGCCGCAAGCAAGGCTCTTCATTTGGCCGGGTGCCCATCAAATTTGGCCGTGCTCAGCTAGTTTTTGGCCCTTGCCGTGCATGCCATGGGGCACACATTATGGCCGGGCATGGCCATTTGCCCACTTTGAGCCACTTGTTGAGCTAGAGTGGGGATGCTTTAACCCCTAAACGTCTCAATCCTTTTTTGAGTTTTTGCACATTTTTGCTTATTATCTTTGTACAGAAATATCATTTACAAGGATTTCATGAATTTGGTCATCAAAGAAGGTTGCCTTTTCTAGATTCAAGTATTACATTGGATGAATGAGAAATTAGTTGCACAGAACGGTGCCTCGAAGCCCTTTGTTCATCATCCAAAATATGGACGTCGGCACGCTTCAGGGTTAAGAGCATCTCCACTCTTGCCCTGGAAAACTGCCTTGCCAAATGGCTTTTGGCATGCACAAATTCAACTTTTGGGCTCCACCAACAAATAGTTTATCATCCTCTTTCTCTATATTTTGAGTAGCTTTGCATTCTCATTTGTGGGAGTTGCTATAGTTGTCATACTTTCAAAAAGGGAGACAAACAATACAAGATAAAAAAAATCCAAGCTTGGAGGGGAGTTGAGCAGGTCCGTTAGAATTCCAAGTGGAGAGCTTATTTGAGCGGGGCTGGGCTTTTACTGTGTGCTTCCGGGTCTATTGTGGGGGATGTTTTTTGAGTGCGAGCTCTGGACTAATGCGGCCAGGGACTCTTCCAGGGCAAGAATGGGGATGCTCTAAGGCGAGTACATCCAAAATTGCACCCTGCCAAAACCCCACCATCATCATAATGTGTATTTACATCTCCAAAATCAATATATACATTATCTAAGTTGAAGAAACATACAATTTTGGAACATCTACAGTACTCAAAAGAATTTGGACCCTTCATAATTTTGGAATTCAACATCCTACAAAAATGTCTTGTTCTTTGGTACGTTAGAACTTCCTTTCACTTGCCAACAACTGAAGAAAATTTGAAAAATTGGACCACTCTAAGAATAGTAAATAGGCAAACAGTGGCAGTTTGGCAGATATCCACTTTAGAAGTTACAAAATAGTATTTAAGTAAAGATAGTCTCCTTCCAATAGTCGAGGTGAACTTGACCCCTTACTCGGCTTTTTGAAGTCATTCTAGGCACGTATGTTAAATAAAGACCTCCTATTTTATACTTGATTCATTTGCCTAGTATATCCCTCCTAGCTAAATTGGGGCCTTTGATTGCAAATATGAATTCAGAATTTGCAAATTTTATCATGTGTGCAAAATAAATAAAAATTTAGTGTTTTCCCTCGCGGCTAAGCAACGGGGTCAAATCACCCCGGCCCTTCCAACTAGCTGGTTGGGTGCGAAACAGCTAAAATTGAGCTTATATTTGTTGTCAGACCAGGGGTTTTTTTTTTGTTTTTTTGGAGAAGTGCTAAAGTGACAACATACAAGAAATTGATGTAGCCAAATATTTTAGTATTCATCTATATTTTGGATAGAATTATCTTTTCATTCACATATTTGGATGAATTTCATTTAAGTTTGGCAATTTTATCCAAAATTTAAAAAAAAATTGGAGCAATTTGGCATTATCATCCAATTTTTCTTCAAATTTTTCTTATAGGTTTGATGCACGCCCATTTCTTTTTGAGACATTTGGGCCTCATAAGGCCTAAAAAGAACACCGTGTCAAATCATTTGGGACACCATGATCAAGCATACGGTAGGCAAATATCTTGGCATTTATTTTGAAGAATTGGACAGGAGTTTGGGGGAGCTTTGCATTTGTAAAGATTCTAAAGTTTTTTGGAGCTTTGTATGGCAGATCATGGGGTACAATGGTACATATTCTGTATAAGCACCTGCACAAGCGGCACTACCCAATGAAAAGAGTGAGGCCCCTCATTAATTGTCGCCCCCCCTCAAAATAATTATATGCAAAAAAGTTGAGGGGTCCACATTAGCTTGATGGAGAAATATGATTCCAAACACAGATATGAAAACATGTAACAACTACACATGTATATGAATATGATTGCAAATATAAATGTAAAATATAAACACAAATACAAGCACAAATATAGGCAACTATAAATATAGATCCCATATCATTTGTCATTTGTCATCCTATGGTATAGTAAGATAGATAGATATATGTATGGGGTCTTCCAAGAATTTTTATTTTTATTTTTTAAGAAGTGTGGCTCAACAAAGTCAACTATATAAAGCATTGTTTACTACCTAATGAAAAATATGAGGAAGCTAGGCACCTATATAAGCACAAACGTAGAAGGAAAGAGGGTCTTTTGGCACCAAGCAATTGCAAAAATGTTTGGCTCCAAAACCTTATTGTTTTTTATTTTAGAAAACAAATGGACCAATTTTGTACTATTGCATGGAACAAATTATATATCAAACCAAGAAAAAGCCCTAGCTAAGGAAGAGAATAGTGTACTATTATATCAACTTTGTATTCAATTGGCTTATGTCATGATGTCCACTACTTCAAGATGTTTTATCTCAAAGTTGTAATTAAGTATGTGAATCCTAGAAGGGTGGCCTATGACCACTAATTTCAATCTTTACTAGTGTGCTCTGTGCCGTTGCTATAGCCAAAATCATAGTAAACGTAGTTTTCTAATTTTCTAATTCATATTAAAAACTTTGAAATTCAATATCTTTCACACTGTCATTTTAAACACCACAAAACCAAGCCCATCCATCTTTCCTCGTCAAGAGCTTTCTAGCAGTACTAAGAATGCAACCAAAACCAAAATATGAGTAATTTTCTTATATTATTCATAAATACTTTGAAATTCAACAACTTCCGCATCGTAGGCCCAAACGCCATGAAACCAAGCCCATGCATCCCTCCTCACCAAGAGTTTTTTGACGGTACTGAGCATGCAATCGGGGGACGCATGGTCCTGGAGATCTCAACATAACAAAACAAACAAACTTAACAAACAAAACAAAACAGACAAACAAACAAACAACTTAAAGTATAGATTGTTCCATTTCTCCATTTGTTGCATTTTGCTAATAAATATGAATGAAAAATTTTATATTTACTTTTCAGAGATGAAATCATATGTCTAAAATACGTCATATGATTTTCAAATTTTTTGGGAAAAATTTGAAATTACTATGAGTTTTTTAAGAAAACTATGAAGAATATTTATTTTAAATACATACTATATTTGAAAATTTTGAAAACTTCCACTACAAATTTATATTATAGTGCATTATATCATTGTATAAACCAAGGTTATTGTACCAGTCTATAATTTAAAAAACTAACAAACCATGGTTACATGTCTACAAATCATATTGCTATAAAATATTGAAATTTGTAAATTTTCCAAAAAATTCCTATTAGAGCAGAAATTGCACTTGATAAGCTTCATTTCATCAGTTGAACAATTTCAAAAAATATTGCTTTTATAGCTAAAATTTAGAAGATTAAGAGTAATAGCAAAAAGTGGCCAATATACACTACAAAGTGATCCATAAATTAAGCATCTTCTCCTTTAGAAAGGTCAATAATACCAAAATCATGAGAAGATTTGCAATACTAGTATTGCAATTTGAAAATGTACCCTAGCAACTTCAAAAAAGAATCGGATGAAAAATCTTTTGTCCTATCCTAATAGTCTCACATAAAGCCATTTATAGAACACTTAGTGTCCACGTTCTCTTTCCACGGTTAACGAATGCAATGGCAACAACTTGTCTTCAAATATCCTTATGAGAGAGACATTTTAGACACTATATTTTTATTATTTGAACAAGTACAAAAACTATTATAGATAATTGAAGAATTAGAGGTCTTAAATAAAATTTGGATATGTTGTAATACAAGTATACAATTGTATAACATAAATATCCAAAAAAATTTAAAGACTTTAAAATTTTTTAATAGTTTAATCAAATTTATCAGCTAAAAAATTTCTTTTAATACAAATAAATTTTCCCAATATTTTCTAGTGAGTGGAAAGAAAATTCTTTATAGAATCTTGTTAGTAAAACTTTTATAAATTAAAATTTTTATTGAGTGAAATATTATTGTCTAAAATATGACTCTATAATTTTACATTTCTATTAATTCACTCCCTAAATCTTCCAAAATTGTGAAAAATTTGAAAAGTGCTTAAAATGTTAATATTTTTTTTCAAGGATTTTCATAGAGTTTTTTGGAGTGAATTATGTGAAACCTAACTAAATCTATCGTAGTCAGGATTTTATTCATTTCATTCAATAAAATCTTGACTTTCATGAAATTGTTGTTATCATAAAATTCCAAAAAGAATTCTCATTCCTTATTAAAGAATCTTGAAACAAATTTACTTGTATAAACAGTTTTTTTCCCACTACTGAATTTCATTAAATTCTTAAAAAATAAAGTATTATTTTAAAAAATTTGAAAAATCATTTACCCTAGTGTGTTACTTGTACTTCAACATATCCAAAACTTGTTGAAAGAAAACCTAATTCATTGATTGATTATGGAAATTTTTGAAGTATAGAAATACTTAAGAGAGCCATTGTATGTACAATGAATAGTAGTGGCAAGTGAATGAAGTGATAGATATTACAATTGATGGAATAAAACAACTTTATTTTTTGGAGCAAAGACACTATTCTTCAACCGACAAAGGCATTAATCTATTCACCAATGCAACTAATCTTCTCAACTAATCATCTTCTCATCATTGTCATTTTTTAGTTAGACACCAATTGTTAATTTGTTACTACTTCTATTCCAAAATGATCTTCCTATTAGACAAAACATCTAGATTAAGGCTAAAATTACATTTAAATACTCATTTTTTGCTATAAGTAGAGTTTGGTGTATACCTAGCATTCTAGAAACTTTAAGTTTTGAAACCCTTTTTAAAGTGTAGTTTTGGAATATTGAAAAGTTGAATATAATATATGCCCAAGCCCAGTGTGGCCCTTTATTCCGCCTCCCAAAGAGACTCAAAAAATAAGAATAAAAATGAATCATTTTATTTGTCTTTTGATTGATAATTGCATGGATGGAGGGAGAATTACTACTTGGATTTGTTTTGTTGGTCCCAAATAGCAATCAAAAGCCAAATCAGACCAATTCACAATGTCACAAAGTGGAACATGAAGATCATTTTGAAACAAAAATTAAGGCCAATGGGAAGATAATTTTGGAATAGAGGGAATACTTGTTAAGGTAGATATGCCTATTACCACCTAGATTTGCTATCTAAGTACTTCAGAGAAGCTATCTGTTAACTCACATATTTTTCAAAGGAAAACCATTTGCAAGTAGAATCAAGACATTTCGACAAGAATGAATTTTTTGTGATTTTTCAAGGTTTATAGGGATGGAATTGGTTAAGCGTGAGTAGATTTATGCTTAACCACATGTTGACATGTCTCCTTCCTAAGAGCATTGTCATGATGCTAAAGGATTGCTAAAATTGTGGTAATAGGTGGGAGATTGACGCAAATGGCAGGGGCTAGTAAATAACTTAATTGGGTGACTGACAACATTGGATTATTCTACCTTACTTTGAGTTGTCACATAAATTTTTGATCCTATTAAGGTTTGATCACATTAAAGTAGGGACACCCAAATGCGCCACTTTTTCTATTAGATCATAGTTACAATTATTAGGCTTGTTAAATATTTAAATTTTCTTGTGGGCAACCGAAAGAGGATTTCAACCCACCAAAAATGTTTCATGGAAAATTTATAAGAGGTAAAAGTTTCTCTTTGATAGATATTCAAAAATTGTCTATTTAGTAGATGTAGATATTGGTTAACCCCTAAAGTTCCATGACCATGTTTTCATCAAAAACTCTCAAAAATTGCCATTTTTAGAACAAGCATCAAATTTTTGAAATAAAAACTTTTTTTGATACATGGAACTGTAAGATCTTGTAATATGCTGACTTGAGAACACGTGCTAAAACCTTAAAAAATTTCCACTGGGTGGATTGCAAGATATAAGCATTCAAATTCAAGGAAATCATTTTCTTGCCCCTGCAAAAAACAGAGTAGCTGCACTTCACAAGCTAACTTTTCTATGAAAAAATGTCCAAAATGGTGGTGCTTCTTTAAATTCTTTTTCCTAGACAAGTTGTCCACATGCTTGAAAAATTTCACATCATTTGGGAATTGTACAACATAGAAGAAAAAATAGTAAGTAGACAATAGTAGAGAATGATTCAAAATACAAAATTGTTAAGATTTTAATTATGGAATTGAAAAATGCCAATTCCATTGGTTGCAATGTTGTAATAAACAATCTACATCCTATGATTTTGTTTTTTTCTTGAAATATAAATAAGATAAAGGACTTCAAAGTTTACTTTAGAGTAGAGAATCCATGACTGCCCGCAAACAAAAACTCTTCATAATTTTTGACTCATTAATCAAAATAGAATTATTCAAATCTTTTCACATGTATATAACTTTAGAAAATCAATCTCAAATTTTTATTTCTGAAAAAAGTGATTTTTTTTTTATCTGCCCAGACTGCTTAATAACAAAAAAACAAACCATATTAGGCTATAATTTTTTACTCACATTTCCAAATGTTATGAAATTTAGTGCGTATGAAAGATATTCCTCGCCCCTACCTCTATTAAAAATTTAGGCCAAAAATATAGAAATCTCTAGTTACACGTACCTGCTAACATGTACACTTAGTTAACCCCTAAAGGAACAACATGCATTTTTTGGCTGTATAGAAATTTGAGATTGATTGCTTTTGGGTCAATGATGCATTTAAGTAACCCTACCTTTGATATTACAACAATGGCTGATATCATAATGCCCATGTACCAAAGCTCATACACAAAAATTGTCATTATAACCAATTGAGAAATTAGATTTTTTGGCAATAAATTTTAGAGTGTGTTACTTGCATCTTGACATGCCCAAAATTTGTTGGAAATATAAATCTAATTTCTCAATTAGCTATGACAATTTTTGAAGGGTATGAAACTTATGAGAGCCATTGTATACCACAAATGTCTTCACTCCATTGGTCTTTTATCTCAAAATTAAAATCAAAATCTCTTTCAATCTGCCATTATCATGCTCGTAAACCCCTGCCAAGAAATATCTCATTCAAAAGGCGGGAAAAATATTTCCTGTAATCTCCTCCTGATGCATGAAATATTTGTAATAGATGATTACAAATTTTTCATTCATTGAGTACATATTTCATCCATTTTTGGACGGTTGTTTAGTATAGTGGGAGGCCTTCACACGAGGGCTTCCCGTCGTGTGAGGGCCGTCCGCTTTGTTAAGCGCGCGCATGATGTATTTCTTACACTCCCTGACACTGTAACAAGTGCCAGGGAGTGTAAGAAATACATTGTGCTTTGTAATTTCAGATAATTCCTAAAGGGAGTCAGCATCAAAGTGCTTAACGGTTGGGTAATTCCTCGTTGTCAAGAATTCTGGAAAAAAAAACAGGTTGACAATGAAAAAAACAGGTTGACAATGGAAAAAAAAAAGGTTGACGAGGCCAGGGCCTTTCTTTTTCTTTTTCTTTTTCTTTTTTCCCCGGAATTCCCTCCGCCTCGGTGATTGCGCTATCCATTCCGTCCCTATTTGCGGCAAGTAGTGGGACTTTCACAGAGCTTTGACATCCCAACTCAAACTCCTCACATGGAGCTTCACAATGCAAGCTCTCAGTCCACCCTTTCGATCCAGAGCCAACAAGTATGTGAGGTTTCTAGAGGTTTTTTTCTTGGCACAGGATCATACTGTAGATGAGGGTCAAAGTGTCTGTGATTCAATCCATTTAATTCATCACAGTTGCATCATATTATATTTTATGAACTTGCAGAGATGTGTGCGCATCCAATTCATCCCTGTGATATCGAAAACTGACTAAGTTAATTAGCAGTATTAATTGGGTGTAAGATCAGACTCCTTCTAGCAGAATTGAATGCCACGGAAGCTCCGACAGCACAAAGTGACAAACAAACACAGCTCTCTACATTAAGTTATATCCTAGTTGGAGATCTACTCTCACTGAGCTTTCATTGCAATTCTTCGAGGATTTGGCTCTCTAACAGAGCGTTGCATTTCTTCTCTTACAACCATCTCGGCCAAGAAAGTGGCTGCTCTGGACACTTGAGTTTCAGGGTTCTAGCTCTCTGAAACATACCATTTTAATGACCATATAATTAAATCTTCCAACAAACTAGACGGAGGAACTGGAGTTTGAAAGGTACGCCTGCCATCTAGGCTCAGGAGGTTACGGCTCTGCTACTTTGAGCGTTTTTGTTTTGCTTGTGAGATTGCTACAGGACGTCAAGCACGACCTAAAAGAAATACAGGTAAGTTTACCATTATCTCAAATATATCCACTCAGAAATTTGTGAATTTCTTGCTTCCAGTGTATGCCAAAGTTGGAACTAGGGATTAGACATATATCAAACCTCGTCATCTTGAATCTGAACAGACATTTTGCAATTCATTTTGACATTGCATCACATCAATCTGTCTATTAACAAATTCTGGCATACAAGGCTCTAGAGGTGTTCAAAAATTAGGTTGAATAGTGAAATATTACTCACAAAAATTTCTAATGATTTTGTGTTTGTGCAATCGGGTTGATGCATGCAGTACATCAGTTTTCGATTCAATTTTGGATCAGGTGAAAGTGGGAGATGAAGTGGATCATAAAAGGACTCAAACAACAAAACTGAAGTACCTGGAATGGCACAATCTGGGTTACGTAAGCAACTGGATTGCCAATCTCTCCAGTGCTTGATGGAAGTGGTATGGATGACAGCTAAGGGGGAGGAGGTCCATAAAGTGCTCACTTAAGAGCTGAAAATGAATTTTGGGGAGGTGGAACTTCTTGAAATATTTTTAGCAAATTTTCCTTCAAAGACAAATGAAATTGGCATCCAACCCAAGTCGTTTCATATTTTCTGGAGCTTTGTGGAATTAGTTATGAATTTTTGAAGTTCAAATTTTTGACACTTTAGAGGGCTCTAAAATCGCCCACCTCCTCAAATGTTCACAGCTTGTACATTACAAAAAGCAACATGTACAAGTAGTGAACATTGAGGAGGTGGGCGATTTTAGAGCCCGAGCTATTTAACCCCTACTTCCATTGCCAAAATGGATGGTATAACTGGCTTGTGTTTCAAAAATTTGGCTATTCAAGTCTACTGCTCGTTATCAGAGCTCGTTATCAGAGCTCGTTATCAGAGCTCATTATTAGACTTACAGTGATGCTGAATTGAATGGATTGATGGAATTTTTTTGTCAAGCGATGGCCGGCAATGTAGACACACATTCGTGCAACTTAAGCAAACACACACAGATGCAAGAGAAAGCGTTGTTTTCCAATGGTAATGGTAATGTTTACCATTAATTTATCAATGGTAATGTTTATTTATCCAGAATCGTTGCAATACATTGGTCCTCAAAAAATGCATTTCCATGGCTTTTCAGACCATGTTGTACCCTTTTTTTCTATAGTTGCCACAGCTGAAGAAGAGTCTGCGGATTGGAATGCTGATGCACAAACTCCAAGTAGTCCGTAATAGTGCAAACCACTGCAGTGAACCCCAAATTCAAGCTCCTGGAAGCACGAGCTTTATCCTCCATGGAGGTAGTCCAGACTCTCTATTGAGACGGTGCTCTATATGGAGTGTACATCTCAGGTAGGAATTCTTTATGAAAGCGGCAAAATCATGGAGTGTGTCCCAAGTTAGGAATCGATTTCGGAAATGGTGAAATGGCAAAAATCAAAACTAATTGCAATGCTGTAAGTGGACCTGCATAGTAATGCTTTGATTATATAATATATCTCTCTCTCTCTCTATATATTGGATAACAAATGGAGAACCATAGAAAATAATTTGCCCTGCAAATTATGTGGATTTATGTAGTTTCACAACTCGACAAACTGGAGCCTACTTTTTCAAAAACTGATTTTATTTCTAAATGGCCCTTGTTATGATTTAACCCCTAAAGGCTCAAGGCCTTTGTTCTGCCAAAAACCACCCCAAACTGCCATTTTTTTTTTAGCAAAGAGTGAAAAAAAATTGAAAATATTTTTTTTGCACATCTAACCATAGGATCTTGCACCTAACTAGTATAAGAATGTGTGGAAATTTTTTTAGAATTTTTGACCACGCAGATTGCAATTTTTTTTGCTGCCCGCCGTCCCCTGTTTTGAGCTTATTTGGTCATAACTTTTGTTCCCGGGCACCGATTGTGAAAAAAATTATATTTCCACAAAGCTAATAAGCTTTTCTACCTCCAAGAAAAGTTTCAAAAAATCAGGAGAAAGTTTCAGCTTGTAGGTACCTGCCCAAAAACGCATTTTCCCCCCGAAGGGACAACACGCTTTTAGGGGTTAAATAGTAGATGTGCAACTAGCTCATTCATTTGGGAGAACTCTTGAGGTATTCCCTTTAGTACTAAAAATTCTGGAGAGTGCATTGTCTTGAAACTGACATAAGAGGCCTCAATGATATAAATGGTTGGGAGATTGTGATCTCTACATAAAATAGTAAAATTAGGTTGCCCCACACTAATTTCTTGCAATCCACACTATATACATATTCATTGTTGTTGTACAATGATGCATTTGATCCAGAGTCATGTGTATGGCATAGATTGGTGCAAAAGGGTGGTTGCAAGAAAGACCAACTAGGCTTTGTAGCATTTTTCACTTTACTCATTTTTTTCCGAGGGTACTGTATAATTAGAAAAATAATTTTAAAAAAATGTAAAAAAATGTGTTTAGTGTATAAACCTTTAAAAAGAAGGTACATTAGGAAGGAAAAACTTAGAAAAATTCTCTAAATAGGAGAACAAAAAAATCTCAAGAAAAGTGTAGAATCTTAAGAATATTGGCACTTCGGCGTTTTAATTTGTAAAAAGTTGGAAAATAAATTTTAAGAAAAACAAAAAAAATTGACCATTTAAAAGAACTTTATGATGAAGTAATTATTCCCAAAAAATGATCTTAACCCCTAAAGGACCATTGTCCATTCAGAAGACAAATGGAATTTCGGGCAGGTACCTATGGGCTGAATTTTTGTCATGATTTTTTGAAACTTTTTTTGGAGATAGAAAAACTGATTAGCTTTGTGGGAATATAATTTTTTTTTCAATCGGTGCCTGGAACAAAAGTTATGTCCAAATAAGCTCAAAACAAGGGAGAAGGGGTAGCAAAAATTTTTTGCAGAAAAATTAATTTTTTATAAATTTTTTTTATCCTTATAGATTATATTTTTGTCTATTTGGGAAGCTTTGATTCATTTCATTTGGATTTTATAGGAGAAAGTTGTGGACAATCTTGTTTTTTGGGCAATTAGAGCATCTTCTTGAAAAAAATAACTTGTAGATTCATTTTGGAATGCAATTTTTGCAATTTTTCAAAAAACAAAGTACCACATGGTTTAGTTTTTGTGCTAGAACAATTTCACCATTCAAATTTGTGCATTTTAATTCCATCTAAAAGATATTAATATTTTAGATTTTCCTTCTATCTTGTACCTACTTCTACTTAACAATTTTCTTAAGAATGAAAATTAAGTTTTTTGGAATATCGTTTTTTTCTCTAAACTCTCAACTCAATTCTCCACTAGAAAGATTTAAAGCTCCAAACTTTATAGTGCAAAAAATTTAAGTTAAAAATGTTCAAAGTCAAAAAATCTAGTCCTGCAATGTGCTGAAAATTTGTTCTTTTCACTTCAAATGCAGATATCTTGCAATTTGTGCGGTCAAAAATTCTGAAATTTTTTCCACACATTCTCATACTAGTTAGGTATAAGATCCTATGGTTAGAAGTGCAAAAAAACAAGTTTTATGTTTTTTTACTCTTTCCTCTAGAAATGGCAATTTTGAGAGTTTTTTGGCAGAAAAAGGCCTTGGTCCTTCAGTGGTTAAACCATCTTCAATGTTAAAAAATGCACATGCAAAAGAGCCATGTTAACCCCTAAAGGACCAACATGTGTTTATTGGCAACATAGATATTTTGGGCAGGTAAGTGTGACTAGGTATTTGTATATTTTGGGCTGAAATTTTAATCAAAGATGGGGACAAGGAATTTCTTTCATATGCACAAAATTTCATGACATTTGGAAATATGAATCAAAAGTTATTGCATGATATGTAGTTTGTTTCTCAACTTAGGCACTCTGGGCAGATCAGAAAAAAATTACTTTTTTCAAAACTAAAAAACTAAAATTGGTTTATTAGATTTATATATACGTGGGAAGCTTTGAACTATTCCATTTTGATCAATGAGTCAAAAGTTATGAGGAGTTTTAGTTTGCGGGCAGTTATGGATTTTCTATTCTAAAATAAACTTTGAAGTTGTTTATTTTGACTCAGTTTTCACTCTTTTTTGAAAAAATAAAATCAATGGATGCAGATTGTTTATCACAACATTACAAACATCGGGATTGGCATTTTTCAATTCCAAAACAAAATCCTCAGCAATTTAGTATTTTGAATCATTCTCTACTTTTTTCTACTACCTATTTTTTTCCTATATGTTGTACAATTCCAAATGATCTAAACATTTTCAAGCATGTAGCCATCTTGCCTTGAAGAATGAATCCAAAGAAGCACAACCATTTGGGAATTTTTTTATAATGATCTGACCTTGTGAAGCGTAGCTGCCCATTTTTTTGCAAGGCCCCAAAAAAGATTTTTGCCACTTCAAACTAATATCTTGCAATCTACATGGTGGAAATTTTGGAAATTTTTTCCACATCTTTTCAAACCAAAGTACTACAAGATCCTACGGTTACATGTGTCTAAAAGTGACGTTTTTCAAAAAATTTGCTACTTGTATGAGAAATGGCAGTTTTGGAGCATTTTTGGTGAGAACATAGTCAAGAAATTTTAGGGATTAAGACGCATGTAGAGGACATAAAATAAAATATTTTTAAATTCCCTTTGGTAGAAGTGTGACCTCATAATACGGAATTAGACCACAGAAATTTCAGCTCTAGATCCCCAATACTATAAAATCCTAAACCACAAGGTGTGACAAGTTGGCTAAATTAATTAAAATTTAAATATAAAATGATTTTTGGAAATTATAAAAAATTAAGGGGCCTAAGTACTACGCAATATCAAATTAGTCATCTCCAATTTAAGTTTCAAGTTAATCAGGTTCATACATAAAAAATTATAGCCGATGACAACTCCGTCACTTTCATTGTGACATAAAATAGTACCGGTCTTTCTTGCAATCACCCTCTTTGTATCTACTTTAGTGATCCCCTTATTGAATTCAAATCTATATGTCTTTTCAATTGCTATTTTTGCTCTACAAAAATGTTTAATTAGCCATTGAGGCTCTTGAATTTTTTGGAATTTTGCCTACATTTATTTGCCTTCTTCATTTGGAATGTCACTTTTTTTTGCCACTCTGATTCTTGCAATTACCACTTGTGTGATGCTTGTTTTCATTTAGTATTGGTATTTTTGCTATGGATTCAACAACTTTTTGTTGGCGTTAGTTGTCTTTGGGAGTCTGAAGGCTCCTTTTGATTGGAGGTATTACATTGAATCATTGGACATATTTGTAAGGTGAACATCTTGAATGGGACGGATGGACCATTCAAACACATTCTATTTTTTTTGCTTGGATTTTGGCCAAGGAAAAGAAATATTGCTACTAGCTAGGATTTACTATTATTAAGTGGCGTAGCATGGGATTTCTACCTGACATTCTATGCTGAAATGTGGACACAAACTTTGATGGCCCATGTGCTATACGTAGAAATATAAACATAAAGAATGGAGAAAGCGGATGGATATGGGCTGCAATAGTAGTAGTATGATCATCCACGCTAAGGGCAGGGATGCATTTTATTAGGACAACAATATAGTGTGCAAGCATGAAGTCTAACAATAAATGGGCTTGAAAAATAGATCAGAGTGAAGTGGAACTTTGGTGCTTGGAGAGTTTTCTCCAATGGCAATTTAGAGAGTGGATGATTATGTAAGGAGTAGGAAACTACTTAAGGATACAGGTGAGGATGCTTGAAATAGCGTGGACGATGTATATTCTATATATGAACTTACAATTTCCTTTTTTTTTGTTTATAGAGTGTAATAAAAGAAAAATGGATTTTATGCCAATCTTTGTTCAAAGGGACACAAAGACACTCTTCTATAGATTTAAAAAGAACTTGTATATATATTTTTTATTTTCTAATTATAATAGAACAATCCATATTCCAAATTTAGGTGCAATTGATGATCCAAAGCTTTCTTTGGCAAGCATCAAAACATTGCCTTGCCTTAAGCAATGTTCATTTTAAAATTACGTGTGTACATTGACTATTAAATCTATTGATTACAATTATACTCTTCATCCACAAATGTATTTCAAAGCTGAGTAGTTTTTTAGTAAAGCATAATGAAAAAATATGATGGTCGTTTAAAAACCAGTTCCAAATCCAAAAGTGGATTGAAAAAATTAAATCCCACACTCTTGGTCTAACAAAGATTGATAACGGGTAATTTTAAAAAAAGATTGCCATTTAAATTAAACTCAATTCCATTGGTAGATTGACAAAATAAAATTGAAATCTCTTGGAGCACTAAGAATGGTGTTTGGTAGTTTCAATGAAAAGGATGGTCATTTTAATTCAATCCACCTCCCAAAAGGTAGATTGACAAAAGAAATCCTAATTTTTGGAAACAAATAATAGGATCTAATAGTTTATGAAAAAATGATGGCCATAAGGCTCCTAAAGTTCCAAATCCATATTTCATCAAAGCATACTTAGAATTGCCATTTTTATTGCAAATAGCAAAATAAAAATCATTTTTTATTCACATCTAACTACAAGACTTTGCATTAGATTATTATAAAAATGTGTAGAAGAAAATTCAAAAACTTTGATCATGTAGATTGCAAGATATTTGTATTTAAAGTGAGAAAACAAGTTTTTTTGAGCCTTATTCTACTAGATTTTTTGGCTTTGAATCTTGTAAACTTAAAACTTTTGGACTACAAATTTTTATTTATTATTTTTTTATATTGAAGAATTGAATTGAAAGTTGGGAAAAACATTTGAAAACACACACACACACTTGATTTTCATTCTTAAGAAAATTATCAAATCAAAGTAAATATGAGATTGAATGAAAACCTAAAATCATTAACAGCTCTAAGATAGAATTAAAGTATAATAGTCTCAAAAATAGGTTGTTCTAACAAGCAAAACTAACCCTGTTTAACAATTTCTTCTGAAATATTGTGAAAATTGCATTTGGTAATGAATTTTATAAGTTATTTAATATGCATTTGCTTAGACTGTTCCAAATCCAAGATTGTCCATAATTTCTCATTACTAGTCTAAATAGAATGAAGAAAAGCTTCACACGCAAACAAAAAGATATTCTTTGAGAAAAAAAACTAAAAACTAAAAAATTCAATTTTTTGTGATTTTTTAGTATTCCCCCTTGAACTCTTTTGTGGACTTAAGGTAGCATAACTTTTACTCCCAAGTACAAATTGAAATAAAAATTATATTCCTCAAAAGCTAATTGATTTTCTATCTTCAAAAAAAGTTTAAGAAAATCATGTTAAATATTGAGGTTACACATATCTATGGGAAATCCTAAGAGTTCCCGCAAGGATTTTGGGACTTCAGGAGTTAAAATCAATTCACCCCATAAATAAAATCCTAATCTAATAGGACAACCAAGATTAGTGTATGGTAGTTTAAAAAAAAGGATGTCCATTTAAAATAAATTTTAATCCCAAAAATGGATTGACAAAAAAATTAATAAACTTTCAAACTAATCAAAATCCTAATCAAGTAGTATCATTAGTTATCATAAGGGAATTTTTTACCAAATTGGATTAGATTTTGAACTAAAATCATGTTTTGCAATGAATATTACAAATATAAGTCAAAATATTAGTGAAGAGACACAATTGGTCAAAGATAGTTTTTGCACCAAATTTTGACTTTTCATGTCCCAAGACCTTTTTAAAACTAGAATTTAATGGCGTATCTAATGTGTAAAGGCCTAAGAGGTGCATGATGGCATTTAATAGCTTTGCCACCTATGGTAATTGTCCTTACACATTAGCATATGTCTTCACCCTCAATGTCTGCACTTCCAACCTTATATGTCCATGCCCTGTGTCTTATGTGACAACTACATGGCATTTGACGTCACCAAGATAAGTCCAAGTTGGTATTTCTAACTATGTAGAAAGCCAACATATGAACAAAGACATTAGACAAAAGACAAAAAAGCAAATACAAGGATTTCTTTAATCAGCGCTTGCAATTCACTTTTCTTTCTGGTCTCAATTGTATTGCAATATTGACCTTTTTCTAGGTTGTTTCATATGTAGTTGTATATGGTGCATAGAAGCTACGGTAGTTACATTGGGAATCATTTTCTGACCGTAGTACAGTTTACCAAATTCCCTAAATTGTACAAGTAATTGTCACATTATATATAGGTCCTGCAAGAGCTCCATGATTCTGCATCAACTTAGTATCCTCATCAAAGACATCATTATGTTTTTAAAAATCCTCATCACTAAGATGAGATAGTTGAATACTATCTGAACGAACAACTAGAGCGTGATCCTTTGATCTTCCAACGAAATTGGTTGTTGTTGCACACAACATCTGTGAAGAAATAGCTGTTGATAGCATTATTGCTTTTGAAGACAATTTTTGTGGAGAAATTTCTTTTGCTACAGTTGTCAATGGCACAATGATCAAATGACTATCACTAGAACTAGGAGCATTAGCTATACCCTAAACCTTGGAGTTATTTGAAGTGGTCTTGTTCAAACTTCAACACGGCCTCCCACAAAACATCTCCACCACCTCTAAGCAGTACTGAAGCAACATTTTGAAGAGGTCTCATAATAATCCCATCCGAATCTACAACATGACGCATGTAACCTTCTCTAGAAGTATGACCACTATAAGGGAGCAGTGTCAATTCAGACATTTCTATGTCAATTTTTGTCAATTTAAACATTATTTTGTCAATTATTTGTCAATTTGGACATTTTAAGTCAATTAAGACGTGTAAATTCGGACACTGTTTTCAACCCGTCATTCTCATCCCTAATTTAGAAGGTACTCCCATGGCATTTAATCGGCATATTGTGGTAATGCTTGCACTCTTGTTTAAATAGTTGCCTTCATGCGCACCAAGAAGAGAAGCAATTATCAACTTCAACCACTTTGCTATCATCTTAACTTCTATTCTCTTCTTTGCATACCACACTCCAAGTTCCTTCAGATTCACATGACCATTGATAGCGCGCCAAAAAAAAGGACAAGGAGGCGGCTCTTTATCAATCCATTTTGGCCAATGAGACATGTATATTTCAAATGTTTGAATGAGATCGAGGTGATTGCAATTAATTGAGCGCCTCATTTTTTCAGTCTGGCCAAGAAGTAGGTCAACTTTGTGATCCTTTGTCTCCCTCTCATCGAACCTGATATACCTACCATTGATATATTCTTGGCATATGAGGTTTGCTATTATGTGAGCATAGGAGGGTGAGCCCATGAGCCTTAAATACTACATACTTATGTTATAGGTGTATTAGCTTTAGAAATCATCTATGAATATAGGATATATATGTTACAATTACCCATATTATAGGTGTTTATGATATATATACCTTCTATAGTATGTGTTATCTATATTATAGGTACCCATATTGTAAGCTCAATGCTCACAAGCTCGCATTCTTGGGCTCACATACTAGCACCGTTGATAAGCTACTCATAACACACAATTCCTTTGGTCAATTCTGCACATAGTTGGAGACACCAATAACTATTGTCCCATTTCATATGTATAAGGAGTGGTGATTTTTCTTTTGCAACCTATTTCCGCTTTCACAGACCTCTTCACAGGATTTAAAAAAAAGATGTACACACAATTTTTGGAAACATGGATCATCAATGATGTAGAACTTCTCCGCCACTTTTTTACTTTCCACAGAATTGACTTCTAATTTTCCCTCAATAATTTTCCCAATAGCATGAAGCATAGTCATTAGATGATATTCGAGGGTCTTGGAGGGTCATTTCAGGCCCGTTCCCTGATCTGCCCAGATTCAGTGAATGTCGGTATGGGTGTGTCAAAAAAAAAATTTCAAAAGAAAAAAAAAAAAAAAATTACCAAAATATCATTTTAAGCAAAAAAAATTTCAAAAAATGACGTGGCAGTCGCTGCACCACGTCAGCCAGCTGCTGCTACTGTATTCCCGTAGTCTGGGAATGCAGCAAACAGCAGGGGAACTCGGAGCCCTCCAAGACCCCCGAATCTCATCTAATGCACAAGAGTTTCACCGGGGTATAGTTTTTTGTCATTACGTTGTACTTCTAATGTGAACTATAAAAGCATCTCAACAAGCTCACCGAGGTGATAGAGAAACATATTTACAATAGGATCCATGCAGCAACAAACATTGAGCTTTTGCTAATCATTGAAGCAGTCCCTTGCCTAGTGCTCTATGAAGATTGATTTACGCAAGCCTCCATTTTTTAATTGTTCCACCTTTTCAACATCCAGTTGCCGGAATCCTTGTCTGAAAAATTCAAATTTTTTCTTTATCTGATTGGATTCAATTGCATTCTGCACATCATGAATCACCAATTCTTCAAGTAGAATTTTCTGAGCAGTGACGTTCAAATCACGAGTGCTATTCGCCAACCAATCCGATTCATCAACAAACTTGTCAAAATCAAGAATGTCTTTGATGACAAGATTGGGATTATTGTTTGGATTTAGAACAACACTGTCAACTACACCAAACATATCTTCAAAGTTTGTTTCATTGTAAGAAGCAACAGTTGTATCGGCTTGATATGCAACAAACGTTGAATGCACGTCATCTTCTTCTTCATCATATTGATCTTGAGCAATTGAATCAGATGTGACCAACTCCAAATCGACACCAACAAAATGAGATTTTTTCAACGTAGTTGACGTCCTGTAAAAGAGATTGGAGATATCTGCCAGGACTACATGAGGCGAGCTCTCCATCGTGAAGTACAAAACGACTTGGTCACCACAATAACAATAAAAGCATAGGGTGTAAAAGCGTGGAGAGCCAAGAATATACCTATATTGCTTTTAACGCCAATGATAGGGTCAGAAAGGGATGATTCTGCCTTGTAAGCGGTCATAGGGCAAGCCCCCATGGCCGCTTACATGGTGGAATCGACCTTGCGTTGACCATTTCCTAGCATTTAAAACACTCTAGACTTAGCCTGAAATTGACCTTTGAATGCAATATCTAGAAGGAGGGTCAATTCTACATTGGCAAAGGTGGATTTTGCTAATTTAATATGCCTAGACAAAGGCAAGAATAAGCATGGAGTGCTTTTAAAAGTATAATTTGGCTAAAAAATTGGCAATAAATTTTGAAGTTTTTTGCCAAAAAGTTTTAAATTAAAAAAAAAAGGATGAAATCGCTAGATTGTGGATGAATTTTTTTTTATGAATATGTGATACGTACTTATGTAATATTTTCTATCCAATATGTGGATGAATCAGAGGATTAATGTTGAAACTTGGAACACCACTATAAAATATTATATTGCCACTTTGGCATTTCATTAAAAATGAAAAAAACACCAATATGATGAGCACATTGATAGTAATAATCAGGTAAGATGCATTTGGGCGTAATTACAGGACTTTTTTATTGGCGGAGTTTGCCTCAAGTGCAAATTCTGCCATATTCAAGCAACCACAAATGTACCTTTACCTAATTTTAACGCTTGAGAAAGGATTCTGGCTGACTTTTTTTTTGTGCACAGTCATAGCCCTATGACTGCTTACAAGGTAAATTCGCCCATGGTCAACCCTTTCTATAGGGCACACAATAAATTTGGATATGGATATGCAGCGCAATAGGCAGGACTGCGGGAAGGGGGCAACCTGTTCAATATGGGGTAGGGGTGGGAGGATTTGGCCTGGCTGCCCTTGTCGCACCAGTACAATTGCGACCAAACTCTAGCACTTTTGAACTACAATAAGGGGCAGCAAGGCAACCAGAGAGGCCAACATCAAACGTAACCGGTTGGCTACTTTGTTTTGCCAAGGTGGCACTACTTGATTGGTTTGAACAAGCAACTTTATAACCAATAACCTTGACCTTGAAACCGGTTATGATAGCCTTGAAACCAGTTACAAACATCGAAATCGGTTATAGACAAAACACAAATCACCTAGCCGGTTATAAGCAATTTGAATCAAATATGAGACTCCATTAGACACAATTTGATACTAAATCAAGACACATGGCAAACATATTTCAAAAGCTTGCAATTAATTCTCCTTTAAACAAGAACAAATCTCCATCAAACACGATTGAAACTCCATCAAACACATGGCAAACATATTTCAAAAGCTTGCAATTAATTCTCCTTTAAACAAGAACGAATCTCCATGAAACACGATTGAAACTCCATCAACACTGTAAACATATTTCAAAAGCTTGCAATTAATCTCCTTTTAAGCAAAACGCAAGTGCATGCAAAAAACCTCAAGCACAATACAACAAGCAAAATGCACAAAACTACAAGCGATAAAAGAAAACAAAACATGCAAGACGAGAATGCTTACTAATCATACTAAAATTCAAAACTCAAACCGCAGCGCTCAAATCTCTGAAATGCTCGAGGAAGACGACGTCGTGACAGGTGACCCGTTGTTCAAGTTCAACAAAGTGGACCACCGGTTACGTCCGGTAATCGTTTTGGTGGAGCCGGTCATCAGTACAGAACCGGTTCTTACCGGAGTACTTACCGGAGTACTTACCGGAGTACTTACAGGAGTACTTACCGGAGTACTTACCGGAGTACTTACCGGAGTACTTACCGGAGTCCCAACCACCCCGAAAGCGCCAGCGCTCCTCTCTCCAAAGGTCTGTACAGACAAAGCCTCCACAGAATGGGGTCGTGCCGTGTGTGTCTGGTAAGTGCTAAAGTGGAACTCTCGTCGTTTGCTCCTTCCCGACTCCGACGCGGAACTTGCCATGGTAGTGGGCAGCATGCTTTTCTCCTCGTTGCCGTCACGAAGCTGAAGGCCTTCCGCTAAGCCTTCCCGATAGCGAGAACTTACTCGCGGTTTCCCATTCTTTTCCCCTACCTTACTAGACTCCAATTCGGTCGAGTGGCTTCTACCTGAATGTGAGAATCGGACAGGGCTTGGTACGGGCGGTGGGCGGAGGAAGGCCGGAGCAGGGCGGGGAGAAGGCCGCAAGCAAAGGGTGGGGACACGGAAGGCGACGCATTCAAAGTGGATTCGAAGGGCATTCGAAGGGCACGTTCGAATTTGACGTTCGAATTTGACGTGCACTAGAGGCAGAAGCTTTTTGAAAGGTACGCACTCAACCAGTTGCAAGTGTCTTGAGAGGTTTCGCTGAGTTCATCAATGTAGCTTAAGTTTCGTTTTTTTCGAAGGGAGAGTTTTTATTCTTATAGGATGGATAGTAGGCAAACTTATTTGTATTCAATGATTAGTGGCCATAGACATGTAGACAAGTCGTGCTTACTTGGTGAGTGAAGGCTAACCGAATGTATTGGAAGTGTTGAGTTGTTGGTAACCCGGTTAGTCAAGAGGAGGTCGCGAACAGTTTCAATATCCTCTTCCTTACACAATGAATTTTAACGGTTTAGAATTGCTTGGATGTGTAGGGAAGTTTGGAGGTGACGTCCAACCTGCTGCGTGTTGTCTCTCTTTTTCTACCATGGCCCCAAGTTCCACTGCCATGTAAGTATCACCTCCTCCATGCCGAATTTTGATTCTTAGGATGGAGTCTTTCTTCTTTGATTATCAGGTTTATGGAAGCCAAATTATTTTGTTTTTTGGAAATGATTGGAGTTGTGTACAAAGCTAACACTAATCCACAAGGATCTATTTCATATCTAAAAGTAGGCTTTAGTCATAAGATTCGACTCCAAGCCGCGTCTGTAGTTCGCGATTTCTGCTTCAAGCCCAACATCATTTCTTGTACCGGAATAGATCATCAAAAAGTATTTCAATTTGCTGCCAGCATCGAAAGTTGTAAACCTCCTGAAGTGTATAAACGAAAAGGTATACAATATCAAAACGAAGTTCTACGTAGTAAACAAGGCTTAGGAGGCGACTAAAATATATTAGGAATGCAGCGGATAAGGTTGTCTGTCGGAATGACTTGATAATAAACTCTTTTCAAAATTAGCTGGAGTTCTGGATTCAGTTCGCTAATCTTAGGGATTCGCTCTTGCTATGCAGGCGGTCCGAAGCGAAATCGCCGCAGGTCAAGTTCAAAGGCATCCACGAGCCCAAGGGGCGAGTGAAAGGATTCAGAGTGGAGATTCGTCCTTCTGGCTCTTCAAAGAAGATATGGGTGGGAACTTTTGACACACGAGTCAAAGCCATGCGCGCGTTTGATGCGGCTGTGTATCTCACTGGGAAGGAGCCCTTCTACTTCGTGTACCCGGACGATTACTTCTCTTCTTGCCCACCTACACCGTCGAGAGAAGATGTTCCGATACTAGCCAAACAATTCGCGGAGAAGACTGACGCCCTTACGGAGAGTTTAGTCTCTCGCCTCGGGGCCAGCTCCAAAGCAGGACAAGCCAAGAATGTAGGAAGTGAGCGGACCAGTCCGAATACTACCGTCGTGAAGAAGGTTGCTGAGAAGATGAACTCACCTCTTCTGCCAGATCCCTTGAAGGATTGGACACTAGAAGGAATGGACCAATTCTTGCAGGATGCTGAATATCTGGAGGTTCCAACTCTACTGAATTTGACCTCGGATTGCTTGCCAGTGGAATCCGAGGAAGTATTGGAGGAAAGCAAGGTTGACTTGGAGAAGTCGGCATATCGCAGAGGCTTTACAAGTACGCAAGATATTTGGACATCATTGCCTGACGTACCTCTATCAGCACCATATGTATTCCCCGCCGTCGAGGATGAAAGTATCTATCTCTACTTTGATAATTATCTCTACGATAATTCATCGAAGGTACCTTCAAAGAGAAAGCGTGGTGTTTCTCAGGAAATTGATGCTTTTACATATTTTGTCGAGGGTATGGTGTTTTCGGAGGATAATTCTGCTGTTGAAGAAGAGTGGTATTCATTCCTTTTATGACTCGTGGGTCTAATCTGTCTCCAATGAGCCCGCGCTAGTAATTTGTTTTCGGGTGATCCGGATGTCGATTATTTGTGATTTTGATTAGAAAGTAACACCGATAGGCGTTGGGACGGTATGTTACTGTCGGACGGCTTTAAAATGACGCTGTGCTCTTCTCTTCTTTCTCTCTAGGAACTTTTTTGCTTGGAAGTCTTCTAAGAAAGACTTGGTGTTGACGGTAGAGATGTGCTGTAAATAATACATCTGCTATCAGAGACTTATATGGAGCTGATCTTGTCGAGGTTGCATTTTTGGATTAGCTCAGCCTGGACGTGCAGTATTCCCTTACCGGCTATTTTCTAGCCAGTTTACTGTCTAAATGTGAAATGTGTTCAAATTGTCGGAGTACTTGAGCAAAAAAAACGACGTGAATGTGTAGTATGTGAAGAAATTTTGAAAGCTACGGAGTTTCTCATTACTGTAGCAACATCGAATATCACACTTGATTGTGCATACTGGATAGAGCCTTGGTAAAACTATTTTAGAAGTATGCACACTGAAATGTATTGATGTTGACGCCCTTCAAACTTTTTTTCTTAACTCCATTTTAAGAATATTCTATCAAAACTGTCTATTAAAATTTATTAAATTTATTATTAAATTTGTTATTTCATGCAACCTTGATCAACACACCAAATTTCAACTTCAAAAAACAAAAATTCCATTTTTGGTAAATTGTTTTGTGTGTGTTTTCATTGTGTTACATAATAATTGATTGAAAAATATTGGTGATGAATTTTTAAAATTTTACTATAGAAACGTTTAAGAAACATCAATGTGCACATCTCACTTTGAGAAAAAATACACATTACCTCTAAAAAGTTTACACTATAGAGAATTCAATGTCAAGGGGTTACTAATCAAATTTGTACAACAAATTTATAATTATGTTTTGGCAAACCGATTGCTTAGAGGTACCAAAATAGTTATAATACAAGGGTCAATAAGTAAATATAATTACAATTTTAGATATCTATTTGATAATTATTTGGAAAGGCAATCCCTTGACATTGATTTCTTTATAGTGAAATTTCTACAGGTAATGTGTATTTTTCATCAAGGTGAGATTTGCACATTGATGTTTCTTAAATGTTTCCACAATAAAATTTAAAAAATTCATCACCAATAATTTTCAATCAATTATTATGTAACACAATGAAAACACACACAAAACAATTTATCAAAAATGGAATTTTTGTTTTTGAAATTAAAATTTGGTGTGTTGATCAAGATTGCATAAAATAATAAATTTTAATAAAACAATTTTGATAGAGTATTCTTAAAATGGAGTTAAAAGAAAAAGTTTGAAGGGCTTCAAAAGTGGGGTTGCAAGACTTCTGGGAGGGTACTATATAGTATAGTATCCTCCAAGTAGTCTTGCAACCATGTTTAGTTCTCTATTAAATAGTTTGATTACAAAGTATACTTGTGATAGGTAAATTTCAACTTTTAATTGAGATTTTGTGCCTTGGACAAGGTGAGTCGTGTACCATCTCTTTTTGCTGCAAGCATGTTTCTAGTGGATATACTTCAAGTTGAGAGGGTATACCTCAAGAAAGTATCCAACAGTTAGTTTCTACAATACCAAACCTAATGGAAGCTATGATAGTAGCTCAAGATTGTAATACACTATGGTAGTGGATGTACCACTTTGTTCCAAAGTAGTTCCTAGTGAGCAAGGCACAATGTAAAATTCATGCTATAGAAGGCTTCTACAATACTATAGCTTTTTAATGATACCCTATTTGACAACATTTGTTCAATTCCAATCATTACATAACTTTTTACCTAATCATTATTTCCTATGTTTTTTTTCACAACTTGGGACATGTGTCACTTATTTATTAGTTCCAACCTTGAAAACAAAAAAACCCCGCATTCTAAGTATGGTCGGAAATATGTGCACCTATAGGTTGGGAATGGGTCAGTGGTCAGGAATGGGGGGAGTTACCTTACACCACTTTCACATCAGAACTTGAACCAATTTTATTTATCATATACCAATAAAACTTTGAACCTTTATATTTTTTGGGTGATCCAAACAATGCATTCTTCAGAGCATTAGAACCCTCTTTGACTTGCCAACAAAGGATGATTAAGAAGAGGATTATTCAAGTAATAGAAAATATGCTCAGTGCTTAAACTATCGCAGTTAATTGTAGTCCTCATTCACCATAGCTTCTCTCAAAATGAATCTCGAACAATCACTGCATGTTCTTGCTGCCAAAGTTGGTGTTCTTAAGAAAAGTTCAACTCCTGTGCTATGCAGTCACAATGGTTCGACTTCAACCTTACGTAGAAACTCAGCTACTTTTTCAGGAGCAACTGGATTGAAATAGCATCCGCTTCCAAATCGAAACTCCCCACAAGTTGTCAGATGTGGAAATATGGCAAGGTACCAATGAAAATGAGGAGAGTTGAAGTGCTTCTTCCCCAGGGGAGCTGTCTGCAGCGTGCAGTTGAACGGTGGACATCCAAATGCCTGGTCTATCTTTCGTAATGTCAACTTCAGCATCTTCGTCATAGCTTGGATCTGCAGACAAAAACACCCACAGCACACTTAGTCAGGGATCTTCAACATATTCTCAGCAGCAACCAATGCGTTGAAGTGACACAATATTGTTAACTGGCAATTCACTTACTGAGCCCTCCCACAACATCGCACAAGACAAAAAAGAAAAGAACGGAACAGAAAGATTAAAGTGACGCACAATTTTCCACGAGAGTTTGAAGGCATCATATTCTTGAATGCCAGAGAAAGCTCTATGTAGTGCTGGGGAAAATATGACTAGATTGAAGGTAAAGAAGAATACAGGTCTTTATTTTTGGAAACTGTCTCCTCACTGTTGATGCCTGTCAAGCCAAGCTTCCATTGGTGTTAACAGTAGGTGAACTGCGCAAGTAACTGAAGTTCAAATAACTGTTGTCAATGACCGCCTGGGGTGCCAGATTGGACGGAGCAGAAGGGACCCCGGCCCTGAGCCTCAAAATTATAAAGATTGGAGAGAGGAGAGCAAAGTAGAAGCGACCATCACAGCTTATAGGTATTGCAAAGTGATGCGTGCTTCAAATGGAAAACAGTCCTATCAAGCATAGATCACTTGACATCCAGTTCTGAGAAAAAATGGTGTGTGTTACCTCCTCGTCACTGATCGTCTCATAGTTCGAGGAATGGCGTTTGGGTGCCAACCAAGCCTCATAAGGCAACGTTGCTGCATAAGGAGCCACAGTGATGAAGTGCTCATTCTCGTCAATGAGGCGAATGTGCGGTGCTTCTGTTTCAAACTGGACTATGTCACATAACATGCACCGCTTATAGTCGTTGTAGTACACTTGCGAACCCTGAAGCTCAGCTCTTTGGTTGCGGGTCATGACTGGAAGCGCGATCAATTGGCTGTGTGAATGGGCCATCGACGCACCTGCACTCTTACCCCGGTTTTTAAACACCTGTCACAGAAAGCATCGTATACACTGGATATGGCAATGGACTAGATAAACTTCGAGAGCCAGGAGGCTCGAGAAGGTTATAAGACAAAAAATTAAGTCATTTCGTGGAATCTTGAACATCCATATCCATAGTTTTTGGCTGACCAAGAGACTCATTTTTAAGTAGACAGATTTTGGGTCATAACCTTCCTCTAACAAGAGAGTGACACTGTCACCTAGAAACATGAACTTGGCATTACAGTAGGGTAGGGACAACCAAAATTGCAACGGATCCAAAACCGCTACCCTAAAAGCTTGAGCGCTGGGTACACAATAATTATGAGGATGCGAACCTAAACATACTGTATTCATGTGACACATTCTTTGGTGCATCAGAATCCTCGTTCATTTGTTAACAAGAGCATATAGAAATTTGACCCAAGCTCAGCGATAAAATGGCGATTGGATGCCCCTACCTTAAACACATTTTCAGAACCCTAACTGATTAGAACGCAATTGTGTGAACACCCACAACATTTTCTTCCGTTGAATTCTTCCACCAGCGTTTCATGTCCAGTACCAGCAGCCACACCGCATGGAATTCCACAATTAACTGGCAACCAGATTAGTTGGAACAAGGAGGGCCCCTCTGTTGTTTATTTGATTAGCCTTTTACTGTCACTTTTTTTTTTTTTCGCTCGTTATCTCTTCTTTTTTTTCTTGAAACACATGGACAAATTCCATTGATAAAGGAACAAGTACACATAACCAAAGGACCGTCCTTGGCGGAAATTTCTACATTTTCTAAAACATTAACCGCTAGTTATCTCTTCATTGTCCAGCCTCCTGGCTTGGCCATTTTGTACTTAAACCGAAAAGTTGGATATTGAAGGCCCTGCTATACAAAGATGAAACAATAATCCAATAACAATAATAATAATAATAACAACAACAACAGTCATAATAATAATAATAATTGTTGCGCTTCAAATTTCAAATTTAGACTGCTCAATTCTCAAGCAAATATCTTGAGTGAAATCTTGTTGACCAGCTACTAGAAATGCGCTTCTAATGAACAATAACATGCCTCAACTCAAAGTATTGAGATCACAGCAAGCAACCAAAGGCACTATGGCAGCAGACTACAAAGAGAGCAAAAGAAGCAATTCGTTATAAAAATCAAATCTTGCTCATTTGTGGGTCAAATTATGCAAGTGATAGATTCTTGGATAGCCCGGTAGAAAAGCCGGATGACACATAGCTGACTTATACCTGACAGAATTTGAATCGAGAATCCTTTTGAAGGTAGTCGATTCGTGCTTGGTACGCTTTCAACACCTGCAGCATAAGAAACTCCGCTCAGACTTGCACAGCAGCATTCTTCGCTCGAAACCGTAGACCCAAGATTTTCCATGACTTTGCACAGAATGACCTTCAAAATTAAACAAGAAAGTACGAAGTCTCGAAAGAGGAAGGATTGCTTGCGCTTGGACGGCGATACCTGAGCTATATGCGAAGCTGGAAGCTCTGGTAACGACAGCTGATGGTTAGGAGTTTCGATGACGACTTCATGGCTGCCAAAAGCAGGTAACCAGCAGGCGCCATCTACATCCGAAAGCGCCTCAAAGCTCATGGAAACGGCTGGAAACTTGCAAATCTCCAGCTCAGTTTCGTGTTCAAATCCCGCGCAAAATGCACACGGGCCAGGATTCAAGTCCTCCCAACCATCCGATTTCTCGAAACAGAATGGCGGCTTCTCGGATTTCTCGGCGATGACAATCCACCTCTGCCGGATCGGAGTCGATCGCGACGAAGCTCCGTCATAGCCAAGGAGCAAACACAAACTCTCCGGAACTGAATGCAAATCGTGAAATGTGCTCCAACCCATGATTTAGGGTTACGGGACCCTCGTCCATGAGAATCGAATCATGTGAATTCTGATGCTCGCTGGAGAGTGAGAGTTGTGTTTTGGAGTGAGAAGCTCAAGAACACGGCCATTGGTAAGGTAGCGCGGTCATGGGCGACCGTTTTCGAGGTCTTCTTTACACATACAGATGATGTTGGTCCCATCGTCTTGTCTTCGTCTTTTTTCCGGTTTCTTCGTACATCTCGCTGATCACTGCCAATCCTGCCATCGGCATGAAACGAAGTAGCGGGCCGCGTCCTCTGTCCAGGTAAGCTTACTCTCGTCACTTCAATCCATCTTTGTTATACAGGCAGCTCGTAAAGTGAAAAGCTTTTGTCACTGGAAATCTCTTTTGGAGCGCCCCAGGTGACATAAATTGTCAGTGAAAGGGAGGGATGTAGCGAGCGTTTGCTTTCTTCCCAGCGACAACTCAACTGGCATTGTGCGACCAATTTCGCTGGTCTGTATTCATAATTTGGGGAAGACAATACCAATTAGGGTTTAGACTTTTATGGCACCGAATTCTGGGAAAGAGAATCGAATGTGGTGTTATGGCATCTGCTACCCTAATTGCAAGCTTTCACTAGTTTTAGGTTTGGACTTGGAAATCGGGGGCAGAGTGTTGATGAGTGGTCTTCAGGTCTGGTTAGTGAAGTGGACACTTATGCTGCCGAGTGACAACGGATGCCATGGCCCTGTTGTAGGGTGCGGGTTGTGTGGGATGAGGAAAATCTGCATCAATTGGAGTCTACCAAATCACCCAAACAGAAGATTACGGAGCCCAAAACCCCCTACTATGCACCAGATGATGGTATTGCCTTCACTTCTCCTTCTCTCTGTCTGTGTTTCTAATTGCTTGACGCATGAGAAGAAACCATGTTCTGTAAGGAACGGTACTTACACGGTCAGATAGTGTGCTGTATGTCTTCTTCTCCAGTTGCAAATTAGTCTACCATGAAATCGAGACTTACTCCACTGTTTATGCCGCCGACACTAAGCATAAAGAATGTGCACGAAAATGTAAACTACTACCTCAGTGGCGTCACCTACGAGAATCTGTAAAGTGATCCAATGTGACAATTTTGAACATATGTCGCTAAATGTAATAAGCATTGGAAGGTAGAGGATACTATTTACGTCCATTTAAGCATGTTAACCAATCCGCTAGAGCATTTTCCGGAGATTTGTACGGAGAAATCACTTTGGATATTGAAACCAATTTTTTTCAGATCAAGTGTTTCAGGATCACTATGTCTGAATTATCTTATGCAGTTTCCAAGTGGATGTTGTAGATCAGTATAAGGACAATTCCATCTCCATTCAGAGTTCTGTGGTTGTATACATTTAGCCAAGTCATGCTTACACCACTTGTTAATTGAAGGCCAACCGAGTGTATGAATATATGAGTTGGAAACAGGGGTTGGCATAGGAGATAGGATCGGGTCTCTAATAGTTTTAATATTCTCTACCTTATCAACCATAGGGATATGCGTGTCAACGACGTGTTTGGCACCTTTATGATGATCTGGTCTTTGCCTTGGCAAGCATCCTGTCATCGGAGCCGCTTATTTGTGTGAGCTCCGATGACAGGAGCATCTTTGCTGATGATTCTTGAAGCGAGCTTAAATTTTCATGTTTGGGAGCGGGTTGTTCAGGAGGGTTGTCTCCAACTCCGGACGACGAGAGCGTGCCAATGGATTCAGCTAGGCATGCGGAGGCCGTGAGACATGCCCTCTCTGAAGTTGCAACAGAGGACCGAGCAAGCAGCAGCCGATCCAGTGGCAGTAGTTGGCATTTCAATGCAGATGAGTTGGGTGGTATGGATGGTATGGATGAAGGTACCTGTGCATCCTTGAAAATTCTTATAGGAAAATGCAAACACGAGAATTTTCTTGGGTAGCATGCAAAGAATAGAGTCTCACCATTTATATTATCATTCCTTGCCTGTGTATGTGCGTTCCGAAATTAATGATAAGTTATGAATTTCATTCATAGGTTCAGATGGAAGCCATCCGGGGAGCTTTAAGGAGCACAGACGGAAGCATTACGATAACGAATATAAAAAAGCGAAATTGCTGGCTGTGGATCCTGAGCTTGCAGTTGAAGAGGACGAGGAGGCTGCTGCTTTTGGGGAAGCAGAATCTAGTACAGAGGCGGCACGAAGAGGTCCACCACAGCAATAGCTAAGTAAACTAATCTTCCATCTACGCTACCACTGATTTAGGGGGATACAGAAATTTTGGAGTGAAATCCATTTTCTAAACTGTAAAAATTGAATAAACAAACATTCAAGGTTGTGCAGCCCTTGGTACTTCCCAACAGTTTCTTTCTCTTTGTCGTGTTTCTTCTCCTTACCCGTGTAATGCAGTGCAGCTTTCTGGAGGTCAACCCATAGTGTACATTCTTTCTGTAAACAAGTGATTTTTAAGCAGACATTTAAATCTCAAACAATGGAGGAAACGCAACCATTTCCCCAGCACTCATGTCCCAGGCACTCAGAATCTTGTTTTTTTCATTCATTTAGATCTTTGTAGATAGTTGTGTTGTTCTTTTACATTTGCACAGTAGAGATTTTTAGAGATGTTTTTTTGCAAATATTTTGTAGTTCAAGGGATACACATATGTTTGGTCACCAAAAACAAGCTTTTTGAGTTCAAAAAATGACCCTTCAAATACATCTTGAATAAATAAGTGAATAAAAATCTTGATAAATCACCATAATTAGCACTTAACACTTTGAACAAAAAGAAAAAAAAGACTATTTTTTTCCAAAATTTTGATGACTTCAAGGCAAAGTAGATATTCTCCTCTCCCAATAGTCACCAAACGATATAAAACAATTAGTGTGTCTTGCACTAATTGAATAAATTTAGGTAGCAGTAATCTTCAATACCTAGATGAAAAATCACAATTGTGAAAAAAATGGTTTGGGTCATTACTTGATGTACTATACCAATACTATTATAAGCCAAAAACAAACAATTTTCAAAAAATATAAACTTGTAAACTTGCATGTAAATGCCAATGTTAGGTCTATGATTTTTGAAATTTTGAAGTCTGATTGTTCCCTGGAGGGACAAAATGGATTTTGAATAGGCTTCTATAGTCTTAATTTTTGTCATAATTTTTGTCATAATTTTTGAAATTTTTTTTAAGATAAGAAAACACATCAACTTTCTAGGAAAATAACTTATATTTGAATTGATGTCCAATCAAAGGTACATTATCTTAAGCCCAAAACTAGTTTTATCAGGCAGCACAAAAAATTATAAAATTAAAATTTCTGTTTCTCATAGACAATGTTTTTGTGTATATGGAAAGATTTTATTGTATTTGGACTAGTGAAAAGAAATTATTCATTGTATTTGGACTAGTGATAAGAAAGTTATGGACAATCTTGTTTTGAGGGCATCTAAGCATCTTTTTGAAAAAATAACTTATAGGGTTTATTTTTAAAGCAATTTTTATAATTTTTCATAAAAAAGAATTTAACAAGCTTTAGTTTACTTGCTAGAACAGTCTCACCATTGGTGATTATTGTGTTTCAATTCCATCATAGACCTAAGAATGATTTAGTTTTTCCTTCAATTTTATATTTGATCTACAAAACAATTTTTTAGAGAATGAAAATCAAGTTTTATTTTTTGGAATTTTTGCCCCTAGAATTTCAACTCAATTCTTCAACACTAAATTTTTTAATTTAACATTGGTAGTGCAATAGTTTTAAACTAAGTAGAATCAAAGCCTTAAAATCTTATAAAACAAGGTACAAAGAAAACAATTTTCTTTACTTTAAACACAAATATCTTGCAATCCAAGTGGTCAAAGTTTCTAAAATTTCTTCTAAATATTATTATACTAGTCTAGTATATGATCCTACAGACAGTTAGATATGCAAAAAAAACAATTTCTAAATTTTTTTTGCACTTTACTATAGAAATGGTAGGTTTGAATAGAATTTGATGAAAAGAAAGGCCCTGGGACTTTAGGAGTTAATTCATGAAGGACGTTGTTTCCCATGAACAAGACAATCACCAAAATGCTCCAATATTGAACCAATAGGTGCATTCTTTGTTTCTACAATGAACTCAAATACTTTCGGTCTTCAACACATCAGACAAGTTGTGCTAGATTGTTTTGGTGCCATTTTGATACCAGAGGCCACATTTTTGACAACAAAGGTCATTTCAATGTCATTTTATCCAAACACTTTGATAGTGAGTTGGCATGGAAGATGGCACCAAATTATCTTATAGCATTTCAATGCACCATCGTGGCACCATATTCACATGCCTTGAAGTTCCTGATGCATCCTTCAACATCCTTCAAGGATTAAAGCAACTGCTTCTTGGGAAGGATCATACCGATAGTAGGACATCACATTCTCATGATCGCACAAGCAAGTTCAGTTTCGTATGATTACACTACTTGTGCACACTAACGGCACAGTTGAATGCACAAAAGGACCGGTAATGGCCATGCTGGTTTTCAGAAACCAACTATTAATAGTACCTACACTAAACATTCATGTGCAATTCTCGGAAACAAGCAAGTCACACGTAAAAGAAAAAATCATACTAGAGTGCAAAGATGATCCATTTCCTGGTAAATGGAAGTTGCTAAAAAAATTGATCTTTTTTTGACACAAATGGACGTAAATAGCAGAAGAGTTTAGGTTGTGTCGTTTTTTCATAATACAAGACTGAGTCACTCCTCTAGATACACTCAACTAAAGAAAATTGTCTAGCTACTCAGAATCTCAGTCCCCAAATATTAAACAATGCCCAGAGCTTGTCATTCAGCAAACTCTCCCCGAATCTGCACAATTGTGCCCAAGGAAAACAGCAGAAGTCCAGCTTCCTCAACCTAATAATGCCGCATTTTGATAAGATCCACTCAAGAGAGATGATAACTGACTGGCATCACGATAGAACGGGCTGCCTCTGTCTCAAGTTAGCATTCGCCTGCAACTCACCATTCCTGGATGCCAATTCCTGACGAGAAGCCATATCATTCATTTCTCTGCCCCTTTCTGTCCCATTCGTAAGACTGGAATGGTTGTTGTTGTTGTTGTTGTTTCCAGACCTAACTCCTTGGCCTTCCTCAGCAAGCTTCTTCAGAAGGTTCATCACTGTGGGTAGTAGTTTTGAGGAAACAGAGATCATGCCAGGAACAACACCGTGCTCAAACTCTCGCGCAATGTCGAGCTGCACATAGACTGCCTTCCCCAGTAGGTAGAGCACAAAGACCAGCACAAGATAGAGAGGATTTCGGAGGAGCGTCATGAATTCATTAAAACCGAGAACTATCATAGCACCAATGGCCCATGGAGGAGGTAACCATGATTTGCCTCGTTTTGCAGCTTCTTGAGCCGCCATAGCTTGACTGATAGTGTACTCGGTTTCCGCTTGAAATTGCCTCCAGATTGACTTGCATTGCACGGGAGTAATCAAAGTATCGTTTGCCGACACCCCTGGCCATGTACTCACAGAAAGTACATGCAGTGCTGATGATTGACCTCCATTCACAGTCGCAGTGCTGTTACCAGTAGAAGACACAGATCTAGAGATTGTCCTTTGAAGCCCAGTCTCGGAAGCATCTCCTATCAAAGGTTTGAGAGAGGCCTCGATGGAATCATCTTTTTGAGTGCCTTCATCCAATCGAACTGCGGCCAAAACCGAGAGAAGCTTCAAAGAGGAAGCGCGTGCGTCTCGAGTAATCGCACGTACATCATGCTCTTCTCCCCATATCCTAGGCATGCTATCCGCATCATGCCCAAACACACTAGTGAACCTCTCCTTCATCCGAATGACAACTTGGGAAGCTTCCTCCTTACTCTTCTTCTCCACGACACCCCGCCCATATTTGGACAAAGACTCTTGCATCTTTGCCTCCTCTTCTTTAGAAGGCTCAAAGCCAACTATCGCATCTGATAATCTGGATATGGCATCTTGCACTTCTTTCTCCATAAGTCTGCTTATTTCTGACCATGTGTCAAGAGCGGCGGCATCTAAGAGGGAAGTTGTAGGTTCTGCAAGGGACGCTTCCAAGTTATCCTCAAACTTGGATATCAGTTGTGCCAGCTTCTCCGTTCGCTTGTTCATTGCGTGGGTAGTGATATCACGCGACAACTTATCTTTTGCTTTCGTTGAGTCCCATCCCGAGTTCGCAACTTCGGCATCTGAGGTCGCAAAAGCCAACAATTATATCAGTGACAGCATTACAATTGAGGACCCCAAAAGACTCCTGCTATGATCCTCAAAATTGCACAGCGATATAATGCTACGGTGTCCTACGAGAAAAACAGCGATGTGATACCATATGACCATCCAGATATTATGCCACATGACTTCGGGCCTCTGATTAGCGGTACGAAGCATAATACAACTCCTAAGGGACCCAGGATTCGTGGTTTTAAAATGACCAACTCAATTGTTGGTCATATTTGTGAAAAATATAATTCAGACAGCAAAAAGTTTACATCACCAGAATCAGTGAATAAAGTTGCATGTGTTGGTCAAATATTGGACAAAGGTAAAACCCAAATGACCAACTAAAAAGTGCTCTAGAACATGCTCAATTAGGACTTCTTTGTCCTGAAAAGGCAGATGCGAACTCGAGTCCTAACACTGTCGTTCAAGATCATTAACTAGGTGACACCCAAAAGCCTTCAACCCAGGGTCGGCAGCATTGACCCAATTCATAGAAACACAAAACCCTGAAAAATCGCTGAATTCTGAAAGAAATAGATCTTGTCCATACAGTTTAAGCATTAAGAGCCCGAGATTTCATCGGTTTTAAATGACCAATTCGATAGTTCCTAGTGTAAAAATACCTAGAATTCAATTAGGTAAAATCTTTTATCCCTAGAATCGGTGAAGAGCAGTCGAAGAAATGTCAAGTCTCCAAATGACCACTCAAAGGTGCTATAAAGAACATGAGGCCTAATTTGCGCCTCTTGGTCTTTTCAAGGTTAAAAGCTTTGGCAAGACCATACACAAAATTAGACTCCGCCAGTTTCTATAATGCAACACAGCAACAATTATGTTTGGTCCGCAGCTATAAATGGACAGGAAAATGTGAATCCATACGTACCAGCACAGCCACGTTCAAATGCAACCAAAGCGTTTTCTGAGCACCGGCGAACAACGCCAGCAAATCCTTCTCCTTCACCAGATTCAAGCCCAGAATCCAAGCTCAATTTGAACATGCTCAAAGCCTTCGCCCTGTGATGTCCGATCACGGCAGCATACGAAGGTTGCACCACGTCCAGCACTCTCGACAGCAGAAAGCTCCGCTTGGAGCTTCGGACGCCTTCATCAAAGAAGGCTGCCTCCACATCATAAGCCTGCAACTGCTTCTCCAGCATATCGTTCACCGCTTTCCCAAACCCTAAAACGACTTCGTCGTGAGCTTTCTCCTCGAGGTGGTGCCATTCCTCGTCTGCCAGCAGCTGCTTCAACTTCTCGTGCGCAATTTCTTCGCAGCGGACCGTCGCAACCATCACCTTATGCGCCGGCAGGTCAAGATCTCTGTTTTCTTTTATCACTCGCCAAATCTCTTGTGTACTGAATGGGAACCCTGTGGCTGGAACCACGCCTCGTCGATCGCCGGCTAACCCCCCCGGGGTGATGGAGTTTTGGAAGCGTTCCCTTAGCTCCGCCACTTGCTGCTTGAACTGCTCCTCTTTCTCCTCGTAATTCGCCAGGGAAGTCACTTGGAGGTTGAAAAACTCACTCAAGGGCGTGTGTTCGTGATTAGGAGGCTTCGGCACCGTGTCCCAGATCTTTTGGATATCCTCCCGCAAGATGGGTTCCAGGGTTTCGATCGGCGTGCGCGTCTTGTCCCGGATGACGAACAGGAGCGTGGTTTTCCGCGGCGTGAACAAGCGCATCATGACTTGGAAGACGGTTTTGAGCAAGGGTTTGTTGGCCGCCTGCTCGCGCCCAATGTCGTGGCACCACATGTTGATCAACACGATATCGGAAACGGCTAACGCAAACAGGGAGCTTTGCTTCTCAAATGCGGTGTCGTCCTCGCCGCGCTCGCGTCCATCGGTTCCTTCCAGATCCATCACGAGGGTGCAGGGCGTAATCCCCTCGCCGCGCGCCAGCCACACACCCTGCGTCGTCTGGCTGCGACCACGAAACGCGTCCATCTCCACGAAGCTCGTGTGGAAAAGGTGGTTCAGGAGAGTACTCTTGCCGCTGCTCTGCGGACCCATGATCGCCACCACAGCGTAAGAAAGCCCGCATTCCTTTAATCGCACGGTGTTCACGAAATCCTCCAGACCTCGGACATTGAAGACGCCCTGCTTATCCACCAGCTGCAGCGTCGGGGGCGAGCGTCCTCCGGAATCCGCCATTGCCAAAGACGAATGCACAACTCACTGCCACAACGGTCAAAATCAACAACCTACGAGAGCCACGCGCAACATCAACAAAGCCGGATCCGGATCTCGCACCCAAATTCTGAAGATCGAGCTCCCGTACCCTAAGACAGCACTCACGTCGCGAGTCTCAACTCTCAAGAGCAACCGGGTACTCCAAGATTGAGAATGTTATAAGTACAGTAGTTTGGACGGAACTACGCTCTGCCGTCATCCCAGAAAAGCACACCCGGGCACAGAAACCGAGACGCTGGGCACTATAAATAGCGAGACCAGAGACGAAGCCTGTACCCAATTGACGCCGGGTGGGGAAAAAGTAGGAAATTGAATGAAAAAGTCGAGAAAAAGTTTCAGAAAAGTTTCAACTGTCGGAAACAGTGGAACGTGCTGGAATTGAGACAACTCAGTGTGTGGTGATCAGACGAAGCTTATGGGCGGTGACCAGAGGAGTCAGGACTCAGGAGGACAGTTGAGTGTCTGATTAGGTCGTAGACACGGCTATGGCGTATCTCGCCCTGCTTTGAAATGCTCAGTAGCTTCGAAGCCAATTTCTTTATTCTAGTGTAGTTATATTTCAAGAGTTTCTGCTCTTGCCGTGATTAGGCGCTCTTGTAACAATAACAAGCAGCTACATGGGCACACTTTTCGAGTGAGGTACCTACTCAAGCTTCCTCACATGTAGCTCCTACCGATGCAAAGCCTCCTCCCCTGCGGTCCAGAGCCAACAATTCGCACCTTGTTGCTTCTAGAGGGGTTAGGGTTGCTTCTTGGAGTGCGCAGCAACCTGCATCCCTAATTTGCGCCATGGCTTGAAATTTTACTGGTAGGCGGTTCTTGACGTGTAGGTGAAGGCATACTTTGGAAAATTTCTTCCTCAGTTTCCCAATCCCTATCGAAAAAGTTGGGATTCAGGTGCATGCTCAAATTGGAAGCCTACCCAAGTTCTGTTGGTAAAGACTAATATCAAAAAGTGATACACACACACAGACACACAATTGAGGCCTGGAATGTGGGAGACGACTCTGCTGACTCACACGAATTTCGCATGAAAAGCAATTGGGCGGTCGACTAAAGCAAACGCTTCAGGAGCTGCTGACAGGAATTACCGGTACTAGGGTTTGTTGCAAGTTCTGATTGCTCACTGTGAGGCCAGAATTTCTGAGTTCGATGCTTAGCCTTGGAATTTTATAACCATCTACAGCATATAGATCGAGAGAACAACAGGTTTTCCGAGGCCCATGAAAGCATTTGCAACAGTAGCAGCCCTCGGGCTCCCCCGAAATGACCACATTCTCAGGGCAAGAATAATATGCTTGTTACTGTTTAGGTCACATTTGAATTCAATACCGGTATTCATTACACACCGGCCTTCTTATTAGTTCATTCATTCATTGTGCACCACTTTTTTGAACCTCTTTAATCGTATCAGCAGTTAGTCTGTAGACATGGCAGACTCGACTTCAGCAATGTCAGTGACATTACTCTTTTCAGGTCATTCTAGTTCTGCAAATGAAATGCAAGATGGATGAGTGCTCCTCAGGTCACACCACCTCCGGAAATGTACAGCCTCTGGTGCATCTTCTCCAGAGAACATGCACCTGAGCAGGACACTACTCAAGCTAGACAGTCTGCTGGTTGCAGCAGATCGGGCTGTAGCATTCCGGAGCTTCGAGAAGGCAATTTTGTACAGCAAATTCTAATGTGTTTTTGTTTTTGTTTTTTGTTTTTGTTTTTCGACAGGAATAAAGGGCAACCTTTACTCTTGTAATGTTGTTTCATCTGGGGTTGTGACACTGATGATATCATTGCTGTAAGTTACTGTAGATGTTCAGATGATGGAGAGATGCAGTACCGAGGAGCAATCCGTCAGGTAATAAGCTTATAACTGTTATAAGATCGTTCATGAGCTTGCCATTAAGGACTTGACATCAATGTCCTCCTCGCCAATAATGCAGGAATCCAGAAATTTTCAGAGGCAAGAGCATCTCCTGCAGCCCTCCAAAAATCCCCTCCCCTCTAATTTTTGGATGATAAGCAATCAATTCTAGTGTATTTTAGCCTCTATCACAACTTTCCCCTTCAAATAAGGTCATATTTGAAGGGGTCGCTAACCCCTCTATATGCTATATACTCTCTTGGGATTAACAAGTCATCATAACAAATGATGGCTTACTTACTGCTTTTGCAAGTTCTGTAACTTGTGATTGGTTGGAAGTATATTTTAGGGAATTAGATACAAGTGACCATCCCCTCTACATTGGATGGATCTCAATTTAAGGAGCCTAGCTATTTGGAAGGTTGTAGGAGATGTTCTAAAAAGGTGGTTATCAAGGTCGCTTATCACCTAACTTAGAGGTCGAACCAATTCTCCTTGAGGCCGATTGCACAAAATTTCACCCCCTTTTAGGCTTAACTACTCATCTATACCTTAAATGAGGCTGTTTGTTTGTTTGTTTGTTTGTTTGTTTGTTTGTTTGTTTGTTTGTTTGTTTGTTTTGTTTTGTTTTGTTTTGTTTTGTTTGTAGCGTGGACAACTTCCTGACCGTGCGTCCCCCGGCCGCGTGCTTGGTACCGTCGGAAAGCTCTCGCCGAGGAGGGGTGCACCGGCTTGGTTTCGTGGCGTTTGGAGTGGTGGTGCAAAAGTTATTGAATTTCAAAGTATTTATTGATAAAAAAATTAGAGAATGACTTTGATTTTGATTTTGGTGGCGTTCTTGGTATTGGGAGTGGAACCGGGAGTAGAACTGGGACTAGAATCGGAAGTAGAACCAGGAGTGGAACCGGGAGTAGATGAAAATTGGGCCAACAGCACAGGTCACACTAGTTAGAATAAGATTACAACATGGGCCAATTTTACCATATGTAAAGGCCTTGAGGCCAAAACGTCAAGCCAATTCAATAAAACCTAGAAAATTTCACCCTTTCTTTCTCTCTTCAAGGCCGCTTTACAACTAGAGGCCGAGCCAATTCCCTATAAGATTGATTGCACAAAATCCAACAGATCTAATTTGTTAAAAAAATTAGTATTTTATATAAAATTTCTAATTGAAATCTAATATTGGTCTTAAGGCCAAGAATGCTATCATTTTTGGTACACCCAATTCATCAAGCTCAAGCCATGTCAAATCTTATCTTTTATAAATACAAAATCCATTCTACCAAATTGGCCCATCTTCTAGGTGTAAAGGGGTTAGGACCAATTTCAACCTTTTGTCCAACAACAAATAAGGATTTTGGGCCTCTTATACAACAAATTGGCTAGGCCTCTAGGTGTAAATCTGCCTTTAGATTAATTTTAATAAGGCATGTGCCGCTTATTTTTCCAAGTCACTCTATTGTGAAAAACAAAAGTTCAAATTTCTGTGCAATACTTCACTATTTGAGCCAAGACCTGAGTTGCTTAACTCCTAAAGGACCAAAGTCCCCTCGGGGGACACTTGGGATTTCGGGCAGGCCCGTGTGGCCTCAAATTTTGACCTGATTTTTTGAACAATTCTTTTGTATGTGAAAATCAAGGTTTGACATTCTAAATTTTTTTTCCCCGACTCTCAACTCAAATGTTCAATATAAATTTTTTTAATTTTATGGTATGTAGAGCCAAAAAAATCCACAAATGGCTGTCAAAGTCATATGAAATTGCAGGCCACAGTTCAAAAAGACTTCTTTTTCCAACTTCAAATGCTAATATCTTCCAATCCATACATTCAAACTTCATGAAATTCTTACCACATGATCTAAAACAAGTGAAGTACAAAATCCTATGGTTAGATTCTTAAAAAAAAAAAAAATTGGTTTCTTGAGTGATTGCAGCAAAAATGGCAATTTCCAGTGGTTTCGGAGCCAGAAAATGCCTTGGTCCTTTAGGGGTTAACTCATTGTCCCTTCAGGGGACAAATATGATTTTGGGCAGGTACTTACGGGCTGAATTTTTGTTGTGATTTTCTGAATTTTTCCTTAAGATTGAAAAATTGCTAAGCTTTGTGGGAATATAATTTTTTTTCAATCGGTGCCTAGGAAAAAAGTTATGTCCAAATAACCTCAAAACAAGGGGTGGGGGGCAGCAAAAAGAAATTTATTAATTTTTTTTTTCTTATAGACTATATTTTTGTCTATTTCAAAAGCTTTGATTCATTTCATTTGGCTTTCTTATGAGAAAGTTATAGACAATCTTGTTTTTTGGGCACTTAGAGCATCTTCTTGAAAAAAATAATTTGTAGGATTCATTTTTGAATGCAATTTTAACAATTTTTCAGAAAAAAAGTTCCACAATGTTTAGTTTTTTGCTAGAACAATCTCACCATTGGAATTAGTGCTTTTTAATTCCATATAAAAGATATTACTCTGTAATATTCTAGATTTTCCTTCTATCTTGTAGCTACTTCTGCTTAACAATATTTTTAGTAATGAAAATTAAGTTTTTTTAGATTTTTTTTCCCCAAGATTCTCAACTCAATTTTCTACTATAAAGATTAAAAGCTCAAAACTCTGTGGTGTAAAAATTTATGTTAAAAATGTTCAAAGTCATAAAATCTAGTCCCACAATGTGTTGAAAAACTTGTTTTTTTCACTTTAAATGCAGATATCTTGCAATCTATGCGATCAAAAATTCTGAATTTTTTTTCACACATTCCCATACTAGTTAGGTGTAAGATCCTATAGTCAAATGTGCAAAATAAACAATTTCAAATTTTTTTACTCTTTGCTATAGAAATGACAGTTTTGAGTGTTTTGGGGTAGAAAAAAGGTCTTGGTCCTTTAGGGGTTAACCTTGAAAGAACGGGCCCATGACCACTTATTCCAAGCCTTGCTATCAATCACTCAATTTGATGCCATTTTGCAATTAGATATGAATGAAAATTCACATATTTATTTTTCAAGAATGGAATTACACGTTTGCTACAAGTCATAAAATTCACATTTTTTTTTTTTTTTTAAGTTACTATGAATTCTTTAAGAAATAAATGAAGAAAATTCATATTGAATATGTAATATACTCAAAAAATTTGAAATTTTCATCATAGATGTATATTGTAATGAATAGCAATACTATATAAACCAAAGTTATCATATCATTTTAAAATTAGAAAATCAACAAACCATGGTTATAGGCCCAAAGTCCATATTGCTATAAAACATTGATATCTATAAATTTTCCAAATTTTCCAATTGGAGTAGAAATTGCAAGTGATAGTCTTCATTTCATTAGTTGAACTCAAAATTAAAATATATCATTTTTATGGCTAAAGTTCATATCAAAAGTAAATTACAAAAAATACCCAAAATATACTATAAATTAGGGTGATCCATAGATTAAGCACCTTCTGGTTTAGAAAAGTCAATAATATCATAATGATAGAATTTAAAATACTATTCATTAAAAAGTCAAGCAACTTTCCAAAAAAATTTGATGAAAAAATATTTTTTTATCCTTTGGGCTAAGGTGAAGTCATCCAAAAAGATAGTGGCGTTACAAGGTTAAATTTGAAATACTTTTCAAACTTGATATTTGTTGCTCATGTCAAAAATTGCCTTGGGGTCAAATTTATTCTCTGCCTTTATTTACCCTCGGTGTGAATATTTTCTAAAGGGTGAAGGATTCATGAGTTTACTAATAACATTTCAAAGTTGATCAAGTTGATTGATTATATTACAAAAGTTTTAATAACTGAGATACGGACAAATTTCATATCACCATACGAGCTGCTCGCCACAATTCGCCGTTTTCTCCGGAGTTCCTTTCGGCATCGACATGTGCAGACGAATAGATTTAATTGAAAAGAAAGAATGACTTACTAGAAACTAGAAAAATAGTGAATATCAGACTATATGATCTAAATTGCCAATTTTAGGTCATTGACCAATTTTTTGGAACCTCTATGACTTTTGTATAGAATATCAAAATAATGTATGATTTGATGATTTGCAATCCTCTTTCATTTGATAACAAAAAAAATTGGGTTAGTCTAGTAATAGAAAATATCACTAAATCCTAATTTTAGGTGTTCCTATTAATATTCTTATAAGAGAATCGTAGGTAGTGGTTCATATGAAACCTCCTTATATCTCCACTATTGGGATATAAATATACCTCCTAAGGGCCCTTATTTGCCTAGGTTGTGAAAGAGGATTGCTATTATTTGAGTAGAGGAGTGGAAGCCGACGAGCCTAGTTTACTACACACCTATGTAATAGATGTATATATTATAGAAACTGTCTATGATTACAGGTATATTATATGTGTTTATGATACATACACCTTCTATAGTGTGGGGTATCTATATTATAGGCACCCATATTGTAGGCTCAATGCTCACAAGCTCGCATTCTTGGACTCACATACTAGCACCATTGGGTTTTGAAAAGATGTCCCACTTGAAAATGTGCTAATGCTCAAATTGACCTTTGAAACAATAAATTCTAGTGTCTCCTCACATTCTTAGCACGCCCAAACATCGCTTCCATTTTTATTTATTAACATGTCAAACCAAGTTCCAATGACATTTCCTTCAAGAACCAGCATCGAAGCCATCCAATGATGAGCCCAATGATGAGCCCAATTCCCCAAATTAGATTTAATGATTTTTTTTGAATTATTCAAGCTATTGGCGTGTGGCCTTGATACATAGGGGGGGGGGGGGGGGGGGGGGGTTAATTCTTAATCATCTTCAAGGGCCAATTTTAGTAGCTAAGGCCTTTCAATTTGCTATTGGTGTGCATCTTTTATAGTCAAAGAGCATTTCCAACATCATCTCCAACATTGTGAATGGAGTGTGTCAAGTGCGAAGAAATTCAGTCACTTTGTCAATAGCATGTCACAAGTCAAGTGTGCAAGACATTGCAAGTTGTAGTGCCGCGACAGATTTTTTTCAAGTGGCCTATGTTGAAAACAATAAAGGCTGCAACTGGGGACGACTGCAAGCTTTTGGGTGCACCAAACCATTTTCTGAGGCAGTACGATATGCCTCAGTGGAGATGCTCTTAAAGCATCTCTACTAGTGAGCATATAAACAAGTACGCTAGATGCTTTGTAGTGTGTGAAGTTTTTGAGAATGAACCCTTCTTGTTTCTAGGCCCCATCAATATATATTTCAAATGGTCCATTGACACATAAGTTCCCGCTCCCCTAGATGCAAGGTTAATGAACCATGGTTGAGAATTGCTCTTGTGGACATAACATTGGGTAATTATAGGAGGAAAATAGGGAACTATTTTGAGGCACAACATTGTCGTGACTCTAGATTTCAATGCACTCCATTAGAATTCCCGCTCTACAAGCTTAGTGTGTCGCAGATCAAAACATGAGGACCTTGTAGCTTGAAGTGTAGGGAGCAATTTGTAGTGCGACCTGTATTGAATATTGGCATAGGCTGCAACTAGTGGGATGTTTATTTCTCTCCGGGCGTGCCAAATCGTTTGGAGGGGCACTGTGGGTGCGCCCGGTGGAGATGCTCTTATGATGTTTGTGACCTTTTAGGCCGCTTCTCTTGACTTCTCAAAGTCAATTTCGGAACCTTAAATGAACACTCTTTAAGTCGCCAGTCACCTTTGGTTGGAGCCTTATTTTCTCGCATTCTTAAATGTGCTTATTCGCTCTCGTCACCTTGATTCTCTGATATTGGTCTGAGACCCAATCGAGATTTCCTTGTATACATCTACCGAAAGTTTAGATTTTATATTTTAGTTACATCTACCTTCATATGGTAGATCTCGCAGGCAAGTTACACCCGTCGTCCTCCACCACCAGGCTGCGCTCATTTGCGACCACAGCCTCAGTTCCATCGCAGCTCGTGCTCCAGACAGCAGGTGGGTGCATTCATTCTTGCATTGTCCTCGTGAATCCCTAATTTTTGTAGTAATCGATTTCACTTGTAAATCTGTCTGTCAACTTTGTAGATGACGATGACAAAGTTGCATTACAGTCGAGCTCTCATCTCCTTCCCTGTGCAGCATCAAATTCTCCGCCGAAGTAGACCTGTGAGTGAGATAGAGCCCGAGTATTGAATTGAAATTGTGGAAACAGGGCCAAGGTAGCTGTGAACAAACCAGGGACCTTCTATGAATTAGTACCCCAAATCTTTTGGCAGTTTTGACACTTTGAAAGTTTGAAATTTTGTTGGCTTGACCTCGGAGGTAGAACTGTGAGTAAGATAGAGCCAGAGTTTTTGTATTGGAGTTACCAGGCCAAGGCAGATGTAAAAAAAAACAGGGACCATCTATGAAGTACTGGGACTTTCTATGAAGTAAATCCCAAGATCTTTTGGCAGTTTTGAAATTTTGAAATTTGTTGGATTGACCTCGTAGGGAGCGAAGACGCTTTTCCATGTTGTGGTTGCCAAGCAGGGCGTAGTGATGAGTTCGGTTATGAATGGAGCCATGACAGTCGAGACTCCCCCTTTTCCATGGGGTTCTACACCCGAGGCCGAGTATTATGCATCCAAACACATCACACACCAGTCTGAGTTTATCAAATCTCCACGAGGAGTGAAACTTTTTACTCAATCCTGGGTCCCCTCGAATCCCAAGGCGCTCATCTTGATGGTTCACGGCTATGGCAACGACTCTAGCTGGGTGTTTCAGCGAACCGCGATTTTGTTCACAGAAATGGGTTATGGCGCCTTCGCCATGGACTTATACGGCCATGGCATTTCGGAGGGTTTGCTGGGGTACGTCCCGAGTGCGACTCACGTCGTGGAAGATTTAGCCTATTGGTTTAATATTGTGAAGAGTAAGGATGAGTATAAGAGGCTCCCCTGTTTTTTGTATGGGGAGTCGCTTGGAGGCGCCTTGTGTTTGTTGCTGCATTTTGAGGATCCGGGAGGGTATGATGGGGCCATTCTCATGGCGCCCATGTGTAAAATTTCTGAAAAGATGGTGCCGCCGTGGCCTGTGGAGCATGTATTGAGGCTGCTGGCAAGATGGGCGCCCACTTTGCCCATTGTGCCGACCACAGACTTGGTGGACAAGTCGGTGAAAGACCCGGCGAAGAGACTGCTCGCCAAGAACAATCCAAGAAGGTACACAATGTTTTTGCATTATTTTTGGAAGTTGAGATCTCTTCCTTGTTTTATATCTTTGATGTTCAAATGTTTTTATCAGCATAGGTTGTGGTAGAGATTATGGGGTAGGCAGAATTGTATTAGGTGGAAACTGCTGCTTTTCCTTTTGGGGTGATTTTACAATCAGAATTCATCTTCAATAGGTGTTCTTGTCTTTGAATTTCGGTTTGTCTTTCAATTGTTATGAGAACTTCTTGGCGTAGTTTTGGAATCGCTACTCTAAAAACAATACTGTTTGCGTCTATTTAAGCATTTTAAACAGTATTTAGGAGTCGGAGATCATTGGGAGATCAGTATTGAGCTCACTGGAGATCGCTCTGGTACAAGGGCCAAACTCTGTTGAGATCATATTTTTTATTTCACCTTGTTTGATGCTTTCTTGTGCACTCGTTCAAAGTGGGAGGTTGTAGACTACTATTGAAGCGATAGGAGAGAACCCCATTTTCATTCATAGATCAGTGGTCAGACATTTAGCCAGGTCATGCTCACTCTCAACTTGCTAATTGAAGGCCATCTGAGTGTAGTGCAAGCAATGAGGTGCTGTTGGTAACAGGGGTTAGTCAATAGGAAACGAGATCAGGTTTCTAACATTTCAGCATCTCCTCCTTTTTTTGAGTATTCTTATTACAATAGGTTCGGATTGTGATCGAGGTTGGCTTGGCAGAGAGAAAACTTCTGCTTTTCCTTTTGGGATGATTTTATACTCAAGATTTCACCGTGAATAGATGTTCTGATCTTTAAATTTTGGGGTGTCTTTCAAATATTTAGAGGATTTGAGTCATTGTTTAGAAACTCCAACTTCAGAGTTACTCGTTAAAGGGCCCTTAACGTGTTACAGTTTTTGGATCAGTCGGTGCCTCAGCATAGCGTAACTTGGGGTTGGGGTTAGATTTTTCTCTATTCCATTCACACAAAACAGAAATCTCTAGGCTGTTAGGATGCTAGTTTCAGTGGGGCGTCTCACCAGCGTAAGAGCAACGTGTTTGATTTGTTGAGTCGATTAAGGTTCAAGCTGAGCAACAAATGGTAGGTGAGCAGTTTGGGCTTGCCTTTGCCTGAGCGTTCTGTAATGCCTTGATATTTTAATTTCTGTAGCCTTGTATATTTTAAAGGTTCAGGATACTATGCGCATCACTTTAGTCATTTTAACATATATAGGAATGTGATTCTTGGGAGATTGGGAACTGTGGAGAGATCAGTTTGGGTATAAGAGCCAGACTTGTGGAGACCAGTTGTTTATCACTATGCAGGAAAATCTTATGCAAGGCCAAAGTGGGAGGTTGTAGACCACTAGAAGTGCCACTAGACAACCCCATTTCCATTCAAAGATTAGTTGGTTATAGACATTTTGCCAGGTTATAACATGCCCCCAACTTGCTAATTGATTAACTGAGCGTATGCATAAATGAGCTATTATCACTTTTAGGGGTTAATAGAATAGATGGGATTAGGTCTCTAAGGGTCTTAGAATTCTGTATGTGAACCCAATGAGGACGTTGAAGCCAAATAGTTGACTTTCAAGGTTTATATAGGAATGAGAATGCACCTATTGGTCCGAAAATTGGATTATTTTTCGCTGACTACCTTGATGATAGGTCTCCGTCCTTTCAAGGTTGATGGATGCTTTTACCGTAATTTTGCAGGTATGCTGGAAAGCCAAGACTGGGAACAGTGATTGAATTACTGCGGGTGACAGCGAGCTTGGAGGAGAAGCTCAAAGACGTCAATCTTCCCTTCCTTGTTCTCCATGGTGATGCGGATGTTGTAACGGAGCCTGCCGTCAGCAGTTTCTTGTACGACAGTGCTAAGTCTGAAGACAAGACCATTCGAATTTATGAGGGGATGCTGCACTCGCTCATTCAAGGAGAACCCGACGAGAATGTTGCCATCATCCTTGAAGATATTAGCTCATGGTTGAAGCTGCGAGCACAACGGACGTCCGAAGAAAGCTGATTCTTACACTCCACTCCACTAATGTGGTGTAAAATTGAAGAGGTGTGTTCAACTTACAGCTGAATCATTCTGGCCCGCCACCGAATGCAACCAGGAGCTAGATCCTGCTTCATATTAGTGGTGCATTTAGCTCGACAGATATCAGATGTAAATAGATGAATTAAAATTGATTGATCGATTGGTACAGAAAGACAGAATTAAGAATCGTAAGGGTTGAAGTGTTTTGCAGATTCCAGGGGATTACTGGGAGTGTGTCACTTGTGAAACTGTTTAACCCTGGAAGGTTCAATGCCGGAGGCTTAAGAGTGTCTTTAGGAATGGGCAAGCAGTTCTTGTATACTGAAAAAACGGATGATTTTCATCTATTTTTTTGTGTAAAGCTTTGTTAATGATATCATGTCCAGATTATTGAGTTCAATTGAAGTCATATTCGTTAGTTTCTCATTTTATGTGGGTGGTGTTACAAAAACTATAAATCCATACTCTTGAATCTTAATTAATTCTTCCTGAACGATTCCAAGGATTCATCTTTTTTTAAAATGACCACTTCGATTGATCATACAGTCGAAAGTAGAATACAGTCAAGTATGAAGGAACTTAATATCATTAGATTAAGTAAAGAACATTACATGTGTTCAGTTCAAGAATATAATCTTCAAACAAATTAAGAACCCCATAGAAACTCTTCAACACTGCTAAGAAAACACGATGTCAAATTTGGACTTCTCAGTCCTCAGTCCTCACAGGGCCAACTGAACCTTCGAGGACCAACGATGCTTGAAATTAAAACGATCATTTTGATTGATTGTACTGCATGAAGTACAATATAAATGAGGAATGTTTTCATATCATCAGATTAAGAAGAGGACATTTCATTCATTTGCATCTATTAATTCTAAAAAATAATTACTCAAACTCGTGAAAATCCAAATTTAAATCTTCAAAACTGCTAAGAAAAACACGAGACCAACTAAGGTTTTAAGGACGAAATTCTCACCTGGTGCGAGCGAGGTATTTCTCCTCTGCATACTTCCGCCGTCCAGGCTTTTGTCATTTCTTAGGCACAATGGTTTCATGGTTGTCTTTTTAGGAGTCTCCTTTGAAGAGGGAAGGCGAATGCACAGCAGCCTTAATGCAAGCTTTCACTAGTGAACTCTTTTTTGGCTCCAAGGGAAACCAGTCTTACACCGAAAGCTGCGGTTGCTGCAGAAGGCCTTTGAAAAGAATGGAGACTCTTCCCAAAGATTTATCCTCGTACAAGCCTGCTGTCGACTCCTCAAAGTACAACATCCGGTACTCCTCGGGCCCATCTCAAATTCTCCATCTTCTCCACAGCGGGAGTCTCCAGTTTAACCTCTAAATGCCCAAGCCACCCAAATCTGGTGTTTGCAAAACTTTGAAGTTAAATAAAACCTAATGAAGTTGCTATTTTTAGTAGTTTATATTTTATAAAGTTCTTCTTGAAGTCTAATTTTAGCATCAAAAATCTGATCTTAAAAATAAATGATAGTGATTTTTCTATTCAAATTTTGTACAAGGGTACCCATTGCAATCTTGACTTCCCGTAGTGTTGAGAGCTCTTGGAAATGAGCCTCAAATACACTAGATCTTGGAGAAAAAATTGCATTCAAAATTCATTTAACCCCTAAAGGACCATTGTCCCTTCCGGGTACAAATGCGTTTTTGGGCAAGTATCTACGGGCTGAAATTTTGTCGCGATTTTTTGAAACTTTTTTGGAAGATAGAAAAACTGATAAGTTTTGTGGGAATAGAATTTTTTTCACAATCGATGCCCGGGAAAAAAAGTTATGACCAAATAAGCTCAAAACAGAGGACGGCGGGCAACCAAAAAAATTGGACAAAAATTTGAATTTTTTTTGTTAATATTTTTTTTCTCATAGATTATATTTTTGTCTATTTGGAAAGCTTTGATTCATTTCATTTGGACTTGTTATGAGAAAGTTATGGACATTCTTGTTTTTTGGGCAGTTAGAGCATCTTCTTGAAAAAAATAACTTCTAGGATGCATTTCTGAATGCATTTTTTCAAATTTTTCAGTTTTTTTTTTTTTTCATGGTTTATATTACTTGCTAGAACAATTTCACCATTGGGATTAGTGAATTTTAATTCTATATAAAAGATATTAATATTTTAGATTTTTCTTCTATCTCGTACCTACTTCTACTTAACAATTTTTTTAAGAATGAAAATTAAGTTTTTTTGGATTTTTTTTTTTCTTAGACTCTCAACTCAATTCTCCACTATAAAGATTTAAAGCTCAAAGCTCTGTAGTGCAAAAAATTTAAGTTTAAAATGTTCAAAGTCAAAAAATCTAGTCCCGCAATGTGCTGAAAAAACTTGTTTTTTTCACTTTAAACAAAGATATCTTGCAATCTGTGCGGTCAAAAATTCTGAAATTTTTTCCACACACTCTCATACTAGTTAGGTGTAAGCTCCTACGGTTAGATGTAAAAAAGAAATATCTTTCATTTCTTTTTACCTTTTGCTATAGAAATGGCAGTTTTGAGTGTTTTTTGGCAAAAAAAGGGCCTCGGTCCTTTAGGGGTTAAAAAAATTGTAGAGTAGATTTTAAGAAGCTATAAATTGATTGGGGTTATACAAGTTAGGCCCTTTAACCTCATATTATTTTGGTCACCAACTTTTTAGATTTGACATGTGTAAAGAAGATTGAAAGATTTTTGCAATTTTAGCACCCTCATGGTCAAACATTATAATCTTTCACTCCATAAGTGATATTGTTGTGTTTTCTTTTCCTATGAGATCTCTAACATGTCTAGTTTGAATTTGTACGGTTACAATTCAAACGAAATTGATACAACTTATCAAAATGTTGGCATTTTGTTCAATTTAGAGCAAATTCTAGGAAGCCCAAAACCAGCCTTGGGCATTTAGGGGTTAAAACCGCCGCAATTGATCATGCCCTTGAGTGTCCATAGCTGTGAACCCCGTCGCTTTTCATTCCTTGAAATAGCGGCAAAACGTGTGTGTGTGTGTGAAAAAAGTCACAAAGGACAAAACGTGGGGCTAATTTGGCTACTAACATTAAATCATTTTCAGCCTCTGATGAGTGAAAAGTGACAGAGGTTTGGATTTTCAGAATGAAAAAAAGGGGTTTGTTGTAGTGGTCATATAGAAACCCTTTTGCTTGGATATTTCTGGTATGTTCTTGTATCGCACATGCTGATGAATACCAAAAAAAATTGTTTTTGTTTTTGAAGGATAGAAATTAAGTAAGATGAGTGACAGTATTTGATACATGTCAAAATCTCAAATCAATCTGTTGAGTGCCTAATAGAAGAGAAGATCACTCCAAAAACTACCATTCTTATGAACCAAACTAAAGCCATAATTTTAACTTCTAAAGTCATGTTGTCCCCTCCGGGAACAAATGGATTTCAGGTAGGTTCCTATGGCCTCAATATTCGTCATGATATTTTGAAACTTTTTGTGAAGATAGAAAAATACATTAGCTTTTTTGGGAATATAATTTTTATTTTAGTTAGTACCTGGGAGAAAAAGTATGGCAAAAAAGGTCTTTTATTTTAGGTTTGGCAAGCAGAAGCCCTACATCACAATTTTTTTTCTAATTAACAAAAAAGTTCTCATAGATTGTAATTTTATCTATATAGGAAGCTTGGATTCATTCCACTTGGATTTGTTATGTGAAAATTACGGACAATCTTATTTATTGCGCAATTAGAGGATCTTATTGAGAGCATAACCTGTAGGATTATTTTCTGAACTCAGTTTTACAATTTTTTAGAAAAATAAGTTTCACAAGGTTAAATTCTCTTGTTAGAAAAATCTCACTGTTGTAATTAGTGTGTTCCAATTCCATCTTAGAGCTATTGACAATTTAGATTTTCCTTCAATTTTGAACTTCGTTCTACTTAACAATTTTTTAACAAATAAAATTAAGTTTTTTTTATTTTTATTTTATTTTTAAATTCTTAGATTGCCAACTGAATTCTTCAGCATAAAAAAATTAGAAATTCAAAATCATTAGTGCAAAAATTTAAGTTAAGATGATTAAAGCCAAAAAAATCTAGTCAAGTAAGGTACAAAACAACATTTTTTCTTCACTTTAAATGCAAATATCTTGAAATCTATTTGGTCAAAATTCTTAAAATGTCTTTCACACATTTACATACTAGTCTACTGCAAGATCTTGTACTTAAATATGCAAAACAAACAAATTTTAGAGTTTTTTGTACTTTGCAATAGAAATGGCGGTTTTGATGGAAAAAAGGCCTTTGTACTTCAAGTTCAATTAGAAATTTCATTTTAACACTTGAAGGACACTGAGGCCGAAAAATGATCAATAGATGACTTCATTATACATTGTAAAAGAATGCGCATATTGGGCCAATAATCGGAGTACTTTTGGTGACTACTTTGGTCATGAAGGTTAAGCTTACTTGAAACAAATTGGGTTTGACCAATTTAGTCCTCGGTACATTAGAAATTTGGTTAGGAATTAAAAAAATCCCTCTGGATTATAAAATACAATGTAAATTCCATTAAAGCCCATCTTGATTTGTGTGCTATATGACAAATTTACTTTAATCCTATAAAGATGCTAAGACCTAAAAGTGTCCAGTGGATGACTTTCTTAGAGATGACGAATCCACCTTTAGTCCAAAACTTAAATCATTTTTGTGTCACTATGTTATCATAGTTTGGCATCCTTTTAGATTTAATTTGCTGTTTGAAATTTGAATGTTTGGTCTTTAGGAGCTAGTAATCAAAGTTTTAGACTTTATCCCCTAAGGATCAAAAAGTCATTCATATTTTCAAAATTGTGAAGGGTTGATTGTATGAAGCACTTCATGTTTTTGGCTCAAAAACACAATGTTGGGCCACAAAATTGGCAGTAAACTGAACTACCAATACTATCTGTCTGCAGCGCCTCTGCAAATCTAAATCATTGATTCAATACTGTGCACTATTATGCAGTATTATAGAATATTGTGGAATACTACAAAAGCCACTAGAAGTAGAAAATAGTATAAAAGGGGTCTGCGGACTTTTCCACCTTTAGTAATATAAAAAAATTAAAGAAAAAAAATTGAATTTGCTAGAAAAGATTGTGCTCACATGGCACTAAGAAATTCATGTAGGAAATTTTTTCCTCTTCAGTTTGTAACCTTTGCGCAAAGGAAGTTCACTTTGACCCCATGTGTGCAACTGACATATTGTGATTTTCATAAAACTCATTGTCAATCCATGTAATGTTAGTAGACCTCCAACATGTCCAATTTGTGGCTTCAAATTTGCATTTTTGGGGTCGGAAATAGGACTAAAAAACCCCAAAATGGCTAAGGTAGACATCCAACTAGGAGCAGTTTAAAAAATATTAAATTAATTTGAAGAAATTCTTCTATGTCTGCAACTACTACATGTATCTTCATTCCAAATTTCACAGCAAATGGACAAGTTATGCAAAAGTTATGAGCAAAAAACCACCTATCCGAGGGCAAGGGGCCAAAAAATAGGACAAGGGTTCTTCTTACAATCACTCAAAGATCTATTATAAAATGCAATATAGAACCATATTTTAATAATGAATCTCAAACAATAGTTGTAAAATATGATTTATAGATCATATCCATTGATTAGATCAACAAATACACAAACCAATCTTTTTCAATAAAATTTGAAGCCAAAAATTAAAAATTCCTTCTAAAATCGATTATAGATTGAATATTTATGATTTTCACTAAAACTTTTTTCTTATAAGTTCAAAATTTTAAAATTTAATAATATTGATTTTTGAAGAGTTTTATTTCACTTTTTTATTCAAGCTATTTTTGAAGGGTCTTTTTTTGAAATGAAATGGTTGTTTTTTGAGGCCAAACCTACAAAATCTATTATTGGTACCAATAATAGAATATTTGCAAAGCAAACTCTTTACAATCCATACCGTACATACCGTACAAATGGTTAAGAACTAACATATACTTCATCAAAAAAACAATGGATGAAAAATTGCTTTTCCGTATGCTTGGGAGGTGTTTCTATTCATTCATTGTTCAAACTTTGAACTCGTGGTCCTTTAGGGGTTAAACCACATAAATTCTCTTTGAAGCTTTTTTGCATGCTTATACCAACAAAGAGTTGTACTTTTATTATTTTACTTCAACAAAGTCAAGACCATGGATTTTCGGACCCCAAAGTGGCAACTCTTATATAATATGCAAAAGGCAGCAGTTTAAGAAAAATAGAATAAGCTTCATACTTTAAATTTGATAATTTATGATAACGTTATAATAAGGCTTTTACAAGAAAAGATAGGGTTGAGATTTCTAAAAAATTTGAATACCTTCTCAATGAAAGATAATTCTAGAAGTATGTGCTTGACTTCATGTTACATAAAGAACATTAAAATCTTAAAAGTAAGATCTTTTCATAAAAAACTAATTCTACTTTACAAAAAAAAAGGGGCTTCTAAAGGGCTATTCCACAGCCTTCCAAAGACCTTGCTGAAGGGATTTTTGGGGACCAAAAAAATGATTTTTCCCCTATTCTCACCCACCAAAACTGGTGGTGTCAGATGCTTGACAATGACCCAAAAAACAATTCTTAAGAGTTGAAAAATCAAGGTTAAGGTACTCTAATGCTCTTTAATCCTGATTTTTAATTAATTTAAGTTAGGATCAAAAAATTAAGCCAAATGAAGTGGCTTTTGAAGCTAGTTATTTTAGGCAACTAGCTTCAAAAGAGACTTCATTTTTTGGTGACTTAATGTGACTTCATTTTTTCAATTGGCACTTGCTTAGTTTAGTATGTTATAACATGTGGAGAGAAGCTCTTTATACTAGTAGGGGAGGAGTAGGGGAGACAATGTATGCGAGATATATGAATTAGCATTAGAAGAGTTTTAGCCTCCTAAGAGACTGTGAGTTCCCGGAGTGTGGGAACTCTGCTGGAATGTTGAAACATTGCCAAATGGCTAGGCTGACGTGGCCAAGCAACTGCCACGTCATTTAAAAAAAAAAAAAAAAAATTTGGTTAAAATGATAATTTTGGTAATTTTTTTTTTTTGAATTTTTTTTTTTTTTGACACACCCGTACCGTCGTTCCCTGAATCTGGGCAGACTGGAAAATGGGCCTGAAACAGTCTTCCAAGGCCCTGAAACTCCTCTAATGGAAGAAAAAGAGCTTGGTCGCTCATTTTGAAGTAGAATCCAAAAATGGTGCAAAAATTGAAATTTTAAAGCTCATTTAAATATCGTAGAATCTTTTTTTTGAAAAAGCTTTTTTACTATACTTGAATGAGCTTTAAAATATCAGTTTTTTTACCATTTCTGGATTCTACTTCAAAATGAGCGATCAAGCTCTTTTTCTTCCAAATTCATGAACTCCACATGCATTGTCTCCCTACCCCTATCCCACTAGTATAAAGAGTTTCTCTCCACAAGTCTTAATTCATTAAACTAAGCAAGTGGCTCATTTGACATTTATATTGTTTCAATTAAGTCAATTTAAATCCAACTAAATCAAATTTTGTGGCTTGGTTTAATTTAATTTGATGTAATTGAAACCATTGCCAATTAAGCAATTAAAAATCTTCAATTAAGAATCTTCTAGGAGATGTAAAGGTTGAAATTGAAAATACAGTGGTCTATATATATTTTAAAATTAAAAATTAAAAATCTTTTTTTTAGTCGCGAAAATAGTCATAGCCTGACTGTCTCGCAAGATTCACTCAAACTGACTGCTCACTTCGGCGCTTTTGGAGAGTGTTAGACCAACTTGTTAATAGCTTGGTATGTCAATGTGGAGCAACCTTTCTATGGCCTCAAATTTTCTCTAATGACCAACTACTTTTTGCAATAGGATTTCAAGAAAATTTGATGCATAGCAAGTTTTGCAAGAATGACAACATGATCAGATTTCCAATGTTCATATCTGTGTCCATAATACTATTACTATCCAATTTTAGTTTTGTGAGGATAATCAAGTTTAATTCTTGCAACACATAGGCAACTCAAATGTCAATTGATTGAATGCTCCATTCAAGTAGTTAGGTGGTGAACGGTCATGAATATTCATCATATACAAATCCTAAGGTAGGATTGGTTGAATGTAATGAATGCAATAATGAAGTCTAGTAAGTGACATTCGTAGAAAGATCTTTTTAAAAGACAATTGAAAAATTAAAAACTCAAGCTTTGATTGCTCCGTCCATTTGATAAAATTCTCTTATTTTAAGTTTGAAAATTGAAAATGACTTTTGAGTGCCGAAAACTATTATGATTGATATAAAAATCATACCACTTGATTCTTCGCAATGTCTTTTTTCCTACTATAACATTATAACCTATATAATAAAAGCAAGTTTCCTTCTTATAGATTAGAATAGTTAAGAAAGCACTTGCCTTGATATTCTGTGAGGGTGAATGCAAAAAACACTTATAGTATTTTGCGTCACACCTTGCATGCTAATTTGTTTTTTAGATATAACTTTTGCTTATTAAATCCAAATAACTTAAGATTTACGAGGAAGGTGCTCATGACCATTATACACCTTACATAATTCTTTTTGCAATTTTCAAAAATAATTTACTATATAAAAACAGCCACAAATTTTATGCCACAAATTCTAATTTGGGATTTTTAGTACTATTGAGTACCCAGAAAATAGAATTTGGAACTGAAATTTGGAGAGAATGATCTTCTAGTAGACTTGAAGTTATGGGTTGTTGCATGAATGACCTTTTGTTTTTGTTCCACTTTGGCTGTTTTCAGCCATTTTTTCAGTAGTACTATAAAAATAAAAAAACATTTAAAAAAAAATATGAAAAATATGAGAAATGTATAAACTTATAAGAAGAAGATACCCTATGAAGGAAAAGCAAAAAAAAATTCTTTAAATAGGAGAACTAGAAAAGTGCATAAGCAAGAAAATACACACTTTAACATTTTAATTTGTAAAAAATAGGAAAAGTAATTTTAAAAAAATTGAAAAATGCCATTTGAGAAGACTTCATGGTAAAGAGATTTCACCAGAAAAATGATCCTAAAACCATCTTCAATGTTTAGAATTGCATGCGCAAAGGAGCCCCCTTTGCATGGACGTAGAGGATATAAAATAAAATATTTTTTAATGCCCCTTGGTAGAAACATGAATTCCTACTATGGGAATATACCATAGAATTTTCATCTCCAAATCATTAAATTTGGGGACTCCTTACGTAGTAAAAATCCTAAAACTCAAAACGTGACAAATTAGTTTAAATGATTTTTAAATATAAAATGATTTTTGAAAATTTCTGAAAAATATGAGATATGACAAAAATCATAAGAAGACTCTCCACTAAAAATTTCAAGTTTATACGAGTTATGGTTCTAAAGTTATTGCAAAATAAAGCTTCGGCACTACGTTTGTAACAATGTTGCAGTACTGGTCTTTCATGCAATCACCCTTATACTGGAAGGAATTCTAAAAATAGTTAATTTTGTATTGTGTGGAAGTCCACAAAGAGAGCTTCTTTCTTCTTACATTTTAGAGTATATAAAATATTATTTTGGTGGTTCATTTAGTGAATGACCATCTCCATAGAGTTATTACAAATGTTCTCTTTTTATTTTATTTGTTTTCCTATTTTTAACTGATTAAAGGATCAAAATGTCTATTTTCTTGAGATTTGGCAATTTTCTAGTTCTCACACTTAGAGAAATTTTCTATACTTTTCCTTCTCTAGATCTCTTCATCTAAAAGGTATATACATTGGCCATATATTTTTAAAATTTTTAAATTATTTTTAAAATTTTAAAGTACTCCAAACAAAAAGCATAAATATTGTGAAAATGCAACAAAATTGACAGATGTTTCTTTGCATTCACCCGTGAGTTGCCACCCCGCAGGTTGGGGGTGTAGGAATTCAATCTCCCAAGCAGAACAAATCTGTCAACATAGCATTCATAACATTTAGTAGCGTGTACTATCATTGCCTGGGCTCTAAAGTAGATGGTGTGAAATATTCCACATCTAAAAGCCTTCCTATTCACTAAGGTAACAGGCTCTAAAATTGCCCAGGCTCTAAAATCGCCCACCCTACTCAAATGTACACTGCTTGTACACGTTACTTTTTCATAGCCTTTAGCAATGTACAAACAATGTACATTTTAGGGGGTGGGCGATTTTAGAGCCCTATGCCATTTGAACTTCAAATTTTCATAACTAATTTCAGAAAGCTCCAAAAAATATGAAACGACTTAGTTAGATGCCAAGTCCTCTTGTCTTTCAAGGAAAATTTACTGAAAATTATTTCAAGAAGCTTCGCCTTCCCAAAATCCACTTTGAGCTCTGAAGTGGGCGATTTCTGGACCTGTTACCGGCTTACCTTTCCTTCATACACCCTTATCACATTGAGCGGCTCAATTTGCAATCGTCATCAGTCATCACTAACGTTTCAATAATTTCCAGAACTCCGTCACCAGCGTAATTTTGGGGGGTCCAGCCAGATTGCTCATGTGGCAAAATGAAAAGACCTATCTACACCAAAAAAATTTGACGACATTCATCCATTTCAGTAACACATTCTACTATAATAAGAAAGATCCGACGAATCCTTGGCCCTGTTTCTTAGTATGAAATCGACGATTGCCTACTTGTCGCTGATGCTTAGGTCCTGTCGTTTGAGTCCCGTCGGTTTTTTGCGATAAATCGCGAAGAAAATTACGCTGCCCATCACTTCTTGGGAAGAGGCACCAACTGAACTGGTCCTCTAAGTCGCCCAATGCCGAATCTCACTTAGCTGGCGTGTGCTGGATCATTCGGACTCCGGACCAACAGGATCAGGCTGGCTCCAACGATTCCTCGCTCACATCGCCGGCGTTCATCCCGGGTCGGATGGATTGTTTGCGCAAGTTTCGCTTCTACGGCACCGGAGTTTCCGATAGCACACAAGTAATAAATAAGTCAGCTACCGTAGTACCGTAGCTTCATTGTGGACGTTCCGTACGCGTCGAGTCACTTCGCTGCAAGGAGGGAGTGCGATCCAAGATTGCCGCTCCCGTCCCTTGTCATGTTGACGCCACAAGCCAGCTGGGTTCTATTCCGGGACCCACTTTCTCATGCACAGGTCGCTTCGAAGTTCGAAGCCATAAATTGGAGATCTGATCAAGCTTGAAATTTTGAACATCATCATCTGCAACAGTGAGGCAGAGAGAGCGACCTCACCATTATTACATGCTTAAAATTTTGACCAAAGTTCAGTCGTGTGCAGAGATAGCGACGGACCTCAGTCACCATGATCTGTGGAGTGGATGATGGACGTTGCTGAGGGAAAGATATGAAAAGGATGAAGAACATCGAAGAATGTCGGTTGGAAAGTAATTTTTGTCCAGCTTGATTACTTGATGTCTCATGATTTTTACGCAAGGCTGTGAATCAATTCATGAACATGTGGACGATACAAAGAACAACATATTAAAACAAAGATCAACGAAATCTTATAATCCATCGTTTATGTTGCCTGGAAAGGTCTACATCTACACTCCCCCTCTTACCATGCTCTTGAAAAATGTTTAAAAAGAATCATTTGCATTCATGTCACCTTCTCATGAATTTGTAGTAACAAGTGTTTACTTGACGAAATGAATCTAGGTACACCTTAGGACTAGATGCACTCTGCCTAGCACGGATCTTGAAACCTTGCAATCTCATCTGTTTTCCACAGAGTCATGTTAAGAGCCACCTCCGTCATGCCTAAGTTATCCTTGTTTATTGCATTACAGGAAGTGTCTTAGTGTCAAGTTCGTATGGAGTACTACAAATCTCATTTAAACGGTTTTCCCCCTTTTTTCCATCCAACTATGGTGAAGGTCCTGGATTTCTTGCTATCTCCAGTATGTTTCTTTTTAAACATGTCCACGGTCCTGACTGTGCAATTCTAAAGCCTCTCAGTGGCTTATTTCGGAACAAAGGAATCTAGCTACTATACCGAACAGGTCATCAAGTACTGTCGAAGTTGACTTTGTTGGACACATCAAGCCGCCGTGACAACGCCCGTGCTATGCGTGTGTTTGTATATCTGGACGCATTGCTCTTGGACGGATTTAGTGAGTCACCCACTTTTCCCGAGCAAGGTGTGAAATAAATTTACTGGCACTGCCCATAACTTATCCGAGCTGCTGGGCCATTATAAAATGCGTGAACTAGAGCGTTTCCATTCCAGACTTCAGTTGGAGCCGGCATTCCGGCGTGCAGATGCTGTGAGGGCCAAAAACGCGAGGCCCACTCCAGGACGGTGACGGGAGAGCAAGAGGTTGCAGTCGCTATAGGGTGGTGGAATTATTGGTGAGTCTTCATCTGCTCTTTAATATTCGATCGCGTTCCGACCACGTGTCGATACTGTGCGGATCATTTCTAGATAAGTCTGGTTCCCTTGCACAGGGTGATGAGTGAAGGAAGGATTATATAAGTTTATAGGGACTTTGGAGTTGTCAAGGTGATCTGGCTTGCTAGCGTTTGTGTTTTCACTAAGATTCTAGCTAGACAGTGCTTGTGTATTCGCTTAGATCACTCTGCGGCCCAGATCTATGATCGATTGCTTGCGAGATTCAGAGCCCCGGGATTGTCACTGCCATGCATGCAGATCTCTAAGTAAGGAGCATTTGAACATTTTTTTTGATTGGAATGCGATACTGTCTGGCTATGTTTCTGTGATGATGTGTCTAGTGATTCAGCTTGTGCCCACATATTGGACTTTTCTACTGGTTCAGAAATTTGAGAATGGCTCGTTTTGGGACCGCGGTTTCAATACTCGTGTTAGTTCTCGCCGCGAGTGTTCTGAGCGTGTCAGCTGGACCGTTGAGCGCGACTTACTACCAGAAGACTTGCCCTTCAGCCGAACAGATCATCCGCAAGACCGTATACCAATTGTACGAAAAGAAGGGCAACATTGCAACTTCTTTGATTCGGTTTGGTTTCCATGATTTTTTCAATGTAAGTCCATACGCCACTTCTACAACTTCATTTGCATAGCTTTCCTATTTATAAGTGAGCTCATGTTTGAAAGTGCAATAATCGTGTCATGTGAGAATGCTGCAGGGAGCCGATGCATCGTTCCTGCTACTGTCAAAGCCTGGGAAGACATCCGAGAAGGACTCCAGCACCCAAGAAGGCATGCGAAATGAGAAATACGTGAACAATATTAAAGACGCAGTAGAGAAGGTTTGCCCCGGAATCGTGTCTTGCGCGGATGTTCTCGCCGTTGGAGCAGCTGCTTCCGTGCAAGTGGTACGCTTTGCTTAGCTTCAACTCGTTGTAGAATCTTATTATTTCGATATCCGTTACGTTTCTTCTTCCGTGTTATCTGGTTCCTTGCTCATGCTGGTACTTCGGTTTCTCTGCAGTTGGGAGGTCCTTACGTGAAGGTTTTGTTGGGTCGTCGCGACAGCCTCATCAGCTTGAAGTCCTCCGCGGACACGATTCCTAAGCCGCAGGACAGTGTCGATAAGGTCCTAGCATTTTACAAATCGATCGGTATCAGCCCCGAGCAAGCAGTCGCTCTTATGGGTAAGTAACAGGAGACTACTTTCTGATGATCATAATTAATTTCTTGTTTCAAACTCATCGCGCACGGGAAAGTAGATCCGCAGACATTTATGAGCCCGTTTTGTTCCGGGATAGAATCTGTCACAGTAGTGCAGTAGTGTACTAGATAGGCTTGCAAAGCCGGAGGATTCAAGAAGGTTAAATGACAGTACTAATTTGCTCTCTTTATTCAAGAACGTTAAAGAGCATATTCTTAGCGTCATCATGAAGCTCCCGTGGAAGTAGAGTGCTGCTCCTCCCCCCCTCCCTCCCCTTGTATGTTCCGTGGATAGGATGTACCAGGGGCAGACACTTCATGGGGTGGGTCTCCCGCGCAGCACCCGTTCCTCTTCTTGAATTCTACGCTACTGTTTTAATTTAGTACCACCTTCTGCCGGCTCCTGAAGGTTACCGCAGAGAATTCGAACTGGATACACTTCACCAGTCAATTTTGCATAATTATCTTGGCACAAATTTAGCAGTTACAACTGTTTAGCTGTCAAGTACGCCCCCATGTGAGACCCTGAGAGGATGTGTTTGGCCCAAGGCAGATGCTCTGAAGTTCATCGTTTTTAGTGAAATTGGCGTGTTCCAGATTGCCAAATTCTGGTGTTCAAGTTACTGGAGCTCAGATTTAAGTCTAGGACTAACTCGGACCGAGTTCTACAGACCTCGAGTTTCATTGGTGCAATTACAACTGCGCTAATTTTTTCACCTCCATTTTAACAAGTACGAGAGGTTGGTAAAGACAGAATGCTGATAAAAAAATGATCCACTGATTGTTGCTGTCGATGTGCAGGTGCCCACACCATCGGAAGAGCCCACTGCGTAAGCTTCACGGAACGGCTCTACCCGAAAGTGGACCCTAACCTGGCCCCTGCGTTCGCCCAGCTCCTCCTTCACCGATGTCCCGCCAATCCCACGGAGGTTCACTTCACGTACTTCCGAAACGACGAGCAATCGCCCATGGCCTTCGACAACCACTACTTCGTCAACTTGCTCGCCAAAGAAGGGCTCATGGGCATCGACTCCAAGCTCTCCATGGACCCGCGAACCCGGCCTTTCGTGGTCAAGTACGCCGCGGACGCCAATGCCTGGCGCACGGTGTTTGCGGCCGCTTACAAGCAGCTGAGCGAGTTCAAGCCGCTCACGGGCACGCAAGGCGAAATCCGCAAACGGTGCTCGTATGTAAATTAGAGGAACAGACGCATACAGTTAGTCGTTCTGATCATGATTCATTCGATTCGTTCTTCGAACAAAACTATTCTATGAATTGTAATAAAAGGGGCGCACAGGCAAATGCTTGCACCTGAATAAAACAATGATTTTTTTATTTTTTATAACTGCGTCTCTGCGATCCGCTGCACTGAATTCACACTTTTAAATTAGTGAAGTTCGAAATACTGGACTACAGTGTGACACAAATTTCGCCCCACCAAGTGCATGAATCAGTGTTGAATTTTTTCCTTCTAGACACAAATGAAAGAACTTCCATGGCAAGGATCGATAACTTAGACAATATAGCTAAACCTTAGTCGACGCAACTTGCTGTTTGGAGGGGCAAGCCAGCGAGGTCAGTGCACCGGTAGATTTTACTACTGTATCCTTTTGTTTTGTTGAATGTCGAGGGAGCAAACCAATATTTTTATAGTGAAAAAGGCTACATTGATTCCATGCTCGGTGAATTATGGATGCGTGAAAGGCGGCAGGTATTTGCGCACTGTAGGTTGACCCTTAAAGAGTGGAGTCCATGCCTGTGAACAACCTCAATATTCCTTGCTTTGTACCCGGGATTATGTTTTTTGCTACCAAGTATAAGTGGGAACTAATTTTTGTATTTTTCAGTGGTAAAATCACATAACTTCTATAAGTTGTAAAGTTTTCAAATAATTTTATGAAAATTTGAAATTATTGTGATTTTTTCATTGAGTAAGAATGAAGAAAAATCATATAAAATACAATGTATGCTTGAAAATTCTGAAAATTGCACCACTATAGTGTGGAAGATCACGGTGTAATCCGAAATTCTGTGCCTTTCTATAATTAGAAATATTATATACCATAGTTATAGGCTGAAAGTTCAAGTAGCTGTAAATAGACTAATTCAACCTCTAAAAGACCAACACCGTTTTTTGGCGACATAGCAATTTTGGTCAGCTCACTATGAATGGAATTTTTATTTTTTTTGCTTGGAAATTTTCACACAAGATGTATCCAAGGAATAGCTTTAAAGCCTAACAATTTTCATAACTTTTGACTGCATGGTTAAAAAGTTATTATATGATATGTAATTTACATTGATCTCCCAGCAAATTGGGCAACTCAAAAAACTTCTTAAAAAATCCCAATTTTAAAAAATGAAAATTTAAAAATTGATTTTCTAGATTTGTATATACATGGGTCGTGGGAAGCTTTGAATCATCCCAATTTAATTAATGAGATGAAAGTTATGAGACGTTTTAGTTTGCGGGTAGGTATGGACTCTTTGAAAACCATAACATTGTCACTTCTACATTTGCTCGGCACTGGAGGGCCTTTGTAGTGGGCAATTTTACATTCATGCCAACTTGATCAATTGTGCCGGACTATCAATTGCTTTAATGGAAGACATGGAGACTAGTGAAAGGTGTGAAAAAAGGGGAAGAACTTTAGTGATTGTGGCTTTAATGAAAGACATGGAGACTAGTGAGAGGTGTGAAAATAAGGGGAAGAACTTTAGCAAGGACTTTAAGGGGTTGTTGAGGTAGGAATACTCAAATGTAATAGGATTAGTTTGTTGACACCTAGAATAAGCCCTAAAGTAACGCACAGGTAAAATGTGAGTTTACATGAATGTGTCACAATGATGGGGGTAGGTTTTGCATTGGCCAATAAAATGAGCATGATTCAATCTTTTGGTCTATTGCTTTTTGTGGTGTTTCCATATCCACTTTTGTGTTAGTCTATGGTCCACAATAGGTGTATTTACGCACTTGTTTCCACAAACTTGTATTATGTTCATACAAGCTTGGAAAAATACAAAATCAACATAGTTGGTTTCATAAACCATTTCTTAACAAGCACACATCATTTTACTTTGTAGCTACCCTCAACATCTGCAAATCTTGACTAAGTGTCACATTTAGGTGCTTCTACTTTTGTGTATTTTACATCGAGTCTTGAGTGCACCTGCCACATCTCACGAGACACAACAGGTCCAGTTTTGCGGAACTGATTGCGATGCTCTTAGTGCATTGGAGAGATTCAAGGCCGGCGTTTCTGCCGAGTGAGGCAGTACTGTACAGTACTGTTCTTCTTCCGCCTGCCCAGGCCCAATCTTCACGGAATCATAAATTACAGATCCACTGCAGCGGTGAGAAAGACATCAAACATAACTTGTACACCACCTTTACGACACCATAAACAATCCATGCATTATCCACAAAGATCACCAAATCCATGCCACACTTATCTTTTGAATCCTTCTGTTTCATTGAAGCTGTTACGGAGTAACTTCGAGCATCTTCACTTGGTGTAATTCCATCTCACTCGTCAACCCACGGGGTCGCTTTTTTGTAAAGAGTGTATCACACGCTTGTCCCAGACGTCCACCCATGCGCTCATACATAGTTGCAAACAACAGTTATAAAAACATAACCGGTTGTTGAGTTTTCAACACTCACGTGGCACTGTCCCATTGGCAACCCATCACCATTGTCCTTACAAGTTGCAACCTTCTCTCCTCTCAACTTGCTTCCTCCACCCTTGGATCACGGAGATCAAAGGTTGTGATTGAAAAGTGAACAACCGGTTATGTCTGATAACCTACTCGCCGCTACGCGGCTCGTTGGTTATCTAATACATAATCTCAAGTTCATAAAAAATAAAAAAAATAAACAAATATATTCTCGAGTTTTGCCGTCACAGCATGTTTTGACAGGATAAGTAGGGGAAGCAACCCATTTCCGACTACTCTTCCATTCTGGCTATGTAGCCCACTCTCTTTCCATAAAGGAGCAGATGAGCAGTTATTAATTATGGCGTGGTTTCCGGTGCAAGTGTGGCGCATTTTGATTGGCTACAAGATTCTCAATATTGCAACCAACCCTTGGTGGGTCTTACAACTAGCCCTTGGTTGGAAATAGGAAAGTCTATATGACAAGAATGGGTCAAATAGAATCTTCAACTAAGAAATTCATAATAAATGCATTTTGAGAAATAAAAATCTGGAAAATTATGGAAACCTTCCTAACTCTATTTGTGCACACAAGTAAATTTCCCCACTGCAGAAACTTGCCTTGTAGACATGCATAATTCTTTAATTGATCGGAAATGGGTTGCCTCCCCTTGAGGTAGATTAAGACTAATAATGTTTACTGCTTGCGTTGTGCAAATTTTCAGATGGTGGGTGTGAAGTAGAAACTTCATTGGTCTGGCAATGAGAGAAATCTGAGAGAAATCTCTAGTACTGCCAACCGGTATTAAATTAGTGCGTGCCGATCCATCTAACATAATCTAAATGCAGGATAGTTTTGTCATTGTGGCATGTTTTGATTGGTTAAGCAATCAAAGAAGTCAACTTTTACATTGAAATTATGTCTAGTGATTGTAGAGTTGGCCAAGTTGTAAAAAATTTAATCATAGGTCAATGCCAACCTCTCCACTTGTGGCTTAGTTTATCCTAACTGGTGATTATTTTTGATAACTTGACCTATTTTGCAATTACCTAGTCCATAACCAGCTCTAATTGTATAAATCTATCTGCTTGGTAGTGTTTTATCTATGAGCATGATAGCTTGTTTGTAACGACACAATATTCATCCACAAATTCAACAAGTACATACTCAATTTTCATTCAGGGACGAAATTAGTTACGCCCTATAATCCACTCACCACCTGCCAGAGGCTCAAAGGTTACCTAGTTCGTAACCAGCTCTAATTGTGCACATTTGTCTACTTGACATTGTTTTATCCACAAGTATGGCAAATTTCGTTAAAATGGCGGTATTCCCAGTGCCATATTTTCCTTGTGCCACATTCCTCGTGCCATTTTTTTAGAACACCCATTCTGAACATCTAAAACAGATATAGATTCAGACATCTAAGATTGTTGTAGATTTCAAACATCTAGGAATTGTATGGATTTCAGACCGATTGTTCTAAAAAATCTAGGATTGATATAGATGTTAGATATCTAAGACAAATGTAGATTTTTAGAATATACTACAATTGTAGATTTCAGAATGGCCGTCCTAAACTAAAATAACGTGCCATTGTAATGGAATGCCACCATTTTAATGAAATTGACCATAAGTAGGGTAGTTCATTTGTAACTACACAATATTCATCCAGGAAGGCAATAATTACATGGGTTTTTATCCAGGGGTAGAGCTGGTTACGCCCTATAACCCACTTACCACCTCCGCCTAATTTGGAGTAGACTCTAGTTTTGTAGATAATGCAGTTGGTTGAAGTTCAACAAAGTTAGGAGACACAGTGTTTATCACTAGTTCACACATGGCTAGACTTTGTAAATCTTTAACCTTCAAATAATCTACTATAATATGCAAATTGTCCTTTGTAGGATGGAATAATTGTAGGATGGAATAAAACGTTTTTTCAACCAATATTGTTTTTGGAAGTTTTTTGAGTACTTTTTTAGTGAATAGTATTGCAAATTTCTTTGTTATAGTATTATTGACTTTTCTAAGAAAGAAGATGTTGAATCCAAAGACCATCCTTGTAGTGTATTTTGGCCATTTCTTGCTATTTACTCTTGATGTGAATTTTCGCCATTAAAAAGACATTTTTTGAATTTGAGTTCAACTAATGAAATGAAGTCAAGCAAGTTTAGTTTCTACTCCAATTAAAATTTTTGAAATATTCATAAATTTGAAAATTTTATAGCAATATGAACATTGGACCTATAACCAAAGTTTGTTGCTTTTCTAATTTTAAAGTGACATGGTAATTTTGGTTTATCTCATGATGTTATACACTATAATGTACATTTATGGTGAAAGTTTCAGATTTTTTGAATATATTTTTGTGGTATAACTTTTGCGTGTGATTCAAACATTAAAACATTCACATGCAAGACAATGTACAATGCACTTACCGTATGTACAGAACTACAATACTATTTTTTTGAATATATTTTTGTGGTATAACTTTTGTTCCCGGGCACCAATTGAAATAAATATTATACTCCCACAAAGCTAATCAGTTTTTCTATCTTATGGAAAAGTTTCACTAAACATTGAGCCCATAGGTACCTGCCTGAAATTTGATTTGCCCTCAAGGAGACAATGGGACTTTAGGAGTTAATCATTGGGCATGGATCTAGACCAGCTTTTGGCTTCCAATCTTCATAGTAATTTCAATTCCAGCAATAGAAGTACCAAATTTTTTGCAATCCCCATCATTTCTGTCTTTGCACATAGGAAAATATTTGCTGTGCTTTAAACTACTCCATATCATATCCATATTTGCTTCAGCGATCAGTTATGGGTGCCTTTTGGAGCGCTGACCGAGTGGTGAGCGGACCTGGAATTCAGAGAGATGTGCGCACCCACTTGTGCACAGCACATGACCAGTCTAACTTATGTCGTATGAATTTGGGGTTCCAATTCCCAAATAACTTAAAATATATATTATTAAGCCTATGCTATATATTCAGGTAATATAGCACTAATTGAACTCGGACAGACTGACAGATGGCTTGAGCTAAATATATCTGAACGCAAAAACAGTTGATGAGTTAGTTAGTTTTTTTGACACAAGTAAAGAGACCTTTACTGCAATAAAAAAAAGAAACAAGGACCCAGCCACAAACGGCCTGGGAAGAGCAAGAAAACAAAATAGACAAGGCAAAAATACAACTAAATCGCCAACAAATGGGGCGAGAACCGCCCCACCAAGGCGCGAAAAGCCTATGGAGGTTGGAAGACAAAGCCGGCCCTGGGACCAGACAGTGCCCAATAAGGAGAACCATCATTCATCATGGCAAACATGTTGTTGCGGGTCCACCTATACTCAAACCGTGATCTGGCAATCTCGCCCTTAAGAGGAGAATGGGTACTAAGCTTGCAAACTACCTCCCACTCAACTCGACTGTAGTTTATCATACCCAACCAAATACGCTGAAGAAGTTTATCTAGCCGTCACCGAACATCATTGAATGCCGCATCATTGCGTTCAATCCATAACATCCAAAGGATGACCGTTTGAAGTACCATCCAAATACTACTCACCACATCAAACTTACGCGGGATTCGGCCCGAGAAAATACCCTGCTTCCACGTAAGTGGACGCCAAGGACCCTTGGCATCCCTACTAGAGATAAAGGCATTCATGATGTGGATGCCAGAGTTGCTATTTTGTGAGCCTGTGAGCTTGTGAGCTTGTGAGCTTGTGAGCATACAATTTTTTAGAGAAAATTATGTGGTGGAGCCTATGACCGTAGACATTATATCATTCAAGATTTAGGATTGAAAGACTAAAATAATCTACTCATTTTGTCAATAAAAGGAAAGTATAGATGTCTTCTACTACCGACATTCTTCCAAACCATGCTTGATGCTTCTGGAAACCAACATCTATAGTTAGGAGCCTTCATCCACCATAGAAGAGACCGCAACAAGTTGTTTAGAAGACTAGAGATAGAAGCCACAAAGCTAATTTTTTTGCAATCTCTATAGGATATTTTCAATGGCGCAGTTGCCAATAGGCTCATTAACATTGGACATCGTCTGAACCATCAATATTGTCCTCTGAAACATTTCATTTCTACCATAGAGCATTTGTTTAGTCACATGGGACTTAAGTTTCACAATTTTTTCTACAGAAAAATTGATTTAGATCAAACTTGAAAAAGGAAAAAAAATAATTAAGGTCCAAGGGGTTGATGCATTTAATAACATTTGCTTACTACATAACATGCAAATGTATGATTGTCAATAAGATTAGAAAATTTAAAGCCAAATCCATGCTAGATTGTAATTATGGGCCTTATTGCACAAGAATAGCTAGAGTACAATCAAATTGCAAGTCTAAACTTTTAATAGAAAATCTTGAATATACAAAATAAGTCTTCAAAATCATCATGATTAAACTAAATTATAAATTTATTCTTTTTTGATCCTAGTTATTGGAATGTGGGCTCCCATTGGTGCCAAGAGCTCTTCCAATAATCTAATATGTGACCAAAAGAAACAACCGACTCTTGCACAAACACAATTTGTCAAACCCAAGCTTCAAGCTTCAATTTTATTATTCAGAAATCTTAAATACATGAACAAGTCCTTCATAGCTAAATTTATCAGCCAGAATATAAATTTGGTTTTTTCTTAATCACTTGTTAGGATGTGAGGATTACCTCTTGACACCGTTGGTAGATCTTTGGTGGTGGAATCAAAAGACAATAATAACAATTATTTTTTGTTTGCAATGAAAAGCCTCTTGTAGGTGACAAAAAGTCCCGCTCACATCTTAGCAAGTGATCAAGAAAAAAAAAATCCTTACAGATGTGCAAATCCTATAGATCATTTTATTCAAGCTAGAATTAAAATTTATTTTTTCTTTGTCATTGGCTTTGAGCTGTCAGAGCTAAGGACTCCCATTGGCGCCAAGAGTTCCTCTAAACAATCCAATATGTGATTTAAAGATAAAACCAACCTTTGCAAAAGCAAAAGCAAAAGCAAATTGAACACAAGCTTGAGGCTAATTTTTGATTTAAGAATCTTGTGAATATGAAGAGATCCTCAACATCTAGATGAAATAGATTACATACAGATTTTATTTTCTCTTGATCATTTGCTAAGGTGTGAGGAGTACTTCTCGGCAAGGATAAAAAAATAAAAAAATAAACAAAAAAATAAAAATAAAATAAAAATTTGCGTCTAAAGGTCTCCCTTTGGCGCCCAGAGGAACCCCTAGGAATCTCCTTTTGGTGTCAAGAGGTACCATGTACATTCTAGCAAGTGCTCAAAGATAAACATACCACCTTTGTACAAGCTCAAGTCCTACAATCATAATGGCTAAGTTAGAGTACAATTTTTCTTTTATGATCATTGCCTAGTGACTACAGGGCTAGGTGCTTCCATTGGCATCGCAAGGTCCCCTTCAAATACTAGTAAGTGATCAAGAAAAGACACTTGACACTTGTAGAATGGTTTTGAGCTAGCTATGCTTATGCATGGGTCGAGTTATATTTCTTGATCACTTGCTGTCTTGCTAGCTTGTAAGGGGGACTTCTTGGCACCAATAGGAGTCTCTAGCCCTACAACCAATGACTGTAGAAAACAAATTGTATTCTAATTCAATCATGACAATCTACAAACCCTATTCCATTTTTAAAATTTGAAAGAATAAGAAATTAACCTTGTATTTAAAATTTGCTCTAGCTATGCTTGTGCAAGGGTCAAGTGTTTTTTTTGGATCACTTGCTAGGGTGTGAGGGGGATCCATTGGCGCCGAAGGGAGCCCCCCAACCTTCCACCTAGTGATCAAGATTCAAGACATAATAAATTTGTACTCTAGCTCAATTAAGATGATGTGTAGGATTTGTGCTTTTGGAAGGCCAGGTTTTAGGGTTCTTGATCACTTATTAGGGTGTGACGGGTTCTCCTCGGAGCCGAGGAGAGGCCCTGGGTCGCGGGAAAAAAAAAAACAAAAAAAAAACATTTTTTTTTTTTTTTTTCCCGTGACCTAGGGCCTCTCCTCGGCTCCAAGGAGAACCTATCACATCCTAGTAAGTGATCAAGAAAAAAAAAATTTTGAGAATAGCTTATTTCTTTTTAAGAAATTTGAGAATAAACTTAGCCTTGTGCTTAGCCTTACATCTAAATGTGTTCAAATTGTGCTTGTACAAGGGTCAAGTGTTTTTTTGGATCACTTGCTAGAGTATGAGGGAGACCTCTCAGCACCAAAGGGAATCCCAATTTCCCAACCAATGATCAAGACAAAATAAGTTTGTACTATATAATACAAGTTTTGTTTTTTCTTAATCACTTACTAGGATGTGACGATTTCCCCTTGGTGTCAAGGGGAGCCCTGCGTTGCGGAGGGAAGAGAAACAAAAGAATAAACAAAATCTTATATTTTTATTTTTCGAGGACAAGGTAATCCCCTTGGCGCCAAGGGGAGCCCCGCGTTACGGGGTGATTGCAAGAAACACTTCACGTTTTTGGCTCAAAACATAGTTTTTGGCCATAGAACTGGCAGTAATATGTAGTACTATATTTTTGTAGCACCCTTGCAGATCTCAATCGTCAATTCACGGCGTCTGCAGATCTCAATCATTGATTCAATACTATGTAGTACTATGCAGTACGCGAACTACTACAGAAGCCACTGGGAGCAGAAAATAGCAGAAAAGGGGTTTGTGCACCTTTTTATTTTTAATAATTCAAAAAATAAAAACAAAAGAATCCATTTTGCTAGAAAAGATTGCGCTCACATTGCACCAAAAAATTAATGTAGGAAATCTTTTCCCTCTTCGTAACCTTTGCGCAAAGGAAGGTCACTTTGACCCCATGTGGACATTGACATGTTTTCATTTTTATAAAAGTTCATTGTCAATATTTGTAATGTTAGTAGACCTCCAACATGTCCAATTTGTAGCTTCAAATTTGCATTTTTGGGTCAAAAATAGGACTAACCCCCCCCCCCCCCCCCCCCCCCCCAATGGCCAAAGTAGACATCTAGTCGGGGGCAATTTAAAAATAGTAAACTAATTTTCTTAAAAATTTAAAAATTACTCAATGTCTACAACTATCATATGTACCTTCCTTCCAAATTTCACGCCAAATGGACAAGCAATACAAAAGTTATGAGCAAAAAAACACCCGTCCAAGGGCAAGGGGACAAAAAATAGGACAAGTGTTTCTTGCAATCACCCCACGGAGGGAAAAGAAATTAAAAAAAATAAAAACTTTTATTTTTATTTTTTGAGGACAAGGTAACTCCCCTCGGCACCAAGGGGAGTCCCACGTCGCGGAGGGAAAAGAAACAAAAAATAAACAAAAGCTTTTATTTTTATTTCTTGAGGACAAGGTAACTCCCCTCGGCGCCAAGGAACCCCGCACTCCATAGCAAGTGATCATGAATCCTAAAACCTGGCCTTTACAAAAGTACAAATCTGACACATCATCTTAATTGAACTAGAGTACAAATTTATCATGTCTTGAATCTTGATCACTAGCTGGGAGGTTAGGGGGCTCCCTTTGGTGCCAAGAGGTCCGCCTCACACCCTAGCAAGAGATCCAAAAGAACACTCGCCCCTTGCACATGCATAGCTAGAGCACATTTTAAATACAAGGTTAATTTCTTATTTTTTCAAATTTTTAAAAATGGAATAGGGTTTGTAGATTGTCATGATTGAATTAGAATACAATTTGTTTTCCACAATCATTGATTGTAGGACTAGAGACTCCTATTGATGCCAAAAAGCTAGCAAGTAATCAAGAAATATAACCCAACCCATGCATAAGCTTAGTTGACTCAAGACCGCTCTTAAATATGGTATTTTTTCTCCCATTTTTTTGGGTTTATTTCTTTTATTTTGATTGCCTTTCAATTTGAAATAGCTTTTTTAATTAAGCAAATTTTTCTACAAAGAGACTACAAAATCAAACCAAAAGTAGGGTGATTTATCTTTTAAGGTCGAGAGGTAACTTGACCGCCTGTTGATAAGATCCAAAACTGCAGCACTATGTGAAGTCTATTGACATTTTTGAATCAAACTAGGGAAAAGGTAACTTGTTTTTTGGGGCCGAGAGGTGCCTTCTTAGCCTACTAAAGGGATCAAAATTTATAGCAACATGCAATATCCAAAGAAATGTCACTCTTAGGATTTTTAGAAATTTTGTTGTAGGCCTCATCACATTATTTCTCTTGCAAGGATTGAATGTTGATGCCATCATGCAGCCTATCCAAAATAGATCCTACAAATGGTTGTAGCAATTGGGAGTTTGACGTAGTGATTTGTTTGCTGCCACTTGTGATGATTGCATTTGAGCCTTCATATACATAACAAATTATTGAACATTCTTCAATGGCAGAATATCAGGATCAGATCCATGTAAGGAAGAGCTGAAGTTAAGAGGCGCTAGATGCAATGGTAATTTGAAGAAGATCGTAAAGGTATTGAATGTCTTTTTTGGAGCATCTAATGTTGCAAAACGTATTCCAAATTTGCATGATGAAGAGGTATTTGGCAGTAATAAGCTCAAACTTGACCTCCTATTTGTTTGGATGGTGACTCCCATCGACTAGATAAAATGAATTTTTCTTAGCCAAGAGTATTGACTTGGTCCACATGCACACCTACAAAGTTCTATGAGGAAGCAGAGAAGGTGGCTAACTTTGAACAAGTTTTACATGTCACTACCACATTGGGGAGCAATGGTGACACTTTACAATAGCATATTGCGAGATTGTCCCACATGTTAAATTGCAAATGTCAAGCCCAACAGCAAGGATCAAACATCACAAAAGGATGAAAAGACATTCTAGCTCCAATATACCATGGTAGAAAGAAATAGTATAGCGGAAATAAAGATATTATGACAAATTTTTGGTTTTGCCCAAATAATATTCACCGTTGTATTCAAGGCAGTCTAAATGCGCTTGGATAATTGACTAGTCTAAAGTACTAGACATTTGGCCTATACAAATGGACATTAATGAGGGTCTCCAAATGAAGGTCTTTGATATACGTAGAAGTCTAAAAATCTATGAATGCTTGTAATCTGAATTTGAAATAATTTTGACTAAAGTTACACATGTAGTTGCAAAAGTGTCAATTTGTCTTTGAACAAATATTGTAATTATTTGATGGAATGTTCTATGCAACCTTCTTTCCATTTTTATTCATTTTTCACACCTAAATCATTTTTTGTCTTCACAATATATTTCCAATATCATAGGCAATATAAAAAATAACAACCCTAATACAAGTAGTATATATCCACGTTAATAGGTCCACGGTAATAGGTCCACAATAATATAGGTCCTAAAATTACAAGAAACCAAAAATATTGACAATTTTTTTTGGTAACTATCCTTTTTATGATATTATTGAATTTTATATTATTTTTTTAAAATTTGGAGCTCACTGCTCATATAATCCCCGCTCACTACTTACAAGCTCACAAACTAGCACTGCTGATGTGGATGCCCCACTGCCATGTCCGTTGAGCTGAAAGACACTCCCAGAACCGGTGCAACACTGATTCATGAGATTTAAGAGGGCACATTGGACACCCGATGTCAATGGCGTGATGTATGCGACCTTGCCAAGCATTTACAGCCACTGCCCTATGCCATATCAACCATAGTAGCCCTGCTTCTTTTGGTGTCTGAACTTTTGTCCATACTGTGTTCCACCATAGCCGATGAGTGTTAGCCAATATTCCTTGCCACTTGCGCTTAGGGACGTTATGGACAACATGCTTGGCTCTTAAAAGTTCTCGGCCCATCTTAGTGCTATACTCCAGAAACGGCACTGGTGCCTGATTTTGATCACCTTGCCATGTCACCTTCTTGGGATCCCATTGAAGCTGATCAATTCGTCCAAAGTAAAATAAGGTTACCACTCTTTTCGGGCCATGGTGAACCTTTAGTACTCACACTCTGTGGAAGATGCCCTCAGTTTGAAAGAAATTGTTATTTCCCACCCTCTGCTCTTCAAGCGGTTGCCATGCAGCAAGCGTACCCGATGTCTGACAAACTACCCACATTTGTCCATCATATGGCAAAGTCCACCTACGTGGGAGCCCACCAACTTCAATTTCCGCATCTCGACGAGGCTGGAATACAAAGCAAGTATGAGCAGCTGTATGTGAATTTGCATTCCCGGATATGAAGCACCCCACCCATTCATCGGCCATTACTAAAGTATTGGCCGAATTCAACAGCCCCCCAGATCCGTTGAAGGGACCGAAATGATGCCTCCCATGCTCCATATTCCTCCTAGCAAAGTCCAAATTGGACTGAGGCTTCCTCACTGGTAAGAAATCGATCACCTATCCGAGCATGCCTTACTGATCGCAGACTCGCTCAGTGTAGCTGATGAGTTGATGAGTTTGATAAGAATAAGATAGAAGGCTCGAGAACAGTTTGGGCATTTAGAACCACTCACCCCATAAATGTACACAGTCTGTACATGTTGTTTTTTCATAGCCTTTACTAATGTACCATAAGTGCACATTTCAGAGGTGGGCGGTTTTGGAGCCCTAGGGCGGTTCAACTTCAAAATTTCATGACTAATTCAAAAATGATCCAAAAAATATGAAACGACTTGGGTTAGATGCTAACTCCTCTTGTCTTTTAAGGAAAATTCACTGAAAAATACTTTGAGAAATTTCACCTGCCTAAAATTCAGTTCCAAAGCTTAGATGGTTGGTTTAAGGACCTTCTACCTTACTGTATTTAGATCTTCAATCACTGCTCAAATTACTCACCGCCTTCTGGAATTTGCGGAACACCGGCACGTGTGCAGAAGCACCGACAAACAGAAATTGTGTTAACCCCTGTTAAGGTAGGCCTTCAATATTTTAGGTTTGGGTGAGCATTTGGGAAGTTTCGGAGCTGCCCCGGGTACTCTGTTTGCAGAGTGTTCCTGAAAATTGCATGTCGAAATGGTTTGGTGAGTTTGAAATCAAAGTTCTGACTCTTGTGCAGTGGACAGGTGAACCAAGAAGCAGTTAGTATCTTTGTTTCGAGAAAAGGTGCAAGAAGAGGAGCCGATCTTGTTGAAAAGGTTCTCTAAACTTCTCCTCCGATTTCAATTAACCCTTAAGTGGTTCTGGGTGTCTTTCGGTACATTTGTAGTTTTGTACATACCATAAGTGCAATGTACACAGTCTTGCATGTGAATGTTTTACTGTCCATTTAATTTTTATTTATTTATTTGTTGAATGCGCATTGAAGTCTTCTATCAAACTACACACTTTTTGGCTGCATTGGACATGTTACTAATTTTGTAACTATTGTGAAGTTGTATTTCCAATCCACGTATTTCTCTAGAAATATACAATTAAGCATGATTGGTAGCATCTCATTTCAATATTGCAATATTTTTCTGAAAAAATATAAAAATCAATGACTATTGCACCTTCAATTTTGTAGTTTATATATTTGGCCAACACTTCATGGAATTTGGCAAATATGGGTTGTGTATGATTCCAAAGGACACAATGTGTTCTGTAAACCACTTAGAGATTAACCCCAAAAAGACGGGCTGGTCACCGTGGAAATCGACTTTTTGCAAATGGGTACCGTGTAAATCATTTGCTTAAAAAGACTCAAGAGTACTCACTGGAGGACAAACTAATGTGCAAGCTCTTCCATTTTCATACAAAATTTCAAAGATAAACATTAGAGGAAATTTCAGGCCTTTGGGGGGCTGCTCCATAGTCCTCCGAGGTACCCTGAAATTTGCTTTTGTTTTGCTCAAAAAATCTTTTTCCCCTATTTCCGCCTTGCTAAAACTGCAGCGGCAATGGCGCAGGAACCCATAATTTTGAATAAAAAAATATTAAATTTTTATTTTTATTTCTAATCTTAAAAGAAAATTTAAAAAAAATTTAAAAAAAAATTTAAAAATTTAAAATTTTTGCAAAACTTGATTGCTCCGGCAAGTAGTCAGAGACTCTAACTGCTCACCAAGAGCAATTTTGAAGTTGACAGGCCATGCAAAGAATAGCATGGCATGTCAACTTTGGACGGCCCTCCAAGGGGTTGAAATTTTCTCTAATGCATTTGCACTTCCATCCTACATTTTAGAAAAATTCTTTGTGATCCATCAGACACATAGCATCTTTCTAGGGTTAACTAGATCATATGCTGGTCAAAACTTGTTTATTTTGGTCTTCTAATACGGAAGCTCTCTTATGCCTTTTGAGATTGTCTGAGATGCAGAACAGCATAAAACGGTTGAAAATGAAGCTTCTCATAATGCCAAGTCTAGTTTTCAAGGTATATTTGTCACCATTCCATTGGATAGTTAGAAAAGCATTATAACTCATTACGCAACCTTTTTTTCTACACCCAGTTTAGATTTGTGAAAAGTATAGATACAAACATTAGTGATGAACTATTAGACTTGGCATTGTGTCCCATAATGCTATCAAACCTACCGGTTCTTGAGCATTATCTAGTCCATAACTTCCACCTTGAGAGACGACATCATCAAGCTGACTTGAAGAGATTACACAACATGAGATATTGAATTTTGATCAAATATACCAATGTACTTCTGAACTCAACACATTCATTCAATTGGTTTCTTTAGCAATCATAATGTTAAGCAATTAAATTTTGTTTGAGCCGTTCCTTGATATTTTTTGGAACGGCTGTGTGTTACAAAGATCAATAAATGCTGGAGATGATTTAGAGCATCTCCACCGGTTCACTTCAAAACAGACACGCCAAACCATAAATGGCGTGTGTTAGGGGAGAAAAAGGCCCCTCTTTGTTACTAGCCCCCCACCGGAAGTCTACAAAATGGCAAATTCCAACGCAAAATTCTAGTTTTTAATGCTGATTGAACTCGGGATTTGTGGAGAGCATTTATGGTGAGGTAGTTTGTATGGTGGGATAGAGATCTGATTGCTTGATGTGCTCAAAAATCGAAGATGCAAGTTGACATTGAAAACCGTGCTCCTCCTCAGATGAGTCACACTTCAAATACAAGAGGGCCCTTTAGCTTGAAGTATCTTGATAGATTTTTCAAGTGGCCTGCCCTGAAAAAGGACATCGGCTGCAATTGGTGGGTCGCATTTTACTCCCCAGGCTCGCCAATTGGTTTACTTTGACAACTTGCCGTGAATCGGTGGAGATGCCCTTATGATCTATTGTACTCTCTCCATCCAAATTTAAGTGTGCACAATTTTGTTGAAACTTTTAACACCGATTGCATTAATCATGGAACAGAGGGATTAGAGCATCTCCACCGGTTTACGGCAAGTTGTCAGAGTAAACTAATTGGCGAGCCTGGGAGATAAAATGCAACCCACCAGTTGCAGCCGGTGTCATTTTTCAACGCAGGCCATTTGAAAATTCTCTCAAGACACTTCAAGCTAAAGGGTCCTCTTGTATTTGAAGTGTAACTCATGTGAGGAGGAGCACGGTTTTCATTGTCAACTTGCATCCTCAATTTTTGAGCACATCGACCCTAACCAATCAAATCTTTGCCTCACCATACAAACTGCCTCATTATAAGTGCTCTCTGCAAATCCCGAGTTCAATCAGCATTGAAAACTAAATTTTGCGTTGGAATTTGCCATTTTGTAGACTTCCGGTGGAGGTTCGATAACAAGGCGGGGCCTTTCTCTCCCCTGATACATGCCATTTACGGTTTGGCGTGTCCATTTTGAAGTGAACCAGCGGAGATGCTCTTACATACTAACTTTTGTAGTTGATACCTTTTTGAAATTGGTTGAAAGTTTTTTTTATTTTTTTGTTTTTGCACACCCCACCTTTTTTTTTTCTTTTTGAAAAATTGATTGATAGTTTTGTGCTTATCTCAGAATATAGTCAGCCAATAATTAAAAATTATAGTTTCTAATTGCTTGATTGTTTGTATTCAGATTTATATATAAAAATTAGATAATTATAATCTTGTAGCCACTAATCCAAAGTCTATGAAATTTGGATTGCATTCACCAATATCTCACAATATAGGACAAAACATGTATACTTGAATCTATAAAAGGTATATTCCAATGGTATAGCTATTGCAGTATTTAGTGAAAATTTTGACTTTGTGTACATAGTATATAGCAACGTTTTTTTCAAAACAATTATCAATTTTTCACTATCAAAATAGCAACAAAAATATAAGAATCTATTGGTTCATCAATTCACAAAAGTTCAAACAATATTAATTGAGGTCATATATTCTTGAAAAATATAGATACTTTCTTTGAAAATCAATCTCTCTCACTTGTAAGATAATTATTGATAATTGTATATAGCATCGTAAAGCCCTAGTTATTAACTTCTAAAGGACTAACATGCTATGTTTAGCAACATAGCAATTTTGGGCAAGTACTTGTGATTAGAAATTTGCATACTTTAATAGAAGTTGTGGATGAAGAATATCTTTCATATGAACATATTTTATGACATTTGGAAATATGAGTAAAAAACTATAGCCCAATAAGTTACTTTTCCACTAGGCAGGCAGTCTCATTACAAAAAATATGAGGCCTCAAGAGGGTTGCTAAACCTGGCCCCCCATGGTGATATTATAGAAAAAAAAATTGAAAATTTGAAATGTGACGTGGTCGCATTTTGACCACGTCAGCGCTGTTAGCGCCATGTCGCCACATCTGTGCCACATCATTTTTAAGATTCTTTTTTTAAAAAATTCGAAAAAAAAAAAATTTGTTTTTTTTCAGAGAAATTTTTTTTTCTAGAAAGCTTTGAAATCATTCCATTTTTATCAATGAGTCAAAAGCTATGAAGACTGTTTTTGTTTGCCAATAGTTCTGAATTCTATATTCTAAAATAAATTTTGAAGTCCTTTATCTTACTCAATTTTCAATATTTTTTAAAATACCTCAATCATTGGATGTAATAAAAAATTTATTACAACATTTCAACCACTGAGATTGGCATTTTTCAGTTCCATAATTAAATTCTTAATGATTTCGTATTTTGAATCATTTTCTACTTCTTTCTACTTGCTATTTTTTTCCTACATGCTGTACAACGCCAGATGATCTGAAATTTTTCAAACAAGTAGTCAACTTGTCTAGAAAAATAAATCCAAAGATGTACCACCAATTTGGACATTTTTCCATAGAAAAACGAGCTTGTAAAGTGCAGTTGCTCGTTTTTTTGTAAGAACCAAAATAGCAATCCTGTGATTTCAAACCATTAGGAAAAAATTTAGCCCTCCAGAACGCCATTAAGGAATTGATTTACGGGACCCCTTTGGTGCAATTTCAGATTAAATAAAAAAAAAAATTCTTTAAAAAAAAACTGAAGTAAAACTAAAACTAAAAAAGTTAAAATCTGATGTGGCACTACTAGTGCCACATCAGCACCCAATTTTTAAAAATAAAAAATAAAAAATAATAATAGTTTTTGATTTTGATTTTTTTCTATAATTGCACTGGGCGGGTGCAGAACTCACGGCCTTCTGGAGGGCTGAAATTTTTCCATGTGGTAGAAATGTCTGAAATTTTTTCCATATGTTCTCAAAACAGTGTACTACAAGATCCTATGGTTATATGTGTCGGGAAAAAAAATTATCAAAAATTTGGTACTTGTACTGAAATGGCAGTTTTCAAGCGTTTTTGGTGAAAACATAGTCATGGAACTTAAGGGGTTAAAATACTTATTTGGGAAATGAACTATGATAAGGTCCTAGAAGTGGTGCTACATACTTTGTTGTATCTTATAGTATTATGGGGAAAATATCTACATTAAAAAAAAAATGTTTATTTATATCTATGCATTTTTATAGTTGGAATAAAAAAGCCAATCTTCACAATTGTATATTTATAGATTGTTGAGTGAACTACAATCCAATTAAAGTCCAAAAGAACCTTTAATTGTAATTTTGCCTCAATCTATGCATATCAACTTAATCCTTGACTATGTTTTTGCCAAAAAAACTCAAAAATTGCCATTTCTAGAACAAGTACCAAATATTTGAAAAAAATGATTTTGACATATGTAACCATAGGAACTTGTAGCATATATGGTGGCTTGAGAACATGTGGAAAAAATTTCAGAAATTTCCATTGCATGGATTGCAAGATATAAGCATTCAGGTTCACTGAAATCATTTTTTTTCCCTACAAAAAACAGGGCAGCTGCACTTCACAAGCTCACTTTTCTATGAAAAAATGTCCAAAATGGTGGTGCTTCTTTACACTTGTTTTTCTAGACAAGTTGGCACATGCTTGAAAAATTTCAAATCATTTGGAATCAGTGTACAACATATAGGAAAAAAATAGTAAGTAGATAATAGTGGATAATGATTCAAAATACTAAATTGACAAGCATTTATTTATGGAATTGAAAAATGCCAACCCAATGGTTGCAATGTTTTATTAAACAATCTACATCCTATGATTTTATTATTTTTAAAAAATATTGAAAATTGAGTTCAAAGTTTATTTTAGAGTAGAAAACCCATAACTGCCCGCAAACGAAAACTTCTCATAACTTTTGACTCATTGGTCAAAATGAAAAGATCTGCCCAAACTGCCCATTTACTTAAAAAAGTAACATATTAGGCCATAACTTTTTATTCATATTTCCAAATGTCATGAAACTTAGTATATATAAAAGATATTCCTTGTCAACACCTTCTATTAAAATTTGAGTCCAAAATATGAAAATCTCCAGTCATATGTACCTGTGTAAAATTTCTAAAAAATGCATATTGGTCCCTTAGGGGCTTTAAGCCCCTAAAGGACGGATGTTTCAAAAAGCCCACCTTAGAATATTAATTTCCTTGTATTGCAATGACCACAAAGAGGGACGCCCCCTCCATAGATGAGGACCCTTATTGCCTCAAGTTTCCAACTAGGTTCCTATTTTTGAAGTTGTTAATTTTGTATTTCTTAACCTCTCTTAGTTTCTTCAAGGATTCCATTTCCAACATAAGTTTAGAATTTTCAAATTTTATCATTGGTGGTAATTAACCCTTAAAATCCTAAGGTGTTTTGAAGTCCAAAACTACTTCAAAATACTTGCTTCCAAAGCAAGGCTTAAATCTTCATCTGTATTTATTCTTCAAGAAATTCAACAACAAGAGCCTTAAGTTAATTTGTTTAAGTACATATTTTCAAAAATTTAGAGTAAGAATCCCACCAATTGCAATTTCAATGTGCCTAAACTACAAAAAGTAGTTTTCTAGCCCTTTCTAAGATGAAGCTCTATCTTCAACATTTAAAAACAAAAACATGTCCAAAACTTGTGCAAATTAGCCAATATATTAGAAAATGGGTTAAAAGCACATAAAGAATTTAAAGTTCAACAAAAAGAACTTTTGAATTCATCTTTAAAAAAATTACAATGTAGAAGGTGGCATTGGATGAAAGAAAAAGCTAAATTTATTACTAATAACTTTTATAAAAAATTTGAAAACTATTGATCACAATGGTGAGAATGCTCTAGTATTTTTTATTTTAAATTTTAAATTTTCAAAATTGAATTTTAAATGCAACTATATCTATTTTTTCTACCTTCATTGTTTACAAAATAAAATTCTTCATAACTTTCACTTCATTATTTAGAATGGAGTGATCCAAATGTTTTGAACAAGTATCAATCTATACAATCAAATATAATTATTATGTTTTTGAATATATTTTTTGCTATCCGCTTTTACATTGAAATAAAAAGAAACTTATTACTTTTGCACTATTTATCATCATGATGTAGAACAAAGATTCACATGTAGATTAGGATGGTTAGCATCGGTCCTAAAAATCTCATGCAAAAATTCCCAATTATGAAGTCAATAGATCTTGCCCGAGTTTTCTTTAGTTCATTAGGGAGTTAATAAATTTCAATGATTTGTTTGCTATAAATCTATAATTTTGAAATTTTATCACTAGGAGAAATTCATAAATTCCATTAATTTTTTGTGTATGTGTGAAAAAAAGTTCAATGTGGGGGCCAATTTTTCTTGACTACAAATGACAATACGACTATACAAGGCAAAATTACTACACCCAATATTGTCTTAATAAACATTTGAGATGGATTTCTATTATCAAAATATGTATACTTTATTAGATCTTATTGAAAATTCTCTTTGTATGCCTTTTTTGGATAATGTATGAATAGACTATGAACTTTCAAAGTGCTAAAATAGGTCAATATAAAATTGACCCTAGGGTCTCATGGTCAATATAAACATGTATAGAATATGGATATAAAACACTTTTGTCAGATACATATGGTAATACAAAAGCAGCAGTGAGGTTCCAACACCAATTTATTGCTAGTGACTACAATGGCTCACTTTGGTACCATTTGGGAGTGAGGAAGGAGATCACCCTTCCTCATAGTACTCTCTCTGGTATTCGACAAACCCCCTCCGTCCTTGTGGTCCCCGAGACATCCAAGACACACCTCCATCTTGGAAGACCATCCGATTCCTTAAAACCAAGCCCCAAAAGAATCTCAATCTTTCCATTGGGAAAAATTTTAGTTCTAAACACCAAATACAAAGTGGAAGATCATTTTTATGATCTAATTTTTCTATAGATCACCTTGGACTATTCATTTCTCCAAATGCGACAAGTATTGAAGAAGTTATGGCCTCCAAAAAATCCTAAGGCCCTTGGGAGGTGTAGTTCTCCATTACTCTATCCTCTTTGGATGCCTATAACTTTTAGCTCACAATTGATCTCCTTATAATCCTTAGCATTATCGAAAAGCTTGTCTATTTAGCTTTCCAATAATATACAACAAAGCCTATTTGACTTAAGGAATCACTCCTAAATCCTTACTCTTACATAGCACACCTCGAGTTGCGGCTGGGACATTGCCAACTTTGAAGAGCCATGATTTTTGACTCCCAACTCGGATCCTCGTTCTTTGAACCCATGTATGCGTCTTCTCACTAGCTTTCCAAGCATGTATGTTACGCCATCCAATTCGTCCCAAAAAGAGAGCTACAATGTTTTGTTCGCTCAAAACTCCTAATTTTGCTCACTTCATATAGAGTGCTTGAGTACTCCTTAATATTGCTTGGGTGGTGACCCGCTCCACACTAGGCCATGGTGTAAGTTCCGATTAGTGAGTTTCGTGGTGAGTCCCAGAATAAAATGGATTAGGTTTAGTGGAAGTTGAGTCCCATTCAAGCGGTTAACACTAGTGGAGAGGAGTATCGCCACCGAGTGCTTGGATACATGTCAATAGAAGTTCTACCTCATGTCATCAGATGACATGTCTAGTGTCTTATGGGTGTTAACCCTTTAAGGACCGGTCGACTAGTTTTGGGTCGAAATTGCCACATTTACACTTCTAAGGTCAAATTAGTTGTGAATTGGGGGACCGACCAAAGGGGACGGATGTAGGGAATTTCCAACTCCATCCATAGGAACAAAAATTGGGCCAATCTGAGTCTCCATGTAGACTCAAGGTTGAAATTAGTGACGTTTTGTTGGCTGAAAATGCAACATTTGTAACAGAGATGCATCATAATAAACCAAATTGCGCCGTAGTTTGCCACAAAATTCACCGTCACGCGGTAAACCATTCATCCTGCATCCATCGGTACAGTCGGATCTTTGACATGCATCGTTTTGCTTTAACCACAAAACGCATCGCCCACCCTCAAAATCAACCACGGTCTTTAAAGGGTTAAGTGTTGGAAATCATGGGAATTGGAAAACCTGGTGGTTAGAGTTGGAACCTAAAATTGTGGATGTGTGGCATGTGGAATGTTAGAAGATTGTGACCCTTGGTGTCACTAGAAGTTAAATGCAAGAGAAGCGCTTTGGGTGAGCTTAACTCCTAAAGCCCCAAGGCCTTTTTTCTATCAAAAAAATAGCCAATGTTGCCATTTTTATAGCAAAGAGTAAAAAAAATGAAAAATGTTTTTCTTACTCATCTAATTGTAGGATCTTACACCTAAGTGTGATTGCATGAAAGACCAGTACTGAAACATTGTCACAAACGCAATGTTAAAGCTTCATTTTGCAATAACTTTAGAACCATGACTTGTATGAACTTGAAATTTTTAGTAGAGAGTCTTCTTATGATTTTAATAATATCTCATATTTTTCAAAAAATTTCAAAAACCATTTTATATTTAAAAATTATTTAAACTAATTTGTCACGTTTTGAGTTTTAGGATTTTTACTAAGTAAGGAGTTTCCAAATTTAGTGATTTGGAGCTGAAATTTCTATAGTCTATTCCCATAGTAGGAACTCATGTTTCTACCAAGGGGCATTAAAAAATATTTTATTTTATATCCTCTTCTTCCATGCAAAGAGGGCTCCTTTGCGCATGCAATTCTGAACACTGAAGATGGTTTTAGGATCATTTTTTTGGTGAAAACTCTTTACCATGAAGTCTTCTCAAATGTCATTTTTCAAATTTTTTTAAAATTACTTTTCCTATTTTTTACAAATTAAAATGTTAAAGTGTGTATTTTCTTGCAATTCTGCACTTTTCTAGTTCTCCTATTTAAAGAATTTTTTTTTGCTTTTCCTTCATAGGATATCTTCTTCTTATAAGTGTATACATTTCTCATATTTTTAATATTTTTTTAAAAATATTTTTCTATTTTTATTGTACTCCCGAAAAAATGGCTAAAAACGGCCAAAGTGGAACAAAAACGGAAGGTCATTCATGCAACGACACCTAACTAGTATAGGAATGTGTGGAAAAAAATTCAGAATTTTTAACTGCACAAATTGCAAGATATCTGCCTTTAAAGTGAAAAAAACAATTTTTTCAATACATTGCGGGACTATATTTAATGACTTTGAACATTTTTATCTTAAATTTTTTGCACTACAAAATTTTGAGCCTAAAATTTTTATAGTGGAGAATTGAGTTGAGAGTCTAGGGGAAAAAGAAAATCCAAAAAAATTTAATTTTCATTCTTAAAAAAATTGTTAAATAGATGTAGGTATGAGATAGAAGGAAACTCTAAAATATCAATATCTTTTAGATGGAATTAAAATGCACTGATTCCAGTGGTGAGATTATTCTAGCAAGCAAATTAAACCATGTGGAACTTCTTTTTTTGAAAAATTGCAAAAATTGCATTCCAAAATGAATCCTACAAGTTATTTTTTCAAGAAGATGCTGTAATTACCCGAAAAACAAGATTGTCCATAACTTTCTTATAAAAAATGCAAATGAAATGAATAAAAGCTTTCCAGATAGACAAAAATATAATTTGTAAGAAAAAAAAATTTAAAAAAAAATTAAAAATTTTGCAAATTTTTTTGCTGCCCCCTCTCCTCTATTTTGAACTTATTGGGGCATAAATTTCGTTCCCAGGCACCGATTGAAACAAAAAATTATATTCCCATGAAGCTTAGTAGTTTTCTATCTTCAAAAAAAGTTTCAAAAAATCATGACAAAAATTCAGCTTGTAGGTACCTGCCTAAAATCTTGTTTGTCCCTCAAAGGGGCAATGGACCTTTAGGGGTTAAGGTGGTAAATGTCACTAAGGGGTGCAACACCTAAAGACCCCTAGGAAGAGGAGGTTTGCCAAATCCCACAAAGATTACTATGAAGAAGGGTGGTTTTCCTCCTTTTTCCTGAATGGTATCATGGTAAGTTATAATGTCTATATACAATATGGTTGAAGTTGGAGCCTCACCATCGCTTTTGCATTACTATCATGAGGAATGCTTGTATACTATTTAATACTGGTTGGATGGTGTCCACTCTATACTATGCTATGGTGTGAGTCTCGATTAGTGAACCTCAAGGTGTGTCTTGAAATGAATCCTGAAATGAGGTTGCTTGGACCTAGAAGGGAATTTGATATTCAAAGGTGGTTAACACCAATTGGGGAGTAGTATCACCACCAAGTACTTAGATATGAATGGAAGTTTCATCTCGTATCATCAAATGATATATCCAATGTCTTGTGGGAGTTAAATAATGGGAGTCATAAGAAAATGGAGGCTTGTGGCTAAAGTTGGAACCTAACATGACATGTACAGAAGACCATAATCCTTTGTGTCATTAGTAGTGAAGTGCTACAAAAGTACTTTAGGTGAGCTTGAAAATGTGAGTGTCATTAAGGGAAGCAACATAAAAGGGTCCCTCATAAACTAACGACTAAACTGGTGCAACAAGCCTTCTTTGGGAGAATAAAAATTTGGAGCTTCAAATTTTTACCTATGAGTAAACACAAGAGCAAATAACTTATTATAGACTTACTCAAAAATTATGCAAGTTTAAAATAAGTTATCTAAAGTACTTTCGTAGCACTTCACTTCAAATTTTTACCTATGTGTAAACACAATAACAGATAACTTATTGTAGACTTACTCAAAATTATGCAAGTTTCATAACATGCTCTCCTATCGTTCTTGTAAGGCTAAAAAAAATTAGCTCCATACAACACACCATGGAGGTATTTTTAGGTCTTCTCTGTACGCTAACTGTATGAACAGGGGCAACCTCCTTTAGGGGTTAAATAAGACAACCTTGGTCTCTTAGACTAGCGAGCCTTCAGTTGTTCCTAAACACTCTGTAAGCGCAACAAACACACATCCATAATTCACAGAAAAAGTAACATGTGAAGCAAGATGACACTAGAAAACTGCAAGATGACGGATCAACTCAACTCTATCGAAAAACTTGTCACCTACAGTAGAACAACTGACAGCAGGAATCAAGGGAGGTATCAAAATCAGCTGCACCCACTTGTTGGATCAATTGCAGCTCTCAGACTCTCCCATCCCCATGGAAAGTAATATAACTTCAAGTCCAGCACAAACTGAACAATCAGTTCCAATTTTCAATCAGCATCCACTGGCCACGAATTCACTGCACCTGGATGAGCAATAGCATCATGAATGGGTTTACATGAAGGATGGTGGCAGTTGGAAACTTAATACGGTATCCAGTCCAGCCATTCTAGTGACATATGAACGAAACCAAAAGCAGTCTACCCGTAGGTTCAATCAAATAGAAGATTCTTAAGTCTGCTCAATGCGTCACTAGCTGTTTTATTGGTGGGTTCAAGAATAAGAGCTTGCCTAAAATCTGCACACCATACACGCATACAAGAAAGGGATGCATCAGAATCATTGGACTCTGCAAGTCTATGGGGATAAATGATTTATTATAACATTTGCACCAATTCTGAGCGTGTAAGTTTTCGCTCCTGAACCTCAAATTAACGTAAATTCAACTTTTCAAATCAATTTCAGCCTCAAAATGCTGGTGTCAAATAACCAAAATAATAAACCCTGGACCCGATCGCCCATGCTTTAGACAGACGAATCTCTCAAGAAATTAATGACCAGTATTTAAACCACCATTCCTACAAACCTTGCAAGTAATGACCTCAAGATATTAAGACTTACTAAAACCGCTGATGGAGGAATGCCCAAATCGAGATCAATATTCTTAGAATCCTCGACATCCTCACAAAACGTCTATTAAAACGATGATACTGAAGGCTCAAAGAGACGTTGCTAGAGAAAGAGCACAAAGCATTTCTAGCTTGGAAGATGTTACTCGTTTCCTGCTCCACCTGTTATCTGTTTTGCTTTCAAGTCCTTTGCAGGCAGAAGTGCTCCGAACCGCGAAAGACAAGTAGTACGATTACGGTGCTAGTAAGATCTGTGTAGGAGATAAAGCACAGCATGGAGCAAGACATTCAAACCAGAGAAAGGAACCGTCCACAAGCGCAGGGAAAGACAGAAGCAGGAGGCAAACGCTTGTGACCTTCGAGGGATTCTTTGTAGTATCCTAAAAATTCACGAGCAGTGCCTCTCCTCAAATATGCTTTTACGCTCTGCAAGACCAATTTAACATCAGAATATTGACCGACAAAGACCCGAACACAGGTAGAATGTTCAACCGAATCATATCAATTGGTACCGTCCAACTGCATCTATTATTTTCCACAACTATGATTCAGTAAGGTAACACACACTCACCTTCTTATTAAGATTCAGTGCCTTCGTACAGTCAGATTCTGCCTCTGGGAAACTGCGAACGTGTAGAATTTGAGTGAGCTCACGGGTTTTCTATGAAAAGAACACGAACTTGAAAGAAATGATTCTTTTGCAGGAGAACTGATGTCCCTCATCAGAGCAAGTTTAACAAACTATCAGCTTGAGAAAATTAAGAGAAAAAAACCTACTTGCAAAGTTGAAGATAAGCCAAGGCACGATTGTTGTAGTAAGTTGCATTATTTCCGTCCATAGTTATAGCATGGGAGTAATGCTTGACAGCTTTTTTGAAGTCCATCTCTTTAAACGCCACATTACCCTGCACTCATGAGCATGACATGAATGCTACAGAACCTCTTGTTTGATTAGCTTGCTAAGAAATATAGAGATAGACGTTTTTCACTGTTAATTGTGATTATTTTCCTCATATAAGACAGCCGCAGTTGACCAGATACAGGTCACTTAACCGTGAGTGATGATTGAAATGGAGAGGGCAAATTACAATTGTTCTTTCAAAGGCCTTTGAAATATATTTTGGTTATTGAATAAGAAAAAACATTCTTACAAACAGGAGACTTCACCAAGTTCAAGATTCACACCTTCTCCTTGGCCAATTCAGCAGCTTCACTGTTACCACTATTCAAATTAGAATGTTTGTCAACAGCGATCTTATCTTCTTCCTGCACAGTGGCATACAAAGCTAGTAGTGTATCAAGTAGAAACCGGTCAGAGCCCTGTCTTGCAAGTAGGGATACTGCCATAGGCATGTCGCTGTGCTCTCCTACTGGCATTGTGACCTGCATTGATTTAGCAATTTGTCAATGAACTGCTACAGGTGGGAGGAAACAGCATGCCATTATACACCTATAATTGTACGACCTGGACAGAACTGTAGAATATGGTAGAAGACTCTCTTGTCAGAGATTTAACCCGTAAAAGACCCAGGATTCAGGTTTTTATTTTAACCAATTTGATTGAGTAAATATAGTGGAACATAAACTTCAGATGGGACCAAATTTCATATCATCAAAATTAGGAAAGAACATTGCATGCGTTGATCAGAGAATAAATAAAATTGGGCAGGGAAAGTTCCTACATGCCTACTCCAAATTGTTAATAAAACATGAGACCCAAATTGGGCTTCGTCCTTAAGAAGGATAATTTACAGATATACAGCCAAACCTAACAAACTGGAGAAGATGGGGGTTGGGGAAACACCTGACAGCAACCTGACATGCCTGCTATACATATTAGATCCAACGTCCTGTTCCGGAATTCCTCAAGCGCTTCCGCTTTAGTACTTAACTTGGGAGGTATGTCTGGAACGGTTGGCAATACCAGAAGCGTATCATTCTATTGCATACAAACCCAAACGACAAGAACAAAGAAGGATTAGCGTCCCAACAGAGCGACGAATTTCAACGATTGTCACATAGGTATTCCATGACAAGTCAAAATGCTCATATAATGCTTTACTCTTACAGAACTCCTGGCCTCTGACAGAAGAACATTCACGCTAACTTAATAGGTTAGAGAGCCCTCTATTTACTTCCAGCAACTGCATATTACCTGGAGAAGATCATTGATGGCATGACGAGCCTCATCCTTAATTCTCTGTAAGAGAGGTAGCAATTGAGAACTAGTCTCAAGCGCAGCTTTTGCTCGTGCAGCTGTAGCTGGTCCCAGGTCAGGTTTTGCAGTGGTCAACCATTCTTCATGGTTTCCCTTGAACTCCCATCTGTGAAAAGAGAGAAAGCATAATTAAGATACTAAATTACAAAATAACTAGAAGCATTTATATATTGTACACATACTACTTGCTAAGGTAAGTAAGTAGAAACACGACAGAATTAAGTCAAAATTGGTACAAATACATCAAAACGGGGTCCTTACTTGTAATCACCGCAGCTACCATTTTAGACTTAAACAAGCAGCTGAAACAATATGGTGCCCACCTCTGAATCATCTGCATGGCACTCCGAAGTAAGGACAAGGCTCCCAAATCAGAACCGCCGCTGATCTCCTTCTGTAGATCCTTCAAACTTGGTACCGTTCTTGCCACAAAATCTCCGAGATTGACGTGCTGCAACACTTGCCCTGAGGAAGGCCAAGACAAACAGCAGACTCCTTTAAAAATTAAAGATTAAAAGTTCTAAACGCCTGAATCAAATAATCGTTATACATACTATTCGATTGAGAGAGCCTACAATGTTCTTAGGAAAAGAAGATATTCTTCCAAGACAACTGACACTAGCAACAATTGCAAGCCATGGTCAACAACATACGCCCAAGAAGCTTCTGAATCGAATTGATAACTGTCCCCACAGACTGCTCATTGGGAACTAAGGAAAGTTTGAAGCAATCGTCAGCAATAAGAAACCGTCGTGGTTGTCTCACAGCCATATAAGGGAGCTGAAGCAAAATGTGCCCTACTTGCCGCAGGATTGATGGATCCTTTGCAAAACAACCTTCAAAATACAAATCGTCCATCTTGATTTAGTGGCCGAGGAAATCATGGACCAATAAAGTAACACTACAGGCATGTAACGAATGCAGAAATACGAGAAGCCACATGAGTATAAAGATGCCAAATATAATCACTCAGATTATGCCACGGTTCAGAGCAAAAGATAAGCCAAAGATGATATTTACCAACAGTATCAAAACTTTGTGCCTGGGGTAAAACACCAACCACTGGGACAACGCCATGAGAAGGACGGAATCCTAGAATTCCACAAAACGCCGCTGGAACTCGCACACTACCAGCAGTGTCCGTACCTAACATCCCAAGTGACCACAAGTTTATGTCAAAACATAGAGACAATCATTCATAAATCCTTGACACAAGAAATTAGCAGTAGTCTCTAGGTTAGTCAAACAAAACATTTGTGCACTTTCCATTGCAGATTATCCGTAACCAACTTGACCGAGCCAGGTGCACAGCATTCCAATATCCACTCACCTAGTGAGAAGTCTACTAGGTCTGCAGCCACAGCAACTCCTGACCCACTTGACGACCCTCCTGGGACGCGGTCTGGTGCTGCAGGATTGACTGGCGTTCCGTAGTGCTTATTATCTCCAATGATACTGCACACTCCACATCATCTCAATCCAATATTTTGAGCTGCAAGCCATTCAACATTAGAAAAAGTCTCCTTTCAACACGATCGCCATAACATTCTTGAAAGGAGCTGCAAACACCTTAGGGGTCATTCAAGATGCTTCAATTCTATCAGATCGTATTACTTTGGCACAAATCCTCACACATCTTGAGCCAAACAATGAAAGCGCTGGTACCTCAACGAACTATTGTAGGCAAGTGTAGTTATTGGCAACCCCAGTGCAGCTATATTGCGTTGGTACCTCAACGAACTATTGTAGATCAGGAGGTCAACATTGCTCTAGAATGTTATGTCTCATCCGAAATTCCTGTAAGTTGCGAGCAATACCTGTAAGCAAGTTCATCCATATGAAGTTTTCCAATGCAGGTCGCACCAGCATCAACGAGGAAATTGACAGCCGGAGCGGTCTGTGTAGCAGGTTCATGTGTTGATGCCCAATCTGGATTACCAAAACCTGTGACCTTCCCTTCCACATCGAATCTGTCCTCCATCACACCAACCAAGGCTCGCTGTTAATCACCAACAAATAAGGTAGAGGATACTAAAACCGTTAAGAGTCCTGACCCCTGTTACTGACAACAGCTTATATATTCATACACTTCATAGGACTTGTCAGCAACTCCTCAACTGACTCGTGTTACCAACAGAAACGCATCCGTTCACGCACTTGTTTGGAGTTATAAGCAAGCGGTGTAAGCATGACTTGGCAAAATGTCTGTGATCACTAATCTCTGACTGGAACAGAGGTGGTCCACTATCCCTTCCAATAGTGGTCTACAAACTCCCACTTAGAAAAATCCCATAAGAAATCATCTTTCATTGAATGCTGAATTGACCTCAAGCGAGTTTGGCTCTTGTAGCTCTGCAGTAAGCTCTATAGTGATCTCCCTATGAAAGCACACTCCTACATACTCGTAAAATGCTTAAAGTGACGCAAACAGAATCCTCCAGAAATTAATAGTAATTCAGAGTCAAGTAGGTGTCAATGACCAGACCAGGACCGCTTATGCAACCAAATCGTCAGCTGAAAAGAAAGTTTTTTAAATGTTGCGGAAAGCAGATACCATGGACTGGATAAACTACAAAGCCATCCAACAAGAGCTTGGGTTGACCCTTACATGTCCTTGATGGCGAATGTAAGCCCTGAAAGAGGAAGGGGCGCGCTGGGAGGCGGTGGCGGAGGCGGTGGCAACAACTCGAAGTACTCTATGAAGGCGCCATTGTCCTGCTTGCCTGTCAATCTGAAGGCTCGCCGCAGAACGAAAATTCCAGCTATCCCCAGCCCTACCAGAAGTCCCAACGACTTTGCCAGAATCTTATCACTCGGCATGTTGGCTACACGGATACACTCTTGAAATCTACAAGACTTTCTCCTCTTTTGAAGAAAGAATTTGTCACAACGAAATCTTCAAAGAGTTCTGACCTCTTGGAATCACAATCTTCAACTTCAACTTCTCGACTCGAAAGGCTGATAAGTTACGCTGAATTGTGGCCTTATCATCTGTCTCCAGAATTCCCCATTCATGCGCCAGTTGTGACCATGTGCGTCGATCCAATTCACGACCTCGCTACCCAAACACCGTAAATGCTCTAACACAAGGTGCAATTCTTGGACCTCTACATACTCAGGAAGGTGCTCGAACCACCGTCGATCACAACACGACACAATAGCCACGATCAAACCCCGCTTAAGTCCTACACAGTGACATGAATTGTTTCCCTGCCGCTAAATTCCTGGTCCAATCCACCGACAGAAAAGCGCTAAAACCCTAATAAAAGCTCAAATTCCTCGCCACCAATCCGCCGGGACGAGCAACCCAACCACATTGAAGGAGATTGTCCCCGATTGGCCCACATCGACACTCCCAAGTAATAAGAACACAATCCGGAATAAGAATACGCTCCCAAACTGAAGGCACCGAGGTAATTAGGGTTTACGAGCTACGAATGTCTGTCCTCCATGTCGCCTGAGCGGATAACTTAACTTATCGCCCTTCATCCATATCCAGTTCGTCCTCCACGCTCGTGCGACCTAGACGATGTTGTTCGTTGCCATTTGCCAACCTGTGAGTGACGTCTTATCGTTTGGCACTTGAAGGCAAGACCCGATTCAGAGAACCACTGAGGTCACCAATTTGGCATAGCTTTTGGCTAACTGCCGAAAATGGAGGGCCCAGGTTCTACTTCGTCTTCGGAGGAGAGTACGTTATCATCCTCCTTGCAATCATTTGTCAGGGAGCAAAATCAATTGGAATATGTGGAGTGATTAGTCCCACATGAAACCAAAAATTGCTAGGTCGAAATGCCGGGATTGCACACTCCCAAAAGCTAATGTGTCGATGTAGCGGAGCACTGTCTGCTGGTATGGTAGGCTTTGAGAAATAAGTTAACAATTGGACACAAAACCCTAGTTGGACACAAAATGCCTGAACCGCAAGGGATGTCCACAAGGTGTTGTCGTAAACCAGCGCCACCGGCGTTTGATTGGCAAGATTGGCAAAGAATCTCATGTGAAATCTCCAAACGGAGGACTCCACTCATCATGTTAGGGTTATCAGTGGTTGGCATTGCCGGTCTCTATGTGCTGGTGAAGACGGGGAAGTTGAGCCTCCCCTGTCTGCGACGTTATTGCTTCCAATCCCAACCCAAAGACACGGGGACGTCGACAAATCCGCAACTCGGCGACTGCAAATTCGGCTTCCAAGATGTGTAAGAACAATCTTTCCCCAACCCAATTCTCACAGAAATCCAGTCACAACATTCTTCCATTATACAGCTTTCTAAGTCAGCTGAATTACATAAGGCTGAGAATGCTTCTTAACCATGTGTACATATGTAGGAGTGTGATTTTTGGAAGGTATTATAGAGTTGTGGAGAGATCACTTTGGGTACAAGAACCACATTTGCTGAGATCAGATTTTTATCACTATCTTTGAATTAAGTATGTGAGTTCAAAGTGGGAGGTTGAAGCAGCAGTAGACACCCCCATCTCCATTGGAAGATCAGTGGCCATAGACATTGAGCCAAGTCATGCTTACACCACTTCCTAAAAAGTTCTACCAAGTGCATGAATAGATGAGTTGCTGTTCGGTTAAAGGTCAAAGAGGAGACAGGATCAAGTCCCTAGCGGTTTTAGCGTCCTTTATGTTTCTCAATGTGTGCTTCATCTCGGTCTCACAAGCATGGTTTTGTGTTGACCATAATTTGGGAATGGACAGTTTTGATGTGGAGTCGGTCATCACCGGATTTGGAAGCCATGATTGGGAGCAAACACATGCGGCGGCAATGCAAACGGCGGTTGCAATTGACCTCATCCTTAAAGCTGGAGCCGTGTCCAGTGGAAAGCAGACCATGGACGAATTCGGCTTAAGGTAATTGGTTTGTAACATTCTGACTCAACGCGCATTGGAATCAATGAATAGTGAGCCAAGAAAAGGAATTTAGGTTTATTTTGCCCACAATCATGAGCTCATGTTATACTTGCAAATGCTGTTGTTGCTCACGTTAGAGTTATTTATTTCCTTTCATTCAGTCCTTAGTCGGCATGTTTGCATGTGGGCTCATGCTTACAGTGATTGTGTGCTTGACGATGAGATAGATTGCTTCAAAAGCAGTTTTCAATATTTCAGTATCTCAAATTCTTTCGGTGATACAGTGATAAGGATGCGAGTTCTATTCGACCGGTTTCCAAACTATAGTATGTGTGGCCTCAGGCTGGCTGACTATTTGTAGAGCAAAGAGAGATACAGCAGACTTTTCATTTTAATCAGGTTACTGGCAAGGTTTGCTATATTCTGTACGGTTTTCATACTATTTGCAGGCTTACCATTAGGGTGAATGTAACTCGTTGAACTTGTGCTGGATCCTCTTTGTCATTTCATGAAGACATCGGTGGAAGTTTTGTTTTTTTTCATCTTTTTAGAGTAGTCATTGCTTCAAACATTTAGTATTGGCAGTGAGCATGTGCACCCTGAAGTTATGGCCCATGTTGGGGCAGCCTGCTTGGCCAAAAGAAGCATGACAGGAAACGATTGAAAGGTGGGTTTCGTCGATGGTGGGGCAGCATGTTTGGTAGAAATAGGCGTGACGGGACGACTGACAATCCTGTAGCTCCAAAGCATTTCGCTGGAGGAGCGGCATGTGGCTCCGGTGTTGCAGTTGCCTCAAATGCTGTCGACTTTGCACTTGGTATGTACATCAAACGCAGGTGCCTGTAAACTTTTCTACTGGACATGGTTTCCTTTCCTCCACGTAAAACTGGATCTGTAAATCTTCAGTTGTCCGGCTCCCTTCATGATTGTAATTGCAATTTTTGACGTTCATAATTGCGATTTTTATAATCTAAACTGACATCATGCATTACTAATTAGACCAGCTTGACCTTGTGGATGCATGACTGGCAGCGATTGATACAATAGGAGGAATAAGAATTCCTGCAGCGTTTTGTGGCATTTTTGGGTACCGGGCGTCGCATGGAGTTATATCTACCATAGGAGTAATTCCAGTAGCGCCAAGTCTTGATGTTGTAGGTAAGCATAATATGCTTATCTGATCACCCTTGGAATAAATGAACACTGAGCCAAGAATAGGAACCCAGATTCTTTTTGTGCACAACTTTGAACCCGTGATATGCAAGGGCGGGTGTGGCTCACATTCAAATTAGTTTCTTTCTTCCAGTCTTTATCAGCATGTTCTCCAGTTTTTAGTGCTCAAGACTCTTTTGTGCTACGGTGCATGGGGGAAGTCTGTGTACTACTCTAGAATGTTGGGAGCACCTCAATCATGAATTACCACTAGATAAGTCCCTTAAATTTATTGATGTCTTTCTGTTGCGTACCCTTACCTAAGCAAATGGTAGGAGGCTTCAAGGGATGTTTTGAACACTGACTACTCAATCTTTAGGGAACTGACACAAAGTGTTGGATGTGTGGATGATGTAGGGGTGTTGTCTAGAGATCCGCATGTGTTGCATCAAGTAGTGAAGGTGCTATTGCAACAGCCAGAGTTGGAATGGGGTTCCCCCTCACAAGTGCTTGTCGCAGATGATTGTTTCGCGCTGTCCACCATCTCGTCCGTTCGGACAGCGGATCTTCTGGCCAGGGCAGTCACTGAGTCACTTGGACGTAGGTTGATAACTCACAAATTCATGCTCGCCTACATTAAATTTCATTGTCTACATCATGTGTACATGGCAGAAAATATGGTTTTCGGTAAAATTAGACTTTCAGAAATGGTCAGACTAATCATAAACGAGTCCTCTGCATGATTCATGGGGAGGTTTCCTTACGATCATAGCTAATCATACAAAGGCTTCCCTATGTATGATAGGGAGGCCTCTAGATGGTCACTATAACCACAGGGAGGCTTCCTCATAAATGATGTCGTGTGAAACAATCTAATTTTGTTGAAAGTCCTATTAGAAATTTGAACTTTTGATTCTGTCATCACATGAAGTTGACAGCGTATTGAAGTTATGTTCGAGATTCAAATCCCGTGTGAATGATCATGTGGAAGTGATCCTCTTGTCAGGCAGTCTCATACACCACGTGAATCTTGGAACTCACATATCCAACAAAGTTCCCACTCTGCGGAACTTCTTGATGGAGGAAGAGCGACTCCTCAAGCAAGACACATCCCGATACACAACTTACGATGGTCTTCGAGACGCCATGCTCGTAATATTGCGGTATGTATCTATCCATGTCACAGACAAGACTACAGCTACTCTGCTTTCTTTTTGTGTTGTGCACACCACTCAAATTACACATTTAATAGTAAGCAGAATGTAAGAATATTGTTTCTGGGTATCTTGTTGCAGAGGAGAGTTCAAAGAGAAACACCGGAAGTGGTTCGATGAAGTACTTCCAGAGCTATCTCCAGACGTGGATGTGCGGGTTAAATTTGCAATGGCTCCTCATTTGGATGGGTTACATAGGATGGCTCTCAAAGTCAAGGACGAGACGCGGGCTGTCATGAACGAACTTCTCTTGGTAAATTAACTCCGTTTCCACTGCCCCATGAAACAAACAAATCACCGTCATTGACGCTCAAGATTTCTGAAACCGAGAATATGGTCAAGTGATTCGAGTTTGATACAGTCTAATAACTAGTGGTCTATATACTCTATTGTAAGTTGTAATAAAATTGCAACTCATTAAGAGAAAATAGAAGACCAGAAGTTTGTGCCTTCTTTAAATTCCTATGAGCATTTGTTTACTTTAGTTCTAATATGCTTCATAATTACCAGTCTGTCTTCTGGTAAGCCTAATACTTTCTTTCTATATTTTTCTTAGAAATTTTTCTACCTAGTGACAAGTCTCTCTGAGATTTTCTCTTCTGATTTGAGTGACCTTAACAATAGAGCCGATTACCTATTCCATTTATTTATGATTTTTTCTATTGAACGATATGAATCTTGGAATGCCGATCTGGTTAGAGTGGAACTTGATCAATTATAGAGGTAATATGTGCCTGTAGACGGATGCACTGCTAGTGATACCATCAACACCAAGCTTGCCGCCAAGTAGAGCAGCCAGAAGTAAAGAACTGGAGATTTTTGAGTCACGAGCTTTGAGTATTCTAAGCGTTGCAACCATGGCAGGCTGCTGTCAAGTACGTTTTAAATCACCTTTTGGAAACAAGCGTCCATATATGCAGTGCTAGCTATCAAGGCAACCAGGGTAACACGGTTTTTTAGTATAATTGGGTTGTTTCAAGAAAATTTTGATATATCATATGGAGATTGATCATGGAGAGACAAGAAGGAAAAAGATACAAGAAACCTCCTCATCGGTCGTTGGGAGACCTCTTTAGGTATCTTGTATCTACTTGTAAGGTGCTGAAGTGACTATCCAAAATGATTAGTTGACAACCTGTCATCAATTTCAATGAAATCAATGGCGAGGTCTTCCCATAATTGTCTTACTTAATCTTCATCTCCCCATTGCACGTCTCCCTGTGATTGATGTCCGAAAACCACTGAAGAAATCTAATTTTACCAAAAACCTTGTTAATATGTGTTATTTTTAGAGAGTTTTTATTTATTTTATGAGATCTTTATTGACCATTAACAAAATTGTATTTGAAATTTCGTGACAGGTGACTATCCCCTTGGGGAATGTGCGAGGAATGCCCAGAAGTGTGTCGCTCTTAGCCAGATACGGAGGTGACATATTTCTGTTGGAGTCTTTGATGAAGTTGAATCCAAAACTTCAGTTAGAAGTTGATGTAAGAGATTCACCCCATTTACAGTCTCTGCTCCATTCTGAGTGGTGTGTAGTACTGCACGAAGTTCTGTTGTCAAATTCACAAAAGGAAGTTGCCTTGCATTCAAAAGTACCTCATTTCTGAAAATGCTGACATAATGTTCAATCTAATGCAGATACTAAAGCTGAAGAAGCCAAGTCTGAAAGATGAGAATGTCATGCAAAGAACTTCAGTTGTGAGTAGCTCAACTCAGTGCTTGTTTCTCGTATATTTGTCATACCAGTAGTGCAAATCATGTTCCCAGGTAAGGAGTCCATCCAACTTGAGTGGACTTCCTAAATGGAAACAAGACATGATTTCTACTAATGTACCATTGTGAGAGGAGCATCAATCATGTAGTGACCAAGCATATGGGCATAGCATAAATAATTTCCATTCATTCAACTTTTTAAGCTGTGAGAAACGTATGTATTTGGTGCCGACAATTTATGATGAATCTAATTTTCTCTTCTCATTTTTTTTGTTTTCTTTTCTTGAGATCGAACGTGATGTGCCAATAAGACCGAAGCCGATCCAGGAGTCAATCAAACAACCTCTGGAGCGAAGACCACCATTACAGGAAGAGGCAATCAAGGAATCAAGGAAAACCAATCTGGAAAACAAAGAAAACAGCCAACCTGGAGTACCGAAACAGGACGAGGGACTTCCCCCAGTCTACCGCTTGTAGAGAATCAATTGCCGTTATTGGTGAGTCGCTGCAGGGTCGGCGAATTTTTCCCAAGAAGAGAGAGTTTTGTAGGATTGTAGGACTGCACTGGACTCGGTAACTAAGGAGGACACATACATCTCATGTAGTCTTAGAAATACATACTCCAAGGATGCTAGTATGTGGGCATAGAGATGCGAGTCTACGAGCCTTGAATCTAGTTGTAGGGATGTACTTACAGGTGTTTATGACCTATGTACACTATAACATGGAAAGAGTCTATAATATAGGTATCTTTAAGAAAGACACCGGCTATAACTATAGAAGGTGTTTATAATATGGACTCTAAGGCTCATGAACTCATAGATTCTATGCTCACATGCTAGTACTCCCCTTAATACTCTATTAATGTATTAATGAAAAGAGAATTTAGTGTTTTATTTGAGGGGTGCATTCTGGGCCTTCATAATGTTCTTAGAAAGTTTTGAGAACATGATTATATCACCTATACAAGTAGATTCCATTTTGAAATCTAAGACATATGGGAAAATAATGTGAAGCCATACATGTCGAGCTATTTTTTATGATGCTACATTTACTAATATAGCATAATCTAAATTGATGTATTGAATGTGGTGTACTATGACTTGTAGTTTGTGACACCAAGTCACAAAGCAACAAGATAGTGACACGTGTACCATAGGCTATAACACATTGAATGCAATATACATTGATTTGCTATAGGTGCTACGGATTATATTTGTTGAAAGCAAGGGGCCACTTGAATACTTAAAGTGGTAATTGGTTGATGCTCTTCCACGTTCTGGAAAAAAAATTCTTTGAGATAGATCTAACAAAATTTTAGGGGATTGCAATGCCTCAAATGTCCCCTACTATGGTTTCTTTCTTGATTTACACCAAGTCTATAGAAACCCCCTTGCCATTGCACAAGCAATTGAGATGGAACAAGGATCTACTTGGTTCCATGCATTTATTGCAAATTTGTAAACAAATTTTGTACACATAATGGAGTTGGATTTCAAAGTGAAATGTAGCCAATTCCAATTGAATTGAGTTGTTTGTAACTCTCATGTACTAAGGTAAGATGTTCATAAAGCAATTGGGCTCTACAGTGTTTTCTAACATAGAAAACCAAAATTTTGTTAAAATGATGGTACTCCACAACCTTGGCACTTTTATGTTTAGATCCAATAGTCTGAAATCTATGCTAGTCGTACACTTTAGAGCTAAAGAAAATAAATGAACAAGAAAATGTTGTATTGACTACCACCATTTTTATAAAATTTCCCATAGAGGTACATTTTGCTTTCTCATTGCACCAACGATGTACAATCAGGTCCAATAATCTTTTAATTTGCCTATTGTGCCATTCCAAGAACTTTTCTTAACATAGAATACAACTGCCATGGCATTGTTTGTCTTGCATAATTAACGTTCAATTATTATACAATCCCAATCAAGCACACCAAATTTCAGTTTCCAAGCACCAAAAACCCATTTTTGTGAATTGTTTTATTTAGTATGCATAGTTTTATATGATAATTGATTGAAAAACATTGGTGATGAATTTTTTAAGTTTGATTGTATAGATGTGCAGGATACATACATACATACATCTATTGTTAAACAACCATTTCCAAAAAAATTCAAATCTCCTATATAGAAATTTCAATGTTGGAGGGACAATGCCGAAATTTTGTAAAACAGATATCTCTTTATTGTAATTAGATTTTGCTACTTGACCCTCACATTGTAATTGAGTTTGTACATTTGAGTATGATGGTACAATTACTTTGCTAAAATTGAGTTAAAATAGAATGATAACTATTATACAAAGTTTGAGCATTGAAATCTCTATAGAAGGAATTCTGAAACTTTTTTGGAGATACATTACAAGAATTTTCAGCCCTGTAGAGGGCTACTCCAGATTGACATACTAAGCTATTTCCAAGCTTGGTATATCAATTGGAAAAAATCCCTCGGTGAGCAGTCAGATAAGTTGACTGCTCGCCAAAACAATCAAATTTTGCTTTTTGTTTGTTTGTTAATTGTTTTTTCAATATTTTTTAAAGATTATTATTTTTTTGTTTTTTGTTTTTTTTGAGTAAATTTTTAACTCATTAAACTTGGTTCTTGTGCCATTGTTACTGCAATTTCAGCTACATGGAAAAAAAGGAAAAAAGGAATTTTCAGCCTCAAAAAATTAAATTTCAGGGTACTTCAGAGGACTGTGGAGTAGCCCTCCGGAGGCCTGAAATTTTCTCTAATGACGTTTTGAAAAAAAACTTTGTATAACTGTATATAGATGTTTTAACATGTCCATGCAATCAAATTTAAAAATCTCATCAGCAATGCTTTTCAATCATTTATTATATAAAACCATGAATATTAAATGGATCATTTCATCAAAAATAAACATTTGCTTTATTGAAACTAAAATTTGGTGTGCTTGACTGGTGTTGCATAAGAATTGAATATTAATTATGCAAGACAAAAAATGCCAATTATATTCTATATTATGCAAAAATTCTTTGAATGCCACAATAGGAATATTTTTCCTTTGAAATTTATTGAAAAATGGAAAATTTATTGAAAAATATTTCCAAAAGTATAACCTCCCAACATTAATTATTAGACCTTAAATTGTCACATTATGGACCTCCTACCTTAATTAGAGGTACTCCTATATGTTGAATTTGAATGGTACTTTTGAGTCCACATACAATAAAATAATTAGACTTTACAAATGATGATTCAAGGAGGCTTTGGTTCATCTTCTAATCCAACTGAATTTTCAAACTAAACTATAGGGTATTGAAAATTCCACTCACTTATATTTGTAAACATACAAATTGAGTTTTCTAAATTCAATCAAATTTGGTAACTAAACTATTTGCGTGGGAAGGGTGCCAAAATACTGCTCCATTCATTTTGTTGCTTTAATTCCTCACTTCTTATAGTTACATCAAATAAAATCATGTGGTACAATTGAATTAAAGTGGTCTATTGCTTTGGTCTTAGTGTAAACCATTAACTCTAGAAGAACACTAACAACTCTATCACCAAATTAGTCATAAAAAAGGTTTAACCCCTTAAGGACCATGGGTGCAGATTTTGAACAACGAATGAATGGCAACACATCCTAAACTCACTGAAATGCATTTTTTCATCCATCAATTTTTTGGAAGATTCTTGTATAAGTTCTTTAACATTTATATGGTATAGATTATGAAGATTTTGCTTTGCAAATATTCTATAATTCAAAAGGTATTGGGAGGTCTAGCCTAAAAAAATAACGTTTTCAGTTCAAAAAATGACCTTTCAAAAACAACTTGAATCAAAACATAAAATAAAAATCTTCAAAAATCACTATGATTAGAACTCAACATTTAAACTTGTAGGAAAAAAAATCTTGTAAAAATCATAAACATTCAATCTACAATTGATTTTAGAAGGAATTTTCAATTTATGGATCCAAGTTTTTTTGAAAAATATTGATTTGCGTATTTGTTGATCCAACCATATAGATATGATCTATAAATCATATTTTACAACTTTTGTTTGAGAGTCATCATCAAAATACTGTTCTAAGCTGCATTTTATAATAGATCTTTACAACTTTGGAAACATTTGGATGACCCCCTGGTCCTTGAGGGGTTAAGTTTGTAAATAAAAAAAAGTACATTCTACATTTCTACAATATCTTTGGAGATCATTCATCTAACATTTTTAGTCATTGGTTTCCTTCCTATACTAAATTATAATTCCTAAACCACCTTAACAAAAAAAGTGAATGAAGGTGTGTCACCTAGATTCTTGAGAAAGGAAATTGAGTGTCCATACAATCTCCAAATAATGCATTTTGAAATGCGTTGAAATTCTCTTTCACTTGCCAACAAAATTCAGTATAACAATTTATGTTGATAATAGTATGTATATATGTTCAATTTCTATTAGTATTGACTATGGATGCATCTATAATATGTTATTGGAAGAAACTTCAGACTTAGAGCATCTACACCAACATTCAAACGTAGCTTCAATAATATATAATGCGACCTAGCTATCAAAAGTCCCCCACTACTAGCTCACTGAGTGAAAAATTTAGAATGGACTCTTTAAAATTTGGCAGCAAGTTTGGAGGTCCATGCAACTTCATGATGTGCCTAAGAAATGAATCTCTTTTAATTAGGAAAAAACTCTGCCATCGAACCAACATGCTTTAATAGGTCGTGATTGGAGCCAAGGGAAGAGTTGCAGGAAGATATTCAAGGAAGTTAGTATTGCATGGTCTTAAAGGAAGTGCATGGAAATTGGCAAATAAAGGGTAGAAAACTCCCAACTTGCAAACCGAAGGCTATTTGCTTGAGCCCTCCAAGCTAGATTTGGCATGTTGTCTTACTTGCGTAGTGGTGTGGATGCTCTTACAATACTTGTTCATGAACTTTTTGCTTTCATCACTTCATCACTTCATCACTTCCTCAACTTTCCAAGTTCCAAATCCCAATTGAAATCACAACTAGCCTTTCATCCAAAGACCAAACTAATATTTTTCTAGCACTATTTTGCTCAAAAGCAATGCCAATTTCTTTTGAGGGAATATCAAACAATATATTTTCCCTTTTCAAAGGATGAAATCGTTGATGTACTATTTATTCTAAGGACAATATCGCTCTTTTTGGATGAATGTGTACTTTATTGGATAAATCGTTTGATTTCATCCAGATTTTTTACGCTTCATCCATTTACATAGTTTGAGGAGAACCGCCGGTTAGTACATTGTTAGTTGGTGGAATTGGGGACAAATGAAGAAATCTATAAAATTTATATTTGGAGTAAAAAATAGAAAATAAAAATAGACGCTGTATTTGAAAACCCAATTCAATATGGGAATTTGCTAAAAAAAAAAATAGTTGGTAAAACTCAAAAGTATCCCCAATGCTAACTCCATCAAAGATCACAATATCTGATTGAGTCTATAGTAGTTCAATGAGTCTCTTGCAGAGGCCATTTTGCCCCCCTCCTTTTTTATCTCTAGGATATTTTGTTTGCGATGGATGATAAAATTTGCAGATTATGAGTTTATATTTGCAATCAGAGGCCCTAAATTAGCTACGGGAGGTAATGGCAATTGACTAAATACAACACAAAATAGGGGGTCTTTTTTTTTTACATTCACCCTTGGCTTACCTCTACAAGAGGCTCATTGCACTACAATAGACTCGACCACAGTTTCTGCATTATCCAAAATAAATGAAAATAAATCCCCGGACACCAATCTTCCTTTAGTTCCCTGTCCAATGTCCACTTGCGATTCCAAAACTAGCTAAATTCTGCTCGATTTCTACTTGATTTTTTTTGCCCTCAATGTAAATGCAAAAAAAGTCTTCCAAAAATGAACATTTGGCTAAAAATCCTGAACCCGTCTGAGATTGTTGGTGTCCACCTGCAATCCCAAAATTGGCTAAATTTCGCTCGATTTCTACTTAATTGTTTCATGTCTTCAGTGTAAATTCAAAAGAAATCTTCCAAAAATGAACATTTGGCTAAAAACCCTGAACCCTTTCTGAGATCGCTGGTGTCCACTGTCAAGTGTCAACGTCACGTGCAAACGCACGCCACCTCCGTACTAAGCTGAGCTCAGCTAAAGTTACTGATCAGCCGCAGGCAGAGCCATGGCTGCTGCTGCTGGGGGGGCTCGGCTGCCATGAGTGCCATCCATGGCCTTCTTCATCAAGCTCCTCCTAGTCGCCGTGGCCTCGTCTCCGTCGCCCACCGCCCCTGCTTTGACGTCGTCGATCTCGAATGCTGCCCCCCTCCCCCAATCCCACTGCCAGACTTGATTGCGCAGGCACTTGAATTGAAGCAGCGGCAGCTAGCTTCAGTCGCAACGAATTGAACGGGGGGAGCTATGGGTGCCAATTCGGAGCAATTGGACATGGAGCGCGACGGCCGCGAGCAATCCGAGCCCCTGTTGTCTAGCCCTCCTCCTGCGGCGGACTATACCTGGTCAGCAGTGCTGCTTCCCTTTCTCTTCCCCGCCCTCGCAGGCTCCTTGTTCGGCTACGACATTGGCGCCACGTCGGGCGCTTCCGTTTCGATTTCCTCTCCAACTCTCAGTGGCACGGACTGGTACCACCTCACGTCGCTCCAGATGGGGTTGATTGTGAGTGGGTCTTTGTATGGGGCGCTGCTTGGATCCATTCTCGCATTCAATGTTGCGGATTATTTGGGTAGACGAAGGGAGCTTATGCTCGCTGGCGGGATGTACATTTTCGGGGGACTTGTCACGGCGATGGCGCCCAATCTCGCGGTTGTGATTTTGGGGAGATTGGTGTTCGGGGTGGGCATTGGGCTCGCGATGCACGCCGCGCCGTGTTACATCGCGGAGACTGCGCCAAGTCAGATTAGGGGGACTCTGGTTTCGTTGAAGGAAGCCCTAATTGTGTGTGGGATTTTGGTTGGGTACTTCGTTGGGTGGTGGAAGATTGATACTGTTGGGGGATGGCGGTTTATGTTTGGATTCGCGGTACCGATTGCGGCCGTGGTGGTGGTTGGCATGTGGTGGCTGCCGTACTCGCCGCGATGGCTGTTGCTGAAAGCGGTGCAAGGGAAAGGCGACGAGGAGGAATTGAAGAGCCAGGCTGCAGTCGCGTATCGGCGTCTGAAGGGGTCGGTGTGCACAGCCGCGATGGCGGAAAGTGAGACGGAGGAGACTTGGCGGCAATTGCAGATTGCTTGCGCCGGTGAGGATGTGCATGTTAGTATTGGGGAGCTTTTTCGAGGGGTGAACCTGAAAGCGCTTCTTGTTGGTGGGGGGCTTGTGTTCTTCCAGCAATTCACGGGTCAACCGAGTGTGCTCTACTACGCTGCGCCCATTTTGCAACGCGCGGGGTTCGCGGTTGCGTCCGACGCGACGCAGCTGTCAGTGTTGTTGGGGTTGTTCAAGCTCGTCATGACGACGGTGGCGGTGCTGAATGTGGACAAGCTCGGGCGACGGCCGTTGCTTATTTTTGGGGCCGTCGGGCTCACCACGAGCTTGGCGATGCTGGCCATCTACTTTTCTTTGCTCACAAAGTTCCCGTACCTCGCCGTGACGGCACTGCTGGTCTACGTCGGATGCTATCAAATCTCCTTCGGGCCGATATCGTGGCTCATGGTGTCGGAGATTTTCCCGCTGAGGACGCGCGGGCGGGCGCTCAGTGTCACCACGTTGATCAATTTTGGTTCGAATGCGATTGTGGCGTTGGCTTTTGCTCCGTTGCAGGACCTGGTGGGCGAGACGTTCACTTTTGTGATCTTTGGGGTCATTAGTGTGGTGGCGCTTGTGTTTATTGTGACCACCGTGCCGGAGACTAAAGGCTTGACGTTGGAAGAGATTGAGGCTAAACTGCTTGCTAAATAGGTGGCGATTTGGCTCGAAGCTCTGTATATAATATTGTTAGATTTCAGTAGGGTCCCTGCGTTTTTGGACGTGTATAAATGGAATCAGGATGATGTCAATTAGGAGGAGCCGAAACACATGCACCAGTTGTGCTGGTTGTGCACAATTTTGAGTGCTGCCTTTGCAATGTCTAGACCTATTCAAATTTTTGTAGATAAAAACGATCAAGGGAAATGTGAAAGAGAGCCCATTAGCTAGGCCTTCTTCTCTGAATTATGGAATATTCAATCTATTTGCAGCTGCTGAATAACTAATTTGGAGATGACTCAATCCATTATCGGAATGTTTACGGCATGAATCCATTAACGGAGTGGTTACTGCACGAGTCTATTGTCGGAGTGTCTACCCTGGTACCGTAAATGGTTGCTTTGGCAATAATACTGTTGTACACCAGAAATGAAGGAACTAAAATAACGGCGTGTAGACAGAATTAGACAAAGCAAGTACGGAACATGTTTTTTTTATAATTTTATGATGAACATGTCCTCGTGATACTATTCACGCTGGAATGGCGACGCCTCTCCATCTCAAGAGAGAAGACCTTTTACAAATGTGGGGAGGTTCGACAGGCCGTGGTCATCAAGAATTTTTCTTCCGGTGCAAGATTTCGGTGGCTCCCTTCTTTCAACAAGTTAGAAATTTTCTCCCTCTTCACTTTCTCCAGTTTCTTCCCAACATTGATAAGCCTTATTGAATTTTATTTGACTCCTCTTAATACTCACTGTCACTTTTTCCCAAAAGACAGCAGAAGAAAATAGTGCACAGAATGAAGTAAACAAGGTGGGAAGCACCCATTCCCGTCCATGTACCCACTGTGACAGAGTAGGTGTTCTTCAAACCGTCCCCATGCTTAAGTATGATTGGTGGGTGTTGATTATTTTAGATTTTCATGTCAGAGTAAGGCAGATTTACCAAAGTGCGTTTTGGAGTGTCCTAGGGAATTCTACTTTGAAAATTCATAGAAATTAGATGCCTTATACAAATTTATTCTTTTTTTTAATTTTGAAAATTCATGATTTTCAATTGCTAACTTTGCAAAAATATCTTTTTGAGCAAAAGGTGCCTCCAACTATGTTATCACTCATACTAGCTCTTTTGGACTACATGTGAGGACCAAAGCTAAATAGACTCTCATTGTAAAGTCACCCTTTGCTTTTCCACATTGTGTTTTCACTTTCATGTCTTGCAAGACTAGTATGGGTATATAAAAATTTATTGGAATGTTTATACCCTAGTAGAATAGACTTTGCACCCTTATAAACTCAAATCTTCAACCAAATTAGTCATTGGAATTATACAACAACAAATATATATGTATGAAGATGAATTCAATTGATGCCTTGTTTCATCTTGTGTTTTTTTCTCTCATCTTTAACCCCTAAGTGCCCAAGTTTTTTTTGAGCTTCTAGGAATCTGCTCTAAATTGAACAAAAAGCCAAAATTTTGATAAGCTGTTTTTTTTGAATTGTAATCGTTCAATTTCAAACTAGATATGTTAAAGATCACATAGGAATAGAAAAACACAACAATACCACTTATAGATTGAAAGATTACAATGTTTGATTGTGAGGGTGTTAAAATTGCAAAAGTGATTTGAAATCTTTCAATCCTCTTTTCACATGTCAAATCTAAAAATTTCATTACCAAAAAAATATGAGGTTAAAGGGCCTAATATGAATAACTCCAATCAATTGATTACAAGGATTGGAGTCACTTGACATGACAATTAGTTTTTGCGCTTGATGGACCACCCAAAAAGTTTATGCGCACAATAGTCTACAAATTTAGTTTTTGCAGTCGATGGTCCATTCCAAAAATTTCTGTGCACGATAGTTCATACATTAAGAGCCTCGGTGGCTCATTCATCCCATTTCAAGGCACCTTTAGAAAGTAGAATCTGACGCACGAGACTGGTTGGGCCAATTTGGTAGCTTAATCGGCAATGATGGCCAATCCTGACGCTCCCACCGCGTTCCCTCACCTCTTAACATAAGAGAACGTGCCTGTGGAAGGCGCATTTTGCACGAGGTCTTGCCCTTGGGGCTTGCTCCCATGCAAAATGCGCCTCCCCAGCAGGCGAATTCTCTAGTACGCACACAATAAGTCGAGCAGAGAGTCAACAATCGCAATAGCTACCAAGATCACAATAGTCGACACCAACCATCAGGATTCTTTTCTCCACTTCAATGCTCAATGCTGTATACAGACGTAAAAGCATTGGCTCTCTGCATGCGGAAAACATTTTTCAACAGTAGGCACAATACCGTATCATTCTTCACGTGGAAGCTAGAAAGTTCTGTGTGCACAACCCAAAGTCAGTGGTAGGAGAAGAAGACGCGCAAGGCGGGATAATTCACAATCATAAACCACTTGCGGGACTTCTTGCGTTCATTCTGCGGGGAAGTTTCTGCTCCGTAATTTCTGATTACCCCGGGTACGCAACTCCCATATTATATGGCCCTGATCATAATCACTTATAATGCATTTTAGTCCAATCTTGGAGGACATAATTTGTTTTAATGTAGAAAATTCTTGTAGCCCTTTTAACCCCTAAAGGACCAAGGCCATTTTCTGTCAAAACCACTCAAAACTGCCCCTAATGTTGCATTTATCAAAATTTTCAAAAAACAGTTTTTAAAAAAAAAATCTAACCGTAGGATCTTGTACTAGATTTGTAGAAGAACAAGTGGTAAAATTTTTGTGACATTTGACCGCACGGATAGAAAGATATAAGCATTTGATGTTAAAGTTTTTGTTTTTTTGGACTGTGCCCGACCATTTCAGCTGCCTTTGACCTTTGATTGTGGCAAATTTTTTCACTATGGGTGCTGAATTTAAAATTTTATCATACTTTAAATCATGTTAGGAACGCGTCCAAAAAATTTCAAGGCAAAAGAAGACATGGAAGACGTACAAAAAAATCTTGCAATGCAACTATGTCCAGAAGTTCACAATGCCTCACATTATTTTTTGAGCAAGATTTCTACCACATAGTTTTGAAACTCAAAAATCCAAACGGTGGATTGAAAGATATAATATGCCTTTACAATCTCCACAAAAAAAAATTGGAAAAAATTAAAAACACTATTATCTATGGAATTTAGAAACACTATGTGAATAACAAATGAAATATGGCTTTGGGCATAGCATGAAAAAAGGGTCGAGGTCTGATCCCAATATGTTCCCACTGCGTTCCCGATATGTTCTAATCAATGGAACATAGAGCCTCCATGAACATACAATGGGGAACTCTAATTCTTTGGAGGGCAAGCTGAGGTGGAGGAGAGGGGTGCTCAGGTGGAGAGGGGAGGGGAGCACGAACTGAGGTAGGGAGCGTGAGAGGGGAGCGTGCGCAGGGAGCTTAGTCGGGGAGTGACGAAGAGCAGGACCAGCTCAGTGGAGCTTCACCGGCGTGCGAAGGTAAGATCTTCTTCCATTTTTTTTTGCTTTAATTTTTGTGGGTTTTTGTAATGTGAATGAGTTGTAGGTTCAAGAGCAAGGGCTCCACTCCCTGACATCTTGAAATTTGGAAATCAACGTAGGGTCGAAAACAAAAGCAATTAATTTCCAAGCCCCCCAAAATGGCAATTCAAAGCAATTGTCCAAATTATCTGATGATTTGGAGCTGCATTTGCTAAAAACAATTGAATTTCATAATCAAACACAGCCAAGTGTGCTACTTGCCCAAGAACTCCCCTAAATTGGAGCAAGAGCAATAAATGCATAACGACACAAGCTACTAAACACACTCCAATTTTATAAAAGAATCCTACAATCCACCCACTACATTAGTCATGGCAACTCCACTTGTCAATGCATCCCCAATTGCAACTAAATTTTGCCTCACATTGACCTCCATCTCACCCACTCACCTCATCATGCAAGGAAGTGGGAAAAAAATCTTCATTCCAAACTTGGAATCCAATTTGTTTGCACTATATAATCACACAATGAGAAACTCCAAAACACAAAGCAAGTCTTCATCTACATTGATAAGAATTGGAGAAGCCATGGGGAAGAAGAAATCCACTATGAAGAACAAAGAGGTTTGTGTTTTTGCTTCCCACAACTTTCACCTACTACATGCATTCTCTTTCAATTTCTCATGACAATTCTTTCTTCTCTCTTCTAGATTGCTTGGGATGGTCTGCCCGTCAGAAGGAGTTGCAGATTGCTAGCAAAACCTTCATCAACATCTATTGATTCTCTTCTATCACCCCGAAGTCCTACACCTCCACCAACCACTATTGCGGAAACGGACTACCCAACACCTTCATACGTGCCTCCTGTATCAGTGCCATTACAAGACAACTTTGAGCTTCAAGATGCATCAGAGATTGGCGACTACAACGAAGATTTCTTTGACAGTCAAGAGCAACAACTGGAAGGGAGAGAGTCTTCCTGTGAAGAGTTGGAGGAAGACGACTTCTTTGAAGGAGTCTATGCGGATGACGAATCACGAACCCTAGAGGAGCTATGGTGGCCTCCAGAATTACAATACAGTGCAGAATTTCACAGCTCGTCGTCAAAGACAAAATTCAATAGAGGCCAGAGACTTGTTTCGAAGCTACATGCAGAAGAGCGGCAAGGAGAGAGTTCACAAAACCAACCCGACATCGTTGCTGGAGAAGACGATGGGGGAGGCGTTCCCATGTTGGAGACGCCCGAGAACCCCTGGAGAACGGCAGCAACCAGTACGGGGGGCCCTGAACCCACCGGCACCCTTGCCGACCCTATCCCAGCGGGGCTGCAAGAACCCGAGTCCCCATGCCACCCCAAACTGGGGGAAGGGCTTGGGACAGGGCTGGCCTGGGGGCTTCAGAGGCAGTCTGTGGGGGGTAGGATGGAGGATGTGAGGGTGGAGGGTGGAATGGGGGATGTGGAGGGTGGAATGGGGGATGTGAGGGTGGAGGTTGGAATGGGGGATGCAAGGGTGGGAACTGGGATGAGGGATGCAAGGGTGAATTTGGGAGTGGGAGGGAATGTTGAGGAAAGCATAGGGATTGGGGTGAGTAGTGAGGAAGACAGAATTTTATTTGATTTACCATATGAAGGTGATGATGACTTTGCAAATGGAGACGTTGATATTTTTCCACGTCATTATATGCATGGGGAAAATAATGATGTAAATTACAGCAGTGATAGTGATATGGAGGTTGGGTACAATGAATTTGACTTCAGCGAAGAAGAAGAAGAAGAAGATGATGATGATGATGGTGCGGTTGGTGACGTGAATAGTGTGAAACACTTGTATCGCAATTCGACATGGAGTCAATCTTTCATTACATATGATCCTAAACCTCAACCCTTTTGTGGTTATTCAGGGTCAAATGTTTCATGGCGAAATTTTCCTACATATCTCAATTTATTTGAGATTTTTTGGCCACTCTGGATTTTACGGAGCATTGTGGCAGAGACTAACCGTTATGCAATGGCTGAGAATGACGATGGTCCGACTTTTGGTGGGCCTAAATGGGAAGACCTTTCTGTTTCAGAACTCAAGATCTTCATGGCAATTATTCTTTATATGGGGTTGAAACGTCAACCCAATATGAAATCTTATTGGCACAAGAAAGGCTCTTTATTCCATTGCCCGACAATTTCGGGCCTCATGTCGCGGGCTCGATTTATGCTGTTGACAAAGTGTTTGCATATTACCAATCCAAGTAGGTATGAGAGTGACAAGGCAATGCCGGGTTATGACAAGATGGGTCAAATTCGGTGGTTGATTGATGCCATTAGAAGTAATTGCAAGAGAGCATGGAAGGTTGGGAAATTTGCTACTGTAGATGAAATGATGATTCGCTACAAAGGCAAGTATTGTCCGGCACGCCAATATATGCCACAAAAACCCCAAAAGTGGGGTTTGAAGGTTTGGTGCTTTGCAGATTCCATATCAAAATTTGTATCAAATTTTGAGGTCTATTGTGGTAAAAACCCCGTAACACAAGAGGATGGTCAAACACTACGTGAAGGGGTTAGGGGAGAGGCAAGATTAGCTCACAATGTAGTTCTTCGTTTATTAGCTCCAAACGAAGAAAAGGGTCATGTCATTACCATGGACAATTTTTTTTCATCCATTGCCTTGTTCAAAGAGTTATTAGAGAGGGGGACTTATGCTACGGGTACTATTCGTTCTAATCGAGTAGGCCTTCTAGACACTATGAAAAATACAAAGGCATTCAATCGACATGCGCAAGGAACGTTAGAGTGGTGCATGCATGAGTCTAGACAAGTGAGTTCCGTTTTATGGAAGGATAAGAAGCCAGTCCTACTTATTTCTACTCATGCTATGCCCATTCAATTTCCTTGGCAATTTCCTGTGATATCAGTCCCTCGACGGAATGGGTCAACTCAGGACAACATTCAAACATCTCCAGTGCATCTCGAATATACTACACACATGCGGGGCGTTGATGTGGCGGACCAATTGCGTGCTTCTTATACGTGTCAAACCCGGTCGCATAAATGGTGGCATCGGGTTTTCTTTTTCCTTGTTGACACTAGTATTGTCAACATGTACATCATTTACTTAGACAAGTGCAGGGATTGTAACCCTCCTCGTACTCCCATGACGCATTTACAGTTTCGAACCAAATTGTGTGAGGCACTAGTTGGAAACCATGGGAGAAAGCGGCGGCATGAGGTCACTCAAAGAAACTGTTGACAACGTGTTCATTTTCCAATTTTCACTGACGTGCGCAAACCTTGTGTGGTTTGCAATGATGGATCCCCCCCAGTGATTCGGCCTAAAACTTATTGCCCTTCGTGTGGCAATAACTTTATGTGTTTTCGGAAAGGATGCTTTCAAGTATATCACGAACGCCTACAATGAGTGCTCATATATGATGTAAGTAATTATTCATGTTGCACCTCATAAATTTTACTTTGCAATTTTTGTTTTGAAGACAATTTAGGTTCTCATTTTTTAGGTGCAAAGATGCATTATGTAAATGTAATTGAGAAAAAACAATTTATTATCCTTTTCAAAATTAATTTTTAGAGGCCAAATTCATAAACCATTATTATATACAAACTTGAATTATTGAATTAATTATTCACTTGTATAATTATTACATAGAATGATCTTCGCAAATTTTGAGTAAAGAGAAATATGGTTCCCACTATTTTGTTGCAAAGATGCATTACATGTGTAGTCTAGAGAAGAATTATTTTGTTACCTTTTTCATAATTAATTTTCAGAGCCAAATGCATAAGCCAAGATTATTTATCTACTCAAAGTTTTTAACTATCCAATTACTTATTGATCTATATAATAATAATAATTTTTGGCTTCAATTTTTATTAGAAGGGTGTGATTTGTTTGTATTTAGTGAACAATGTGTTGATGTGATGGCAGGTATATTTTTGATGGCTTGTGTCCATCCTTAGACATGCATGAAACTCTGAGTTCACTCAAACTAGCATACTTTTTCCACACCACAACCTTATTCACCTTTTTATTGACATACGGTAGTCCTTCTAAATTCCATAGGAATTAGAAGGTTTTGTTTCTTCCAATTCTTTTTTGGAGATTGTAAAGCAAAAATATATACCTATCTATGCACCATTTGGATATTTGAGTTTCAACAATATGTGGCAAAAATCTTGCTTGAAAAATTATGAGGCATTGTAAATTGTTGGACATAGTTGCATTGCAAAATTATTTTGTATGTCTTCCATGTCCTCTTTTGCACTGAAATTTTCTGGAAACATTCTTAACATGATATGCAATATGCTAAAAAGATTAAATTTAGCATCTATAGTACACAAATTTACAACAATCAATGGTCAAAAGCAACTCAAATTCTTGAGAACAATGAAAGAAAACAAAATGGCTTTTCAAATGCTTATATTTTACAATCTAGATGGTCAAATGTGGATAAATGAAAATAAATTTGAAAAATTATATTGTGCATTACAAACTTCAAGACATTGATGCATTCTAAGATGTTTATCAGTATGTGTTACAAGTTGATTTAATGACTAATTTAGATTATTGAACTCCTAACATTAGTTATATTAGTCACATGTGAAAAAATCTTCCACAATTCATATCTCCTTGTTCAAAAAATGGTCCAAGACATTCCCAAAAGTTGTAAAAATACTCGACAAGCAAAAGAGCCTAGGAAATTGAACACGCCAATGCCAATTTTCCATTTCTTTGGGGTTGCAAGACAAAACCATGGAAAAATCCCCTAAAAATCTAAAATTGTCCAATGCTCCCACAAATTTTCATATGGGTGTCTTGTATTGGTTAGAAAACATACAAAAGTTCTAAAGAAATTTTATCCGCCCAATCAAGAATTGTGCAAGAAATAGTGGAGCTGTGACTACTAAGACTAATGCCCTTCTGGGTGTTAGTCACATTAGTCATAGCTCCACTATTTCTTGCACAATTCTTGATTGGGCAGATAAAATTTCTTTAGAACTTGTGTATGTTTTCTAACCAATACAAGACACCCACATGAAAATTTGTGGGAGCATTGGACAATTTTAGATTTTTAGGGGATTTTTCAATGATTTTGGCTTGCAACCCCAAAGAAATGGAAAATTGGCATTGACGTGTTCAATTTCCTAGGCTCTTTTGCTTGTCGAGTATTATTACAATTTCTGGGAATGTCTTGGACCATTTTTTCATTGAGGAGGTAAGAATTGTGGAAGACTTTTTCAAGTGTGACTAATGTGACTAATGCCCTTCTAGGGTGTTAGTCACATTAGTTACAACTCTACTATTTCTTACACAATTCTTGATTGGGAAAATAAAATTTCCTTAGAACTTATGTATGTTTTCTACCCAATACAAGACATGTACATGCAAATTTGTGGGAGCATTGGACACTTTTAGATTTTTAGGGGATTTTTCCATGGTTTTGTCTTGCAATCCCAAAGAAATGGAAAATTGGCATTGACGTGTTCAATATCCTAGGCTCTTTTGCTTGTCAAGTATTATTACAACTTTTGGGAATGTGTTGGACCATTTTTTGAATGAGTAGATAAGAATTGTGGAAGATTTTTTGTGACTAATGTGTCTAATGCCTTTAGTTAGAAGGAAATCTTTTTATTTTTATTTTTTTTTCCAAAATATTTTCTTGAACAAAATATGAATAAGCTAGAGAGCAATGACGCATTTAATGATTTAATTGGGAAAAATATCTATTTTGAATGTATTTGTGTTTTGTATTAGGTACATAGATAAATTATAATTGTTTAAAAAAAAATAGATTTTTTATCGTGATCATAATTAATATTTTGAAGCCTTATGCATATAGAAAAAATATTTATTCACTTGAATTATTGAATTCTTTGTTCACATGTATAATTTTTATTTGTTTATTTGCCTTATTTCAATTAGAAGGTGGTGCTTTGTTTCTGTTTTGTAAAACAAAAAGCATGATGGGGGTGATGGCATCAAAGGTGACTCGTCTGCACTTCTGTCCCTCTCCTCAGCTCAAGCTCCCCATCCAAGTTCCCCACCAAAACTCCCCATCCAAGTTCCCCACCCAAGCTCCCCACCCAAGCTCCCTTGCTCCTGTCGGGCTCCCTCCACTGCAACTCCACTGCCCCTCACCCATGCAACTGGCTGCCCTGAGGAGAGTGCCCTCCTCAGAATTTTCCAAAGTCAGCTCTGCCCACTCTGCCCCCCATGTGGAAATCAACTTCCATGTGGTATAACTTTTGAATGACAAATCCAAATGTCTTTTTTTTTCCTCCCCCATGTAGCCCTTACAAAACACTCTTCCTTAAAAAAAATTCCAATAATTGAGACAAAAATCCCATCAATAGGAGCCTACCCGATTTCCATTTTGTCCCCCGAGGGGACAATGGTCCTTTAGGGGTTAACAAGGAATCCAAAAATGTAATTATATAAATGAAATGAATATTTTTGAGGACAATAAAAGCATTAAAAACCTAATTATATGAGTTTTTTTAATACATGTATCATTGGACAAGCTACCCAACTTTTGGGGCTTTTTAATAAAATTTTAATTTTAATTGGAGGGAACTTTTTGTAAGGATTTTTAAAAACTATGCATAAGTGTTCCAATTCTTTATATATATTGTGAATTTTTTTCCTAATATGTCTAGAACCCAACATTTTGACATTTTCTACATTTAGTTTTTTTTTAATTTGGTCTTCATCCAACTTTTGGGTCTTTTTAATTTGATATAATTTTTACAAAAGCCATCCTCTAAGCCTTTTTAATGCCGATGACCCCCGCATATAATACAAGAGTTGCGTACCTGGGCTGATTACGCGGGCAAACCCGCGTAATCGGGGATAACGGATTTTTCATCCGGCTCCAATTTATCATCCAGGTTTTCATTGAATTTTGCTTGTGATTTACGTTGGGCAATACCCTTATTGTCGGGCATTGCACCAAATAATCAGCCCTCCTCGTTGGGCTCGCCCTCCTTGTCGGCCAATTATTTGGCGCAATGCCCTCCTCTGCGGGCATTGCCCTATACATACGAGTCAACACCGATGTGGCAAAGTCCATACCGATCTAGCATGTTGCTCAACAAATCCGACACGCCATGACCGGCTCCACAAATCTCTTTGCTGATTCTACTTGCCAGGTAGAATATCCAACACAATGAAATCTACATATGGGTTACTATTCAACACACTTTACAACATATGGATTATTGAAATTGGAGTGCAAATGAAGGGTGATGAGCAATACTACAAGATTTAGGGCCAGTTTATACTTGAGGCCGGATTGAAGGCCGGCCGGAACTCTCCAAGTTTGAACCAATAGGATCACTCAAATTCTCCAAATCCGGCCCAAGGGCTTTATACTTGGGGCCGGATTGAACTACAACTCATCCTATGTGTTGTCTTAGGTGGCATGGTTTGGGTGCCAAACCATCCGGCCCCAAGGGAGCAATCGGGATGAGGTTTTGGGTGGCCCAAACTCCCATCTTGGGCTGGATTGGGGCCAGATTGGACTCCTCCGTTGGATTGTACAAATCTCCACCGTCTACAAGTGCAATGTTTTTTTTAGGTACATATATTGATTGTATGGCAAATTTCGTTAAAATGGCGGTATTCTTAGTGCCATATTTCCCTTGTGCCATATTCCCCGTGCCATTTTTTCAGACCGCCCCTTCTAAACATCTAGAATTTGTATAGATTCCAGACATCTAAGAATGTTGTAGATTTCAAACATCTAGGAACTATATAGATTTCAGACCGATTGTTCTAAAAAATCTAGTATTGGTATAGATGTTAGATATCTAGGACATCCGTAGATTTATAAAATGTACTACAAATGTAGATTTCAAAACGGCTGTCCTGAACTGAATAATGGAATGAAATGCTGCCATTTTAACGAAATTGACCATTTGTGAGCTCAAGAAACTTCCTTCCATCTGTGCAGCACTCTCCTACTCTGTATATATTTTGAGAACACGATGTTTATTTCTTGAATATTTTGTAGAAAAGGACTTTATTAATTTACGTTAAATTTTTCTGTTTAATAATAACCTCGGAGGCTTTTGTAACTGTGAAATCACTGTACAGCTTCAAAATTGCCTGTAACCATCAACTTGAATGTGTTGAATGTGATTCTAACCATTAACTTATTTTTTTATATTAAATATTAAAAATACATTAAATAAAAATGAAAATAAGTATTGCCACTATTTAGTCTGGTGAAGTTAAAATAATAATTTCTCCATATTAGAAAATCTTTCAAATTGTTTTTATAATAAATAGTTTTAATAGTGTAATATTAGAATAAAAAATTATATCACAAACTATTGTTCTGTATAATTGTTCTTACAGTAAAATGGAATGTTTATTTGATACATACTTAATAATAATTCTTTTTATACATTTCTTGTTTTGTAATTTTGGTATTAATTTTGGTTCCATTTACTGATTTGTTCCATTTACATGAGATGTTTATTTGGTGAAGAACAATGTTTTTTTGGTACAATTATTTGATACATTCCTTATGAGACACAAATCTGTAAATGGAAGTCATTATTGAAATTATGCCACAGACTTTGACATGTGAGTGATGTGTGAATTTACCAGTTTTGATGACAAATACTTGAAAAAGGAATATAATAAAGAAAGATTACAGTACGGGAGATGATGTGTAAATTTACTAGTTTTGATGATAGATACTTGAAAAAAGGATATAATAAAGAAAGATTACGGTACGGGAAACAACATGTTCAGTAAAACTTGATTTAAATTTACCATTGAATTCATTCAAATTTTCATAATTAAAAATTCCATATTCAACATAAAAAATAAAATGGAAAATATAGATTTAAAAAAGAGATAAAAAAGAGATGCTTTCTCGAATTGTGTGTTTAGTTATGTGGTTATTGTCAAACCCCTATAGTGACAAGACGAAAATTGTTTAACTTCTTGAAATTCTTAAATCCTTATGAAAATAAATGACATCTATTCTAAGGCTTCTTTCAACTCTAGTTTCAACGTCAAGCAAAAGTAAAGGTTAAAAAGAAGTCAAAGAACTCCTTCTTTTTTTCCAAATAGAAAAATAAGAAGAGAAAGGGAAAGGTTTTAAAAAAAAAAAAACTCTTATATTTTGGAAATAGAATAAACATGAAAAAAAAGACTTGTACTGGTACATCCCTGAATCAGGGCGTTATTTTGTCTAATTCCAATCAATTAGTTTCATGTCCTATTGGTATTTTTAGCTTCATTGATAAGATCAAAAAAGCTATCGTTCTTGATAAGCTTCAGTTCCCAATAAGCTTCAGCCTCGATACAGTCTCGATACAAATATAGCCAGAGATCTTTTACTTAGCTACAATTCATCTTTTTAGCACAAAGTATAAACATACACAACAGTTTTTAGCACATTCTCTATGACTCCTTTGAGAATCCATAGTTCCTTTTTCAACGTATCTAAAGTATTACTGCACTATTATAGCATTCTTTCTCACAGATAGACTGTCAAGGCATATCTACAGTATATTTTTTCTAGACTAAAACGAGATGTATGTCAAGGCATCTTCAAGTATTATGGAAAAAAGACACATTAAATACAATTCTATAAACATGTTTCCAAAGTAAAGTGGGAGGCAAGGGTCTTGAAGTGTCGTTTTTATCATAGCTCCAGGAGGTAGTGGACCTCACCTATACCCATCCCAATAACAAAACAACCCAATGCAGTGTTAGTGAGGTGTACGAGGTGTCTTTAGTCCACTTATACATGCTATAGTTTTCACAAAGAACTCAAATAAAAACACGAAAATCACCCCATATCATACTCAATTCCACACTGAAACATTTTCAATCTAGCTACTGTTGGAACGCTGAGATGACGCCATTAGTTTCGTTCAAGAAAACACCCTGGTAGAAGCAGTATCAAGCAGTAACAAGCAGTAACAAGCAACAAAAACGCTAAACTTTGCCTTAGCCTCCACTCCTACAATCTCAAAGCTCTCCTGTAGTTACTGGGACTACCCTCCACATTTGAGCTTCTGATCCTCATACAGTAAGTTATTTGCAACAGTCGTTTGCAACAGTCGCTTACTTTGGGCTTTGCATTATTAGTCGGGTAGCCTCGATGTCAGAGCATGGAACAGATGTGTAATTACTGTAGCCGCCCATCCTTTGTGAGTTTAAACCAAGCAGCAAGGGCTCTGATTTTTTTGGATTCTCTCACTACTATTTAATAAAAATTTTACCCAATTGGCTGCTATTAAGAAAGCATGTCCATAGGGTGGTACTTGTCCTGTGGCATACTGTTTAATATTGAAGTTTGGTCATCGACCTGCTTCAGCTTGTTACAGGCAATATTAAATCAGGCATAGTGTAGTAGAATTAGGTGTCTCTCAAATTTACTAATACATTATTTCTATATTAGCGAATATATTTTGGAAATCTTTATTTGAAATCATGCTCATAGGCATTAATTTTCATAGATCTCATTCTAAAACTTGGATAGAAAATCTAGAAAAAAGGAAAAAAGGAAAAAACAATAAAACAAAAAAATAACTTTTTTAAAAATTAGAAAAGAAAGGAAAAGATTTAAGGTAAACATGTAAGTTTTTATATTTTTGTAATTGAGCATTGAGAAAATCCAAGAGCATATGAATTGGAAATTTGGCCCTAGAATCTGGCCCAAGGGCTTTACACTAACTTGGGCTGGATGGAAAAACTAGGGCCGGATTGAGGGCCGGATTGAAGGCAAATCCGGCCGGCCTTCCGTCCGGTCCCAGGCATAGTATAAACTGGCCCTTAGTGCCAAGCTCAATTTTTGGAGGGACTACTTGAGAATTTTGTCCCTAGCATGCAAAGGTGGGGGAGTATATATAGCTTGGGCGTTGGAGGGGCTAGAGCAGCCAACTCTTTCAGTGGTGAAGCTCTTAAAGCATGGCCCCCCTTACGTGCTAGGGATATGACACTCTTCAAATGTGGATGAAAAGTGCTATGCACTTTTACAATATTTTCTTGACATTCAATCCTAGCGTGTAAGGAATGGTCCTTGAAATCATTGTTTATCCTATGTATTGTTGCCTCATCCTTTATTATGTAGACTTGATGGGTGGACACGGACTATTTATGGATCATATTTGATGAGTAAGAATGAGGGCCAAGGATATTGAGAGCCCTTCAAAATTAGAAGGAAAATTTGAGCGAGCCAACTTTGGCGAGTAAGGGTGGCCATGCTCTTAGCCTCCTCCTTCACCCAGAAACAAACTCTACCGCTCAAAATCGAGTTCTACAGATTCTACAATTCGAAGGAAATCATGTCATTTGCGTTCCGACCCAATTTCTTTGTGCAAATTGCGACAACCGCTTGTAGTACAGGATCAATGTGTTGCATGGTATCATGACGCATGACTCTCATCCTGCGCACCGACAGTACTGTGCAGTAAGTTACATTGGTTGTCAGTACAGAACTTCGGCTGTTTGAGAATAACCCTATTTCTCTGAAAATAATGCCCTAATAATAATGCACTTCTCACAGTACTACTTGGTAGTCTGGCACAAGTTGGAGCGCCGCAGTCTAAGGCCCGGACGGACAATAAGCCATATTCGGAGCACCAAAGCAAGTTTCTTCCTCATTACAGTATGTTTGCTAGTGATGTTCAGAGCCCAGCCCCACTTGAGCTTTGATATCTCGCGCTCTCTCGCTGCCTTGCTGTGATCGCTGAATACTCTGTTAATAGAGGAGTGCATCAACAGTGATTTCTGGTTAATTGTTTCTTGTCACTTGCTATTTGTTCAACAGGGGAGCATATATCCATCCATGTTGCTCAGTTAGCAGATCGACCCACTCTTTATCGATGTGTGTGTAAAACTTACGACACTCGTCTATTTACGTCCTACTACATTGTTTTTATTTGTCCTAGAGTGTACCTCCGACAAGAAGCCTCAAAGGTAGCAGTTGGCACCTGTGCCCATGTGACATCAAAATACCCCAAAATCCTTTGAAGTCATTCTTCAACGTAAGACTTAACGATACCAATTTTTTTTTCTTTTTCTTGAAGCACATGGACAATTTCCATTGATAGAGGAAACAGTACAAGGAGTCCAAGGGAGCCAGTCCCCGGCGGAGTTTTTTACGATTTTCAGATAACAACCAAAACAACCAAAACAACAAGCCCAAGGCTAAACGGACAGAGACTAACTACGAGAACGCGCCCATCTTAGGAAGAGCGAGATTCTAGCTCATCGTGAGATTGGTGCGTTCTCCAAAGAAGGCGGTTTGCAGCCGAATGTTGTCGAAGCGCTTCAAGAACGTGCCGGCTTTGTCCGGGTAGAGTGAGCAGAGCTTCGTAGACCTGCACCATGCTGCTCGGGCATGATCAACGAAAACTTCCCAGAAGGTCCTTTCGAGCTGCTGAATGGATTACCATTCTTCTTTAGACTGCATCCTTAGGCCCCTCCTGACAAAATTTTCCTTACATGCCATGTACCTGGTCGAAGTTAGCTCTGGCCTTCTCCAAGTGTGTTTGGTTCGTCTCTGGATTATCAATGACATGTCAACTGGAACACGACTATTTGTTCGGTGTTCGATTTAAGGCCTACTCTTCTCGGTCCTCAATCGTTTAACCTGGAAAATAGTCGTCATCTTGTGGCCAGATCTTGCTAGTGCAGGTCGTATTGTTGAGTCCGAGTTAGACACTATAGAGCGCGCAACATGTCGAAGCCTCCAATACGTACATTCCCTCCTCAGCAACAACGCCACACTTAGTGACGAATTTAAGTTAGCGCTAGAGCGATGCAGCACCGGCAGCTGCCCGGGTGGTTACCCAGTTTCAAACTAGAAGCAGCCAGTCCCAGTGCCACTACGGCTTCTCGGTTGAAGAAGCTTTGGGAATCTGAGCGCGGTGGCAAGATCCCATGCGGGAACGCCCTGAAATGGTCCTTCGTGCTCCTGAATATCGTGTGGTCCGCGTTTCTGGTGATTTCCATTCCATACTACATTGGAAACAGCAATGTCAACTCGAAGTCAGCGATGTCGCTCGGTCAGCAAAGCGCCTGGCTCCGGCGATCCAACATTTGCGCGAAGCTGAATGTGCGTGACGAGCTCTGGGCGGGGGATTTGCGTGAATTTGAAGGCGCCTGGAACCGCCTGTGTTTCGGTGCCGCCATATCCCAGCGCCTGCGGATCGCGGCGTTTGTGAAGACTTGGCCGATGGATGGGAAGCCCGGCGGGATGGAGCATCATGCGCGCACATTGTACCATGACTTGGCTCGCCGCGGCCACGAGCTTCACGTCTTCACCACTCACCCCAATGGAGAGAATATCACTCTTCACAAGGAGAACCGTCTCCACGTTCACATCGTCCGCTCGCCGCGTAAATCCGAGGTTGGGTACTCAGCTGAGGAGCTCTACTGGCAGACGTTTCTCGCATTGAACGCTTCCGGATCCCCTTTCGACGTTGTGCACACGGAAAGCTTTTCCCTTACGCCAAAGAAAGCGAACAGAACCTCCCCCACAGCCGCAACATGGCACGGCATTGCGGCGGAATGCATCCACAGCGACATCGCCTTGGAGCGCCACGGCATCCCCAAGGAGCCGCCCAGCGAGGAGTTTCAGCGGAACCTGGTTGGGCGGCTGAAGAACATCGTGGAGGAGACTAAAATGTTCGATAGCTACGGCCACCACATCGCGATCAGCGACTACGTCGCGGACGTGATGCGTACAATCTACGAATTTCCCGTGGAGCGCGTGCACACCATCTTCAACGGCGTCGACGACGCATTTCACCCGAACTCGAACCAAGGCGCGGCGTTTCGGCGCAAGTACAAGGTGCCCGCGGACGCGACCATGGTGTTCGGCGTCGCGGGGCGGTTGGTGAAAGACAAAGGCCACCCGCTGCTCTTCGACGCGTTCGTGAAAATTTTAGAAAGGCACAGCAACGTCTACCTCCTGGTCGCGGGGAGCGGACCCTGGTTGAAACGGTACGCACGCCTGGCGCCAGGGAAGCCCAACGTCGTCGCCCTGGGGCCGTTACCACCAGATGAGCTAAATGGATTCTACAACGCCCTGGACGTGTTCCTGAGCCCGACGCTGCGGTCGCAGGGACTGGACACGACACTAATCGAGGCGCTCCAGTGCGGGAAGGCACTAATGGCGACGCGATTCGCGAGCATCACGTGGAGTGTGATCATCGGGAAGCAATTTGGGTTCACGTTTCCGCCCACTGTGGAAGCGCTTACGGCGGCTTTGGAAAAAGCCATTCGCCATGGGAGGAAGAAAATGGGTGCGGGCGCAGAGACGCGCGCCGAGTATGCACGCCTGATGTTCAAGGCGGCGTCGATGGGCGCGGCGTATGAACGCCTGTTCCTGTGCTTGCGTGACGACGCGTTCTGTGCGTATCCGTTACCGACCGATCGGTGTCCAGATCGCGAGACCTGGGTGGAGAATTCTCGTTCCATTGGGACAGTTTGGTAGATTGTACACCAACACGAAAAATTGAATTGAAACAACGACACAAGGAATTTGAGAGACGTCATTGACGGTGATGGTACTTGTTCTTGCGCAGGTGAGGTAGTCATGTAGCCGTAAGTACGTAACATCGACTTAGTATAGGTCATAGTTCGATTTTCCTGACATTCATTTTGCACACTACTAACAACTAACCATTAACTTCTTTTCTTCAGGATGGCAACTGACATTGCCACCTGTTAGCGGATGGTGGCGTTATGAGAGAGACTGGTGAAGAAGAAGAATTCTTCACTTGTTAAAGTAGAGGATTTTAACATATGTATGTAGTAGTGTAATGATGACTGTCTGCAATCATGTAGTTCACGTGAGAGCTAGCGCATTTCTTACAGTTACCTTGTACTCTGGTAACAACTGACGATTAACTTCATTTGTTTAGGATGGCAGCATTGCCACCTGTTGGGGGGAATGGTGGCGTAATGAGAGGGTGTTGAAGAATTCTTCGTCACTTGTTGAGGTGAAGGATACTGATTGCACCATTTTTAAGCGTTTTTACTGGTGTATTCTTGAAAGATGTAAGAGCTGTGGAGGGATCACTTTGGGTCCCAGAGCCTGATCTGTTGAGATCGAACTTTTATCAGAATGATTATGTGTGAATTTCTTATGCAATTTCAAACTGCGAGGTTGTGGACCGGTATGGACGGGAGAGAAGACAACCTCGTGATTCAATCTCATCTTAAGATCAATGTTGTAAGCATCTTGGCCATCAACTGACAGTCCATCCACCACCTTTCCCTGCACGTCCCTGTAACTTTGTTCTCAAAGACTAATAAGTGCACACGGAACCTTGATTCAACAGTTTTACGGTGCGGGGGTGGGTCTTGATTCCCTTAATTCCTGGACCATGAGCTCACAGCTAGAACCACTTTCGCTCAAGTCGAATGATATTGTCAGGATGATGCGTTCGGGTTCTGTTCTGAGGAGATGATGTGTTAGGAGCTGACATCGTAACTTGCGTTGCAAAGAGATTTTAGAGCACTAGTATCACTGACGGTGGACTGTGTAGGCCTTACCAATATGGAGCAACATCCGACAGGCCAAGTAGGAAAGTGTGTGACAAGAATAACAGCAGCCATGTGAAGGGAACGTTGACATGCCTCATTACGTTAAAAAAAGAAAACGGCCAAGAGACCAAGAAGACAAACACAAGCAGAGAAATACTGTCCGTCCCTCCTGGAGCTCCTGAAAGGCTTCTCCGACATCAACAAACTGTCGTGGCTGCTGATTGATTAGTCATTGATTAGAGTGGATAGTAAGTAGTTTCATACAACTTTGGAAAGGCTTCAAGAAGTGTAGTCAAACACATTTGAAGTTTATGAGTATTTATTCCCTAATAAAATAAAGGGGTAGTCATCCGCCTGTATGGTGGATCCCCACTCTACTATCACTCATCTGCTTCACTGAGCACCAAGACCTATCCAGCTTTGGAAACTATTTTATTTTGCAATAGGTCGCCTTAAGTCTAAACTCGGAGGACACCACCATAGCACATCTTTCTACGATAATTGTTCCATCTCCAGATATTGTAAATATACCTCTCCACCAATTCTACATAGAGATGACACTAATATTGTACATATGAAAGCACACCTTCAAAGTTCCGTTTACATCATTCAGAGACCTGATTTGAAATATTAGGTTGCTTTACAAGGAGCCGTTGGAACTTAAAAATCTTCTTGAGGTCAACCTCGAATCTGGAAGGCCTCGAAATTTTTTGCTGTATTAAGCCAGAGCCATCTCAATCACAAGGAAATGCGCGCCCACATCCTTATCAGCCTTGAACTGCAGTGGTAGATCTTGAGCAGTTCCCGCTTTTATCTGCCCCAAACAACCAAACATAAATGCAATGAGAGGAGGGAGACAATCACAACGACGAGCCACTTCCCTTTAGATAATGCAAAGCATGTTAGTGTAATCCAATGCCTTCGTCTAGAATTCTGTACAAATATGGAACCATTCGCAGGAAAACAACTAGCAACATTCCTGTGAATTAACTCATTAGGACTGCACTCAGCGAGAATTTCATTTAGTTGAAAAATTATGACTCTGAAATCAAAAAACCTGATACATACCTCCATAGCGTCCCGAGTGTCCAGATGCACGGAGTCACTCACAGACAGTTTACCCTCAATGCAAACCACATAGGCTTGCCGTCTCTTCGCGAGTACGAAGCCTTGTTCCACACCTGGATCAGCCTCCGAAACATACATGTTGCAGTCTTGGTGGATGGGGATGACACCCTCGCCAAGATCCTTCTCACTCGCATATCTCTTGAAATCTGTCAAAACATGCTGAATCTTGTTGTGTCGGTCTGCTTTCCTGGCAATCCAAGTCGCGGTAATGGTCTCATTAGTATGCACTTTGGTCTGAATAAATATATCTCAGCAATCACACAAAAGGAAACTGAAAAATGTTACAAGCAAGAGCCTGTACTCACTTGAATACACGTGAACCGTAGTTGGGCTTGAGACCGTGTTTCTCAGGCTTGATCCAAATTTGTAAGAAGCGCAACCTGGACCAAAACGTAGGGTATTGTCAAATTCACTCCATAACAACTGATGGTAGAATGATACAAAATTTACTTTTAACATCGAGAATTACATTAATTAGTACAGATCCACCCATTAGAGGTATCCAAGAAAACCTAGCTGGGTCAGAACTGGCAGAGTTTAAATAAGAAGCTGCCATGACAATTCGCAAGATTTAACGCAACTAGGTTCTGTAAATGACTTTTAGTAGTAATTCTTGATAACACAATCAAATTCGATAATATCAAATTCATTGTGCAAGGAATCGATCGCATACAAGTCATCGTTGTTGTTCATCTCCGAATGTCGAATTCCTGTTCCAGCACTCATATATTGAACCGAGCCACGGCCCAAGGTCTCGGACGTTCCAATGCTGATTAATACAGCAAGTTAGTCCCAATTGTCACACCAAGATCACCTAGAGATTGAAGAGCAAGCAAAAAATCTTGAATGCATACATTGTGGCCAGAACTTTGTGATTTTCACCATACAGCCTAGATGCACATATTCAAAATCTCATCGTATTGAGATTTCTCACCTGTCTTTGTGAGTTAGTTTCCCATCCACAATATACGTGAAGATTTCCATGTCACGGTGGGCATGAGTACCGAATCCTGCCTTCGGCTGTCAACCAAAAAGCATTACAAAAAGTCAGCTCGTCTCTTGACATTCGCATCCTGTTCATCAGTATTACAAAAAAAAGATCTTCATTCGTCACCATAACGGGGCTCTGATGGTCGTGCATACCTTGACGAGGTCGTCATTCACAACTCGCAGCACTCCAAACTCTTCGTTGCTTGGGTTATAGTACTCTGCAAAGCTGCACAGACGAAGAACATAATCATCAAAGCAGTCCTCACTAAAACAATCAACTTGAAATTAATTAATACTTATGTAAAGTTAAACAATACCCCACAAAAATCACATCTAAAACAATAATGTGCCCTTACCTAAAATGAAAGCGGCTCTCCAGCCACCACGTCGGAGTGGAAACGTGCAAGCTCTTCGCTGGAATGTGCCTCATCGTCCTGCACAATTCCCCAAAGACAATCCCCAGGGTTAACAATTAAGCACAATTCCAATTCCACCATAGCCAGTTCCTTGTTTTGTCAGGGATGGAGAAAAGATCGAAACCACCATCTTACTGCGAAGGATGCAGGACGACAGAGTGATTCTCCGCAATGTGAGGGACCTTATTCTTGGAGAGGTAGAGCATGAGGCAAGGGTACAACACACACAGCACGAGAAGGAGAAAGTAATAAGAAGGACTCTTAATCACGGGGAGAAAGAATGCACACATTGTTAATTGAGTTTGCTGAACCCACGCGTCGAATTCGCACAAGTAAAAAGCAGCAAATCGGAGGACTGGCTTCCCAAATCCCTGGAGGAAGAAGTGGGTTCTGATGGGTTTTGATGAAATTCAGTTGAGAAGAAAGAAAGTGACTGGGAGGTTTTATAGTGGCGAAAGGCGGCACGCCATGAGGGGTATCAATCTGGCACCCTTGGTCGTGTGCAGGGGGAGTTTCCGGACGATTGGGAATCAAGCAGCGGAGAGACGGGCGTGTCGTGTCGTGTGTTCTTTGTTGTTTACTGTTTTAGTCTGGTGGCGCGGCGGAGGAGGAAGGTGTAACCCGACTTTCGCAACGGATGGGCTCATTGGCTGCCCTGGACGAGCGTGACGACCGCAGCGCGAGCAAAGATCGGTGTCGCGTCACGAGCAATCCTCGAACACCCATTCCGATCTGTACCTTAAACTAATCTAGAAAATATGTAGATATATTATTAAGTCCAAAATGTATACCTTACTTAATCGAGGACCGGGGGTATTTGAGCATCGCTCTTGTTTTCTTGATTAGCTCTTGTCATAAGCATAATTCCTCATTCGTGTGGAATAATTTTGATGATCGGCGTTGTTGAAATGAAGAAAGAATTATGTAGCTGTTTTACGAGAAAAAAATCAATGAAATTGCACAATTTGTGAGAAAATGCCACTGTTGACAAGATTGAAAGATGTTTGGTTAGGCAGTACTTTGAATATGCGCTGAAATGGGAATGTTGAAACTGGAATGCTCAAAAGTGCTCCAAAAACTCTGTGTCAACTCTCTACAAGGAATGCATGGGCTTTGTTTTGTGGCGTTTGGTCCTATAGTGTGAAAGTTATTGAATTTCAAAGTTTTATGAATTAAAAAAATTAAACCTCAAGCTCACTTTCTGCTAAAATGCGTGAAAATTTAAATTTGGAAATTTTTTTAAAGGAAAAATAAAATGCAAAAAAATTAGTATAATATAATTAAAAAAATATGTATTTCAAAATTCAAGCCTAAAGAAATCCCTAAAAGTCATGTTCAAAATAGGATATTGGAAAATTTCAAAAAAATATATAGTTTGATGGTTTTAATTTTTTCTAAATGATAAAAATATCAAAAAAGCTAAACATAAATTGGACATTCTTTTCAATTTAACCCCTAAAGGACCAAGGCCTTTTTTTTGCCAAAAACATTCAAAACTACCATTTTTATAGCGAAGAGTTTAAAAACTTGAAAATTGTTTTTTTGCACATCTAATCCTAGGATCTTACACCTAAATAGTATGAGAATGTGTGTGAAAAATTTCAAAATTTTTCACCCCGCAAATTGCAAGATATCTATGTTTAAAGTGAATAAAACAAATTTTTCAAGACATTGTAGGACTAGAATTTTTGACTTTGAACATTTTCAACTTAAATTTTTTGCACTACAAAGTTTTGAGCTTTAAATCTTTATAATGGAGAATTGAATTGAGAGTTGAGGAAAAAAAAATTCCAAAAAAAACTAATTTTCATTTTTTAAAAAGTTGTTAAGTAGAAATAGGTACAAAATAGAAGGAAAATCTAAAATATTAATATCTTTTAGATGGAATTAAAATGCACTAATATCAATGGCCAGATTGTTCTAGAGAAAAAACTAAACCATGTGGAACTTTATTTTTGGAAAATGGCAAAAAAGGCATTATTTTAGAAATGAATCCTACAAGTTATTTTTTCAAGAGGATGCTCTAATTGCCCAAAAAACAAGATTGTCTATAACTTTCTCATAACAAATTCAAATGAAATGAACAAAAGCTTCCCAGAGAGATAAAAATATAATCCATGAGAAAAAAAAATTAAAAAAAAATCCAATTTTTGCAAAAAAAAATTTGGTGCCCCCTCTCTCCTGTTTTGAGCTTATATAAGCGCAACTTTTGTTCTTGGGCATCGATTGAAAAAAACTATATTCTTACAAAGCTTATCAATTTTTCTATCTTCCTAAAAAAATTTAAAAAATTTAAACAAAAATTCAACCCGTAGATACTTGCCCAAAATTGCATTTGTCCCCCAAAGGAACAACGATCCTTTAGGGATTAAAGGGCTTTGATCAACCAATTTCATTTCCAGATCAAAAAAATCCAATAATCCTTACGTTCATCAAAGAAATCGCACTTTGAGCACATGTAGATTGTAGAAGACAAAGAATTTAATATCTTTTTAAAAAACTCTTTGACACTCTATAATCCTAATAGATGACCTCAAATCCCGATCTTTTGGTATTTGTGGAGTTTTTGAGCACATAATTACTCAATGTATAAAAGCCTCAACTAATAAAATTATTACTGCACCCCCTAGTTCAATTTCTTTATTTTATTTTCAAAATCTATGAATCGGGTCAAGAATTCAAATACCGATATCAATTGACAATGTTAACAATAGATATTACACAATCCATATCTTTATCAACAATCATACATATATATATACATAAATACATACACACACACACACACACACACACACACACACACATATATATATATATATATGAATTTGTTTATATCTAATTGGACCACCTCCATGTTCTTGGTTTTTTTAATTATGATATTTGTAACCTCCACAGCCAATTTATTTTTTGAAATGAGATGATTGGTGTTTTTGAGGCCATAGTATATATGTTAATTGACAGTCTATAAAGTATATTTCAAAAGTCATAGTTGATGGCATACTATTGCATCATGCCACACTTGATGACAAATATACAAAGTTTGTCATTATGTGAGTAGATACAATATTTGAGTGGAAAGTCACTCAATATGCTAAAGCTTCAATCAACAAACTTGAAGCCAAGTACCCTTGGCTTCAATGGCTTGTCTAATTTGTTAATATTATTTTTCTAAGTTCAAGGTTTATACACTAGTATCAATTCCAGTTGTCACTAAAAGATATTATCACTATATCAACAATTACATCCATATTTGTATTTGTATATATGTCTGTCTATATTTGCATAAATGTAAGTATATATCCCTATGTATCCATATCGATAGATGTGTACATATTTGCATCCGCATTTATACTAATATACTACAGACTTGCCTAGGTAGATTCCTTGTTCTCCCAATTAGACCTTAGCTTCTTAGTAGCTTGTAGTTGTTGTTTTTCATGAGATAGTCATTCAAGATTGACAAATAAAGAAACACTCTCATTGGGGGGGATTTGAGGCCTCTGGAGGGTCGTTTCAGGCTCGTTCCCGCAGTCTATTTCCCTGTTCTATACCGGCAATAATGCTGTCAAAATTTTTTTTCAAAAATAAATAAATAAATAAATCTTCCCCAAATATCATTTTAAGCAAATTTTTTTTTTTTTTTTTTTTGGAAAATGATGTAGCACGATCTCGGCCACATTAGCTAGCAGTTACTTTGCGTTCCCGCAGTCTGAGAAAGCAGGATAACTCGCAGTCTCTTGGAGGCCTCAAATTTCATCTAATGAGATAAATCCAAAGAATACATATTAATATGGACCTTCCTGCAATGTAATTATTACATTCCTAATGATAGATGAGAACAATATGTGTTAATAAAAATATTGGATGATTCAATCTATAATTGATGAAAATGGATGTGATAATTCATCTCATAAAGATATTAGGATTGAAAATTGAATGAAATGACGCAATTTGGATGAAAATGATACATCATAGTTTTTGGATGAAAACCATTGATGAAAGTTGTCCATGACTAAAAGAGGAAGAAAGCGTGGTGTAACAAAAAAGAGATTTTTATAAAATATTTTGAAATAAACGGATTTCATTATTTCATTTGTGAAGTATGTTTGAAATATTTTGTGAACATTCTTTATTGTTTGGAAATAACTTAGAAACATTCAAAGAATATACATATCACTTAGAGCCTTCTAAATAGCACACTATTAACAAACATGTCTATGGAAGTAAGCACTAGGTGTGGACTTTTGTATTATAGTAATGTGATGCTATATCAACTAACCATTCTTCACGCACTATTGTAAGAACTGGAATGAAGTTTCAACATGTAAGCACCAAATTGCCATAAATGATTCACTCTGGCTTGTAATATGTAGTGCATAAAGAAGATGATGGATGTAGATGAACCATTTCATTATTCTTAGTAGTTACATACTGGCCAATGCGCTCCAATTTTGCTACTTGCATAAAATATCCAACAAGCAATGCTTTCCTAATGTTGACATAATATTCCCTATTATTTAAGCTTGGGCTACACATCTTTAAGTCATAGCGGGTCATGATGCAAGCAAGTTGAGTGTGTATATTATCAGCTAACTACAAAGCACATATATCAAAGAAGTTGTCATAACACACTATAAGAAACCCACGTTTTAGGTGATGTTAGCATAATTTTAGGAGACGGATTTTAGTGGATGTCCAATAAAGCAACTTGTGTTTTTATGTCAATAATAACGTTCACTGTAATATCCAGATATTATTGGATGTCCACTTAAATCCGTCTCCTAAAATTAAGCTAACATCACCAAAAATGCGGGTTTCTTATAGTGATACCAAGTAGCATCTTCACCATTTTGTTTCCAAGCATGGAAAACATTGAGAAGCGTGAGATGATCGCCATCAATATGTAAAAATTTAGCTTTTGCTTCATCAGCTAGTTTTAGAGCGTCTTTGGGGCAAAAAAAGCAATTTGGAGCTGAAAGCATTGCAACAATGGAAAGAATCTCATTGGAACAATTAACCCCTAAAGGCCCAAGGCCCTTTTTCCATCAAAAAACATTCAAAACTGTCATTTCTATAGCAAAGAGCAAAAAAAAAAGTTTAATGTATTTTTTGCCATATTTAACCATAGTATCTTGTACTACACTAGTGTAAGAATGTGTGGAAGAAATTTGAGAAACTTTGACCGTGTAGATTCCAAGATATTTGCATTTAAAGTGAAGGAATCAAGTTTTTTTGCACCTTGTTCAACTACAATTTTTGGCTTTGAACCTTCTTAACTTAAAATTTTTGCTCTAATGATTTTGAATTTCCAATTTTATATAATGAAGAATTGAGTTGAGAATCTAAAAAAAAAAATTCAAAAAAGAAACACTTAGTTTTCACTCATTAAAAAATTGTTAAGTAGATATAGGTTCAAGATTGAAGGAAAAATGAAATCATTAATAGCTCTAAGATAGGGTTGAAATATACTAATTTCAATGGTGAGATTGTTCTAGTAAACAATCTTAACCTTGTGCAACTTTTGTTTTTTTAAATTGTCAAAATTGAGTTCAGAAATGAAATCTATAAGTAATTTTTTCAAGAAGATGCTCTAAATGCCCGAAAAATAAGATTGTTTGTAACTTTTGCATAACAAATTCAAATGGAATGAATCAAAGCTTCCTATGTAGATGAAAATAAAATCTATATGAAAAAAATTTAAAAAAAAATTAATTTAAAGTTTTTGTGAGGGTTTTTTTCTGCCCGCCGAACTAAAATTTGGAGTTTTTCTGCCATAACTTTTGCTACCGGGCAACAATGGAAATAAAAATTACATTTTTGGAAAGCTAATGTGATTCTCATTACAAAAAATATGAGACCTCAACAAGGCCGCTAAGCCTTGTTGAGGCCTAATATCACCCCCCATGGTGATATTATGGAAAAAAAAAAAAAAAGTGAAAACTAAAAATGTGACGTGGTCGCATTTCAACCACGTCATCGCTAATAGTGCCACGTCAGTGCCCTGTCATTTTTTAATTTTTTAATTTTTTTTTCAAAAAAAAGAAGAAAAAAAAACTTTTTTTTCCGTAATTGCACCCCGCGGGGCCTGAAAATTGCTCTCGCAGCCTTGTTGAGGCCTCATATTTTTTGTAATGCTATCTGCACAAAAAAAATTCAGAAAATTACAACAAATATTGAGACCATAGGAGCCTGCCCAAAATTCCTTTTGTCCCCTGAGGGAACAATAGGCCTTTAGGGGTTAAATTTGGAGCTAACCACCAACATCTTTGACATTTGTGGATCTAAGGGAAATTCACCCATAATCTCTCTGATCTTTATCAAATTTCCATCTTCATCCATTGCTCTTAAGTTGACAAGCAACTTGAGAGAAGTTGCAAGTATTTGTAGTGCTGGGGATCTATATAGTCAAAATGTACCAAATTGTCAGTGCCTAGCTTTTTGAAGATAAGTGTTATTTTTGCCAAATTTGATCATTGAATTTCAGGGCATGTTTGTGCTTGCAAAGTGTTGTAAGTCTTTTTAGTATAAAGCCTAAAGCATATTTCAGATTGAGTACAACTGGCACGTCCAGCTCTTTGATTAGCACTAGCTCTTGAAATTGGAGTGACTTGAAGTGATTCTCCATTAGTTTGAGGATTATACACATTTTGCTTTACAAAACATGGATCAACCACAAGAACCATGCCTTCAATGGTCAAAGAAGCTTCTACAATATTTGTAGATACAAAAAATCTTTTTACTAGGAACTACATCAAAAACCTTTTGTTGCATGTTTGATGGTAGTGCAAAATATAAAGGAACCACATTGAAATGTCCTATTTGGTCTCCCAAATTTTGAAGTTTTTTATTTATTTCTTTGCAAGCATCTTCAATTTGGTCCTCCCTAGTAAGAAAGACAAGGATGTCTCTTGACTTTTGGTCTACATGAATGTATACCACCCTTTTAATTGCGGAATTGAAGTAATTTTCTACAATTGTTTTAGTACAAAATACCTCCACGGGGTGTAGTCTTCCTGGAACTTCCATAAGTGGCGCCCAATTGAAGTAGCTTTGAATCTTGCAACCTCTAAAGTGGCACTTATCACAACAAGCTTCAAGTTGGGTCGCTTTTTTAATTTTCTTTTTAAGTAATGCCAACAACACATCTGTTGTCTCTGTCCTCTCATGCGGTTCATCAAGGATGATGACTTGGTAGCGCTTAAGCAAGGGATCTATCATGGCCTCTCATAAAAGCATTCCATCAGTCAAGTATTTCAATCTTGTTTTGGACCCACTACAATCATCAAAACAAACACTATATCCAGCTTCATCTCCAATTGTCACAGCCATCTCGTCAGCCACACGCCTTGACATTGCTATGGCAACCATTTTTCTAGGTTGTGTGCATGCTTGTAACGCACAGGGGTGCGGGTGAGGGCCCAAAGGCCCCCCTCAATTACAAACCAGCAAAAAAGCTAGAGGAAAGAGTGTGGCACCGTGAAGTGCCATGTCCCGTTCCCTTGAGTACAAAACAACTGAGTCCAAGCCGTTGTGAACTAATGCTCGATGCTATCTAACTTCTCTCTATTTCTAATAGCTGAGTGTACATGGCGCCAAATTGCCATACCTGCATGAAGAGTAGCCACCCATGTGGCTCCGAGAATGCGTTTGATGGAGACTAGCTGCGATGAGTACCTCGCGCTGCATCGGTCCATCCAAGTAAACCAGAATAGAAAAGTACGCATCAGATCCCACGGCTGATGCGAGAACACATGCTTGCCTAAGTCCCGGATGTCTGGATTCCCCAAAAGGGCTTCCTCGAGCGAAGTAACCCTCAGTGCATTGTGCAAACTTGCCAGGGTGTTAAACTTGTCCTACAACTCCCGGGTGGTAGGACAAGACCAAAAGAGGTGCATGGATGTCTCGTGCGTACAGGAGCACATGGAGCAGCCAAAGTTTGCCGTGGAGATCCTGAAGGATAGCCACTCCCCAGTCACAATCCCTCGGTTAAGAACTTGCCAAACAAAGGTGGCTTGTTTCCTTGGCCGCGTGTTGTGCCACATTAACTGATAGACCGACCTGATGTCATGCTCTGAGTATCTTTGATTCATCATCTCCTGAATTCCAATGGGCCTCTCCGCCTTGGTCTTGAGACCTTGTGCGTAGCCCCGTCTGGCCGTGTATGCAAACAAAGGAGCGTCGGAGAACTTACCAATCTTGTCCCACGACCATTCACCAGGATCCCATGTTAGATTTTTGATTGTCCCGTCCTCCCTTGTTGTCCAGACCATATCCGGACGTTGTGTGCATGCTACTTGTTGCTTGTTGGTAGCATAGCTTGCTGAATAATGAATTGTGGAATTTGAGTGGTCTTGCCAGAGCCAGTGTCACCTACAAGGATGATTATTTGATGATGTGCCAAGAGTTTTTTTTTTTTTTTTTTTTTTTTTTTTTTTTCCCCCTAATTGCACCACGGGGATGCAAGGCTAGCGACCTTGTTGAGGGCTGAAATTTTCCTAATGGTTTTGCCGCTTCTTTAGAATATTGTAATATTTGGTGGAGTAGAGCTTATGAGTATAAGGATTGATTCCATGAGCACTATGCACTATAAGAAACCCTTGTTTTTTGGGATGTTTTCACTATTTTTTGGAACACATTTTTGTGGACATTGAATAAAACAACCCATGTTTTTATGTCAACAATGGTGTTCAATATAACATCTTGATGTTTTATTGAACATCATTGTTGACATAAAAGCATGGGTTGTTTTATTCAATGTCCACAAAAATGCATTCCAAAAAATAGTGAAAACATCCTCCAAAACAAGAATTTCTTATAGTGATGTAATGCCATTTTATTATTGAAATTCAACAAACCACAAGATAATATCCAAGTCTTAAAAACTAAATACTATGTTGGGCTTTCTATTTATTTTTCCACCATGGTTGTCTTTTACTTTAATCTTAATAGTTTATTTAAATCTAATCTTTTACTATAACTCTAATAATATACTCTAAGTCTAATCTTTCACTTTAAATCTAAAAAGAACTTGAGCTTAGATTTCCCAAAATTTGCAACTTAGAAGAATAATGTAATGATGATTTTTAACCTCTAAAGGATTGAGAAGCCCTTGGGCGGTCCATTGTGAAGCCAAAATTGAGAATTTTTTTGGAAATTTTGGATGAATGTGTATTCCGTTACTATCTTCTCAACACACTAGATTGTGTGCAATTTGACTAAATGGTTATGGAGTTGTGAGATAAAACATGTGTTATTTCTCAATGTAGACAAGTTGTACAAGAAGAAAATTTTTAATTTTTAAAGTTATTCTCTTAACATAAACATTATATCAATCATTTAGATAGTTCTTTAACCCCTAAAGGACCAACATGCATTTTTTGGCCGTATAGAAATTTTGGGCAGGTACGTGTGACTAGAGATATCCATATTTGAGGCTGAAATTTTAATAGAAGGTGGGGGCGAGGAATATCTTCATGTGTACCAAGTTTCATGACATTTCAAAATACAAGTCAACAGCTGTGACCTAATATGTTCCTTTTTTTCGTAACTGGGCAGTTTGGGCAGATCAGAAAAAATCGTTTTTTCCGGATTTTTTTTTTTGAAATTGGTTCTCTACATTTATATATACTTAAAAAGCTTTGAGTCACTCCATTTCAATCAATGAGTAAAAAGTTATGAGGGTTTTTGGTTTGTGGGCAATTATGGATTCTCTACTCTAAAAAAAACTTTAGAGTCGTTTATTTAACTCAATTTTCAATATTTTTGGAAAAAAAAAAAAATTCTAGGATGTAGATTGATTATTACAACATTACAACCATTGGGATTGGCATTTTTAAATTCCATGATTAAATTTTTAACAATTTAGTATTTTGAGTCATTTTCTACTTCTTTCTACTTACTATTTTTTTCCTATATGTTGTACAATTCCAAATGATGTGAAATTTTTCATGCATATAGGCAACTTGTTTAGGAAACTGAATTCAAAGAAGCACCACCTTTATCGGCATTTTTTCATTGAAAAGTGAGCTTGCAAAGTGCAGCTGCCCGGTTTTTCGCAGGATTGAAAAAATGGTTTTCAAGACTTTGAATGCTTATATCTTATGATCCACACGGTGGAATTTTCTGAAATTTTTACCACATGTTTTCAAAATATCATACTACAAGATCCTACGGTTACATGTGTCAAAGATTGTTTTTTTCCAAAAATTTTGTAGTTGTATTAGAAATGGCAGTTTTGGAGCGTTTTTGGTGATTACATAGTCATGAAACTTTAGGGGTTAAAGTATGCCTTTCTAAAATTTTCAAATTACTGAACCCTACTAATTACAAGATTGTAGTGCTTGAATTCTGAACAAGTAATTTAATATTTTTGAAATATCTCAAGTTCCAAAATGCAATATGCCAATGATAGCATTCCATCAAGCTAAATCATATAAGACAAAAGAGACACTTTGGAGCTAAGTCATATATAGTAAACATTGTCATATAGTTTATTGGAAAATTGAAATAATTTTTTTCATTAAAATGAGGTAACAGATTAAAACAGGAGAACCAAAAATAAGTACTAGGTGATAATCAAACTCCATGTATTGTTTGTGACACTATTATATGTCACTCAATTACTTCATCACAAATGGCCAAATATAACATATTTTATATGCGCATTAATGGGCCAATCATCATAATTATAATTGTAATTATTACACCAAACCAATCCCTACATACTAGAGATACGTATTAAGTCCAACTCTAATTTTCATGTTGTATTTTTCATTTGACCTCATATAAGTAAATGAATGTAATAATCCATGGAGTACATCCCACCATTCTACACTAATTGAACCCCTACATATTCCATTTACTAATCAATTCGAACATTGAAGGTATAAAATAAGAGATATGGAGGTTGGAAGGTTGATAATGAGTTCATTCCAAATACCAAAAGTTGAATGAGAAACAAAGTGAATTATATCCCTATATATACTAGTTGCAACCTTGCAAATTCAAATATGCATTTAATTTCAAAACCCTTGTAAGGTATTGCAATCTTTCTTAATTTATTTTGTGACCAAAAAAATAACATTGAAAAAAAACATAGCATAAAACTAAATATGACTTTATTTGATTACAATTTTGAGTTTCATGCTCTATTTTGTTCAAACTTCTTCTTCAATTATAAGATGGATTAAAAAACTAAGACTTCAATACCTTAAAAAAGACTTTGAAATTGACTACCACAGGGCCATAAATCAATAAAATTAATGTAAGTTTTGAAAAATAAATTTTAGAATATATCTAGAATATATCCATTTTATATAGAACATTTTAAGAATATATTAGATTTTATATTTTATTTCATAGATTATTCATAAGCACCCTTTTATCTCACAAGGGATCAAAATTTACAAAGGAATGCTTTCCTACTAAGAACTGCATGTATAGTGGGTTCCAATAAACTTACAAATTTTTCATTCAATTTTCATTAGAAAGTTCAGCAACTTCAAGAAGCTCTAGCATGCTCAAAAATGAATTGACTTTGAGCATGCTACCCACAAATTGAGTGGAATTGCATTGAAGTGCACTTCAACTTCATGGTACACTATCTACCATACTATCTACCATATCATAGAGAACCTTTAGAAGATAGTCAAAGACCTTTTGCAATGGGATGATAAAAAAGCAAGAAATCATACAAACAATTTAAGTGGTATGAAATCAAGTATCTCTAAAGCAACTGTGAAGGCTCATTTCTAATATGTATCATTAAATACAAGTTGTAATTTCACAAATGGTGGCAATACTAGATGGTAGATAGTGTTTACAAAACATCAAACTCTTTGTATGATTTTCAATTACATATGTATTTGTAATGATGATGAAGTAGACTTTAGTTTGATTCAAACAAAATTTAGAATTTGAAATTCTGTTCATTTTAAAGTGTATACGGGCCTCCCAGTGTTCTCCTAATCTTAGTAGAATCCAAAAATTTGTAAGTTTATTGAACCCTATGGTACACTTGATTTTGCAAGGTTGCAACTAGAATATTGGGATATAATTCACTTTATTTGTCATACAATTCTCAAAGTTGGATGAAAATCATCAACTTCCAACCTCTATATTTCTTATCCTATACCTCCAATGTTTGAATTTGCAAGGATACAACTAGTGTAGAATGATGGGATGCAGGTACGGTAAAGTCATTGATTCAATGCCACTTTTTAAAGTTCTGAAAAAGAATTGTTGTAAGTGAAGGACAAATTTGGCACCTCTCTGCCAAATACTCCCTCTGTCCCATAGAAAACCTCCATTTACTGATTTCAACCATGTAGTAAGCCTTGGCTGTGTTGAACAACCTCGTAGAGGCAAGTTAAGCAATCAGGGAGCATTCCTCTCCTAGCAAGCTTGGCCTTGCCTATATGAGGCACCTTGTATTTGTTGTTTCCATCATTCTTGATTGTCTCAACCATGTATTGTTGCAAGGTGAAAAAACTATTGCCTTCAACTTCTCCACCCAAGGTCCTTGAACGTCTTCATTGTTGCAGCAATTAGATTATCTATTGCCTTCTGCTCGATTTGATGTTGCAGAGACTGGATACTATTGAAGAAATCCAGGTCAAAGACATTCATGCCCAGGCTGTTTGCAGGTTGGAACTTGAATGAGTGTCAAACACATCTTTTTGTAAATCATCAATCAAGTTGTCTTGTCCTAGATGCGGCTTTGCATTGTCAAACTACATGTATATGGAGTTGCTGGTCTTGCACGCCCATTTTAAAGGGCATTTCTCCCAAATGGCCTGTTAGCACTTTTTCCTACAACATTTTCTTGCTTTGTGTATATGGAGTTGCTGGTCTTGCACGCCCATTCCAAAGGCCATTTCTCCCAAATGGCCTGTTAGCCCATTTTCCTACAACATTTTCTTGCTTTGTGTATATGGAGTTGCTGGTCTTGCACGCCCATTCCAAAGGCCATTTCTCCCAAATGGCCTGTTAGCCCATTTTCCTACAACATTTTCTTGCTTTGTGTATATGGAGTTGCTGGTCTTGCACGCCCATTCCAAAGGCCATTTCTCCCAAATGGCCTGTTAGCCCATTTTCCTACAACATTTCTTGCTTTGTTAATTGTCAACTAACTACATGGACTTCATCTCCATCGTGCCTCTTGGGCGATTCCTACTATGGAGTATTTGGCAAAGAAGTGCCAAACTTACTTAAGTGTTTTTCACTTACAATAGTTATTTTTCAAAACTTTCAAAATTGTCATTGAACCAATGACTTAGCGTGCTTGCACCCCACCATTCTACACTAGTTGTAACCTTGCAAATTCAATCTCAATCAATTCAAACATTGGAAGTATAGGATATGAAATACAGAGATTGGAAGTTGATGATGATTTTCATCCAACTTTGAGAATTGCATGACAAACAAAGTAAATTATATCCTTGTATACTAGTTGCAACCTTGCAAATCCACCTTGGAAAGTTTGGGGCATCTATATTATTAGGAGTAAGATTTATTTTTTGCCACACCTGCCCTACAACTACCGTGCTTCAATATCCAACTTCAAGAATTACCATAACAACATTATTATTGCACTCTTCTGTCAACATGAAGCATTCACTTTCTACATGATGATGAACCTCATTATGATGACAATTTATAATGCTCACAGCACCAACGCATTCTCCATATCACAATACACCAAAATGGTTATTTACTATGGTCTAAAGCATTTATCACAAGGACATCATTAGTTGAAACGTAGACTGCCATGCAGAAGTGGAAGGTGGTAGGAGCTATGACAGTGAGAGCTCAGAATGGGGTATTATTTCACTTGCAACTTAGTGAGAGCTGGATCTGATTGAGAGAAGTTCCTATTTCACTCACAAACTATGGTAGAGTTAGATTTGAATATATGAAAATTTTAGATTTGAGTCCCGTGAAGCTGAAGTTGTCATTAGAGCACACAAGATCTCCCCTAACGTCTCAATCCTTTTTTGAATTGTTGCACATTTTTGCTTATATCTTTGTACAGAAACTTCATTTACTGAAATTTCCTGGATTTGATCATTAAGTGCATCCGTACTGTGACACGGAACAATTGGCTGGAAGACATTTGGCTAGGGCCGGGCTATTTTTTTTCATCGCACTATGAGCTCGCCAACAGAACAAGGGTTGCCAAATTCCACAATTTGGACGGCAACCTTCCGTGGCCGCTCTTTAGTTTTAGCATGCTCCTCTTTCGGAGTGATCTGGTTGGAAGCATCCTTAATTGACAAGAATTCAGAGGACTATAGCAAGCTCCCCAGCAAAAACACAGGAGTGGAGAAGGAGCGGGGAAGAAGCAGGCTTGAAAAGTGTCGTTTTATGTGGGATTTATTTTGATATTCCGAGTGATGGTGGGGTCAATTGGTTTCCTATGGCAAACGATCGCGTCCTTACCCGCCAAGCTATTCTGCCCTCTCCATTTTTCAGTGACACGGTGAGGAAGCTTTAAGGAAGGTTGTCTTTTCTAGATTCAAGTTTTACATTGGATGAATGAGAACTTAGTTGGATGAAACAATGCCTCGAAGGCATCTGTTCCAAAATATGGACGTCGGAGCGCTTCAGGGCTACACACAACCTCTAGAGCGACCAACTGAAGGCGGATTGAATTGCAGGACAAGCAATAGAGGTGGCGCTGCCATAGCATTTTGGCCCATTTTGGCCCATTTTGGCCTATGATGTGATTCATAGATCTACTTGAATGTTTAACCCCTGCCCATCTCAATGGCCCGGCCTCAATCACCATTTGGCCGTCCCGGCTCTATAGAAGCACAACCGTTCGCGACGAGAGCCTCCATTTCCGCAAAATTCAGCTCCTTCCAAAGCCAAATGGGTTGGATTTCACGGGCTCCTCAAATACAAGGAGCCCGAAATATGCTTGTCTTTTCCTTGTGAACTTTCTTTTGGTGTTGTCCAACCAAGCGCTTTGGCGTTGCTTTGTCTCCCTCCGGCTGAAGGAATCAAACGCAGGGGTTCTCAGAGTTATGATCCTCACCATGCGAAGTGGAGGCCTCCAAACAGATCATGCAAGGCTAATGTTTGGGCATGTCGAGAAGAACATGAAGAACGAAGAGAACATAAAGGATGGACAAAAGGAGGCGACACCTCAGTCAATGCTCCCAAATTCTTTCTAACAACTCAACAAAAGTTCCAGCACAAAAATCGGTGGTTCAACAATTGCAGCAATGGCGATAGTCAGGACAAGCATCCCATTATTCGCCAAACAAATCCTCCTCCTCATCACTATCACCAAACAATGAGTTCTTAAATACTCTAGATCTATTTGCATCTTTCCTATCTGGAAAGGAAAAGGCTGTTTGCTGGGCTGTAGTAACATTATCTCTTTCTACAAGTCCCGAGCTACCTGCACCTACTACCTCTGATTCACTTGGAGACTCCATGGACAAATCACCAAAGTCATCAAAAAGTCCCTTTCTAAACAAACTGCTACTACTACCAGAGGTCAAGGGCCCAGTCAGTGGCGAACTTTGGTTTTCTCCAATTTTATTAGCCCCGTTTTCTGGTGTCAGTGTACCTTCCTTGGAAAAGAAGTCGCTCATTTCGTCCAAATCGTCGTCATCAAATAGTCCACCTTGAAATGAGATCGGTCCTGGTGTTCTCTTTGAAGCTGGTGACCCCTTTTGCAACTTTGAAATCGTCTCCACCTTGCTCTTGCCCTTACTCGCGAACCCTCGGTTGTCCTTGAGGTTCAGCTTCAATGGTGACGACCTCCTTGCACTAAAAGATTTTTCTGCAGGTACTGCTGCTATACCCTCATCTGGCTTCTGCGGGGCTTTCTTACCTTCCTCCGGGACTTCATTCCTTTGCGACCTCTGTTGGCGAGCTTGAAATGCTGATTGTAATCCTTGAAACAGACCATCAGGAAGCGTTGGCATTGGAAGGTCGTCAGGAACTGCAGAAGGCCGATACTCTGAAGCAGGTTGTGGTTTGCTTTCTTCAGTACGTAGGTTCAGTGAGAGGCTAGGCGCAGTAGTATTATTCTGGATTTCAGCAGTACTCGTTATGCCTTGAGGAGGAGAGTCACTCCTTGAACTTATCCCAGGAGATGGCTCTAGATCATCAGAAAACCCGTCCAATGGACTTCGACTAGGGATAGGTGTGGAAATCGATGGGCTCTGCGGACCCATTGAACCGGCTACAAGCGCAAAGTTATTCCTGCTGAATGCAGGTGACATCTGAAAACAAAATGATCACCAGGTTAAACCATCTCTTCTCTGCTGATCTGAAGAATAACTCAATTTAACCCCTAAATGCCTAGCACGTCCAGTCCATCCTCTTAAGACACTGCAGTTTGCTATTTGGAGGGTTCTGGCATATGCACCTCGTATTCCTAAAGTCAAGTTGGCGTTGCATGCGTACAATTAGGAGCTCCACTACATGCTTTCCCAAACATTAAGTAATCCAAATTTTCACGTACGTCTACGTATTCTCATGTTTAAACATTACTAAGTAAAGAAAAACTTAAGGCTTGAAACAAATTGTATAAGAAATTTATTGCAGTCATTTTATCAGGAACCTGCCAACATTTATTTTGAGGTTCAATCGTATACATAATGTCTAATCATCAGTTTCCAAAACAGTTCAATGCGTACATTCCAGAACATCAAAGTTTTGTCCAAAACTGGTATGCATTTTGGAGATAAACAATTCGTTCCTGGAGCGGGAGTAAAAATAAGACAGTGATTGAATTGCGGTGGAGAGTGCATACGGGAATTGGAGGAGGTTGCAATAACAGTGTCTTTTTCAGTTCCCCTAGGGCCTCGGAAGTTAACCCTTGATTCTGATATTGCATGTCATGCTCCACAGGTGTCTGTGCATGCTTTGTTGATGAGTCACCATCCAAACTAATCTCTTCTGGACTGGATCTTGTCCTGCCAACAAACTTCACACTGTCCAGTTTAAGCGGAGTCTCATGTGCATTACTCCAAAAAAGAACAAAATACTATTAACCAGGACTCCAAAAATTACAAGCATAGACCTCAAAGAAATTTTAAGGTACTCACTTCCACCTATTATTACCACCAGTCAAAATACGAGATATAATGGAACGATTCCATCACGGTACAAGTTAGGGCCAGTTTCCATGGAGGCCGGAACTGGAGGGGGGGGCCAGGCTGACCACGGGCAACTGGAGGGAAAATTTTTAGAATGTTCACCCGGCGTACAATTCAGAAGACCTCCGGTCAATGCTCCGATCCGTCCAGCGCTGTTTTAGCCTTTTGCAGCGCTGGAGGCCTGGAGGTCCAGTTCTGGACCCCTCCAGGCCCCCATGGAAACGAGCTCTTAGAGACGGCACACGAAAGGAAATAAATACACACTACTCATTGAGACTTTGCATGAACCTTCGCAAAGCCACAAAAAACTCCCAAGTGCTGTACGCTACAAGTTCAAATTTAGAAACCAGGATTACGACGTTCAGTAATGGGAAAAAAACCCCTCAGTTTCATGTTTATAATTTCTGTTTACACTTCAATCCGTCTCAATAGCACTATCCACGAAGTCCAGAAAGCATGGTACTGAGAGCCCCACTGAATGCCCGAGGCATGATTGTGTTAAAAAGTCGCTGACGAAAACCTAGACAATATCTAAACAAAGCAAAAGTCAAACAAGCTATGAAACGAACACTAGCTCAAGATTCCATCGCTAAAGAAGACACCAACAAGAGTAGTATATACCTGGGAGTATTGCTGTCGGTATCGTGTGCAGCGAATGTTACAGCATTGTCCACATAGCTATGCTGCTCATGTGCATTCTCTAGATTTGGAATCATCCCTCCATCTAAGACAATAAGCCATATCAAAATAATAATCTTGTATATAAAGCTTCAACTTTCAAGTACGAAAACTTAACAGAGATTAAGATTACGATAAGGATATGAGGACCAAGGCTACGCGACCTTGCGCGATACCGGCTACCATGTGTAATCACATAACCATGGCTTGGGGAAGTCGATCTCACACATGGAGCCAAATGCAATTTCACAATCCGTACTATTTGTGATTGCATTCTTGCAATTCGAATCTAACGAATGATTAAGTTGTAGGAAGCAATTAAGAGGTTTACTAAGGACGACTTACAATGGAATAAAACGATCCTTCTGACCTACGAAGCCAAAATAAGGCAACACAAGTCATATTTCTCCTAAATACCATTTCAAAATATTAAGCCAAAAGCAACTTCGCGAAAAGCACAATTCGAAGAGGGTAATAGGCGACATACGTGGGAATGATGGACCACGAAGAGCAGCCTCTAGCATCGCTTTAAAATCCAGAGCAGCAGAGACTGCGGGCTCCAAGATACCTCCCTAAATATCAGAGCATGCCTGGTGTCAACATATGCCTATGGGAAAATTAAAACAGAAAATTACAGATTCACCTCTTGCAACTCCTAGTGCATTTGGCTCTGAATCTACCTCATGTCCTGATGTCTCGCTTTCAGTGGCAAACCACTCTCCTTCTAACCAAGTGCGTCCACCCACCATTTCTGCAGCCATTCTAGCTTCGTCTCTGTCGGTGTCACTACCACTTTCAACGGGCTCCGAACTTGGGGCCCTTGCATTCACCTCCGGGAATTTGAAATCTGTTAAATTGTTCATGACCTTAATTTAATTGACATAGAACTAATAAGGAAAACAACTATCCAGTCCCACATTCTAGTAGGACAGTAAGTGACCTCAAGACTGATGTCTTAGTAGAGAATTTAAAGGGCATTCAAAATGCAAAATTTGTATTACACATAAATGCACCTGACTGATATAGATCATTATGCAAGTCATTAGTACCGTAGTTGACAGAGACGACAATGCGCTTCACGTAATTATTTAGTATTGACCCATGCACTAATAGACATGAAATATAAACTTTGGAATCAACTGACGAAGGGCAGAATCATTTTACCTCCAAGACCACAATGGGTGTCCCTCGTGAATTCCTCCGTTCCAATGATATGGGGTAGCTTCATCAATGGCTTCGTCTGAAGAGCATAGATATATTATAATTAAAATGAGTTGAGCTCCGATATCAACTAATGATTATGTGTCAGAAACAACGCAGCAAAACAATCACATTCAATTTTAACCTATAAAACATTTTCCAAGGAGATAGCGTGCAAGATGAAAGACACCTGATGAGCTCTTGAACTCACATCCGAGGATTGTAGACTGGTCTTCCTGTTACGAAACCCTTCAAACGCATCCCAAGCTGTCAAAACTGCTTCCTTGTAACGTGGTATTATCTGAGAGTCATAGCTCTCAACGCGTGACTGCTTGATTGGTTGCTCCGACTTCTTCACGAAAACCTCATCCACTTCATCAACACGCTGCAGAAAGCATTTTCTAGTCACGACCACATCCTCGTTACAAATGAATTGAAGCTGTCCATGGGCATTGGTACGCCCAAAATAGCAAGCACATCTCAAATCAAATGAATGCGATCAATTCTAGACTCCCAGTTCGCAACAAAAGCTACAGCAACTGCACGAGGATACAGCATCGGTTAGGAACTTACATTTTCAATGAATTGAGTGGCTGATAGAGCTCGTAAACTGTTGGAATTATTCTGTAAAAGCAGCTCGACATTACCAGCTTCTATCCCCAGGCGATGCACTTCTGCAGCGACCTCCTTTGTGCGGTCCTTCAAACGCTCAGCAAAATCCTCCAGCCACTCTTGTAGCTATGAAACAAAAATTAGAAGATTTAAACAAGAGCAACCCTTATTTACTTAGAGGATAATCGCAGTGATCTCCAAACTTCTAAAAGACGATCAACCACATCGGCCCGCCTTCCGAGTTCAAGTCAACGTAAAAAGGGGATTCTATAGCAGGAGAGCTTTTGAACCTGGATATCCGAGCGAAGCGACCATCCATCACGCGAGGCGTCAGAGAAAACAGAGCGCAGGGCATCTTTGTCCATCTTGGAGTTCACACAACTATGGACGCAAGTCCCTCCTACAAACAACAACGACGATGACCACATCTCAAGATTCTCTCTGAGATTGATAAACCCAAGCCTTGCTCGCATCAGAATCCAGTAGACACCCACGTTAACTCAAGCTTCCAAAAGATCCACAAAGAACGCGCAACAGCAGGGACACTTGTGTAGCTTAGGGAACCCTACGTTTCTTGGGGTGCCTTAGCACTCGAAAACCCAAGGTCAAGGACATGCACACCCCATGACCTCTTTAGACCGTCAGTACTTCATGGCCAAATGTACTGACGGTCCAAATCGCTTCCATACGTACAGGAATTGAAATAAATCATATAAGAAGCTCAAGGAAAGTAACAAAATTTATCAGTAGAAAGAAGGAATCGTGTCCTACATATTTGCAAGATAGAAGTCTGTTTTCGAAGTTACTCCAATGGACTACTGGCTTCCACAGAAAAATTTCTCTTTTCAGTTTGGGGTAACTAAATTTTGTAGTAAACCCTAGTGACGATACAGGAAACACATGAGCTCAGACACAATCAACTGAATAAATTAACTCTCCTTCCTAAAAGTCATAATCCTAGGAATTTCGAAGTACACGGTAATAGGTAAAATCCTAGACAGTAACCTCATCAAGACAATGGCGCGAAGAAATGGCGTTCTCGATTAAACCCAGAAATGAAATTAATAGTTTGACAACATCAATCCATAAATGATAATTCAAGCCTGCTCAGACTCCTCACACACAACCCCTTCAGCTTGAAATACCATAAAACGGCTCATCGGAAGTCGTCGGTCCGAGAACAAGAACTTGGAATCCTCAACCCTGAACTTGCAGGTTACCGGAAACCTACTCCAAAAAACACTCGCCAGATTCTAGCTACATCAACAAGATTCATAGAGATGTAACCCTAAATCAAAGATTAGAAAAAGAAAGAAATCAGAGTACAAACCTGAATAAAGATCTCACTATGCCTTCATCGCATCACCTCCTGAGATCCTGCACTCGTTATTCTCCATTCGTGGCAGGCAATCGCATAAATTCCATAACTCGTACACTCTTTATAATACTCCTGGTCCTTTCAGTATACAACCACAGATAGAACACCAAACCCAATCCTTGAATTGAGAAACACGAAGTGCCTTTCGAGTGAAGCTCAGTCCTGGCCAAACGTCTCAAAAGGATCACTGGTGCGAGCAAGCGCGATCAAAAAACCCTAGCGAAATTTGTACCGACACAAGCAACTGTGATTGCGTGAGAGCGGATCTTTTGACAGAACCCTAAAGGCGGGATCTGTTCACACTGAGGTCAATTTGATTAATATTACGGATCACATTACACTTCTGTAGTCCTACGAGCGTTTCACGGGACGCTCTGCGGGGTCTACGCGACGGGCAGCGTCCGCCAACTTCGTCCCTGCCCGAGCCTGCTCGCCACCGCCCAAACCTGACCCCGTCACCGGAGCTCCACGCCCGGCCCAGTACTGTTCCTCGCCTTCCTCGTTTCCTCGAGAACTGTTTCCGCCGTTGCTGCGTCGCCTTTGGGCTGCTCCCCGATCCACCGGATTTATCTTGTTTGCTGTGTGGGCGTTTCTGCAGGCCATGGCCTCGTAAATGCATTTACACCTTCAGTTGCCGGTGTTACTCATACAGGACGCTGTGGACCTTGCCGGGGGAGACGAAATCCATGTTCTAGATCGATCTAGACGTGCATGAGCAGCCAGTGTGCTTAAGGTTCATTGCGAACCTGAACCAATTAACTTCGGGAAATGAGTGTGGAAACACCATCGTACAACAATGTGTGGTGCATCCAGAAGCTCCGCTACGAACGACACGGGCTGTCACCTTGGACAAACTTAAGGCGAAGCTGCAAGTACCTCCTCCTGGTGACCTGGTCCCTTCGACGTACCGATGGGAGTCAACAACGAATACTCCCATCGGTACGTGGGCGTGAGAGAGGAACTCAGAAGGCTATGTTACTATATTGTGAGACAGGCTTCCGGATTTTGTTGACGGTGAATGCAGCATCAGAGCTTGGCGCACAAACGGGCAACGGAGCTGTGGCAGAGGCATCCGAATGTGGACGGAGGAGAACGTGAAATGCTTTTATTACCAGGCCGGAGTTTGGTATATTGAACATGAATGTCACCGCGCCTGTGGAAGAGGCACCGTTTTGCCTTGCGATTCAAACCCCGTGGCAGCTTCACAAGATGCTTCGCCATGGCCATAGCTTCACGTTTGGCACCAACGAACCAAAGGTGCATTTCAATTAATTCTTTCAATTAATTCTGTTCTACTAACAATTGCTTATAGTATGTCGTGTCCACTTCATCTACAGTACTTCTTCTACATACAATAATCAATACAATCCTCATATGTGTGTGCAATACCCCCTTTACATTGTCATGGTTTTTGTTGACAAATGGGAGAATGGCATTCCAGTGGCCTTTACCATTGTGGGTGGCATTACATGAGATTCGGGGGTCTTAGAAGGCTGTGAGTTCCCCTGCTGTCTGCTGCGTTCCCGCAGTCTGGGAACGCAACAACAGCTGGCTGACGTGGTCGAGCGATTGTCACGTCACTTTTTGAAAAAAATAAAAATAAAAAATAAAAAATTTGTTTAAAATGATATTTTGGTAAAAAAAAATTTTTTTTTTTTTTTTTTTTTTGGAAATTTTTTTTTCTGACACACCCGTACCGGCGTTCACCGGATCTGGGCAGATCAAGGAACAGGCCTGAAACGGCCCTCCGCGACCCCCAAATATCATCTAATGTTAGAGAGAGTCCTCCTTTCTAGGAACTCTTTGAATGGAGCAATGCTTGAAAAAAAATTGTCCATGCATGGCAATGACATGTCCCTTGCCCTGATTTGGCGTTACAAAATGCAAGACAATGTTATGAGTCAACCTTGCATTCCTAAACCCTCATTGTGGTATACTTCCATCTATGTATCTCAACAATGCAGTCTTGTCTCCAACAAACCTCAAAATTCAAAATAAATTTTGATAGTAAGTTGGCAAAGCACTACACTTTCAAGCCCCAATTTTAGGGCTTCTTGGGCATGTAATGTCATGCTGAACGAAACATGCCCTTATAGTGAATCATCACTTCATCGATGGTTGTGAACCTATCTATGGTCTATGCTTTCTTGCAACCCTCTAAAATAGAATTGAGCAACCACCTAATTTGACCCATTTTGTCATTGCCTTGTCCCTCACATTTCTAGATGGCGGAATAATGACATGTAAGCATTTTGATAGTAATGAAAACTAGTTATAGGACATTAGTGCACATATAGTTGGGCAATGGAAAAAAAGAATCTTGTTTGTGCTAATATGTTTTTACATTAGGTTGGCACTTTATGCCCATGTACAAAATAATAGCTAGGAAAACTTTGAACTCCAACACGGTCCTATTTTGGTTGAATTGAATCTTTAATTGGGGTTCCATCCCCATTACCTTCACTTATAATCTATATGCTCCACTCAAGTTTAAGTTTGTGGCCTCTATTCTCTTCTTATTGCTACTAGAGCTCATGCCTTTAATTTTTGGTTGCAAATTCTCTGATCATTGCGAAGCTTGCAGGGTTGTACAATTTGGTGGGATAATGGAACATCTCGGGCGGCCACTACAATTTCTCAAGAGTTCTGTCTTCATGAGTTGCAAATAGTCCTTCATCAAAATTGTCATTTTCAATTTCCTTGTAGCTCAATTCTTATCCTTTGGAAGATCTTGTTCTTAATTGTCAAAGTGTTCTTCTTCAAAGTCACCAATATAGATGATGTTTGTAGAATTGAAAGCCTCATGGAATTCTTGCAGTACTAGAGGCATATGAGAAGGCTCTAGATATTCCACATGTCTACTTGGAGTTGATGGAGGCATGGGATTCTGAAAAGGTGGTGGGTGATTGTTCAGCAATGGAGCATCATGAGCAAGTAATTGGGAGCTGTGGTGAACAAGCAAGCCATCCTATGCGAGTCGTTGGAGTACAATAGCAAAATAAGTTTATGAAATTGAAATGAGAAATTACAGTTGAATAAAACGTGAGAAAGACAATGTTGTAATATAGTTTTCTTGTCAATCTTGACCTCTTCCCCCTCAAGTTTGGAATGAAAACTATTTCTAATGAGAACTACATCTTGCAATGAAAACGCTTCACCAATTGCCCCAAAATTTCAGTTTCTTATATTCTCCTACTTCAACTATATGGATTTTTGTAGGAAGATGCTCTTTTTGGTTGAGGAATGTGTAGAGTTTGTATTGATTTCCACCTTTATGCATGATGGAGTGTGCAAGCTTTAGAAGTCCAAAATACTACATGCCTAAATTTGACTGAAAATGGCAAAAAGACACAAGTTGCCAAGTTGGTTGACCTTGATAGAAAATGTAGGGCAAAATTTAGTTTAGAAATTTGTGGAGAGAGCGCATTTTTGTAGTGAATGTAGTCATTGACTTCTTTTGTTTTGAATTAGAACCTATAAAGTGAATGGCTAGATGGGCTTCAACCAAAAAAATCTCTTTGACTAGAAATTCAATTTTTTTCTAGACTTTTTAGAGAGCAATTGGAAATTTCATCCAATCAATGCAATTAGTTAACATGGCATATCAACTTGTTAATTTACAAAAAGAAATTCCTCAAAAAATTGAAAGGAAACTTATGAATTGGAAGGTAGACTAATGGAAATTTGAAGCACTGAAGATGAATGCCAATGCCTCATGGGTTCCTTGCGTATGTTAGACACCGTCCCTATCTACTACACTACCCTTGAGCAACCATCAAATAGAAGCACCTTTGACCACTAGTCTTTGTCAAGCGATTGTAGATCACCAAGTTGTTGGTGACCTCTACCTTCTACCCAACTCTTGGACAATGTCATTGCCCAAATGTGCTATCCCCTCTGTCAAGCCATTTTCCATACTTAAACGTTGTTGGGTTTGTAATTAAAGAAACCTAAGCTAATAAAGGTGTATGTAAATTATGCATGTTGCTCCCAATAATGAACTCCAAACAATGTAGAGTTAAGGTAGGAGGCTCTTAACCAACCATCTAAGGGATAATGGACCTCTGTAGGAAAATCCGTAGAGTATAACATTTTTCACATATTTTTGGTAGAAAGAGAAAAGAGAACCAATTCATTGACAATTTAAATCGTAATTTTCTAACTTAGAATGAATTAACTATAAATTTTCAAAGTGAAAGGTATTTAGGTAGCTATTGGTGCTCATAGATTGAACCAATCTTAATCAAAATCAGCCATTGAATGGAGCATTTCAAACTTCGGAAGTTTCTATAATTTTGACTTTCAGAGAATGATCCACATCATGCTTTCATTTATTTTAGCCTTACATGAATGTATATTTCACTCAAAGGGATTTAAGAACACAATTAAAAAGCAAAAAGAGCATTGAAGGAACTGTGATCCATGCTACAAACTCTTTGCACTAATCATTATTCATGATAGTTCTACAGGGCGATTGTTAATTGCCCCTCCAACATTCGAGCCTCCTACCTTCAAAGAGAAGTGTGAATTATAGAAGAAGAGAATCTTCTATAGTTGTTCGTTCATTCATCTGTTTAGTTGATTCCAAATGAAATATGACGATGAGTCCCATGTATACATATAAAAACAATATCAAGCAGTCGATTTCATTCCCTTTGCATTCTAACTCCCACGTAAATATGGTTTATTCCATAGATGCAATTTCAACAACTTTCAGAACCGGTGCCTGGCATGGACCAAGACAGTGGACTAATACCAGAAAATAATGTAATGTAATGCAAGCATCCTACCTAACTCTGAGGTCCCTTACTGCTCGTAATCTGCTTCTTTATATGTTCTGCAAGCTTAGGGAGACTTTTCATCTGCTCTCGGATTGAACTTTCCATGCAAATCTCCATCTCCTTCATCTTAGAGTCATCCTCGTCAACAGATCCGCCTGAAAGTTCTACTCTGTCCCGACACACCATCATACTCCTCTGCATTCGTTCCTGCACATAAACAATCATCACTTTGTTCGATTAGAAATTATACAATCCTTTAGATGCTCCATGACAACAATAATCTTCACACTCGCTAGGCGATTGCAAGGATAATGCCCTGATTACTAATAACTTTGTAAAACACAAATAGATGTTTTATTTCTAATGCCGGTGCCGGTGGTTGGTACATCGTCCCAGGGAGCTTACCACTAACCAAATCTAAGGGTCACTTTAGATTGCAATTCAGTTCATAAGAAAACCTATACCTTGGTCGGTGGACAAGTCATCTTTCCTTTGTGTTAGCTTGTCTAGTTCAATGACAACGTTACACTGATGCAAGTAACAAGGTTGAGCATACATGTGGGATGTAAAAATATTTGAGATAGCAAGGGTTGAGATACATTGCACACTTGTTACCTCAAATGTGTCATATGGTATCATAAATGCAATGAAATATTTTAAACTTGTTATCTCACTCCTAGTTGGATAGAAAGTTAAGCTTGTTATCTCAAGCCTGTTGCTTCGACTTGTGCAATCTGAAGTGCCCTAACAATCTACAACGCGAAGTAGGCAATATAACAAGTGTGACCATTTTGTAAAAGAATCAATTCGTGAGCGACTTGATTATCTGATGCACTGTAAATTCTTAAGCCGTTGTCCATCTCCATTGAAGAATCTATGAAGCTTACACAACAAAACATGTTAATACTCACCTGAAATCTATTGAGTTCATTCTGAAGGATGGCGCCAGCACGCTCCACAGGAACACTACATCTCTGGACACATCTCTGGATGTCATTCTTATCTTTGCTGAAACATTCATAGCCACACTTGTAGTACTCTTTCTGTAAAGAAGCCACAAAAGAAACACTCAGCCACAGCTTCAACAACCAGCCCAATTTGAGGAACACAACCCTAATGTAGAAACGCCTTACTCATAACAGGTAAATTTGCATAGCCGTTGGAATCGTATAATCAACTGCATCACCAAACGTACCAGCTTCACGGTTATCGTTCGTTTTACAAAGCACTGAAACCTGCGGACGTAGACTCACAGAAAACGATCAAAAAATTATTCAGATGAAGGAGTGTAAAGATACCTGGAGGGTAATGTTGACGTAATCTTGCACACCTTCGAGATTCTCATTGACAGCATGATTGACCTCTTGCGAGAGTTTGTGTATAGCGTCTGTCATCGTTTTCTCTTTTGGTCGGCCGCCAAACCCTCTAAAATGAGCGAGTGCAAGGCTCTACACATGATGCAACAGCAAAAAAATCAACCAATGCAGAAATCCGACGACAACACTTTAAAAACCAATACACAACTGAGATGAACCAAATCTATAGGGCAATCGCAGGACCATCTTCTCTTTCTAACAATAGGAGCTCCAATATGGAAATCAAAAATTGCGGAGAAAAAAAGAATCGATCTTCGTACCTGCAATCTGCTATTCAATCTATGAGCTTGAGTCGAAACTGCTATCTCCGCGCTGAAATTGTAAGAGCAACGAGGACATTGAAGACTTTCAGGGTTTAGGGTTTAAGCCCTTTGCTGAACCGCAGTTCCATGACAGAGGCGAGAGACGGTCCCCGGTGACCGTGTTCAGTCACCGGTCACCACGATTTCCGAGCTCCCAAGACCGGGTTCACAATTTTTTCATAGCGTTTTTGGTATTTTTATTATGATAAACTTAAGAACTTGTCAATCCATTACGGACCGAGGATTCATAGTTCCCTGCTACATACTAGCGGATCCGAAATGAAAGTAATGTCATACTTATATATGTATATACCCCCCCTCCCAATTCCTTCCACACAATACATGCAACAACAAGCTCCCGTATGTGATCTTCCGGACTGAGTCCAGAGTTGGGGAGCACAAGGCCAGTCTCAAGCGCCAATTTATGCATGTCATAGGACGGTTCGGTAAATGGAAAGTTTTCTTCACTACAGTGATGGAGCCAAGCGAGGTATTCCCCGATGTCCTGGCAGAGCCAAGGATTAGGCTCTGGGTGCGCCCGGGGTGAAGTCTTCAATACTGAAGCGGCAAATTGCATGTTGCACCCGCCCAGCACCTGCTGCGTGATCGCGAGGAGAGTGTTGTGGTGTCCTTGCTGTCGACTCCAATCTCGGAAAATGGAAGACGGGTCGGTTGCGGCCGTCCTGAATGCTGGTATGTGACCCCATCGGCCATTCCTGCTTGCGCTTGTATGAAGGCTGTAGGCGTCCTCACCGAACACCCAAGTGTCCTCAGGAAAAGAGGATAGAGCAGGTCTCCTCCATGATCGCATCCGCCCTCCACGCCGCTACATCTTTGTGAGTTCGTGCAAATTCCCGTCGCACGACGTGTCGCAACTAACCGGAGCATCCCACTCGGCCATGTCCCCCCACAACCGCATTTGAAAATGATTGTGGAGTCCGAGAGTTGTCCGAGAGCAGCTCCGGATTAGGCGTGGAAGCACCACTTCCTGCAGCAAAGCAATGGCGCAACTTCGGATCCGGCTTCCACTCCACAGGAAACAGACTTCCCGCGTTTGAAACGCCTAAATGTGTTCATAGAAGTCTGTTTTTTGCATATATGGAGCAGTTCAACGCCGTATTCTTCGACAATGTGCACAGTAAACTTCGTATTCATGGGTATAAAGGTGTTTTAACTTAATGTGTAGTGCGTACCAGTAGAGCAGCACCATACTTTACCACGCAGCTGCCCTGCTGCAAATTTCTAAATTTCCTAAGGGGAACTTATGTTTATGCTTTCCTGATTCAAGCAGAATTCTTGGATTCTCAGATTGTAACATTTTTATGCAGTAACTGGGCATGGAAAGTAACAGTCTTGATGATTGAAAGGTCCGGTCATGTTCATTCTATAACAAGTAGCTTACTTAGCTACTTGTGGTTCTTGTCAAATTTTGGGAGTTGGGAGGTCACCTACACCAAATAGTGCAATTAGGTTGCCCCACACTAATTTCTCATATCTTACACTTTTACTGTTGTAAAAAAGATTTTCATCACTAATTATTGCAAAAAATATATACTTAAAAGGCCTTACAACCACTACAAAGCTGCCGAAAAATAAATTAACAACCTTCGAGTTGTAAACCATGTGAAATTCAAGCATGGTCAACACATAGTCTGGGGCAACCTAATTGCACTATTCAGTGTAGAGACCGAGTGATTCTAATATTCCGCGAGTGAGTTGCACGTGATTTACATATTGATGATCCTAGGCTTTGCCCATCGCTACTCACACCCCTTTGTATGGAAAATTATTATTTTCGGTTAATCATTCTCATCTTCAACGCTAAATACATACTGAAAACATCCCTCAAAATGAGTGACCCATTGCATACGGTTCTCTGTACTGTACGATTGATTCTCTCTCCACTATGAACTGCTTGCAATCACTTGCGCCTGCAACTTCGTATGAATGTTACTTTGTATCAACTTTCAGATACAACATTAGAAAATTATGATAGTTCTTAGAAGTACACTTCTTGCTACTACTATATCGATCACTGCAACACATCAAAAACACGGATCACAAGGTAGGCCATTACCGAATTAGTCTTTACCACACCCAATCTACCAATTGAGTGCCGAGTACCGCCAATTTGCCTTGCCCAATTCTAGTTCAGAATTCAGAAGTCCGAGAAGCCAACCTTGAAAAGTTTATTGAGCCTCAGTTCCAATACAGACTAGTGTACAAGACGGAGAAAGAATGCCTCTCTAGTCAATTCCCTATACAAGCTTCCCAGAACTATTTCAATTCACTAGTTCACTGATCAAAAAACAGAAAGAGAGCTCTGATGGTTGCACTGACATTCAATCCCGAGTTCTGAAACAATGACCTACATTGACAGACAATTCTGCCGCTAATATAGTGACTGCCAATAAAAATCTACCTCCAAGACGAGGCATGGAGAATAAAGGTCTTCAAACATGTATACCACTGTCCGAATATCCGATTGCCTAAGGAAAGCGGCGAAGAGTGACAACGCTGGCGCAAAGCAAACCGCGGCGACTCAAAAAACCGACGATGTCGAAAACGTCAGTGCTGCAAAAAAAACGAGACTTCACATCCACAGCAAAACTCACATCCGGAAAAGGTACCGAAGGTCGTCCGTCGTCAGCCGCGAGCCCTTCTCGCCTCCCCCATTCTCCCCAAAAGCAGATGCCACAATCTGTCTTTTCCGTTCCTGCATCATGGCCGCCCTCACGTCAACATCGACACCATTCCACCCAACTCCAAACTATAACATCATAAAAAAACACGAAAACCAAACACCCACCCAAAAGACTCTCCAGACGCACATAAAGCTACTTACAACATCACAACCTCACCATTCCCACATGGACTGAAAGCAAACCTGCAATGCCAAAATACGATCCTCGATCGTGTTCTTCACCGTAAATCGTGACACGTTCACTGTCCGAGTCTGCCCGATGCGATGCGCTCGATCGATTGCTTGATCTTCCGTCGTCGGGTTCCACCATACGTCTAATAGCAGCACGTGACTGGCGGCCACCATGTTCAGTCCCAGGCTCGCGGCTTTCAGAGACATGATCATCACTGTCACCTGCCACATTCACAGTACCACCCAAGTTAAGATTCCACCACTCAAATCCACCCACACCATACACCTACTCCAGTACCTACGAGCACCAAAACACGCATATATAACACCAGTACCACATCATCACATCGGGCCACACCTCTGGAAGAGTGTTGAAATCCGACACCGCTCTATCTCGCGCCACCACCGACATCGTGCCATCCAGTCTTCGATAGCAAAATCCAGCGTCCTTCAGTGGCGTCTCTAGCAGGTCCAGCATGCTCGTCCACTGCGAAAACACGATTGCTTTCTCCGTCGAATCCACCTTCTCCACTGTACTTCCACTCGACTCCGATGCCACCGTTAAAACCGACCCCGAGCCCTCACTCTCCTTCACTTCCAAAGCTTCTGATTTCAGAAGCTTTTCCGCTTTCGGTCCCTTCACGATCTTCCCGTCCTCTACCAGTATGCTCAACTTTGGCAATGCCTGCAATGTATTGATCACCGCATCAATCTTCGATGACGTATTCCAATTTGGTTCCACCTCTGCTCCACCACTCACCACGCTCGTCTCTCCATCCTCCACGCTGCCACTTACTCCACCCAGGGCTGGATTCTTCAAAGCAGCAAGTGTAAACAACAAAGACGAGTTTAGCCCCTTCCGGCACTTGGGAAATCGACATGTCGTGTCATCGCCGTTCCCCATCTGCTCGGATATGCATTGTCTGCAGAACACGTGTCCACATATGCTAACCACTGGTTCCTCCGGTGCATCCTGGAAACACCCGAAATACAAGATGATCACACAACAGCCCGTATAAAACCCTTATTCTCATCATCTAGATCATCCTTACTATCAACTTACATCTATCACTCACATAGCCGCCACGATACGAATAAGACATAACCCCACCGCCTGACCAAGCAATCACGACTACACAAAACTCTGGACAGCTCCGAAACAACTCAGCACAAGCCCCTCCTCCCTCTCAAGTCCCAACTACTCCATCCTCTTCACATCCTCGACCAAAAAATATATCTACAATTCCACCATTGACGAAGTGACCCGGAACGCCCCAGCACTACTGCACCCAGCATCTTCACAAAATACCTGACAGATGTGACAAATTGTCCGACCACCTTCCAAGCACTGGATCAGCTGCGTGCGTTGAGGAGGGGGCAGCTTCCGAACTGCTTCTAACGTTGTCTTATGAAAAGCTTCACTCTTGTGACATTTCTTCACCAGCATCGGGTGATCACACGCCTGCCGCAGCCGCAGTAACATCCAAAGAATGTTGACGTAATTGTTCTGCACCGTTCCTGCTGCAGCATAAACCTGCATATTCAACGTCACTCAATATTATCAGTTATGCCATCTCGCACACCAACCACACCTACGCGATTAAACCGAACGGGTCCCAAAATCTCAAGGCTTCGTCACCACGCCCCACTCTCGCACTCGGCTCTAAGCGTCGCAATGGACAAGGACGCCACAAACCCCCTCTTACAACTAATTCCCGTCTCACTCAAGGCTACCTCCGCATCCTAAACTGCACCGACCAAGAAGTCCACATCGACGGGATCGCTCATTACTGACCTGGAACTGGGCCCGAGAATCGGCCTCCAGATTCGAGTAGAAGGACCGCTCCTCCAAGCTGAATTCTGATTGCTGCAGGTTCACAATCCTTGGAGGCAGATTCACTATCGGCTTTCCATCTATGAACGAAGCTGCACAACAAAAACTCACCCTCAGAGACAAGAACCCCAGCATCCTGACCAAATTGCTTCAAAGCTACAAGAATTCACATCGCAAACAACGCCTTCAATATGTCTAAACTCGCAGCGCATCCTCTACTAACTCAATGCAAACCGACCTCACCGTCCACAATACTAGTCCCAATCACCCTTTCAAATTCCTCCACAAAAAATTACCACGCCAGAAAATTCCATGCGTGTCAGCGTAGCACTTACTCTTCGTACGCCTCAGCACTATAGGTTTCAGGATTGCCTGCAGCTTCTTGTACCCCTCATTTGGATTCCGATTGATGGGTTCCTTGATATCTTGTTGAAACTTCTTGTAAACGTCCCATGGAGCGTAACGGAGGAACCGGAAGTAGCTGTACAGGTCGTCAATGGAGTTCTGAATTGGCGTCCCACTCAGACACCACCGCCTTTTCGCCCGCAGACCCCACGCTGCACGTGCCACCTGCGTCCTGTGATTCTTGATGCTCTGAGCTTCATCCAGAACCACTCTGAACCACGCTACCCGTGCCAAAGGCCCCGCGTCGGGAGAAATCGAACCGTCCCCATCTGCCCCTTCCCCTCGGCTCTTGCCTTTTCCCTTCTTCGCCTTCTCAGCCTTCTCTTTCTTGGCTTTCGGCAACCCGACAAACCCGTATTCCGAACCATTCCTCCTTTCTTCCTCCTTCTCCTCCGTAGGTGGCTTTGGGACCTCCATGCTCACGATTGAGAAAGTAGAAAGCACCACGTCGTACCTCGCAATCTCCTGCGGATCCTTGATACGATTGCTTCCATGGTACACTAGAACTGTCAAGTCTGCCGCCGCAGCAACCTTGTCTCTGATCTCTTGCGCCCACTGACGCAAAACACTCGTCGGACATACCACAAGAGTGCCAGCAGCTGGCCTGCCTTTCCCCGACGATCGGATCGCCCGACCATCCTCACCCTGCTGTGCGCTGCCGTTCTCAACAATTGTCAACGACGCCCACTGGTCTGCTTCCACTTTCCTTTCCGATGCCAATGGATGTCCTTCCTCTTCATCACCGTCAAGATCCACCATCGAAGTCTCCACCCCCGCACCACTGGAGTCTGATTTTCGAACCGGAGCCCTGTTCTTCAAAATCAGTGAGATCGTCGAGATGGTCTTCCCAAGCCCCTGGTACCCGCTGGAGGTCAGTAATCACCCCTCGACACTTTCCATGAAGTCGGTCATCAATATCAAAAACTAATAATCACTGGAAGAGTATAACGAGACGCAACCCTCTGGCAAGAAATCTCACCTGGTCATCGGCTAAAATGCCACCGCATGGGCCGTTCCTTCCGCTTTCTCTGTGTACCATCCAAGACAGCGCTATTCTCTGCAACCATATCCCAACCAACAACATCCTCTCAGCAGACTCGCATCCACTTCCACGTTCCAAAAGCAAGTCCTCCGTCCTACCACGATCGGAACCGCACCATATAAGAAAAACGTTTCGAGAATTCAGACCTGATGCTTCAACAGGGTCATCGTTAGAAGCTCTTCGTCGGGGCTTGTCTCTTCCTGCTCATCCCCCAATGCAAAGGCCTGCCAAGGACAATGCAGTGTGATTATCAGGAATTCATCACTTCAAATTAACATACCTGCCGTCATTATATATTCCGAGGTAGGACAAACCATCCCCAACCATATCAGTGATCCAGCGGATCATCACCAAAAGCATATCCAAAAACCCCAGAAGCAACACCGACTTGCAACCGAGCGCATGATTTGTTTACAAGGCAATGAAACCATGGTCTTGCCAAATGAATAATGCAAGGTCTACAGAACGACTAATCACATGTCCGACGATCATCTGGCGCCTTGGCTCCAACCTGACAAATGTCTCCTTTTACTTTCAGGCGGAAATCAGTACCTGGAAAACAACTTGAGTTGCTAGCTCCTCGCTCCGTTTCACAGGGTCCACTACGACATGCAGGCGTTGATCCGCTACAGCAGCCAGCCGCATCCCATTCCTTAACCCTGCGAATGAGCTCATGCTCCCAGGTAAAACCCTACCTGCACCTGTGTTGTAAGACGTGCTCACCTCACCCGAGCTAGTCCTCTGAGCCATTTGAGCTCGTATGAACTCGCTTGCGTAAGTATCAACTCTGTACCCTGTCGCTCTTCTCTGCGCTTCGGCGCCTGGCATAACCCTCATAGGTGAAGCACTGGTTACAGAGGAATCCACATTCCCTGTTGCCGAAGAGTACCTCAATGGACTCGGATCGCAAGACCGGGATCGGCTGGACACGAGAGACATTTCACCTGCCTTACTCGCTAAATGGGCATATGGATGGGCCAAACTTGCATAATGATGACCACTAGGTTGAAGGTGGGACCTATCTGCACTTTCTCGTGGCCACTTCCGTTCAGCGGCCCAACTCGGCAGTTTCCGTTTTCCTCGCGACATCCCATCTATCTCTCTCAGCTCAGATTCCTCTTCGTCTCCGTCGCTATCATCGCTCGTTAGATCCACAATGGGGTTGCCCCTTGGAATGCTGGATGCCCGAGGATTTCCGACGATGCTGTTTCGCTCCAACGGACTGCTAACCCCGTCTTCATTTCTCGACATGTTGTAACTATCCATAATAACCACCGGAGAACTGGAATTGGAACGACTGGGCCTCGAAACTTCTGGTGACACCCCTTCGGGGTAAATCCAGTTCGACGCCAACACAGACCCATCGTTCTGCCGAAGCCTCTCAAAATCCAGATCCTCATCATCCAGATTCAGCGGTTCGTATAAAATCTGGTTCGTGTACCGCTCCCCGTTTTCGAATGAAATCACTTCCTCGGAAGTGTCTTCGACCCCTGCAGTGTAAGAAAGAATGAATACGGTGAGAAACTCCGTTGCGTGACATATGCAAACAGTTGCATGCTCTCCGTCGTAGACCCAAGCAACTCATAAGTCTGTTTGCCTCTCTATAGTTTTCCAGAATCAAGGGCAGCAAAATCCAGCAAATGCAATGCTCTCATCCAATCCAGCTATGATTTGGTCACAGAGAATATTTGCAGCACCAACTTCATGGAACTGGAAATTGCTAAAACAGAGCTGATCACCATGCAAATGCCCGTCTGCTTCAAAGACGATCATCTCTCATCGGACACCGTTTCAATAGACAAATACAAACCGTCACAACAAGAACACGTATCTCATGAACAAAGAGAACATGCATTGCGCGATCTTGGAATAAGCCTAGTGACCCTGCGAAATCGAACCTTCTCCACTGCGATTCAAATCATGAAGCCAGTAGCGATCTTGTGCGACCTCGTTTGCCGAAGGTGCCAGCATCGCGCCATGATGCCCCTCAGGTACTGCAGGTGTATGCGGCGCTATCTCCGGTTCCTGGTGCCATGAAGGAGGCCCGAGAGCGAGCGTCGTCCCGTCAACGTCCATCTCTTCATTTGATGTGGAGGCGGCCTGGTACTTCTCAAACGCCTGGATGAAACTCGAAGAATCAGTTCCGGCTCAAAAAAACCCTACTAAAGTTCTGTAACTTATTCTTCCTCCCGTCAACGTCTGGTCCTAAGTTCAATCTTAAATCTTTGCCAAATGAGCTACAAATCACAGGCCGCACAAGTCCCAAACCTCGAGACATGAACAGCCATACACCAAGTCAGCCACGATCTTTAATCAAACCCTAAAACCTGCAATCCCAAACAGTCAATAAAGAGGGAAGGGCAAAGACTCGGAAAAAGACGAGCCTCCTCACCGCAGCTGGATCCTCCTGCAGTATGTCGAGAAGCTCGTCGAGTCCAATGTCAGGCTCGCCATCCAATTCGATATGAAGATCCAGTGGACTTGGAGTAAAGATAGGTGTGGAAATCGATGGGCTCTGCGGACCCATTGAACCGGTTACATGCGCATAGTTATTCCTGTTGAATGCAGGTGGCATCTGAAAACAAAATGATCGCCAGGTTAATCCCACCTCCTCTTATCTGCTGATTCAAAGAATAACTCAGTTTAACCCCTAAATGCCTAGCACGTCCTGTTCTTCCTCATCCTCAAGACATTATTTTATCTATTGGAAGGTTCCGGGAAATGAAACTGGTGTTTGTAAAACCAAAATCCAGTTGCTTTACATTTGTACAATTAGAAACCCATAACAAGCTTTCTTAACTGTTAAGTAATCTAAATGTTCATGGACGTCTACGTATTCTCGTTCTTAAAAGTACAAAGAAAAGAAAAATTCAAGACTTAATGAACACATTAAAATAGGGAATTTAGTGTAATTATTATATCCTGCTCATAAACTCAGAATAAAAGTCAATCATACAAATTCAATATCTAAAATCAAAACTCTTCAACATCACAACCTAGAGGTGGAAACTCCAAGGCTCTCTCTATTCACAATATATTGAGAACAACAATTATTGAATCCAATAGTATGTTCCTAGCCTTGGATCCCATCCCCATGCCAATTGCCTTGTACTTTTACTTTAATCTAAAATTACATTATCTTTCACTTGATCTAAATCTTTAAGGCTCCACTCATTGTCATTTAAAGTTCTTACTCTTTCTCTCTTTGAAACACTAACACTCTCAACAACTTTCCAACGGCACAGGGCATACTGGTTATTACTAAAGTTCAATCGTATAGACAATGTCTTATCATCATGCCAAAAAAATTCAATAACATATGTTCTAGCACATTTAAGTATTGTCCAAAACGGGTAGGCATTTAGGGGTTAAACAATTGGTTCCTGGAGCGGGAGTAAAAATAAGACAAAAAGCTAGATTGGATTGCGGTGGAGAATGCATACGGGAATTGGAGGAGGTTGCAATAACAGTGTTTTTTTCAGTTCCCCTAAGGCCTCTGAAGCTAATTCTTGATTCTGATATTGCATGTTGTGCTCCACAGGTGTCTGTCCATGCTTTGTTGATAAGTCACTATCCAACTTAATCTCTTCTGGACTGGATCTTGTTCTGCCAACAAACTTCACACTGTCCAGTTTAAGCGGAGTCTCATGTGCGTTACTCTCTAAAGGGGGAAATACCCTTTGGTAAAGCATGTCAACCAGGAGTCTAGAATTCAGAAGCATAGACCTCAAAGAAATTTTCAGGCACTGACTTCCAACTATTATTACCACGAGTCAAGTTACTAGATATGATGGACATATTCAGAAAGCACGATTAAAACGTTCAGTAATGGAACAACCCTCAGTTTCATTTTAGTAGATCCTGTTCATACTTCAATCTGTCTCAGCAGCACTATCCACGCATTGAAGTCCAGAAAGCATCCAACTCAGAGCCACAATGAATGCCCGAAGTATGTGCTACACAGCTGCTCAGGACCCTAAACAACGAACGCTTTCAAAACAAAGGAAAAATTACACCAACTATGAAACGAACACTAGCTCAAGATTCCGTCGCTAGAGAAGACACCAATAAGAGTAGTATATACCTGGGTATATTGCTGTCGGTATCGAGAGCAGCAAATGTTAAAGCATTGTCCACGTATCTATGCTGTTCATGTGCATTCTCTAAATTTGATCTGATTCCTCCATCATCTAAGACAGTAAATCATGTCAAAAGATTAGACTTGCATGTAAAGCTTCAACTTCAAGTACGAGTACTTAACAGAGACTAAGATTACGATATGGATACTCAATATGAAGATCCAGGCTATGCGACATTCCGCGATGCCGGTTACCACGTATTATCACATAACCGTAGAAGGGAAAGTCGATCTTACACGAAGCCGAAACAAGGCAGCACAAGCCATATTTCTCCTAAACACCATTTTAAAATATGAAGCCAAAAGCAACTTCGTGGAAAGCACAATTAGAAGAGGGAAACAAGCGACATACATGGGAATGATGGACCACGAAGAGCAGCTTCCAACATCGCCTTAAAATCCAGAGCAGCAGAGACTGCGGGCTCTAAGACACCTCCCTAAGTATCAGAGCATCCTGATGTCAACGTACGCTTTTATGAGAAAACTCAAAAAGAAAATTACAGATTCACCTTTTGCAACATCTAGTGCATTTGGTTCTGAACCTGATGGCCTGATGGCTCGCTTTCAAACCGTTCCCCCTCTAACCAGGTCCGTCCACCCACCAGTTCTGCAGCCATTCTAGCTTCGTCTCTATCAGTATCACTATCACTTTCAACGGCTTCCGAGCTTGGGGCTCTTGCATTCACCTCCGCAAATTTAAAGTCTGTTAAATTGTTCATAAACTTAACTCAGACTTCAGGTTGACATAGAAACAATAAGAAAAACAACTCCGAGAGGGTACAACATTGGCTAAAATAGTAAACATATCTCAATTCAAATGAATTCAATCTGCTCTAAATTCCCAGTTCGCTACAATAGCTGCACGAGATTACAACATTGGCGAAAATACTATAGGATCCATCACTCCTGGAAATTACATTTTCAATGAATAGAGTCGTTCATAGAGCTCGCAATCTGTTGAAATCATTTTCTAAAAGCACCTCGACATTACCAGCTTCTGTCCCCAAGCGATGCACCTCTGCAGCGACCTCCTTCGTGCGCTCACCTTCAAACGCTCAGAAAAATCCTCCAGTAGCCACTCCTGTAGCTATAGAACAATTTTAAAAAAACGCATCAGAAAGTCCATACCAATCCAACAAACCTTAAACGATTTAAAGAAGAGAAAATCCAAGACCAAGCGCAACGATCTCCAGACTCCTCCTGAAAGACGATTAACCAGAACCAGCACCGTCCTCAGAGCACACAAGACAAAAATCTGATAAAATTAAAAAGAGGATTCTGTAGCAGCAGGAGACGGTTTTGAACCTAGATTTCCGCCATCCGTCATGCGAGGCGTCTGAGGAGAACCAGAGCGACGGGCCTCTTTGTCGTCCATCTTGAATTTTTTTCACACAACCATGGGCGGGCGCAATTCCCTCCTACAAATAATAACGACGGTGTGACCTGACCGGACCTCAAGATCTTCGCTTCTCTGGGACTAACTGGTAAACCTAACCTAAGCCTTGCGTGCATCAGAATCCAGCAGACACGCAGGTTCACTACTCAGAGCTTTCCATATGATCCACAAAACAACGCGCAGCAGCAGCAGGCGCACATGTGGAGTAATAGCACCCCTGCGTTTAGGGTTTGGGGAGCCTCAGCACCGAAAACCGAAGGTCAATGACGGAAACCCCCATACCACTTTGGCCCGTCACTCCGGCAGTGCCAAAGGCTTACAAGGCCAAAAGGGGACGCTTCCATTCGCACAGGAATTGACATAAATCAAGCAAGAAGCTTCAAGGAAGGAAGGAAAGGAAAGGAAGGAAAAATAACAAAATTAAATCAATAGAAAGAAAGAAATTGAAATTGGACCGTGTGTATATTTGAAAGATTCAAGCATGCTTTTGAAGTTAGTACTCCAATGAAATATTACCTTCTGCTACCTCTGTTCCACTAAAAAGTTCCATATTTTATCTCATGTTTTTTTTATACTGATTTCATTGACCATGTTGTAAAATGTATAATTCAGAATGGTCTAAATTTTATATCACCACAATCCATAAAGAACATTGTATCTGTTCAATGCAACCAAAATAAAAATTGGACCCAAGCAAGCTTTCAATATATGTACTCAAAACTATTAAAAAAAACAAGAGGTAAAATCAAGAGCTTTTTAGTGGGACAGAGGTAGTACAATGGAATTTCTGTCTTGGTAGTTTGGATACCTAAGTGTTAACTAAACTTGGTAGGTAATATACCCTAGGGACCATATCGAAAGCTTATGTATTCTTGAGATAGAATTGTGTAAATGAATTGATTCCCTTTTTGATAAGTCTTTAAAAAGGATTATAGTTGTAGTAGGCCACACACATTTTCCCCCCATCTTGATGAATCTCTATACATAGCACTCTTTCCCTTCTTCCTATCATTAAGTTCAACAAATTTTGTTATAAACCTATACTCGGCCTTTTGGTTGAGTAATTAAGCCCTCTTTGGACTCGAAGAAGCCCTAGAGAGCGTTGTCTCTCCCTATTGTCCTTGAAAAAGAGGGATAGATAATCTAGCCAGTCAATTTCAATGATTGGCGTAATTGAAGTCTATTCTTTGAAGTTTCCATATTGGATTTCGAAAAGACAGAACAAGTGACTTTTAGAACACATATCAAGCGTTGTCTCCCCCTATTGTCTTTGAGACTGAAAGATAGAGAATCTCCAATCAATTTCTATGATTGGTGTTATTAAAGAGTCTATTCTCCACAATTGGTGTAATTAAAGAGCCTATTCTCCACAATTGGCGTAATTTGAAAGAATCTATTTAGATTTAAAGTTTATATGTTTGATTCCAAAAGGATAGAATGAGTGACTTTTAGAATGCATACCTTCAAAGCAAAAAAAACAAAGTAGAATAGAAATAGGTTTCATACAAAATTAAAACCTCGGAGAAATGACACTATCAAATACAACGTACTCAACATCCTTCACTTACCACCTATTTTGCAAGCATAAATCATGGAACATAGAACAAGAAGCAAAGAAAAGTATGTAGAGAGCAACTTTGCAATGAATTTTTGTTATCATTGAAAAGTGACAACTTTCTTTATGAACTTGCAATAGGTCAAGAAATTTTACTAATTGTACAATAGAGAACTACACCTATGACCATATAAATTATTTTTTCTAAGATTGTGGAAACTAAAGCATTTAATAGATATTAATACAAGAACTTAAACCATCTAGAATTTTGTATGGCAACCATTTTTACAATGGAAATTGTGAATGGAAAGGAAAATTTAAGGAAATGTTACAATGGCAGATGTCTTTCATAGAAATGAACAAAAATGGTTGGAAATCATTGGATGTGCTTCTATTCGTGCAAGATTTTTTTGTCATAATATATTGGTATAATTATTTTTTGTTAAAGAAGGTGTAGTTAATACAATGCATCAAAGCATTCAAGCATGAAGTGCACTAAAATACATAAGGCATTAATCAAAGAGTGACTTTTTTTGCCTCACTGCAATTAAAAATCATAAAATACAAGGCACAAAATAAATAATCACCATTTGTAACATCTATAATTACGAGCTATAGAAAGCTGGAGTTAAAACATTACTATGACTATGAACTAATTTGTAGATTCAACATGATGCTTTTTAGAAAAAAAATCTTTGAAAAAGGCATAAATGAAATATCATCTTTTGCATATAATTGAGAAAATATAACACTTGCAATTTGTCAATTGGATTGTCTTTTCCAACACCTTTATGACATTTCTTTGAAGTAGGAACAAGAGCATTTCCCAAATGATCCCAGAATAAATATGTATATTTTGTTGTTAATTGATTTTAAAAAAAATTAATATTTTGGTGTTTAGATTGTTTTTAACCTTGGAGTGCCGCGGACGGCATTCCATGGCGTTCCGATGACAATGCTGTTGAGCAAAGAAGAGTTCAAAAGCATTTTTCCATCCTCTTGACCTTTCACATTGGGTTATGAAGAGTATTCAATTGAGTTTGTGCTCTTTCCAATTTTTGTCTTCATGGAAATGAGAAGCTATTAAAAAAAATGAATCACAAAATATGCTATTTTAGAGTATTTTGGGAATTTGTTGCTCCTTGCTTTAAATCTGAAATTTCTCCACAAAAATGATATTTTTTGAGTTTGATTCAAACTAACAAAATAAAGGTCATCTACTCTAGTTTCACCTCCAATTTGAATTTTGAAAAAATTCCTAATATTGCATATCTTATTGCAATTTGAACATTGGGTGTATTTTCAATGTCTATTATTTTCTAATTATAGAATACATTGAAATTGAGTTTATACCATGATATTTGTTATTGTGATTATACACTTATGGTGAAATTTTCAAATGTTTTTGAAATATTTTTCTATTTAATATGATTTTTTTTCACTTTTTCTTCAAAAATTATTTAAAAAATTATTTTTATACAAAAAAGTCTAAATTTTTTCTGAAGTAAAGAAGACATATATTTCATCTCAAAGATAAGAATAAAAAATTTCATATATATTTAGTTGCAAAATGACAGCAAATTGAATGATGGACAATGAGGTTTGAAATCAATGGTCATGGGTCCGTCATTTACGGGGGTTAATGGCCCTTATCTAAAGACACTCACTTAAGGAACGTCCAAAAGAAAATGACCTTTTTGAGCCGTTATTTTTCATTTGGACTTTGAATTGTCATGTATACTAATGAGAACCACTACAAGTTTTTAAGAGTAACCAATGAAAACTGAAGAGTTTTTGAGTCACAAATTGGTTTATAAGTTTATTTAAATTTAAATTTTTGTTAAAGAAAAAAATAAATTATTAATATTTGAATAATAAAAAATACAAATAATAATCCGTAGTCTTGCTTGTTTTGTTTTACTTTGTTTTGTTTGTTATGGTGAGATCTCTTTGGACGGTGCCTCCCTCGATCGCGTTCTTGGTACCGTCAGAAAAGCCCTCATTGAGGACAAGTACACGGGCTTTGTTTCATGGAGTTCCAATTGTCTCAAGGAAGAAAAGATTTTGAATTTCAGAGTTTTTATGATTATGAATTAGAAAATTACTTTTCCTTTTATTATGGCTGAGGCAACGGCACTCAAGGCACGCTAGTTTAATTTTAAAACATTCATCCCATCTCCCACTATTCGTCAATGTCGACGACTGCAAAGACCTTTTCAGACGAAACCTTGGAATTGTCGGAACTCAGGTTTGGAGGAGCGGAGTCTGGGTCTGTGGGAGCCTGATGACGATGAATCCACCGTCCTGTAGTGTTTACTAAATGTGGGTGGAAGGTTCCTGGAGGTGGCTTGACATTGGTCTTGAAATAAGTAAGCGTGGTTCACGGCGGCTGCCGCCGGCATGCGGGAGTCGGTCCAGCAAGTTCAAGTCAGTCAGCAAAGAACAAGGCACGAAGAAACTGTGGACTTTTTCATAGAAGATGTCTACAGTAGTCTGCTCCTGCAAGGTAGAATGTCATTGTTGGAGGAGTTCGTTTCATGGATTCGGTTAGTCTTCAGTTGTCCTGAGAGCACAATATAATTTGTGGGCATAAAAGATTTCTTTCCCGCTTGATTTCTTATCTGTTTGGTCATCGACGTGTCCTCAGAAAATCTAGTAACCCAAGTGAGTGTGGCGATGATTGTGAGGGCCTGAAGCAAGTTTAAGATAGAGTTGGTGACTCCGAGTGTTGGAGCAAGGCCACTTCGGGCTTGTAAAAATGTAAAGTAGAGGCTCCATTAGGCATACAATAGATTAGATGATCCATTGACCATAACTTACAAGTGAACTTTGATTTGTGATAACCGTGAAAACACTTAGTCTATTAACATTTACTTTTTTCCAATTGATTTTTAAGCAACACCAAATAAATGTGCAAATTTGAGATGAGACAAGTTTCAAAGGCTCAAAGTTCACCTGAATGGTAGATGGAACCTCGCTCCCCTGCTTGCTGTATGGTGGATGGACACTTCATAATATATGCAGAACGGACATAAATACAGGAGAAGAGTACAACACACAATTCTCAACGTAAGACAGAGACAAAAAGTGTACCAGATGCTTCTGGGATGTATTAGCTGCATAGAGTTTATTGGAAAATGTGGAAAGTCTGAAGCTTGCACAGATTTGCAGAATGAAAAGACAACTGAAGAATGGGAGCTTCTTGAACTGTCTAAAGAGAAACTTGAGGTCAAAACGATTGCCAGCCGAGCTGGGCAGCGCACCATGACAACCCAAAGCTTACACAGCAGTTGTGACGCTAAATAGATGGTGAGAAGCATCTATACGAGGAGCCAATGTGTGGAGTATCGTGAACGCTCCCCTGAGCACGAATCAGAAAAGAAAATGATGCCATACTTTTTTCAATTGCCTGTTGAGGAACGGAAAGACTTGGACAAGATGCAAAACAAGAATCAAAAGTGAAAGTAGCTGATTCGAATGTAGCTACTTACATACAAATCATTTGCGAAGCGAAGGACAATGTTGAATAGATAGTTAGAAACTACACGAGGAGTCACTGTGTGGAGAATGCTTCATCGTGAATGCTCCCCTAAGCTCGACTCCAATAAGAAAATGAGGCCACACTCTTTCAATCGCCAATTCAGAAACGCAGAGCTTTGGAGAAGATGCCAAATAAGAATCCGAAAGTGCGCTTACCGTGATGATAACCCAGAAAGTATAGTAAGAAAGGAGCGTGCTACTGAAGAGCAACAACAAGAAGCACGATCTCCGAGATCCATTCCGAAGATCTCGCCCTTTTGACTGAAAATTTCAGCAACAAGGCCAGGCGATTAATCAAGGAAGATATAAACTGCGTTGTGGTGCATCCTTCCGGGGAAATTTGTTGAATGTCTTGAAAATTCTACGAGGAAGGTTGAAGTCCTAAATCCTAACTCGGAAGACAATCAACACGAAACACAAATACTATGGTGAATTTCCTCCTTTGGGTCTTCTACAATACAAATGACGTCTCCATTTCTGAGCGTCACATTACTACATTCTCTTCACAAGTCTGTCGTTAATTGATTTCATTCCCAGCAGCTCCGTCACCTGAGTTCAGTTTCTCCATTACATCACATTTTTCAATGGTTTACCTATTGTGAGCTATGCCCTGAATGTACGAATCTGATACATTAGAGTTATCCTTTGATCCATAGTGTTTCCAACCTTCTTGCAAAAACAACCCAACGGGGCTTTCGAGCACCTACAGATTCAATCAGATTGACAATTTCATATCGACTTCCCGCCATTCCTTTACCAGCATGAGCCAACAGCAACACTTTGACACAATTTAAGGCGAACTCTCTTATCTTCGTTAAAGTACTGCAAATTGCCATAATAAACCTCGTAACAAAGCCAACAAATAATCTTCTACCACTACGTCTCTAAACCCACGCACCTCACAAGTACGCTTAGGTCAACGTTCGTGATCACCAAGCTCCGTTACAGCACGCCATGCGTTTGCTCATCCGCCCATTGCCTCAAAAGCATTCTATTTGCGCACATACCTGCAAAAGCCACGCATCTTCAAATTCTTAAATTGGCAAAATTGTAAACCCTAGCGGAGACCTCGAAAACGATTGTTTGAAGTAGAGAAACCGGATGATTTTTCAAACTAAGAACGAGAATGTGCACCATTGGTACATTATGACGGCATGGGGTACAGTGACAAGAATGGATACGTCTACCTTAGTCGGAAGAGAAACACGAAAGAGAAGGAAGAGGGTCAACACGAAACTAATATACTTTGTGACATCTGACACAAACTGTGACAATAACAAGATACAGCATATTAGAAGAGGAGCAGAAATATTTGTTGAGTGCAGTTTAAATGACGGACGAAAGTAACCTTTACATAATGAAAGCTCATGTGACAAATACTGATATTCACTGTCTGCTGACCTGCGAGTCAGTCATGTAAACAGCGCAAACATTAAAGTCCCATCTCTTCAGCTGATACACAAATGTACGAAGCACAGGTATATGTGAATAAAGCTCGATCCGATCTGCGCACAAACAGATAGAATGAAGTCATCAGAAACCATGTCCTTTATTTCTCAATTACCCATCGTAGAGTTGACGTTCCAACATGATATTCACTAGCTATGTTTCAAAGAATGACAGGAGACAATTCATGTTATCCGTATGCCCACCCTCTTTGCTCCTGTAAGTTCCAAAGAAGTGATTACATTGTATTCAGCGACACTTAAACAAACGAATCAGTATGTCCTCGGGTGATGGAGCTGAACTCTCAGCTGTTCAAACTAAATGTAACATAAAAGTATGCAACTATATCAGCTCTTTGTTCGTAATAATCAAATCAGATAAAATCGCTGCCGGGACTCAACAAACACTGTGGCTCTATCCACCTTGAGATGTCTCCAAAACGCCACTATGAGGTGTGTTTGAAATATCCAAAGGCATCCTCTCCAAAATGCCATTCCAAAGATTGTTCCACTTCATTAATTCCCATTTACGCACAAAAAGGTCAAGAGAATAAGGCCACAGCAATTCAAGCATGGCCCGATTTCTATTGCAAACAAGCAGTTTCTTAGATTTCCTATTAGTAATGCTCACACGACTCAATGATTCCAAAGAAATGGCAAAATAAATTGAGATGGATTGTTGCCGCACTTAATTTGTCATGAGCTAAAATTAAATATCTCAATGAGTCCACAAACTCGGCATACTCTCTCTGCATCGATTGACTTGTCCCACATTATGGACACACATAAGGAGCACACTAAGCAGAACCATCACGGAACATCTTTATGACTTACAGAAAAGCTTGGTCTTGTGACCCTCAGAAAATCAGAAAGTCCGAAAATTTGTTTTTTCATTATAGGCTATTAAAAATCGTAAGACTGACTATCAGACAAGGAGGAAGACCAAGGGAGTGCAACTAACTGCATATATCATCGGTGCCCCTCCGGCCCAACAACGACACCAGCAACGGTTTCTCAAACAAGAAGACGTTTATAATTCGGCGACAAAATAGGAAAGGAACAAACCAGGACAATCGAAGATCAGGTAGTCATCATCAATGTAGTCTTCCAACTGCTCTGACAGTCAATCATCAAGATTATCCTCAAGATATCTACCACTTGGTCAAAGTGCAACCCATTGATAACTTCACAAAGCTGTTACGAATGTTGTAATATGGAATGTATGTATAAGAAAAAAAATACCAGACCAGTTTTGCAGCAAAAGCTTATATACAAGGAAAAGGATACTCCATGCAGTACACAAGGCCACAATTCGGCCCAAGTTTTAGATCCTCCATTACATCTTTTAAAGATATCAGCTCCCGGATGTCTGTATGCAGCAACTGACCACACTCAGGTCGTGTTAATAAGTGCTTCAGCGGAAGGTTGATTCCTGAATTTTCATTCCATTACTAATTAAAAAGACCTGTGGACAATTGTAATTGACTGCACTTGCATATGTCCTCTAAAAGCAGCGCTAAAATCTCAGGCTCAGCCTAACAAAAGTGCTTACCAATAGAGACGGCGTACTCAAAGTGGTCGGCAGCAGGATCCAAGTTCACCACATGGACAGTTCTACCGACACTCTGGCAGTGCTCGAAAACATTCTTACAGTAGGTCGACTGCAGCAAGCAATCATATCAGGTTTCCAGAAATCGACAAACTCAAAAACATAACCATCACACTTCAACAGAAAACAAAATCCCTCATATGGTGCCTTGATAATGATAATGATGAAGCACGCCAACTCACGCTGAGAAGCATACCTTGCCACTGCCGGCGGGCCAGATGACGAGCTGCATAACGAATTTTTACAAAACTCTACACCGCGAGGAAGATTCCTCTTGCACAAAAGCCGCGACGTCAAGTTCCAATCAGAGCATCAAACTCCGACATTCAACTGGGCTTCTTTGATGAAGATTCTTATAAAAGTCGTGAGAAGAGCAATTGGCGTAAACCCCTGCCCTGAAAATTTTGCGTTCACTTTGCGGGAGGATTATATTCTGTAAGGCCGCACCCGCACCGCACCAATAGCAAGACTTCGTTAACCGCACCAGTAGCAAGAGTTTACAAACGTTAGCTATCAAACTTTCTTTGTGCCCGCAAAGACCAAGAAAATTAGCCGCTGTTAAGAGGAGTTAGCCTTTGCTCTTTTTTCCCTGCCCGCTTCGATTCTGCTTCGGTGCCCCTTCACCTACTGCCGGATCTCTGCATTCCCGTATGTAATTACTTGCACACATTCTACTCTAATTCTTGAGTACATATCAAAGTGCTTCTTTTTATAGCTGTGAGCTTAGGGTTCAAAACTTGCGTACCGCCATGTCGTCATATTTATTAAAATGGATATTTTCAATCGTCCATGTCCTCAGTAATTTTGGTAGTAAGGCTCTTTAGATAGTTATTAACCATAAAAACAATCACAAACTGGATAAAGAAATACGCAAGCATTGCAAGCAAAAGTTTTTGACGTACACTGAACTTCGAGATCTGCTCCATTCAACTGCTGGTGCTGTGCTTGTAGCACGTCTCAAAACGACATGTTCTGCGGTGCAAGACGAAGTCTGAATGGAGAAAACAAGCTGGGTTTCCCACAGGAAGAACGGGAGGTCGATACCGGGGGGTATTTTTTTCAACGTGTAACTGCACCCCCCTGAAAGTTCTGTTTTAAGTAAGATTTGGGGGGGTGAAGTTACACTGTGAAAAAAATACCCCCCCGGTATCGACCTCCCGTTCTTCCTGTGGATCCTACTCATGCAGTTGCGATCGCAGTTTCTACAAGATTCAGCGGACTTTCTAGGACACTCCAGAGTAACCGAATCAGCAACTACTGTACCATAAATTCGAAGTTGTGCAGATCTGATAAGCATATTCTTTACTCAGCCCCACACTTTGCCCCACAGAAGTTTCAGCTTATGCTCTGTTCTGGTATCTTCACAGGTGTAGAGTGACTCAAATATTTTGAAACTCATCATGCTCCTTAGCAGGAGATTGAATTCCAATACACATTTAACGCGTGCCAATCTATTCAACTCAGGGCGTTTCGTAATCAGCATTTTACACCAATACAAGCATTGCTGCAGTCCCCCATTACACAACAAGGTTCGAATTGACGGGGTGAAAAATTTACAAGTGGAAGCAGAGATTCATAAACCAAACTGTGTTCAAGGAAAGTAGGGTTTTGCACCACACTTCACTCAAGTGCTGCACTTCAATCTACTTCAGGGTGTAATACTTCATGACAAAACTTCGATCTCTACAGAACAGCTGCCCCCAAATGACACCCAAAGTGTGTATCGAAGAGAAAAGAAAACACAAGCAGAAACTTGCACGTTTGCATTGTTTCAATCTTAAATTGCCTCCTACACAACAAACTTGAGTTGAAAAAGCGTTGAGATTCGGTACCTGGAGCAACCAGAAGACGACGAAGCACCCCAACTCCAAGCCGTTGATCCCCAACCATGACACCACAGTCCCCACAGGATCGTCTTGAGCTCCTGCGAAGAGAGATTACCAGTACATGCACATGAGCCCCATTAATATCAATGACAAAATCTGCGTGCAATTCTGCAATCGAAAGAGACCAAAAGCGGCGAGAAGGCTATCAAAAAGACGAAATTAGAACCGAAGTTGCAAATTGGCATACCTGAATCAAGCTTGCGGAGGTTTGCCAGCGGCAAATGGTGATCGGAGAAACCGAGGAGCGCTATTACAGCCCAAGAATGCGCCTCAAAACCCCTGACGAACAAGATTGAACCGAAAAGATTCGAAGTTTACCCCGCTGGTCTCAGAAACAGTCGATGCTCATCAGAGGGTGGCTGGAGTAGGCATGCTTCAATATTGGGGAAACTTCATGTCAAGAATTTCTGTCAACATTTGTAATATTTGAAAAATATGCTATGCAATATTTGAAAAATATGTACTCTAGGAACACCAAATCCAAGCATTAGATAGCCAAGACAACAACTTGATAAAGTATCTCCACAAATTAGGATGACATTCATCCAAGCAGTCATGAAGATGAAACTTAAGTTTCAATCTGTTTGTTGTCCATGTCGGAATGCTTAGGGATTAACCCTTAGAAGCTGTTGGGACTACATATGGACAATGGTAATTGATCATTAGAGTATGAAGTACGTATTGCAATTAATAATAGAGGGCATACACCATTGGATTGATAATTCAACTATAAACATCTTTACCTTCAATTGGATGTAAGTTTCAAGGAATTTCAGCATCTACAGTTTATCATGCTCAAATCTAATACCATACACTTAAAATATAGGACCATTTTGTAACTCTTCATATATGAGGGAGTTGCAAGAATGATCCTAATTGCTAAAAGCTCTATATCATTAGAGATTTGACTCAGTGTGAGCACTAATTTTGTCCCTACTATATACTTCAATTTGTACACTTTCTATAAATACGTAGAAAACATTATATTGCAAGTTGTCTAAACTTTTGGAGGTAAAGAGGTGTCGATTTCCTCAAAAGAATGTATACTAAATCTTATGCGCATAATAGACAACATGTATTGCCTTAAAACAAATAAAAGTTAAAAGTATGAAATCCACCACCATATTATGAGGCTCACAAACCCTAATATACATACATCCATAATCAATACTATCCAAATGAAGCACCCACATTTGAACCAAAAAGCATCATTTTTTCCTAAATATTGATGTATATATCAAAACATAAAGTCTATAAAAACCTAATGGTGTTTTTTGTAAACCTAGAGATTGTACTTTGAAAATTCATAACTTATTGGTGTATACATAATGCATGTTAACCCCTCACCGCCCAAAGTCCAACCATGCTTAAAAAATGCTTGCCTTTGCAAGTCTGAAAAGTCAAAATTAGAGTGAGGTATGAAGATCTCAACCGTACAATATTGTAGTGTGTATGTTTTAGATGGTGTGGAACAAATTTGGGGTCATTTGACCATTTAGATTGAAAGATTATAATGTTTTAGTGTTCAAAAAAGGTGCTGAAATTTTCTTAAAAACACATTTGGAGGTGAAATTCGATTTCTAAACCTACTCAAATGAAAAAACTTTAAGCTACAAAGTGATTCAAAACCATAATATAAACACTTTGGTGAAAAGAATTTCATAAAAAATGAATCATTGTGTCTATAAAATGGGTTCGAAATGTCCAAAAACACTGAAAAAAGGAGCAAAAAATCACATCTACAATTGAACCTCCTTCTACTAAAATGCTTCTCAGACAATCAAAACTTTTTGGATTGATATGAAATTTTAGCCACAAGAACTAGACAAGTATACGCAACTTCCCCAACAAGAACTTTTGAAAAAGGATCATGTATGAAGTAGTTATGAGCCGCCGAAGTTGACTGAAATGCAATAATATCTGGATTTTGAACTTCGAATTGCTCCCAAGAATTCAAAACAATTTGGATTGGCATGAAAATATTACCACAATAACTAGACCTTAAGGAGTACAAAACCCAACAAATTTTATTGAAAAAGAAAATTTTTGAAAAAAGATAGAAGCCCCAAAAGTTGCATTTATCACAACGCAGTGTGCTGAACAAAAATTGACCCTGTGAACTTTGAATGGCTCTCGCAAACTCAATTCGTCTTGGATTGATCTGAAAATTTTACCATAGAAATTAGACTAGTATGCGTAACTTTTCCGACAATTTTTATTGAATTTGAACATCGGATACAAAAGTTATAGTGCTTCAAAGTTTGTGTGGGGACACTTTTCGTCCTCTTGGGCGATGAGGGGTTAAAGTCCGTTAGAACGTTCTTTCAATTGTTAATAAGATCCAATAAAAATAATATATATTTAATGATAGTAACTATACTCACTTGTATTTAGTGATAGTTACAGGAAGGCTTACTTTAAACCATCCCATCAATTTTGAGAGCCCTCCCCTCTTTTTCTTTTTGAATTTGCTCAATCTGTGGTGAATTATGTATCTATGCTACACATCAATACCTCTACTACTTATAGGCCCTCAACTTTGCACAAATGTGATGCAAACTTTTTACTAACTGAATCATTGTACGAACAATTGGTATTTTTAGATGCTCTTTTAATAATTAGCTCCCAATTTGTATGGTTGTTTTTACAATAAACTCAGATCCATGATCCATCTTTACTCATTGATTTTCAAAAACTACCACACTCAAGATGATACAAGCTTGTGAAGAGCACTACACCAAGCGAAAATCAACAAATTAGCTTTAAAAGTACAATAATTTGCACTAGAAAATAGTAGATTCACATAATTTTTTGTATTTTGAAAATGTCACAATGAAAATACAATTGTATTTAGTATGTCAATTTTTATAGAAGGCATATTAAAAAGTTCAAATGACATGTTCACTTGAGATCAACAAATTTTGGTCAATGGTTGCCTCATGCATCATTTTGGAATATGCATTGGAAATTAATGGCTTCTTTATTCCATTTATAATAGAAATTTATAAAATTTCTTATTCTTGATTATATTATATTCATGTATTTAATTCTTGCTTATTTTCAATATTTGCTTAATTATTGATGCCACAAAACACAATTTTTACACCATATTGATGTTTAAATAGGCTACTCCTAAATGGAGTCAAAATTGAGCCAATATGAAATTAAAATATTTTATATTATGATATTGTGCCAAAATAACATTCAATTGGCTTTACAATTGCCAAAAATTTGTGAACATCAAAATTGTAATAATATGTTATTGAAGTATTGTATGCTATCATAGGATGAAGTAGAATTGAAATAGCGCATATAAAAATTGTGGTGCAAAGGCACCAAACAAGCATTGAAGTAAGGATGTTAAAATTGTGTCTCCATGAAGTTAAAATACTCTCTATCAACATATGCCAAAATGATATGACATTGAAAAATTGCATATTCAATTAATAATATAGAAATATTAGAATAATTGATGTGAAATTGGCATCAAATAACATAAAAATAGGACATGTCTAAAATGGCATCATTTTTACCTTCAAACTATGCTAATGTCAAATTGACATTGAATAAGTATACATCCAAATGATAAATGGTCTAATAATGATGTGAAGATGACAATACATATTTTACATTGAAACGCTCTCAAGATAATTTGATGCCAATTCAATATCAAAGTAATTAAGAAAATGCCACTAAAATGGCCTCTATGTTAGATTGTTATTAAAGGCATCAAAATGATTTGGCCTAACTTTTTTGATGATGCATAGTTTTGAAAATGCACCAAACTTGGGTTGTTTGTTTTTTCCATGTAGATTATATTGAAGGATCTTCTCACATTACGAAATTGTGGCAAACTAGATCTACAATTTTAGGCAACACAACTTCATATGAAAGAGGCTTTTCAACCCAAATGACATCATTCTAATCTCTAGATAAAGGACAAAGTGTGTATTTATCAAAAAATTGGGAATTTTTGAATGTTAGTACAAAGTCAATTTTTAATGGATATATTTGGACTTTTTAATACACAGTACAGACATGCACATCCTCCACAAGAAGTAATTTTTTCTATCAGGCTACTAGATAAAATATTATATTGCCCAAAGTTTTTTAGACAAGGCGAGCAACTTCAGGTAGCATGTTCAGTAAGGTTTACTTCATTTACAAATTGTCAATTTGATGCATTCAAATTTTTATTGCAAAGTATTAAAAAAAACTAGAATTTTTTGTCTTGCATAATTAACACCTAATTCTAACGCAATCCCAATCAAGCATACCACATTTCAATTTCAAAAAAATAAAATTCAATTTTTGGTAAATTTTTGAAGTCAATTTTTATGTTTTATATAATATTTTATTGAAAACAATTGGTGATTAATATTTTTAATTCCGTTTCATAAAAACATGTAGGAAACATCTATATGCATAATTTTTTTATTGAAAAGCATACCATTAAGTAACAAAAATATAACCTAGAAATAATTCAATATGAGGTGTTATATGACTAAATATGTGAAATAGATATCTTTACATTTTAATTAGATTTTGGCAAAGAAATTGTACCATCATGCTAAAATATACAAAAATAGTTATATTGTAAGGATTACATTTCAAAATTTAATTAAAATATAAAGATATCTATTTCACAAATTTTAATCGTATGACGCCTTGTATTGAACTATTCCTAGGTCATATTTTTGTTACTTAACGGGGGGTTTTCAATATGAAAGATGTGCATACATATGTTTCCTATATATCTATATGAAATCAAATTAAAAAATTTGTCACCAATTATTTTCAATTAAATATTATGTAAAACCATAAAAATGGCTTCAAAAATTCACCAAAATTGGAATTTTGCTTTTTTGAAACTGAAATTTGGTATGCTTTATTGAGATTGCATAAAAATATACCAAAACATGCTTATAAAAAATATACCAATTATAACACACATTGTATTAAAAAATTTGAATGCCTCAAATCGGTAGTTTGTAATTGAAGTAGACCTTACTGTACAAACTTTTCCTCTACTTTTGGGATTTGACAAATATATAAATAGCAATAAAAGATGCAATTGTTACAATAAGTTATGTGTATTGCAATAATTTCATTCTATGAGTTAAAGCATGTTGACCAGATGGTAAAAAGACTTTGTTTCTTTTAACTTCAAGCGCTATAATCTTTCAATTTGTACAATCAAACATTTTGACATTTATTTTGCAAATTTCTATAGTAATCTAGTATAAATTTGTAAAATTAAATTTTTTGAAAAAAGTTCTTCCTCATTACTTTTTGTAGTAGTAAGCACTTTAGATGCCCAATTTTTCTTAAAGTGGCATTTTAAAGATCCAAATTTACTAGAAAGTAACATTTTGACACCCCAAATTGAAGGGAGTACAAACAAAAGTCAAAGTAGTTGTCAAGTATTTAACCTAGTGGCAACCTTTAAACTTCTAGCAAATTTTTTGGCCAAATCTTACCTAGATTTGGTGGTAGATACCAATAATCTTGAAAATAAAGGATTTTTTTCTAATGGATATTGCCCAAAACATCTCCACAAACGTTAGATTTGCGAAATTTTGGATCAAGTTTAAGATAAGAAGCCTATAAAGTGCCCATTTAAGAGCCAAGAATTAATTGGGGAGGTTAGACAAACTTCTTGAAACATTTTTCAGTAAATTTTCCTTGAAAGTCAAATGAATTGGCATCTAATCCAAGTCATTTCATATTTTTTGGAGCTTTGTGGAATTTGTTAGGAATTTTTGAAGTTGAAACGGAATGGTCACTAAAAATGTTCACCTATTGAAATGTACACTATTTATACATTACTGGTGCAATGAGAGAGTAAAATGTTCTTTTGCATTAGATGATGCTATTAGTGCCCAAGCTCCTATCTTGTTAGCTTTAAATATCATCATAGATTAAAATACATATCAAATAGATAGATATTGAGAAAAATGGATGATTTTTCAAATTGACCTGCGTTTAAAGGAACAATTCGCTCTAAGCTTAGAACATTGCCACCAACCACGTCAATTGGCCTTGGTAATGCCATTTTTTGCTTGCCGTGCTCAATTTGAAAAAAACGGCTCTACACCGGTATCTTGTTACGTTAAAAGTTGTGCTGTTCTTCCCGACATTTCTTCATTGCTTGGCAGCAAAAGGTCCTTTGTAGTGGAAATTTTATACTCACATCAACTTGGTCAACTTTGACTATGGCTCTAATGGAAGACATGGAGGTTAGTGAGAGGTGTAAGAAGAAAGGGAAGAACTTTATTAAGGACTTTAACCCTAACATGCTTTGACGTCCAATTTTTGGATGATGAACAAATGGAAATTCAAGTTTCACCTTCAATATTGTTTGGATGAAAGTCATCTTTGTTTGTAGAGATACTTCATTAAGTTCTTGTCCTATTTGATGGTTGGATTTGGTGTTGTTAGAGTACATATTTTTCTAAAACTGCAAATGTGGATGTATGTCAAGTGGGTTGACTCTAGTCCAAAATTGCATTGATTTGAGTACAAAATTGGACTTGCAAAAATGAAGTTATAGATTTTACGAACACAAAAATCTCAAAAAATCATTGTCATGAGAGCGGGGACTGTTGTTGCATGAGTGTAGAGCATAGAGCACAGAGCGGGGATTTTGAATAATTTTTTTTCAAATTCTTAGATTTTAGAAAAACAAAGACCTATGACTGTGAGGATTGAAGACCTAAAACCGTGCAAGAAATAGGTGCATTTAATTTGAGTGGATGTAAAACCAAAATATTTTAAGTAATATAATTTGACTATTTCAGTCTTCTATGTCACATGCAAGGTTTGTATTGAACTTATCACACATCAGAAGTATAAAAATATACCTTTGTTTAAATTATATTCCATGAAATAAAAACAAGCATTGATCGTATGAGTCTTCCTACTAAATCCTAAATAATTAAGTTTATACAAGTCATGGCCTCTATTGTGCTACCTTTTGTGAGGAATAATTTTATTTGCTATTTTGATGAAGACTAAAATCTAGTAGATCAAGATGAAAGAGAGGAGTCTATAGATTTGTCAACACTATGTGCTAAATGACATGTATAGCAACAAATATTAAAAGCATATCCTTATATGAGGTTGAATTTGTGTTTTGTTTAGTTCGTTGTTTTGTTGGTTACATAAAGATCTCTGGAATTGTATGTCCCCTAGTTGCATCTTTGGTACTACGAAAAAGCTCTACACGAAGAGAGGTGCACGGACTATGTTTTGTGGCATTCTGACTCTGAGAAGATATTGAATTTCAATTTTTTTATAAACTAAAAAATTAGAATATTACGTTTATTTGAATATTTTATTATATTATGGCAACGGCACACAGCTATATAGTATACTTTGAAATGGCATTTATATTATATATAGATAATTAAAATTTTAGTATTAAATTGAGTATTTTTTTGAACATGTCCTAAGTAAATTGCTCAGTAGATTTCTTTCATTGTGATTGCACTCCTTAGTCAAATGCTGGTTGAATTCTTTAAATTTTTGCATTCCACATATTTTGATACAATGCATCCCATGAATCAAGTTTGGAGATGCTTATTGAAGGAAATATATGAGTATGGATGTTTTCTAAATATCTATGTAGACCAATCACGGGGGGTGCACTTAGTGTATCTAATCCAAACTACGTGCGACCAAAACTTTGTACCCCCTATATTATATCCTAAAATTTAAATAAATGAAAACAAAAAAAATATGAATATATTTTCCTAATTTGAAAGTTTATGTTTTGAATTATTGATATTTTTATTTGCTAATGATAATTAGTTACAAATTTTTGAAGTAAATAGATACACTGCAGAACTGAAAAATAACTTTCACACCCCTATATTATATCCTAAAAAATTGTCTAAAAAATGAACAAAAAATTCCTAAAAATAACTCTCTATTGGAAGCTCATTTTGAGTTGAATATTGATGCAACGGTCATCTAAATGTGTTCTCTATAAATATTTGAGTTGAAAAATATGCCATTTTAGGTTCATTTTCAACCTCCTCTAGAAATCATTCCATATTTCATTTGAGTTGGAAATTTTGGCAATAGAAACCTATAGTCATTACCAAATAATGCTCAAAATTTTAGGTTGAAATTATAGTTTATTAGAAACCACTTGTTCGCACGTGGTTTGAAGTAGTAGAACCAAGTTCCCTCCCCGAGAGACCAATTTCAAACAATTAATCACCAATGTGTTTTAATCAATTATCATATAAAACCATGAATACTAAACAAACAAATCAAATAATTCACCCGAAATGGAGTTTTGATTTGAAAAATTGAGAATTATTATGTTTGATTGGAATTGTGTAAGAATTGAATGTCACTTATGCAAAACAAAAAATGGCAATTGTATACTATAGTATGCAAAATTCTTTGAATGGCAGAATAAGCAGTTTATAAGATTATTGGACATGACTATATAACCACGCTTTTGGCACTAAAGCTCTATCTCAAATGATAGATCCATTTCTGTACCATTCCAAATAATCTTTCATTAATTTAAGTTACATGGAAAAATATTCAATTATTTAGACTTTTAGATGTTGTCATTGGTGCTCATTGCACTCCAGTTTGCACCAATAGGTATTCTTAACAAGTGGTCCACTACCAAAATTCAGCTCAAAATAAAATTAAAAGATTATAATAATTTCATTTTTTCTGTGCATGTTCACGATTCCAATACAATACCAATTACTTATATCAGGTCCCCTAAGTGATTTCAAATACTATTGATCAAATAAAACTAATCTTTTTTTTTTGTATAATAATGTTGCACCAAAATGTACCCTTATATCATTGTAAACCTCCAATATTTTATAGTACTACTCTTTTTCTAATTTTTATTGCAATTCCTTGTAAATAATTTGTCAATAAGTAATTCTACAGAAGATATTTCTAAAAAATTTAATAATTTTTAACACAACCCTAAAGATTCAAAATATCAAGGCAAAGTTTTTTTTTTTTTCCAATTTTTTGTATTATAAATATGTATATATGTAGAAACCTTATCCGCTTTCATGATGTCCACATACAGACCAGACTACAACTTTTTTGAAAAAGAAGATTGTTCTAAATTTTTTTTTGTATAAAGTTACAAATTGCACCTAAGATTCCATGCAAATAGCGTTAGCTTTGACAAAGTCTCTAGGAATTCCCAAGTACAAATGCAACCTTAAGAAAAAAAACTTTTTTTATCTTTTGAAAGTTGCATCTGTATTCAAGTCCCCTAGGAATACCGTCGGTGCTAATGAGGCCTCAAGAAAAAAAAATTTATGTTGCAGCTATACCCAAGCCCCCATAGGAGTAGGTTTGGTGCCAAACGGGTCTATAAAAAATAAATAAACTTTAAAAAATAAAAAAATAAAAAAACTTTAAGAAGAATTTTTTTTTTTTAATTTTTTTTTATAGTTGCAGCTGCACCTCTAGGCCCTTAGGCACCCATTCAGTACTGAACCTATCTCTACGGGGGCTTCGGTACAGCTACAACTTAAAAAAAATAAATTTTGAGGTAAAATGGTGTAACCATTAGAAGAAGAATGGGTCCTCAGGAGGGCCTCCAAATCTAAGCCAGCAGTGAATACAATTGCTGAACAGAATAGTACTTTATTTTTTTTGCAAAAAAAAAAATTGAAAAAAATTAAAAAGAATATTATTAAAATCCATAAATGCTGGGCTGGTGCAATGGTGCCTATAGAAATCACCATTCTTTGTACCATGTGACATCATCTACCTTAAAATAATAAAAAATATTCAGTGGAAGTCAAACTACCGGCAAAATCTCCCATTTCTGCACAAAATTCCAAGGATGAAGAATTGTAGTTCTATCCTACAAACAAAGATTCCGGGACATTCTTAGGATGAAATCGGACAAAAATCAGCCAAGGCACCTTTTATGGATTAAACCCAAAGCTTGCAATACCACATTACATTTGCGAATCCCATCCAAACACCCAGGGATTACAGTACTTGGTGACCCTACTTGTAAATTCTCCAGCCAGATTATTGATTGTGTACACAATAAGCACTATAAGATATTGGAGGTATAAATGACTACAAAGTCATTTATACCCGTCCAAAACAACTACAGCGCAATTGCACCTTTCTAATTGCACATTTTGGCCTTCTTTGACAACATCCAAGTCATTTATTAGTCGCAGTCACGACTAGGGGATGAAGATGAAATGAAAGCAGACTTCTTGTGCGTGTTTTTGTTGACGGTTCATTTGTTTTCCTGTTGTGGAGGCCACAGTCATTTTTTGTAACTTGGCCTCATTGACCTACGACTTGCAAATGACTAATCTGCGACTTATAAATGACATTTTTTCACTGAAGGTGCCTTTGAAGGAATTTGATGTTGCCTTTGTAGATTTTGCTACGCTAACGTATTTGCGGTTTAGGAGTGAATCATTTTCTAGTTGCTTTCTAGTTGTACACACTAGTTGTTTCTTAATGATTTCTTACACTACTAGAAATTCAGCTTTTCTGTTGATTTGGTTGCATAGATTTGATTCACCTTTTTGTTGATTTGGAGAGTAATTTGTTAATTTGGATAGAAATCAATAGAAAAAGGAACCAAATGAATGATATTTGAGTTTCAAATCTACATTTCTTTTAGATTTGAATTTCAGATCCACTATTTTTTTAGATTTAGAAGTTCAAATCTGCATTTTTTTTAGATTTTAGAATTTCAAATCTATTTTTTTTCTAGATTTCAAAATTCTAGATCTACTTTATTCCTAGATTTCATAAATTCAAAAATTGATATTTAATAGATTTCATTGATTAAGAAAACCTTACAATTCTATAGATTTTTAAGCTTTTTGGATTATAAATATTTTTTGATTTCTATACATTATAGAAATCTACAAGTCGTAGAAATCTATATTCTACAAAAATCTACAAATCTATACTCTATAGAAGTCTACAAATTATAGAAATCTTGGAATTATATCAAGAAGATTCATTGTATAAGACTACAACAACTTACAAGTCTTATATGTTCAACTTCATGATACTCTTTACAATTGATATGGGACAATTGATCCAAAATAAATGTAAATGAACTTTGGAAGCAACTAGAAAACAACTAGAAAACAACTAAGAAACAACTAGTGTATGACTTGAAAGCGACTAAGACATAACTAGCTTTACAATTAGAAAATTCAGCTTTTTTGTTGATTTGGTTGCATAGATTTGATTCACTTTTCTATTGATTTGGAGAGTAATTTCTTGATTTGTATAGAAATCAATAGAAAATTGAACCAAATGAATGTAACCAAATCAAAACAAAACTGAATTTTCTAATTGTAAAGCTAGTCAAGTAGTCATGTCCTAGTCACTTTCAAGTCATACACTAGTTGTTTCTTAGTTGTTTTCTAGTTGTTTCCTAGTTGTTTCCTAGTTGCTTCCAAAGTTCATTCCCATTTATTTTGGATCAGTTGTCCCATATCAATTGTAAAGAGTACCATGAAGTTGAACATATAAGACTTGTAAGTTGTTGTAGTCTTATACAATGAATCTTCTTGATATAATTCTAAGATTTCTATAATTTGTAGACTTCTATAGAGTATAGATTTGTAGATTTCTGTAGAATATAGATTTCTATAATGTATAGAAATCAAAAAATATTTAGAATCCAAGAAGTTTAAAAATCTATGAAATTGGAAGGTTTTTAAAATCAATGAAATCTATTAAATATCAATATTTGAATATTTGAAATCTAGGAATAAGGTAGATCTAGAATTTTGAAATCTAGAAAAAAATAGATTTGAAATTTTAAAATCTAAAAAATGTAGATCTGAACTTCTAAAATCTAAAGAAACAGTAGATTTGAAATTCTAAAATCTAAAAGAAATGTAGATTTGAAATTCAAATATCATGAAAAAAAATAGATTGAAAATTCTAAAATCTTCAAAAAAAAGGTAGATCTGAAATTCAAATATCTTGGAAAAAGGTAGATCTGAAATTCAAATTACTTGAAAAAAGATAGATCTGAAATTCAGGTATCTTGAAAAAAGGCAGATCTGAAATTCAAATTACTTGAAAAAAGGTTGATTTGAAATTCAAATATCTTGAAAGAACATAGATCTGAAATGACTCGCAAATGACTACAAAATGACTTGCAAATGACTGCTGCAGTGGCAAGTTGAAAGCACTTGCCACATCAGACTTCTTCATCCAATGCCCATCCAAGGAAAAAATGGATGGTGATAATAGGCACTGCAGTCATTTATAAACAACTTGTCCGAAATGACAGCAGAGGCCCCTAGTCATTTAGTTGTTAATTTTGTCTGAAATGACTGTTGGGAGTCATTTTGAAGTCATTTTGGACAGTCATTTATACCCCCATTTTTTGTGACAGATTCTCAAGAAATATAGGGAATATGCAATTATAGTGTTATATTAAAATTTCTTCATAGCAGGAGCTACCTATCAAGCCAAAAATATTCACAAGCATATAACGAGCCAAAAGCTATTAAGAATGATCTTCATAACTCACCAAAGTATACTTATGTGATTCTGCAAGCTCTCATTCACAGTGCTTACAACACAAAACTTGAAACTAATATAAATAGTCACTACAAAAGTAGCAGCAATTTATCAATCATCCCACTGCCATTTTTTGATGCATTTTTTAAGCAAATGATTCACACGGTACCCACCAAAAGAAATTTTCATAGTGACCAACTCATCCTTTAAGGGTTAAAATTTTTAATTCCTTTGTTCAAGTTATAAGGCTCAATTATGCTGCTACTATATGATGGGATGAGCACAAATCAATATTAAATGCATTTTTATGACAACAAATTGAACACAAAAAGATTCTTAGAAGAAATTCCAAAAATGATTTTGAGACCTTTGTTGCCTTATGTAATTGCATCTAATTGTGACCAGATATTTTAAGATAGCATGACAACACATCCAAAATAGAGGCAAGTAGTCCCATACAGAGAGTCATTTTGAAGGACCAGATTGTGGGCGCTAGATTATCCACCCTTGGTAATAAAGTGAACACCACCAGGTTTTTAGCTTTTATCCACTTTTGGATTTAAGAGGGTATTGGTGAGTGTGTTTCACTGTGCCTTCCAAGCAATGGAACTTGCTAATGTTTCCTAGTTTTTGTGATGGGCAAAAGAAGTACCTAGAGATATGTATGATGACTTCTAATTTGATTGTCACTACAAGAGAAAGGTGTCTTTAAGTATAGTCCTAGTAGTGTAGTCTTTTAAGTGATGACCTTCAAGTAAGGTTTTTAATAAAATTTTACTGAAAAAATTGTCTTTTTAGTAAAATTTTACTAAAAACCTTACTCAACGGGTCATTACTTAAAAGACTATACTTCTAGGACTATATTTAAAACACCCCTTTCTCTTGTAGTGTGCCGATGATCAGGGATCATAGTGATCTGACGGTGAAATTCTAGCTTCCTAACTATCTCTCCTATGTCAAGGGTAGACTGGATAGTTGACATCATTTCTAACGTCCCTAACTACGGGAATGAGCGGTGACTAAGTTCCTTCCTTGAACCCCTAAGAATCTCTTCTATTTTTTTAACTTTTGATATAATCCTAGATTTTATTCCCTAAGGTTAATTCTAAGTTTCAACTTTGATTCCCAATTTTCTACTTCTAAATGTAACTCTAGATTTTGACTTCTAACTCTAGAAATTTACTTTAAAAATCAAATCTAAATTTTAACTTCTAATTTTGACTTTACATTTTAACTTTTAACTCTAAGTTTTTATTGCTAAGTTCAACCTTAAAATTTAGCCTCTAGGTTTACTTCTATATTTTAACTTTTAGCTCCACATTTTTACTTCTAAGGCTAACTCTAAAATTTACCTCTAAGTTTAACTCTATGTTATAACTTTAACTCTAGATTTTTACTTCTAAAACTAATTCCAAGTTTTAACCTCGAGATTGAACTCTATATTTTAACTTTTAACTTTAGACTTTTACTTCTAAAATTAATTCCAAATTTTAACCTCTAAATTGAATTCTATGTTTTAACTTTTAACCTTTAACTCTAGTCTCTAGATTTTTACTTCTAAAACTAATTCCAAATTTTAACCGCTAATTTGAACTTCCAAATCAATTCTAACTTGGTTTTTGACTTTCCAATTTTACTCTAATTTTTACTTCCTAGATCTAGCTCTAAATTCTACTTCCTAACTTGATGAATTTTTGAATCTAAATTTCTAATTTTCGCTAATCTATTATTGCTTAATCGCGGATTTAGGTCTAATCAAGAAAATCAAGGAGTGATTAGGGGAAAAACACCAAAATTCAGTTTAATAACTTACCTCATTGCTACTGGTGTTTGAAATAACTTCGTCCATGTTTCCATGTGCATCCTCATCCATGGTATTTCCTCGGTTGTTTCTTTTCTTTTCAAAACTCACCACTTAATTTAAAAAATCTTACACCCTTGCGATCTAACTTCCTTCCTTTCCTTCTCCCTTCCTTTTCTTTCTTCTCATTCCTTCTACACTAGAACTATTCCACCTATCCCACCAACTTATTGATGGTGTCTTACAACTATGGTCTCAACTACAAGAAAATTTAATGGTGCCTCCTACCCTCTTACACATTCTTATTTTTTGTCATACTAATCTTTTTCCTAACGATCACCAAGCATTCTCTAGATTTTCCTTTTTGGCCTACCTAATCCTAACACTAGGGTACTATTGATCATCTCTCTCTTTTCCTCCTCTACTTCATCCCTTCTCCCCTAATCTCCTTCCATTCTTGTTATTTCCATCTTGTTGGTGAGAGCATGAAAATGGGAGTGTTTGTGTACAGGTGTGACGCGTAGAGGTGTTGCTTCTATTTTCTCCCTCCCCTTTTTTAGTCTCTTTTCTCGAATTCCTATCCCCCTACTCTAACCTATACCCTTTAAGAGACCTAATCCCCTTTTCTAGTAAAGGAAAGGGAAAAAAACCAAAAAAAATGTGAGAGAGCCCTAGCTCCTCAAACCCCAAGTTGCCTTGCCTGGATCGGTCCAATGCCTGTTGCTTGTCGGCTCCCCTAGTTGGCCGGGTGCAAGTTGGCTGGCTAGAGGGTTCGGGTTTTTTTATTTTATTTTGTTTTATTTTTTGTTTTGTTTCTGTTTTCTAGTTCCGGTTTTGAATTTGATTGTCTGTTGTTGACTGGTCTAGATAGGGCTAGTCTTGGTGCTGGACTAGTTCCTTCTTGCAAAAACTAGATTTTTGTGAAAACTTGGCTAAATTGGACTTTACTAAAATCTTGCCAAAACTGGATTTTTGCTAAACTTGGTCAAACTAGACTTGCTAAAACTTGGTCAAACTGGACTTGCTAAAACTTGGCTAAAACTTGAATCTTGCAAATACTAAATATCTTGGAAGCTAAACTTTGGATGTTTCCAAAAAGGTCTTGGAAACTTTACTTTGGAACTAAGTACCAGGGAGGTCCGAAGCTTCACTGTAGAATTGGGTTTAATACCAACTTTAGGACTTTGTGACACTCTGAGGGTTCAAAGCTCCGCCGTCTGTGACTGTTTTAACACACACTCTAAGACTTAATGAGTTAGAACAAACATAATGGCACGGAAAAACTCACAAGCTAAAGGCCCCCAAAAGCGGCATCGCCAAGGTACGGTGGGGGGTTGCTCTAGGATTAGTGCAATACTTCAAAAGGACCCCTCAACTACACAAATTAGCTCACAAAGATATATGGAAGATATCCAAAGCATAGATAAACTCTCAACTCACAACAAGAGTACAACAAATACACAAAGAGTATATAAGGCAAGATAGAAGGACCCCCAAGGACCTTCAAAGCTTGAAATGCAACAACAATGGAGCCAAAAGTGTTCCGAAAACACCGTAGAGGTTTTTTGGCTTCAAATGCCAAAAATATCCAAAATAATTTGGACCCATAGACCCAAAACAAGAATGGGGAGTGATTTTAGAGAGGGAAATGGGGCCTTTATACAGGTTTCAAGGGCTCACTCCCCCCCCTCTAAATTCATACTAGTAACCTTATCAACTTGGATTTACATCCTCATCTTTAAAGATTTTCATCCTAATCTTAAATTTTAACTTTCTACCATCTATGCTGGACCAATATCCTAACTTTTGGAGATCAATTCCAATTGTCAAATAGATTGTGTCGTTGGCTCTAGAACGCCGGTTTTAATCCAATATCCTTCTACCCCCGTACCGGGACCAAAAATCCATCGTAGTCTAGATTAAAAATCCAATCATGGTAAAATTCTAAATCTTGGAGGTCTCCTATTTTGAGAAAAGTAACTAGCCTGGGGTCTCCGGTAGGTGCAAGGGAGTAGGAAAAGACTCCTTGTTGACGTTGTTTCACTGCCGTGTGTCCTCGGAATGTTGGTCAACGTCGTGGGGATCTCGCCACGTGATTAATTTCCAAGGAATCTTGCCTGTTTGGGTACTTGCCGCTATTGGAATGTTGCAAAACTTATTGTAGCGCATTATTAGCATAAAAAAATCTATCTTAATTTTTAGTGAGATTTTACCGCAACCTGGGTAATTTACAAGAAACTCCTGTTGGAAGTTAGAACACTTGACTACTCGGAAGAGGTTCTTCTGCAAATTGGAAGATGCCGGGAATTTTCATGAGACCTCTCAATGAGCCTTACAAAAGATGTATAGGTGCATTTCCAAACCTGGTACAATTGGTCAATAGAGATCCAAATTGGCCGTCTCCTTGATGGCACGAGAATCTTCTGCAAATGAAGGAATCTTGGTGAATTGATTTTGTCGTTGGAATCCTGTTATGGGATTAAACTCAAAACACCATCCTTGGGTTATAGATTCCTCCACGGGCCCGTCTTGAGTTTAGCGGCTCCTACATGCTAACAATCAAGGTTTTTAAAAATTTGTCGATCTAATGGTTAAATTCAAAACCTAATTCTAGGACCCAACCTATGGCCTTGCTGTAAATCCCTAGGACCGATTTAGCCATGCATTGCCACCTTCTAGTGGAATTTAGCCTTTTGGGGGCTATGTGAATGAAACTTGACAAATATTGCTATCTTGTGATTTATACTCTATCTTTAGGCAAGGTTTGGAGAAGTTTCAGATATAAAATCAAAATTAGACCAAATACTATAATGGACATGGTACAATCCTATTTTGTTTCTACACTCTTTTTATGGCTTTTCGTATATTTTATCTATTCTAAATTGCAAATCTCAAAAAAATAAATCCACGAGTCCCAAGTAACACATTGAGAGCTCACACCCTACCCCCGCACCAACTTGTCATCTTCACTATTGTACTACGTGTGCTTGTAGCGTCCGTCGCCAAATGGTTGTTGCAGCAGCGCGTCTTCAAGTTTTCCCAAAAATTTTGTGTCCATATAGAAATCCCAACATTCACACCACATGTTGTTTTTTCCCTGCGGGCGCTTGAGTTGAACCATTCTTGCGAGATTGCAAAACTATGCTTTAATGGATTGTACTGCATGTGCTTGCAGCGTCCAACTTTGTGCTTTTTGGACATCTGCTGCAGAAAGTCTCATGTATGAATTCCATCGGTTGCTAGAACGTCACAAGGAGAGTTGGTTATGATTGAGGGTGAGAATTTGGTTTTGGATTTTGGGGAACCCAAAGATTTTCTTTTGATTGATGGATGGTGAGTTGGTGACACAATTGGAGGAAATTATTCTTTCTTTGTTTGTTGTACATTGACCCCATTGTTGTCCCGATTAATTGTTGTGGGCTGCAAAGCTACTCTTTGGGTGGTGCAATTGGAAAGATTGCACACGGTTTGCAAACGCCTTCCGATTGTTAGTTGAACAGACTCACGGGACTAATTAGTGCCCACATTGTGTTCTCCTCCAAGCATAGCTCAAATGTGGCGGAAATTAGAAGTAATATATAGTAGCAGCCCTTTTGTTGGGTGGTCAGTTTGAGAACGTTGTGCGAGTTCGTCTATTGGAATTGCTGCAACAATGGGCACTTCTAGTTTCCACAATCATTTTGGTTGTAAGTCCGCATCATGGACAATGCTCAAGGAAGGAAGCGCAAGCAACCACGTACGCATGTAGACTATAGTTGTACGGTGGGATAAATTCTTCTGCGACTCAAGGTAAAGAGGGATGAGCCTTCAATAGGACTCGTGTTACCAATGCAACAAGTGCTTGTTGATTGAATAGATTTGCAGTAGGTCAGGTTAGAGATCACCCAAACCTCCTTTTTGAGACGGCGATTCTTAGGGGATGTAACTGTAGTGCAGTATTGTGGTTGGCAAAGAGAGTATTAGACCTTGCAAATGCTTCAACTGTATGCCTCTAGGGCTTTGAAGGGGTTTTGTTTCAGAAAATGGGAGATAGTGCAAACTCTTGCAACAGAAATAGAAACAATCTGCAGCAGAACGGATTGCATTGTTTTAGATCTTGGATTTTCCTAGATATGTTTTTATTTATCACAGTTCGAGATATTGCAACCATGATGTATCCACAACATTGTGCTTTACTTTGTTTGTTAGCATTGAGTTGAGGGAGTCATTTGTGGGCAATGCGGATTACATTTTGGCAGTTTTGTTTTGCTTTTTGTGGCACTTCCTTTGTCAATTTTCCTTGTAAACCTCAACAATCTACTTTCGCCGGAGATTCTTTGATTTTGTGAGGTTTGAGTTTCTTCCACAAACTTAGTTGTATTGAAATTCCAATAGTCTAAAACCTGATAGAAGACCCTACTTGTAAGATTTTGGAGCTGAGCATGACAAGTGCTGGAAGACGAATGTGCTCCAGGGTGTGAGAAGGTTAGGATTTGGCATTGGTTGGTTTTAGAGTGGGGTTCAATCGTTGGGGTTTGATTCTCAAGATTAGGTTGGAATTAGCTTGGAATATGTGGCGACTTTAAGCCATTGGAGAAGTTGATTGGTTATGCTCTTTTGCTCTTAAATTTGTTTGGTGAGTTTAAGCAAACATGGCAACAAGTGGAGGACCTGTTTTGCCCAAAATCCACCGGCAGTTCCAAGCACAGACTACAACATCACATTTCCAACCGCGCAAATTGAGTTTCAAGTAAAGTCCTAGTACTAGCACGTACGACCTAAACTTTCCAGTATTGGGTGAATTTAGGTCGCAAAGAGAAGCCAAAGTTGACGCAAGATTTGAAGAGATGGAGATGCGCAACAACAAGAGGTTTGCAAGCCTAGTGATGGGCTCCAAAGAGGCGTAAGAACTCATCTATCCTTTCAAAGTTATCAAATTGAGGTTGACAACAGGCGAAGTTCTTAGTGGGCCATTAAAATGCGGAGTGAGAAACATAGGGATGGGAGACAATACTATTGCACTTAGGGTTGTCCATCCTGATGTGACACTAGCTATTCATGTTGGGATGTCCGTAGGCGTTAGTCCGTACGCGTCAGGATTGCATTGGATCCAAATTTTTATTTTATTTTATTTTATTTTTTCTGGACGGCTTGTCCGTCGACCTGGATGGACCAACCGTGAACTTGGACAAACCCACCATCAACTTAGATGAACCAGTCGTCAATGGGACGGACGGACCGTCCAAAAATATAGTTTTTTATTTTTTATTTTTTATTTATTTTTATATTGACAAACACTAGAATTGGATCCTGACGTTTTTTAAGAGTCACGTTTGTCTAGATGTGTTGTGACAGTGACAACCCAAATTGCACTACTTTGGAGGTTCTGCGTAGAGTGTTGGTAAGTTGAATGTATCGTCAATTTGATTTTTTTTTAAATTTGGTAAACTAACTTTCTGATATCTAACAATCATCTTTTTTCAGTTGGCTTGTAGGACTTATATGGTATATGGCTCCTATCTAAGTAGGGATTGTGTTGATGCATTCAAAGCCATAGCTCAAGGAGTCATTTTTGATGGAAACATTGCAGCTCACGTTGAGACTATCAAGGAGTTGATAGAGTTGGTAAAGCATTGTGTTGATGCGTGTAAGGTATATCCATGTTTGATTACCAAATTACCAAAGCAGTGTCAAGTTATCAAAAAGCTTGCAAACTTCTGTAAATATTTACTAGAAGCATTTTGCAACTAAAGTGACTAGCATTAGAAAGAATTGGGGCCTTCTTAAAGGCTGCAAGTTTCCACAAATTCTGCTAAGTTCCCCACTGTTGGTACTGCGCCTTAGCAACAGGGTGACATGGCCAAACTTCGGCCACATCAAATATTCTACCACTATAAGAAACCCCCGTTTTAAGTGACAAGTCCTAATTTTTTATGACGGATTTTAGGTGATGTCAATGTTGACAATCCAAAATTTTTATGTCAACAAAAATGTCCAACGTAACATCAATGTTGACATAAAAACATTGGATTGTCAATATTGATGTGACGTTGCATATTTTTGTTGACATTATAATTTTGGATTGTCAACATTGACATCATCTAAAATCCGTCATAAAAAATTAGGGCTTGTCATCTAAAATGGGGGTTTCTTACAATGTACCATAAAAAAACTAATTCTTAAAACGAGATTTGGATTTTTTTTTTTGGAAGTTTTTTGAAAGTTTTAATTCATATAGCCCATACTATGGTTCACATCATGGGGACAAATTGGAGAACAGGACAAAACGGCCCTTTCTTGCCTCCAAATCCCCTCTAACGGGCTAGAATATATATCGCCCTTTAGCTAGTTTATCCTATATATATTGCTCATTGAGATTTAGCTGGTTTATCTTGTATATATTTCTCATTAAGCTTCTGTATTGTTGTCCAATCATGGTAATTTTGATTTGACACTTTAAAGGATGATTTTTTTGTGTCCTTGTGTCCATTCCTACGTCCATCTCTTAGAGGAATCTATACATTAGTGTAGGATTAGAAAGTATTTTTTTGAAATTTTAAAGAGGCTGCAACTTCCTTGTATTTGACTTCCTTTCTCAAGGAAATTTGTGTCAAAATGTAGACTTAAGGAGTGATTGAATGAGCTTTTAGCTTTAATAGAGGTTTCTCTTGGCGCCATTTTTCCATTTCTCATCATATCATGTACATTGGTGTACCTTGTAAGAGTGTCTTTTGAATTTTTAGTTAAGTTGCGGTTTCCTTTCGTTTATGTCATTTTCTTCAAAATCTTTTTGAAATTTGAGCATTTCCAAAGAGTGTTGTGGTTACAATAGCAAAATTACTTATGGACTGGGAACCTCGTGGAAAAGGGAGTGTAGTGGTGGCAAGTTAAGAAGAGGCAGCTTGTGGTGCGGTCTCATAGAGCCTCATGTGTCAGCTCTAGGTAAAATTTTGCCTGCAATATTTCTATGCATTGAGGCTTGGTTGATGGAAGAGATCAGGTTACCTTGCATAAGGGCTTCAATTGTAGAGCGCACTTTCATTCCAAATGAAAAAGTAGTTGAATTCTCGCATTGATATTTATTCCCTTTGACTCCTCTGCTTCCTCTGCACTTTTGTGACTTGATAACCTGTCGACATGCTTATTATGGCATCAAGCATCATTTTTTGTCCTTGCATTGCCTCTTTTTGTGGCAAATGCTAGATAATCAATTGCTTCCCTTCTCCTTAAAATCTCTCTGGTCTCTTCATGATTATTACTATTGATGTCAGGAAAATAAAGTATCAAATATGATTTGTTCTAGCTTCAAAAATGAAATACAACAGAGAGATTTTGTCGTCCTCCAGATCATATAGTATCCATGGTCTATGGCCAGGCTTGAAGTAAGAATTTTCACAAATTTTTCTATGTGGGCTGAAGGATCATTGTCTCTTGTGCCCGAAAATCGCAGTAGATGATGTGGCATCGGGATTTCTTGTAATCCTTGAGGAACTACGATGGGTAAACCTCTAGGTAGTATCATTGGGTCTATTGCCAGATCATTGGAACCTCTTGCAAGTCCTTTGTCTGGTAGTGGAGGCACTTGTGGCCTCCTAGGGTCCATTGGATTTGTATCCATAGGTTGAGGAGTCTCAACTTCTTCTTCTGTTGTCTGTGGATGGGGTTCAAGTGGTGTTGAACTTCCCGTTACTATTTGTGATTGCAAGGTTCTGTGAGATTTGGGTGTGTTTGGTTTTGGTGGCATCTAAGACCTTATAGAGTCCAGATTCACACAAATAAAATAAAATCATATATAAAATATGAAAATCCACTCAAATACTGCACATAAGTACAGTAGGAGCTATTTGCTCAATACTACAATATTAAAGCTGGTGCTATCTCCTGATCTGCGCAGATCAGGGTACTGACTATCTCTATAGTAGTTGGTCAAATCTCAAAGAAGTAGGGTGCCGATTGCTCTTCAATCCGCTTGATGGCTCCAAAATGACGCTCCCATGTAGAAGCGTTGTTGAAGTAGGTTGCATTCTCAATGCGGTCAGATGGGTCCTCTTGCTCCGGCTCGGATAAGTGTAGAACAGCGGGTGAAACTTCGTTTGGTGCAAGTGTTCACTTCCTAGAGCGGTATTGAACAAACTCGAATGTCCTCCACGTCCTAACATGGCTCACAAGCGGCACAATACTCTGCAATGTACTTGAGCTGATGCTCTGGCCCGAGCTCTGGCAGTACAAGGCAAGATGAGATGCCCTTGCAACAGTTCAAGGTAATGCAAGCGTCAGTGTTGTGCCAAGCACGAAAGTCTTCCGGCTGGATGTAAGGGTTGTCGCCAACCCGCTCAACCTCAATGTTTGGTCCATCAAATTGAAAGAGGTTGCCAAGCTGCAGTGGAATGGGTGTTGCCCACCGGATTGCAAATATTGGTGGCTCTGCCAAAGGTCCTTTGTCCTAGTAAGATGGATGTCCCACCTCACAACAAGCTCGAATAAAAGCTACCTCAAACCTCCACGTAGCTACCACCACCCTCCAATAGAAGAGCATGCACTGAGAGAACTCCTCCTAGTGCACTCTAAACAGTCCGCTTCCAGTTGCCTGCACTATTGAAGGTATATGGTGATTTAGATCTGCCAAGTATTGACGAGCTAGGTGATACCAGAACTCGAATTAAAAAATAAGCCCAGTTCATCTGGTCCCATAAGGAGTCCCTCTAAAGGAAAGATCTTCTTCTCTTCGTCCTCGTGGGCACCCTCCTTCCAAAGCTAGTAGATCTTAGATGGCCGATCTCGTCTGGTATCCAACCAACATGTGTATGAGAGAGTAGGCGGCTTGTATCAAGGGATGTGTTGGTGCTGGGATAGAACCCTAAAAGATTTCAAATAAGTTAGTAAAATAAATTCAAATCAATGCCTCAAACAAATCTAGATTGTTGTATAGGTAATATGGAAACCTAAGTGGTGTATTAGCTAAAAATAGACACTCTCGACAGACACACCAAAATTACATCTAACGTTACATTCTACCACTTTATTTACATCCTTGTAAAAGTTATTAGCGGATGAAGGTTAATCCCTAATCTAAACTAAAAACTTCATCCATGAATTAAAAATAGAAAATAAATTCAAATAAATTCCAAATTTTTTGGTTGGGGTTTTGAATTATTTTGCTTGTTGTATTCTAAATTCAAACCTAATTTGACCTAATTGAAATAATTTCATCCAAAATAGGTTTCAAATGTCATCCAAGCTTTTATCCTTCAAAAATAAAGTAATTTTCAAAAGTAAAGTGAATTTTGGAATCTTTTAAGATTCCTTGATAGATTTCAACTTAAAAGGTAAATGATTTTTATTTCTATTTCAATTCTTAATTTAGTCTAAATTTCTAAATTCTTTTTTTATTCTTTTTAGATCTTTTGGATAAAAAATCCTAATTTCTCATCCAATTTGTAATTAAAGTTGAATTGTTGGTAACTCCTTTGTTTTTTCAATATTTTTTATGTGTCATATGTTTCTTGAATCCTCTAAAATTTACCTATTGGTTTCTAAATTGTACTTTAAATTCTAAGACTCTGACCTAAGGACTAATTTCTTATTCCTAACTTTAATTTTAAATTAATTCAAAAAGCAAAAGAGAATGTGAAAACCAACATACCTTGGTATCCATGGTTGCTACTAACTGTGTTGTCATTGCTAATCACGAGCATGATGGTTTTGACATACCTGTCATTTGCCATCATGTAGTTTTTGTTTGCCTACTCGGGAGTCACCGGGAATTAGATCATGTTTGAAATTTCCTTTCCTACATTTTCCTTGTCTAATTTCCTACATCAATTTGTTAGTTCCGAGTGTTTTAACCTCTAAAGGACCAAGGCCTTTTTTCTGCCAAAAAACTCTCAAAACTGCCATTTCTAGAGCAAAGAGTTAAAAAATTAAAAAATTGTTTTGCTTGCACATCTAAACATAGGATCTTATACCCAACTAGTATGAGAATGTGTAGAAAAAATTTCAGAATTTTTGACCACACAGATTGCAAGATATCTGCGTTTGAAGTGAAAAAAACAAGTTTTTTAGCACATTGCGGGACTTAGGTTTTTTGACTTTGAACATTTTTAACTTAAATTTTTTGCACTACAGAGTTTTGAGCTTTAAGTTTTTCAAGTGGAGAATTGAGTTGAGAGTCTAGGGAAAAAAAAAAAATTCAAGAAAACTTAATTTTCATTCTTAAAAAAATGGTTAAGTAGAAGTAGCTACAAGATAGAAGGAAAATCTAAAATATTCATATCTTTTAGATGGAATTTAATTGCACTAATTCCAATGTTGAGATTGTTCTAGCACAAAACTAAACCATGTGAAACTTTTTGTTTTTAAATTGCAAAAATTGCATTCCAAAATGAATTCTACAAGTTATTTTTTTCAAGAAGATGCTCTAATTGCTCGAAAAACAAGATTGTCCATAACTTTCTCATAAAAAATCCAAATGAAATGATACAAAGCTTCCCAAATAGACAAAAATATAATCTATAAGGAAAAAAGAAAAGATTTAAAAAATTAAATTTTTTGCAAATTTTTTTTGCTGACCCCTCTCCCTTGTTTTGAGTTTATTGGATCATAACTTTTGTTCCCGGGCACTAATTGAAAAAAAATTATATTCCCATGAAGCTAATCAGTTTTTCTATTTCCAAAAAAAGTTTCAAAAATTACAACAAAAATTCAGCCCGTAGGTACCTACCCGAAATCCCATTTGTCCCACAAAGGGACAATGGTCCTTTAGGGGTTAATTTAATTCCTTTAGAATTTTAGGAATTAAATTAAATACTCCACATTTCTTAGTTGGATCTAAAAGTAATTTGAAAACTAGATTGAACTTCAAGGACCTAATTCCAATTGTATTGTCAATTTTTTTAGTTTCAAATTAAATTCAAAGACTAAGAGTTTCTATCAAATTATCTAATTTATTGAATTCAATTTGAGAAGTTAGTTTATTCTTTGTTCATTAGTTTATTAGTTCAATTGGATTATTCTGTGATATTTGTTGACTTTTGTTTTTTCTTATTTGGCTTATTAGGCCTAATAAAACAAAACTAAAACAACATTCAATTACTAATTGTCAATGGAATCAAATTTAGTGACAAAAATCCAACTTTTTCAATAGTAACGGGAATAAAAGAACAAAATGATTCTAAAATGAATAGTAAAAAGAATAAAAGCAAAGAATGATGCTTAACCCCTAAAGTTCCATGACTATGTTCTCACCAAAAATGCTCAAAAATTGCCATTTTTAGTACAAGTATCCAATTTTTGGAAAAAAACTTTTTCTTACACATGTAACCATAGGATCTTGTAGTATGGTGACTTGAAAACATATGGTAAAAATTTCAGGAATTTCTACCACGTGGATTGCAAGATATATGCATTCAAATTTACTAAAACCATTTTTTTGGCCTTGCAAAAAACAGGGCAGTAGCACTTCACAAGCTCACTTTTCAGTGACAAAATGTCCAAAATGATAATTCTTCTTTGGATTCTTTTTTCTGGACAAGTTGGATATGTGCTTGAAAATTTTCACTTCATTTGGAATTATACAATATATAGGAAAAAAATAGTAAGTAGATAGTAGTAGAGAATTATTCAAAATACAAAATTTTCAAGAATTTAATTATGGAATTGAAAAATGCTAATCCCAATGGTGTCAATGTTGTAATAAAGAATCTACATTGTATGATTTTATTTTTTTCAAAAAACATTGAAAATTGAGTAAGATAAAGGACTTCAAAGTTTATTTTAGAGTAGAGAATCCATAACTGCCCGCAAACTTAAAATCTTCATAACTTTTGACTCATTGATCAAAATGTGATGGTTCAAAGCTTTTTACCTATATATAACTCTAGAAAACCAATTTCAAATTTTTGTTTTCAAAAAAAGTGATTTTTTTTAATCTGCCCGAACTGCCCAATTACAAAAAAAAGGAACATATTAGGCCATAACTTTTGACTTGTATTTCCAAATGCCATGAAATTTGGAGAATATGAAAGATATTCTTTGCCCCTACCTTCTATTAAAGTTTCAGCCAAGAACATGGAAATCTCTAGTCGTATGTACCTGCCCAAAAATTCTATATGGCCAAAAAGTGCATGTTGGTCCTTTAGGGGTTAACTTCTAACTGTATTTGACTATGTTTCCACCAAAAATGCTCCAAAACTGCCATTTCTGATACAAGTACCAAATTTTAGAAAAAAAACATTTTTGGCCATATGTAACCATAAGATCTTGTAGTGCACTGGTTTGAGAAGATGTGGAAAAAATTTCAAAATTTTCTGCCTTGCAAATTGCAAGATATTAGTGTTTGAATTGAGAAAAGTCCTTTTTTTGTCCCTGCGAAAATCCGGGTAGTTGCAATTCAGAAGGTCACATTTGTATGAAAAATGGTCCAAAAGGTGGTTACCCTTTAGGTTTGTTTTTGAAGTCAAGTTGGCTATATTCCTGAAATATTTCAGATCATTTGAAATTGTACAACATATAGGAAAAAAATAGTAAGTAGAAAGAAGTTGAGAATGATTCAAAACACTGAATTGTTAATAATTTAATTATAAAATTGAATAATGCCAATTTCAATGGCTGTATTGTTGTAATAAACAATCTACACCCAATACTTTTATTTTTTTTCAAAAATATTGAAATTGAGTTAAATAAAGGAATTCAAAGTTTATTTTAGAGTAGGTAATCCATAACTACCTGCAAACTAGAACACTTTGTAATTTTCATCTCATTAATCAAAATGGAATGATTCAAAGCTTTTCATGTATAGATAAATCTAAAGAATCCATCACAAATTTTTATTTTCTTTCAAAATGATTTTTTAAGAATTTTTTGAACTGCCCGCCGAGCACTGAAAATCACATATCATACAATAACTTTTTAACCATGTAGTCAAAAATTATGAAAATTGTTGGGCCTTAAAGCTACTCCTTGGGAAAATGTTCTGTGAAAATTTCAAAGAAAAAAAATAGAAACTCCATTCATAGTGACCTGCCCAAAATTGCTATGTTACCAAAAAGCGATGTTTGGACATTTAGGGGTTAAGGGAATAGTGACAATCCTTACCAAATAGTGTTTGATTCTTCTTCCTTTTCGTTGGAATGGTTAGTCTTCTTCTTCTTCTATTGCTACTTGCTTCATCATTTTGTTGTTCCTTGAGTTTGAGTTGTGTAGAATTTGAGAGCTTGTGAGCTCAAGATGGTTTCAAAACTTAGACAAAATTTAAGAAAAAAGGTTATGACTAACAACTGCCAATCTGATGTTTTCTTGCGTGGTTTATTTTCTCTCAAATTTTGATCTGGATCTTCGTGAACTGGATCACCGAAGTTGAAATGGAGCCCGAAGTTGAACTGGAGCACCAACTGGCCGATACCCAACCTCCACCCTTCAATACTTGGTTGCCACCTTCCGATACCTGGTCGCCACCTTCTAATACCCGGCTGCCTCGTTCTGGTCCTTGGACACTGCTTCGTTTGGTTTTGAACTCTGGTCCTTGAAACTGGTTTGTTCGGTCTTGAAACTCTGATCCTTGAACTGGTTCGTTTGGTCTTGAAACATTGGTCTGAACTCGGGTCCTTGAAATTGGTTCATTCTGGTCCTTGGAACTAAAAAACTAAGATAGTAATCAAATAGAGGAAAAATGCAAGGAAGGAACTCTGACTAAAGAATTCTTTCCACTAATCTAAGTTTTATGGATTTTCTTGAGATTTCTTTAACAAGTCACTATAATTCTAATCTAACTAACTTCTCTACTCTAATATCGAATTTTTGGAAATTGTAAGGTTTGCTTCAAGGAGAAGAAATTCTAACTACTTCCATCAAAGGCTAACTCTCAACTAAACTTTTCAAGGCTAACTAAAAATCCATAATTTTGGGAAGATGGCAAAACCACGTGATCAAATTCATGCGGAAAGAAAGGCAGACATTTGGTTTGGACCATTTAAAAAAACCTACAAGCCAAGGTTCCTACCAAAAAACCTTGTTTCCTTCAAGTTCATAAAGGTAAACTAGTTTTAAGCTCAAAGCTTTGTCATGCGGGAACAATTCCAGACTAAACTTGCGTAAAGCAGTCCCAATTCTTCAAAAGAGTGTTTTAATCCTTAACTTAGGTGCACATGACACTGCTTAAACCAAAAATGATGGATTAAAGGGAAGTTCAAGTTCTCTAATAGTTTTAGCCCTAAATGAGGTACATATGACAGTGTTGAACCAAAATTTAGGAGTTAATCAAGTCAATGATGTTGCAATCACAAGTTGGTTAGTATCTTTAACAATGCATTAAGTTCTTTGGGGGACTAGACCTCCTCGTATATATTTTTAATGTGGTTTATTGATTTTTAAGGGAATCCCTGCATCCTTTAATGAAGCCCTCTACTAAAAGGAATTGAATTGAAAGTGAAAGATGGCCGTGTCTAGGCCTCAATAGATAATCCCGACAAAATGTCAATAAGCAAAATCAAAGTGTGGATCTTCCACACTTTGGACAGCGTATTAGTAAGCAGAGAAGGGGTTGTAGGAAACCTCAGAGGGGGCCTTTTTTACTTTTCAAAAGGTCCCACCACCTTGATTTACCACAAGATATTGTACACTTTTGCCCAAAAACTAATCTAACTAATCCTAAGATATTTCCTAATCTATCCTAGGATAATTTCCAAATTAGCTTTGTTTAATCTAAGAATTTTCTAGAACAAGCCTTAATTAGCAAGGAAATCTTGTCTAAATAAAATCTTAGATTTTTTCCAATGATATTTAGGATTTAACCTATTTTACTCTAAGATATTATGCGTTTAATCAAGATCTTTCCGAATATTCTTAGTTCATTCAAAGATGGTTTTTTAAGGAAAGATTTGAGATCTTAACTAAATCCAATCTTTGTTTTTAACCAAGATATTTTGTGAATTAACTTAGAATTACTACTAATTACTTTAAAAAAGTAAAACCTACAACTGGATCCTCTCTATCTTTTAGGGAACAACTTGAAATTGAAAACCGATTGTGCCATTGCATTTAGAAGACCCAAATTAGTCTATTTGAACTCCTATCTCCTTCTGCCAGGCTATTTATGTCTATAAAAACCACTAACGGTAACTCCAAAGAAAAGGTCAAAACTCCAATTATTGGAATTTGCATTTTTTTAAGGAAATTGACTGGCTAAGGTTGTCTGGAAGGTTTGTGAGAGCAAGAAAACATTATTTATTTGCAACATTTGGACATCGTGAGCTCTTGGTACGCCAGTCAACCCATCACCACGTTGTAAATTTTTGTTAAATTCAATGTCGTTGCTTGTTCCGGTACTTCTGACTATTGAAAAATCTTTAAACTTAACAAGTCGCTTATCGGACACATAAAGCACTATCCTAATTTTTAGTGAGATTTACCGCACTTTGGATAAGTCCTATAAATTTACCATCAGTTTCAACTACTCATGGAGTCATTGTGGAGTTTTATTAAATTCCAAAACTTTTGGAGCAATCTTTGGAGATTCCCACAAGCTAAAGGCAAAATCAAATCTCCCATAATACAATTCACAATGAGGCTAAAATTAGCAACTCCTTAATAATTTCCACCCAGGGGGGAAATTATTCTAGTATTAGGGTTTGTTGTGGATGATTGGCTCCTAAGTTGACCTCTTGGCGTGTTTTTATCCTAAAAGGACCTTTTTATATGCTCCAATCACCTCGCCCTATGTCTACTTTGCATTCTGGCTTGATGTTCTAGGTTATCTACAATTCAACACCACTTAATCCAAATCCTCTATGAATTGGATCTAGACTCTTATATTTAGCCACGTCGTCACATGCACTTTGCAAGCTCAGTTTCATATGGACAAGACACTAAGACTGGGTAATTCTCACATCCTTACTTCTCTCGCAAAGGCTAGTCTAATCTCTCAGACTCTTAACTAAAATCTAAATATAGAAAAGCGAGGTATTTTGTGCTTTCCACGTTTTTAGAATGACTCCTCACTGACTTGGCCGGGACTTCTACCAAATCCCTCTCAACTACTTATTTCATGTTACTTTGCATAAAATAGGACCAAAAACTAAATATAAATTGAAAAAAAAAAAACCAAAGTCCAAAGTGCTAACTTGAAGGCTCACACCCGTGCACCCCTCCTTGCCAAGAGTTTTGTGACAACACCAAGAATGCAACCGGGAGACGCATGGCCCAGGAGATTTCAATGTGACAAACAAACAAAACAAAACAAACAACAACATCATTTAAGGTATAGATATTATATACATAATCTACTAATTAACCATTAAATTAATAACATGTTATAATTAGTTGACTATTAATGTTCATATAACTATATTATATTATTTTGACTATTAAATTAAAATGATAATCAGTACCATTGATGAATTATAATTGCAAATAAATACTAGTTTATTTTCATATATAATCATGTTTTTATTAGTCATTTTATTAATCAAATTATAATTCTTATCAATAATATAAATCTATCTTTTGTGTTGATTTGGTTAATTCTATCAATATTTACTTTTGAATTGATGATATATCATTGTCATCCAAAATAAAAATTCGAAGCTCAAAATCAGAATATAAAGACTTCTATTACTTACACAAATGATAAAAGAGATTTTCTAAAAGAAATAAATTGCCCACCTTCCACATTTGTTCAAGTGCACTACCTTTGTGCAAGTATAGTTAGTACAATTTTTTTTCTCAATTAAAAGATGCAAATGGTTGCAAAGGAGAACCTTCAATTTTTCTTTTCTTTTTGTGAATTTTCTTACTATTGACTAAAAATCAAACATCAAATTTTTCATTTTTTTATATTTTTCATTGTTCCCTTGGAAATAAAATTTTCTAGGTCTAAATTTTTAGAGACATATTGGTTTTTATGCTTTGCAAATTTTTCATATTTTATTTCTTTTCAAAAAATCTATTCCAGAAGTCAAAATACTCATTGAAATAGGTTGTTTTGAAACAAGAATGGCAATTATTTCATGCAAAATCCACACATCAGTCATACACGTTATAGTAGCAAAATTTACATGTCTTTTTCAAAGTTTGTTGGGACTAATTAGTAAAGCATGGGTAGACTTGGCTATGCTGAACTACAAGCTGACACGTTTCCTCTCCATGGGCATTGTCATGATGCTCAAGGGTTTCTAAGATTGTAGTAATGCTTGGGTGGATATTAAAAGCAAATAGAAGGGTCAAGTCGATGTCAGAATTGGGTGGCTGACGAAATTGAGTTGTTTCACTTTACAGGCCATGATCAAGCAACAATTGGAAGCTCTTCGACAGTGTTTAATAATTTTGTTTATTGACTATATAGAAGGGGTGGAGGGGTTGAGCTCCCAATTTGTCACTCAAGACTCACTCTTTTTTTTTTGTTCTTGCAAGTTAGAGTGTAGTTTTAGGTACAAAAGGCCCCCAAAAGAGTGTAAGACCAAAATAGGCATGTCACATGCTAATATATCATTTAATCCCTTATAAGTATATTTCCCTCAACTAAATCCAATTCCTGCTTGTAAATAGGTCAAATCCACAATTAATCACTACAAGAGAATGGGGTGTTTTAACCCCTAAAGGACCAAGGCCTTTTTTTTGCAAGAAAGCAATGAAAACTGCCATTTCTGCTGCGGGCAGCCCAGAAGCCTAAAAAAGAAAATGGAATGTAACCATTGGATCTTGTACTTTGCTTCTCTAAGATGACATGGTAAGAATTTCAGAGAATTTGACCGTACAGATTGAAAGTTATGAGCATTTGAAGTTGAAGAGAAAGTTTTTTTGCTTGATGCCCAAAAATGAAAGTTGCCGTTGACCATAGTTTTAGGAAAAAAGTGGGTCTGGACAAAGTCAAGTTCTTTTTCCTCTATAAAGTACATCATGTTAGGTACGTGTGGAAGAAATTTTAGATGCATTGGAGTGTTTCATCATAGAGAAAAAAAATTTGCAATAGAAGAAGGTGCTGAAAGTTGCCAATACACTAGTTGAAATTGAAAGCAATATGTAAATTTCAGATTTTCAAATTTATAAAATCCAAATGGTGAAAAGCAGCACATCTCTAAGATCTACAAGGTGGTCCAAAAAAACAGTTTTTTTTTTTTTTGGTGCTCTAAAAAAATAAAACATAGCAAGGCCAACTTTTACATAGGGCTGCTCCTAAATCAGGGGAGGGGCTTGATGGAGGGCGTGACCCGTCTTGTCTCCAAGACAATGGCAGGCGTGTTAGCCTCCCCCTCCCTCCGCTCCCCCTTCCACCAGTGGCCCTGCCCACTATCCCCTGTTGCGGCCCCGCCCCCTGCTGCGGTACCGCCGCGTAGTAGGGCGGCAGGCTGGGTTGCAGGGCGGCAGGCTCTGATTGCAGGCCGGGCTGCAGGCCACGCGCCTAGCCAGGCATCCACGGAGAATGCCTGGCAGGCTACAATGGCCAGCCTTCAACACTCCGTCCTCTCCCCCTCAAAGCGTTCCCTGAGAGGGGACGTTGTTCCTTGGGCGCACCCTCCAGGCGGTTGTATTTCAGCAGTTGTCCACCTTCTCAGCATCCCTCCAGGCAGCCCTTCTTCCACATTTTGGCCCTACATACTGGAATAGCAATTCATTAGGAGGCAATTTATTTAAATTTTTGATTCTTTTGTACATGGTAGTACTACAAGAAAAAAATTATGCTTTCAAATGCCAGCCAAGTCTGCAGTTCCTGGCTACTAAAGTTGAAGAAGAAATTACTTTCTAATGAAATTGGCATACAATTTAGAGTAAAAAGAATAATGACCATGTGATATATGCGATTCACCTTGTCTTGGCACGCTTCTAGATTCTTTTTTATCAATGTAGTATTGAATAATTACATGAATGACAAAAGGAAGGGAACCAATGTAACATTATAGGGCACCACTTCATGACTTTCAATAAATGATACATAACAACCCTAATCATCCGTGTATTCAACATACAAATGATGAAACCACAATTGCATATATAGACCTTGTCATATAAGAATTTCCACTACAAAGTTCTTTTTTGTATTATTAATTTCTATGGACAACATCTTCCTTCCAATATTGCTTTCAGTTTTTCTAAAGTAAAAGGAATATTTCATACCATAAGTTCAGATGATGGAAAATACGTTTTTGTATATGCAAGCAAGGGTGGCATAAGAGGTACTCACATGCGTATATGTGGCATTAGTTCAGGTTTTCGTGATACCTTTGAAAACACCTAGCACACCAATACATGAACTTGTTCTCACATGAATGACAATACGTGTAGGGACGCTTCACTGGATGTGAACCATCATTACATACAACGCAAGCACCCCTCGTAGAACTTGTTGCTGGATAACAAAAATTTTGAGGCCTGACTGCAACAGGTAACTTTGATTTTGGTTCCCACTTATGTGTCAGAGCCTCACAAAGTTGGGTTTGAAATTGCAAGTGCATCATTGGTGGACGTGGTGGCTATCGCTGCTTGCACTTGTCTAGGTAAATTATGTACATATTGACGACTGTTATATTGATCAGGAAAAAGAAAACCCGGTGCCACCACTTGTGGGACCAAGTTTGACATGTATAAGATGCTCGGAGTTGATCAGCAACATCAACGCCTCTCATGTACATTGTATACTCCAAGTGCATAGGAGACGTGTGAATACTTTCACGTGTTGCACCATTACGACGGGGCACACTGGCAATAGGGTATTGGCAAGGAAATTGCAGTGGCACCATATATGTTGACAGTATAAGCATGGGCTTCTTGTCCTTCCATGCAATAGCACTTATTGACCTAAACTCATGCATGAGCCATTCCAAACTTCCCTGCGATGCCTTTGCAAAGTTCTTGGTGTTTTTCAAAACCAATGGCAATCCCACTCTGTTGGCCCGGACAGTCCCCAAGGCATATATGCCCTTATCCAATAACTCTTTGAAGAGGGGAATGCTAGTAAAAAAATTATCCATAGTTATAATATGTCCACGACCACCACTATTTGTCAATAAGCGCAAAACAACATTGTGTGCCAATCTCGGTTGTCCACGTGGTACCAGTGCCTCATTTGCAATTGCTGGATCTTTACCACAATATATGTCAAAGTTCGAAATAAACTTCAAGATGGAGTCAGCGAGGCACTAGACTTTTATATCCCATTTCTGCGACTTCTGTGGCATGTACTGTTGAGCTGGACAATAAGTGCCTTTATACCTGATCATCATCTCGTCCACTGTTGCAAACTTGCCCACATTCCATGCTTGTTGACAACTCACTCGTATGACATTTATCAACCACCTCAACTGGCCCATTTTATTGTAGCCGGGTAAAGCCTTGTCATGCACATATTTCGCTAGATTCGTGAGATGTAAACACTTCGTCAATAAAATGAAGCGATTTCGTAACAGAAGGTTTGAAATAGTAGCGCAATGGAAAATAGAGCCCTTTTTGTGCCAATAACTTTTCAAATTTGGTTACCGCTTCATGCCCATATACAAAATGATGGCAATATAAACTTGTAACTCTGGCACAAAACAAGGTTTCCAAGCGGGACCTCCTTTGGTTTTTCCATCTTTATCTGGTGCGGTGGCATAATTTAGTCTTTGTAACAATGTCTCTAAGAACATTGAATGGCCAGAACACACGAAATAACTGCAAGAATGTCGGAAAATACCGCTAGTGCACTTCAGCTGTGGAGGCCCCTAAGAACTGTATGTGTTGTGGCTCATAAGTCAAAAACGCTTGATTCCAAGATTCTTCTCAATATTATATTTTACACTGTCTTTGTCAGTAATATGTCCTCCATCATTTTCATTCTCTTCATCACTAAAATGCAACTCAACAAATTCCACGTCACTGTTGCTGTTATACTCATAAGGCACTTCCGGAATTATGGCAATTGGACTTTGAAGACCACCTCTGAGGAGAGCATCACCAGCGTCTAGGTCATCAACAAACCCACTGAAGGTGCGCCCACTGTTACCCCCCTCTTTTCAACAAAACGGTAAATGGCCACATTTGCAAACACAAGAAGACATTCACATTGTTAGACATTCCATGCTAGCTCAAACTATAAGGAAGTAAAAATGTGCATTCCAAAAACGGTATAATAAAAATGCACATTGAAAAGACCCAAATAAAGTGCATGCAAAATATTTTTCATATTTTGTTTAGGAGGACTCTACTATTCATGACATTGCGATATGGAATGTTCAATTCTTGTCCCATATATGAATAGCTGTCCACAATTCTGCAAGGAACATTGTCATAATGCATACCACTAATGAAATATGCTCTTTGCTTGTATTTAGTAGGAAGTACAATAATTTCAAAAAAAACTGAAGCAAATTGAAGGCTTCCCATGTCTTATTGTTTTCCATGAGTTTGATACAACGGACATGATTTTGGTGCACATGAAGGAGAACTTTGAAAAAATCATACTATGTACAATTTCAATGACTTCCAGACAAAGCTGAACATGAACAATGAATTAGGAAGAAAAAAAAAAGCCGGTTCATGATTATGAACTATGCATCAGACAAGTAACGGATGTTGAAAAAATTAGAAATAAACAAATTGAAAGGTAGCACACTTACAAGATTACGGCCCTTGAAAATTTGCTAATTCAAAATTTATTTTTGCAAGATGAATGCAATGACAAGCTGGAAGACTACATGTCCACCATTTACTAGTTGACCTCATACTTAATGATAGAAACTGGTATAAGAGAAGTCAATCTTCTTCACAAATTTTAGGTCTCAGATGGTTTAAGTGATTAATAATTCTGAAAATTACTGCCTTATATGTCCAACCACATGAACCATACATTTTTTTGCAAACCGCATATCATGTGCATAAAAAAGCCACTAGCGAGGAATAATAATTCAATGGTGAAGTTCCTTTTCACTTCATATCCAATTATTATAGAAGTAAATGCCTCTCTAACAGCGCACTACATGATCTACTCTCTAAAAATGTATCGGTAACATTCCATGGGAATTTTGAAACACTATGGAGTATGGAGATGAAAAATTGTCCAATGAACAAGACGTGCATGTATCCCTCTCTTTTGAAGATTGTCATAAATAATTAGAATGTATTATGTGTACGGAACCCCTCTATTGGATTATGCATACAGAGTAGGGCATTTGTCTATGTTTGGAACATGCATGAACTATTTACTAATTATTTACGAAGCTGATCAACAGTAGCTTCACAAAAGCTCGCCCTAGTTCTATTTGGAAAATTTCCATTTGAGTTTATCATAACCTTATACGTGCAGAACTTCTACAACAAATTTTATACAAAGCCAATTCCGGAAAAGGTCCGAGTAACCCCCTCCAAAAGAAAACCCAAAATAACTCTTTCAAGTAAACATTGGAAATGAAGGACTTTTGGGTTGCCCTTCTAGCAAGAACCCTTAAGATTTGATGAATTGATTCATATAAGCTAAAAAATAAGTGAATTATAAAAAAGGAAGAAAGAAAAATTTAATGGGAACTAATTTATTTTTATTTTTATGAAGAACCTTCATTGATTAATGACTGAATTAATGAACATAAGTAATTAATAAAATTAGAATACAAACATTTATAATTAAAATTTAAAGAAAAAATGAAAATTAAAAAAAAAAAATCAATATTCATGAAGTAATGCAGTAATTAATCATAAGTAATAATTAATAAATTTGCACTATGCCGAAAAAATAAAAAATAAAAAATAAAAAAATAAAACCCGACTTACTTGAGCTGTCAACGGGCGTTGCGGTTGCCGATTGCCTCTCCCTACGCGGCTAGTGGTCGCTCCGCTGCGGCGGCGGCTTCCCTCTCAATGGCTAGGCAGTTGGCCGCTACGGTGCCAGGCTGCACTCGTTGGCCTGGTCTCCGTCGTTGCTGCTGCCTGTGCAGGTCAGAGGTTGTTGACAAAAAGGATCCGGGCGCACTTCCGCCGTCTTTGACTCTCCTCAGTGGCGACATTGTGCAACATCTCGGGGGGCCACAATAATTCTTCTAGTGATCTTGTTTTGGGATCACCGTACACACCTTCATCGAATTCGTCTTCTGACAGTTCTTTGAAAGAGGAGCAAGGATCTGCCACTGCTTGCTCTTGACTGTCAATGAAGTCTGGATCTATATCAACAATAAGAAGATCACAGCTTCCATCCAAGAAATCAATGTCATGTTCTACAATTGGAGGGACATAGAGGGGCGTTGGATACTTACTGCATGGACACAATGGAAGAGAAATTTTTGGACTAGCGCTTTGGGATGGAGGCACTGCATTCTTGCTTGTAGAGGCTTGCTCAAGTTGAAGTTGATAGCTTCTCCTCACAGGAAGACCATCCCATGCCACCTACACACAAAGATTTATGAATATGAGTATGCCAACATCACTTACAATTGTGAGTGTGGAAACAATGGCTACTTCATGTAGAACTTGGTGAAGCAAGAAGTCATGGATCGCAAACCTTGTTGTTGTCATCTACTACATTCTTGAGTCGGGGCATGACTCTTGCAAGTGAAGACTCTCTGTGGTACAACTATTTCTCTTAAACTAGTAATTGTGAACAAGATTAGCAAAACGCTCATGAACAAAACTACAAAACTATGCACTCCATGATGAAAGACTACAACATCCCAAGCACATGAACGTAGCTGCATTGCACATGGACAAGTCGAAATTACAATTCTCTCAAAATTGGACTTGTAGTATGCACAGAATGCACAAGTGTAGAAGCACTGTGTTGAACCTAAGCAACTCACGTAGCCTCCTCAACAGTAATGAGAAATCAATGCTGCATGCACCAAAAACAAGTACTGTTGTAGGGTAGAGTCTATGTAGACCTCATGAATTCTTTTTTTGAATATTCTGCTACTGTAGTTGCTAGAATTCAATGCTTGGAAGTGAAGTTGGAGGTCGAATTTCCAAACAATGCTTTCATTTCAACAGTACACAAGTAATTTACAAGCATTTCCATGTTTTTGGTAATTGGAGCATGTCCTAAACAAATCTCATGCCATAATTTTGACGACAACACAAGAACAAGGAAAGATTTCTCCAATAAAAATCAGGATCAGCTCATGAAGAGCTAATCCAGATCAAGAGCACAGGCGGCACGACGCATGAAGGACCTCCGCAGCCTGTGGTCGGCGGGGAGGCCTTCCTGTGCCCAACCGAGCTGGAAGGAGCGGCTAGTGGACGGTGTCCTGCGGGCGCCTTCCTGCCTGCTGGTTCGCCTGCCACGGTGCGGGTTCTCCCGTGGTTGCAGTAGGAGTGTACCGCATCGGGCGGGCACTCCCCCCAATTGCGCACGCCCTCTATTGGGCCCCCCAGCAGGCTCACTGTTGCTCCACCTGCCGCTGGCAAGCTCCGACTTGTTGTGGCCCTCCCTAGGCAGGCTCCGACTTGCTCTGGCCCTCCTAGACCCCTTCCACAAACCCTTGCCACAGGCCTTTGGCGTAGGCGTTGTTAGGTTAGGCCACAATATGCCAAGCCGCCCGACCTGTTGCCCAAGAAAGCTGCCCACTAGTAGTCAATGGACTCTCACTGGCTCTAGGCCCTACCCAGCCTGCCCCTCCTCCCCCACTTAGCACAAAAAACTTCATAACTTTTTGCCACAAGGTTCGAATGAAGAATTTTTTTTTCCCACATACATCTCTTGATTCTTCAACTTCACAAAAATTTTCAAAAAATATTCACAACTCAAACGCCCATAGGTACGTGCCCAAGACCCCATTTGTCCGTTGAACAGACACTTGGTCCTTTAGGGGTTAAGTGAATTTTAAGTATAGTCCTAGACATAAGGTTTTAAATAATGACCTTAAAGGTCATTATTTAAAATCTTATGGCTAGGACTATACTTAAAAACTCACTTAAATCACCCCACTCTCTTGTAGTGCATGTAAGTAAAAGGGTTTTTAGTAAATAGGACTGGAATCACCAAACCTATGGTGTATATGACATCTTAGGGCAAAAATTGGTCTGAGAGAATACCATTGAGGTTATAAATCCATTTCCAAAGATAGGTTTCACTTTCCCCATTACATAGACGAAATAATAGAAATCCCAATTGCTGGCCTACATGAATTACAACCTCAAAACGGACACTTAGGAGGAATCTAGGGATGCAATACGGCATTCTAGGGTAGAAATCACATTAGGAGATCAACGGCAAAGTTGATTTATGCCATATTTAACTACTTTTGGACTTTAGGAGTAATTTTAGACTATGTCCTGGGAGATTTCATTGGGAGAGCTCCCGCTGTATTGGTTTTTGAGACCGCAATGGCTATGAAAGTGGGAACATTAGACTGAAGTAGACCATGTTCTCACCCAAGAAGACGGCAAAGAAACATAAAAACTAAGATATTTCACGCATAGTACATTTATTATACATAAATGTACTGAATATAGAGAAGAGAGAGAGGTTCATCGGGAGAGGTGCCGCTATAGTGCAGATCCCAGACTTTGGGATCTTAAGTGTTGCAAGAAACCAAAGAAACCAAACATTGTTCAACTTAGAGTATTACAAAGACTAGTAAGTAGGCACTGACCCATTAGTATCTCCCTACAGAATAAGGATCCGTATATCTCCCGATGCAATCCCCGCATATAAACTTACGGTACAAGAGGACTGCTGGCTCGGTGGAATGAAACTTGAAAGTAAAGAAAAGGTGAAGAAGGTTCACCACATTTTATTAACACCGATAAAGAATGACACAGTGAAGAAGTTGCCCACGAAAAGAAAGAAAGGCAATTCCTATACTATCTAAACTACTGAACTTGACTAATGCGTTCCAAAATTCCCAACTATAAGTAGCTCCTTCTATATATACCATGCATCTTCTAACTTCAGGAGATCAATATCATCCCTCACGCATATGGAGGGACCTATCAAATGAGAACGTGGCCATTGAAGAATATCTATCTGAAGAACTACAATAGTTTGATTGAAAAAAATGCTGCGCAGTCTAGAGCTATTTAAGATCATGTTCACGAATGCCGCACGATGTGGATAAGGATTATTCTTGTCAGGGTTGTTTGACCCGGCAAGATACTGAAACCCCTTCCAAATCTTTCGCGGGAAAAGACGTCGCATAAGCACCTCCAAAGTAGACAAATGCATGGAGGAATACAACCCACAGTGAGCCCATTCAAGCAACTGACTAAGGAAGTCATGGAAACCAGAAGGAACGTTGATTATTTCAGGAAGATCCAAAACATCACCCTGAACGCATAAAGCACCTGTCAAAACAACCACAGCCGCCTTCTGCATAAACAGAACACTGCAAGGAGGTCAACTCGTCAGACAGAGGAGGACTAAACCCCAAAAGAACGGGAGATTTCCCGATGATATTCCGAAGGACACTCACTGTATTCAGAACTTCCAGTAAACGGGAGATATCTCGATCAATTTAGAACGGACAGTAATTTCATTGGAAGCCAGTAAACCACGAGAGATATCCCGATGATATATTATCTCTCGTTGATATATTATATCCCGATGATATATTATCTCTCGTTGATATATTATATCCCGATGATATATTATCTCTCGTTGATATCCCGATGATATATTATATCCCGATGATATATTATCACTCGTTGAATTACGACAGGATAGCCACTTCACTAAGAAACGCTGAACAACATAAGATCTCCCGGTCACCGTAAAAAAGACATTCACTTAATACAGACCTTGTAAATGCTAAGTCTGATCAGGTTCAAATAGACGATGAATTAGACGGAGAACCCCTGCGCAGCAGGAGACCTTCCAATCCTGTATAAATACATTCTTATAATCATGTCTAGAAACTATACATCGATGACATGGACAATGACATGAAAGTCTGCCTATGATATTCTATGCGGTAAGGTAAGGAAGACGGAAATCAACAAGTACAAGAACAACAGGAACCTACATGTACATGATAGCGAGTCCATGCTAAAGAACACCGGGATAGCAAGAACTCCGCACATAAACAGTACTTGAAAAGCAAACATGCTAACTTTCTGATTAAACTGGGTATAAATCAGAATCCACAAAGGAACCACAGACTCTAGTTGCATATGCAATGAACTGTAATGAAGTATCACTTCCCTCATGATCCAGTTTCATAATGTCTTGACCAGTCGACAACTACAAGTTCAGGAAAATGTAAATGATCCAGAATTTACAATAATTTACAACAGCATTTACAATTAAAACTACAATTCATCCTTCGACAACTATAAAATATCATTCAATAAACTGTCGTCTACAGCAACGGGAAATCTCCCGATGAAGCCCCATGCCAACAGTAATCTATGACGCTGAATTCCGGTAGTGATTCCCCAGCCTTAAGTGGATTCGGGATCCACTGCAACTTGGCCGCCAGGAAGGGGATTTGCCTTCACATACACCGGTACCGTCTCATTTGAAAGAAGGAGGCCGTCAAGCCAAGGCATCAACTGCATGAGGAGGTAGTTCTCGAGCAGTTCACCGCGATAGGACTGCGGAAAAACAGCATTATGTGCATCGTTTAAGACGTTCTTTTCTGGACTGTCGTCAATTAGAAGAATATTATCCAATGTGGACAAACTAGCCATGTTCGCAAACGTCGTCAGATCCTTAAGGAAAAACGGCTTATTTGGTGCAGATGGGGCTCTGTACGTGGACCTCGTGCATGCCCCTTGACACAGACAAATGACATCTCGACGGCTAAAGGAACAACCTGCCAGGACAATGTCCAACAAATTGTCCATGTTCTTCGCATTAACACTACTCCAGAATGCAACATCCGCTCTACAACGCAGCCAATTTAAAAACGTCATGACCCCCGGGCGACGCTCAACATGAAGTCTATTATGGCCGTATGACCTGTGAAGAAGCACTCCATTTAAGTCAAGGACCACAGAATACTTTCGCTGAGCTACTTTTTCCAATGTGCTTGGCTGTGATGTCGAAGGTCCACCGCAAACTGCAGTGAATGAGGACAAATCCCCTTTAGAAACAAGTGCATGAAGAAGATAAATCAAGATCAATCAAACGCACGGAACTATGCACGGTCTAAAATAAAGTACTTGTCAAAATGTCTTCTCCGAACCTCGTCCCTTCTGATTCCACGACAGTCGCAGTCAAACGACCCCTCTGTCCATCGGCCCCATTGTCTGATTCCAGCGTTCCACGGTCAGAGGCTATCTGAAAAATGTCGCGATAAAGAAATGAGTGCGCTTCCCACGCATTCGGTACCATGGACCGCCTGCTACTCGCCAAATGGCGCGTTTGTCTAGCATGAAAATCCGGCAAACACAATAGTTTCTCAAATCTACTCCGCATAGAAACCATGTCAGCATACGTATATCCCGAGTGTGGGACAACAACTAATGGATTCACCTTCGGATTAGCTGCATCAGGACTCATTTTTATGAGGTCCGCCATTGTATCCTCCATAATACTGTCCGGCATATCTACGCGCGGTGCAACATCAGGTGCCTCAGGCAACGGGAGATCTCCCAATGCAATAGTAATGGGCTCCTTCCCCTTTGACTCATGCGGGCCAAAAGTAGGAGCATGTTCATCCAGGATCGGGAGATCTCTCGTTGCTCCAAGGCCCCGCTCTGGCCTCGAAGGTATGTCACGTGAGGACTCTACGATGGGGGGCACTATGTCTTTGACTGCGTCCTTGGCAGGAGCAGCTCCACCCTCTACTAAACAGCTAACAAGAATGGACGCCGCCTTGGTCGCTTCAGGAGTCCCCGTCTCAGAAACATGTGGTTCCGACGGTGTAGGAGAGGACATATTGGGTCCCGCCTTAACTGCATCCTGCTCAGGGGCTTGCGTCGGATTACGCAACAGGACGATATCCAGCCTCCGCTTTGTTCTCAACTCATTGCGCGGAGCTGATTGGACCAGAACCACCGCAGAGTTTGAGCCCACCCTCGGCTTGATTGTGCCTATCTTCTTCGCCGACCGTCGCGCCACTCTTTGTGCGGACTCATCCTGCCAGTAAAACACATAAGATGTTGTCAGCAGATGATTATGCGCAATGCGGAACAGTCAGCGGGAGATCTCCCGATGATTAGGTACAATGACTGACCTTTCTGCTTGGACCAGTCCCCACGTCATTGCTCACATGCTCCAAGTCTTTTGAGGCACGAGGGGTACTTGCGGTATTTTGTGGAGTACGAGTCTGAACTTCCTCTTCCTCGTGATCACTCTCTGTGCGAGAGGAAGTAACATCCTTCTCCGAATCGTTGCCCTCCCGTTCCGCGTCGGTTTTAGGGGGTTGCTCGTCTGCTGCATCGTCCTCATCAGCTTCGTTGCCGTCTCCCGGTCCCTCCTCATCTTCCTCGTCTCCGTCTCCTCCACCTTCCTCATCTTCCTCTTCGTTCTTTTCCTCCTGAGGAACATAGCCTTTGGTATGAATCTGCTCCCATATCTGTCGAGCGACCAATATTGCCTTAGACTGTGCCTTGGAGTCATAAACAACTTCGATGACCTTGATTTCTTTTGCCTGACACCATTGATGAAGCAAATTTTAGTGCGATGGACATTGACTGAATTGCGGAGAGAAATGCGGAAGAAAATAGAACGTGGCTTACCAGTCCAAGAGAAGTGAAGTCCGGACTGCCATTCACGTTGACCATGATCATATTATCGGACATGTGTTTACGGAAAATGGCGATCGCTGAGGCAATTGAGAACCAAGGCATATTTGACCTCCTGTACAATGTGTCTACTTCGTCCAGATCTCTGGAGAAATAGACAGCAGACATCTCGACAACGCTCGGGAAGAAATTGTGGAAGCTGCTCGTCGGACCGTGGTTCGGGTCGTAGGCAAAGAGCATGACCAGATATACAGTGTAATTTGATCCGGTAACTGGATGCGGGAAGCCATCCGCCTTGTCCGGAATGTAATGAACTACATGCCAGTCCCAGAGGCGGACTTTCATATCTTGCCGCTGCCTCTCCAGGTGTGCGAGAATAGCGTGCAACCCAGCACCATCCGTGATTAGAACTCCTGGGGAACGAGCTCTCACAAGGCGTCGATCCGTATCCTTGTATTCGAGGGCATCGAATACCCGGCACAAATTCCGGTTCTCCAGAAATTTTGCACGAGCGTCGCCGCTGGTCATTTTGAAGAGAAACTAGAAGTACATGTGGGTCTTCGCTTCACCTCGCCATGCCTTTACGGAAGGTTCTGATAGAATCTTGCTGATGTCCTAGCATTTCTCGTCCATGACTTTGCAGAGGTAATCTTTTTCGAAGTCCTCGGCAACCCATTTCTCGATCTCCTCTATATGGGCGTGCATGAAATTCTCCCACATCTTTGTCACCGCCTCTGGACAGTTCTTTGGATCGTGAGTTTTGTTCAAAGCCTTTGTACAACCCTCCAGCCACTCTAGCCCCAACTTGGTGGCCATGCTCTTATCCGTCCACCACTCCACTTGCTCCCGGATGATCTTCTTCTCAGCCGCGAATGTATCCCACTCTTGTGCCGTGTAGGGAGAGTACTCTGGCTTCTTGCTCGGAAGGGGGTGCTGCCTGTAGTGGCACATGAGCTCGTTCTTCATGGCCCTTAGCTTCTTCTCCCGACCTGCTGCCACGACCATCGGAGTGACCGGCATTCCCATGATATCGAGATTGATAGCCGTTTTCTTCATGCAGACGATTCCCTCCTCCACCTGGCCAGCCAAGTAGTTTAAGTCCTCATCTCGCAATCCCCACAAGGGCTTGAAGTCCGAGTATGCCAGCGGCTTACGGATGCCCTTTGCTTTCGGTCCGTTACCGTCTGGAAGCTTTCTGCTTAGAAACTCCTTGTCAATCTGAATCCAGCGGTTGAAGTCCTCATCCTTCTCGATGAAGAGCAGCGGGATTTTTAAATCTGGGTTGTCTACATTCTTGAACCCAGTGAAGATTGAAGACATCACAGCATAGAATCCCTGCATCACAACGCCGACATCGCGGGTTTTAATAGGAGTTCTCAGGAAATCCGCAGTTAATGAAACTACATATCATCGGGATATTTCCCGTTGATGCTCTGATTGGAGGTTATGCTCTCAAGAAAGAGAAAAATTTTCACTCAAAGCCTTAGACAACTCAGTTCAGTTGATGGACATTTAGATCTCTCTCGACTAGTAGGAGGAATACCATGAGCCTGTATACATTGGGAGTTCTCTTGGTGGTGTATTCAACGGGAGATCTCCCGCTGATTTTAGGGAAGGGAGAACCATTATATAAGCATTGATTACCATGAGCCTATACACATTGCGACTTCTCTAGGTGGTGATTTCATTGGGAGATCTCTCGCTGATTTTCAGGAAGGGACAACTATCATACAAGCATGGATTCTACTGTTGTTCCGTAACACTTACGAGGTACGCTGCTGAGTGCGCTCGTCCTCCATATGACAGGTGAGGGGACCCCATGTCTTTCCACTTTACTCTAGCGTGCGCAAGCTGCTGTGCGAATCTTTGCTCCTTCTGCTCACCAGCGAGGTTCTGGTTGAGGGCTCTTGAGAGGTGAACGATGTCATTCTTTTTGGTCTCATATGACGCCCAAATGGGAATGATGTTGAACGTTGAAGCGTCGGCCTTATCGGCCTCACTGATATTGTTATTCTCCACCAAATCCTTATGCGCTGCAACAGTATGCTGACCACTAATAATGTAGTAGTGCAATTTGGTGGTCATGCTCTCCTTCTTTGGACAGTTCATCCAGAACTCTACCAAGTTCTCCGGTCCGTATGGTCCTCTCTTTAAAGGCAGAACGGTAATGTATCGGTTCTCCGAGTGGAAATCGTTATCCACGAGAACCTTGTTCTTAATTCCTTTGAGCCGACCCTGGTCAATTGCTCTGTATACGAGATCCCCGGCAGTAGCTTTGTGAAGGAACTTGTAGTGCACACGCAGGAGTTCACCTTTGGCATTCGCTAGTGGCTTCCTGTCCCATTTGTACATTGGCTTAAAAACTTGATTGTTAGAGCTTGTTAATTTCCTTAATTTCACCAGGCTCGAGCTTGCTGACCTCAACCTCTATCATGTTCACCGCCTGGGCAATAGTCAGCGGGGAGGCCTTCTTCTTCTTTTTACCCTTGCCCTTTGCATCTGCTTCTTCCACAATCTCATCCCCTGGTCCACCCGCTATGGCTTTCCTCTTCTTCTGCTTCTTCTGAGTAGAAGGCGTTGAAGCTGTAGCAACTACGGGCACTATAGAAGTATTGGACTCGCCACGGCTGTCGTCTATAACGACCCACTCGTTGGCTATCTCCGTTGGTGTCCAGGAATGTGATCCGTCTGGCTTGTCTAGAAATCCTTTTACTGTCATTGTCTCACAAATCTGTGGATCCATAGTGGCGTAGTCCAGGATCAAGCCGTATGTTCTCGCTTCCTGCTTTTTGGGCACTATTTCCCGAACAATGGCGAGGACGGTACAGTTGTCGAGTCCTTGCAGCTCCAAGACGTCTAACCCAGTTGTCGTGTGACCCTTGCCATCGAAAGATAGCTTAGGACATATGATCGTTGCTGCTCCTGCTTGGTCTGTCCACTCAAGGCCCCACGCTGTTACTTTTCGGCAGCAACGAAACACAACTCCGGGAATGTTGTCACCGATGTACTGGAACGCATGCACCACTGAGTCGATGAACTTGTATAGCCTGATGGGTGACAATTCGGGAGGCAGTTCGTTCGATGTATTCGCTCTGTGCAATGCCACATGATTGTCAGGCGGCCGATTCATGCTTGCACCTGTTAGTTTTCATCGGGATTAATCCCGTTGATAGTCCTTGCCGTCGGACTCTACATCGTTCCTTGACTGCATCCGTTCACCATATTTAATGGGAGATCTCCCGATGATTCTTGTTATTGGATGACGGCTGAATCAGCAACTTTCTTATGACACTGATCTCTCTTTTGCTATTGCACTATTTATTATTTTTGCAAAAAATCAACGGGAAATCTCCCGTTGATTTCCTATTTTTACAGACCATTCTCAATTTACAGTGCATACTATACTGTCGACAGAAACCGTAGGATCCTTGAGTTGCGGTTCAACTTCAATGTGGTCATTCCACTTCCTCATTTCCTTGAGCACTTTAGTTAGAATCTACTATGATTATCGGAAGAATTCCCGCTGTTTTTTATCGGTAGATCTCCCGCTGTTTTTTGGTTCGTTGTTTCGCTTTCTGCTCTATGATTTCCCATTCGATTGCGCGGTTATAGGGCATTTTCAAATTTCTACGTGTACTCTGGACTACTGTGCTTACTATAGTGAATTACAAACAAACAAACAAACAAACGACCACAATAACAAGCAACAAACACAAACAACCACAACATTAAACAACTAGTACACCGCTGACAAATACAAAAATCGTTGAGGAACAAACAACCACAAAAACGCAATCAAACAATCATACAACCACAGTAACAACCACAGAAACAACCACAAAAACGCAAACAACCACAAAAACGCAATGAAACAAACATACAACCATAGTATCGACCACAGAAACAACCAGCAAACAAAAACAACCACAAAACATTAGGAAAAAGTTGAACCCTAGAAGAGGCCGTGAGACCTGAGAACGCAGGGAACGCAAGCCAAAAAAAAAAAAAAAAAAAATTTTTTTTTTTTTTTTTTTTTCTTTGCGACAGCGAACTGCAGACGCGGAATAGCGCGGAACAGCAGGGAACAGTGTAGCTGAACTGCTTAAAAAAACATTAAATTTTTTTTTTATTAAAATAAATTCAAAATTACAAAATTTTCAGATCTGACATGGCACTACACATGCCATGTCAGACTGCAATCATTACAATTTTTATTATTTTATTATTTTTTATTATTTTTTATTATTTTTTATTATTTTTTATTAATATTTTATTAATATTTTAATATTTTTTATTTTTTAAATATTTTTTAAATATTTTTTAATTGTAAATCACTGTTGAGTTCCCTTGAGTTCCCTGGAGGGGAGGCTTACACTACGAAGCAGCCCCTTCCAGGGTTCATTTTTTTCCTAATGACACAAACAACCACGAAATTGCAATCACAGAAAAAACAACAAAAGCGATAACAACCACAGATTGAAACAACAAGCAACCATAAAAACAAGCACAAAAACAACCATGAAAACAACAACCACAATATAACAAACAAACAACTACAAAAACGCTCACAAATAAACAACAGACAACCACAAATTAAACAATTAACATAATCTTACGAGTCATTCCAGAATGCTTCGGTTACTTCGGTTGCCGATGATGTTGCCATGAGGATCTCCTCGTGCCGCCAGAAGATGGTGCTACTCGTCGAGAAGGACCCCCCCGCCTCGTTTTTCGTTGTTCACTACTTCCTGCACAGTCCAAAGTTTGGCTTAACACACGTTGAATAACCCCTCCAAAATACACCCCACACACATCCCTACACACCGCGCACAAAGCTACCCATACCACGCACAGGTTTCAGCATAGCACGAACAGGTTTGAAACGCACACAACGGACAGATACCTAACCCATAACACACACCCAAAATTCAAATTTTGACCGCCACAGCATCAACCCTGTCATTCAACCAGAGTTCATCTCAATTGAACTATGACCTCGTAAATCGTTGTCTTACAAAAGACAAAAACGAAGAAAACACTCCAGTCTCAACTGCGCTGCAATTGACGTAATTTCTCGCTGCCAATTTCTTGCTCCACCTCTACTTCAAAAAAAAACAAATATCCGAGGCAGAAGAAGATGCAATGCTCCCAATGTGCAAAAGACATTACATTGCTAGACGACTGTCAGTATCGGTACTGCTTGACCAGTTACTCAATAAAAGATTACTGAACTGACTTAAAACCTAGTTATCTTTTTAGTGCAGAGCAAGCCAACATCCCTTCAGACATCTCATGACATCGCGTCTCTGATTTTTGTAGTGAGTGCCTCACACAGACAACCTGCTTGTTCAAAATTACAATCTGCTCCTACAACGCATAAATGGAGTGCTCATACCTTGCGGGCGCGCGGAACTCTCCAACTCCACGACGGCAGCAGGGTGTCAATGCAAGGTGGCCGCGCCCCAACTCCGATATCGGAGGACAGAACTAGCGCGTAGCGGGCCGGACTCAGGGTGCCTGCGACAATGCCTAAGCGGGTGAAACTCCAGGGTGGCTGCGACGCCTAGACGCGAACACCCACAAGATCCTCCGCAAAGCCTCTGAACCGCGCAAAACTGTCAATCGGTATCGCGTCAAACCGCTGTCGCAAAACAATGAGAACAATTGCCACCGCGCGAGCCGCTCACGTTGCAACGGGAGAAAACAATGACGGCGCTTCGTGGGAGAGCATGGGAGGAGGACCCTGAGCAACGGGAGAAGGCAACAGGGCGCGGCAATGATGGCGCGCCGCCTGCAGGGGGGCTGCTCTGACAAGGTGGGATGAATTGACCTCGGGCAATCTGGGGTCATCATGAATGGGATCCTACTTACTATGTAAGTAGGGGGTAATAAGCTGAAATTACTGCGAGGGGGTGGGGGGGTAATCTCATACGTGGCAAAATCATGTAGCCATTTGGGGATGGAAAGAGTTTTCATCTACGAGTTCATTCAAATCTAATGATTTCATTTCAATTTTGTTCATTACTAGCTATCACTTGATACCGACATTGTCATTTTTTTACCCCCAAAAAAGTTAAAAAATAAATAGTAAGTTCTAAACGTTCACCAATAGATGAAATTTTGTTGCCCAAAAAAAAAAGGTAATATAGTGAAGTTACTGCGAGGGGATGAAATACCCTAAAATAGGTAGGGGCTCCAGTCATCACGTTTTCTACAACCTTTAACCCCTAAATGCCCAAGGCACGCAATTTGGGTGTCCACAATATTCAAAAGTTAAATTAAAATCTAGCAAACCTACTATTCTTAGTAGTTTCTATTTTTTGAATATTCTTTGTAGAAGTCTACTTTTAGCATCAAAAACCTAATATGAAAAATGCAATCCATATTTTTTATTTTCTGATTTGAGATTTTGTACGAGGGTGTCCACTGCAATTTGCAAATGAAAATTAAGCGTTTTCCTCTTCAAAATTTTTTTCCTAAATTATTAGCTCAAATTTCTGATTTAAAGAATAAAAAATCTAAATCCAAACTGCAGCCAATCATTTTTAGTTACAGAGATTCAAAGCCAAGAATTCTAGTCATTACAAGTGAGTCAATTGCAAAAGTACTTGGTTTCTTCCCACTAAATGCACATGTCTTGCAATCTATATGGTCAAAGTTTCAAAGAATTCTTTGACACATTCTTAACCCCTAAGTGCTCGAGTGACCATTTTATGGTCGTTGTTTGACTTTAGGCCAAATTTTCGGCCAAAAAAAAAACTTTGTTTCAACTTTTTTTTTTTTTCCTCCAAAATATTGGGTTGTTTGACAATATTTATACTCAAAATTCAGATCGCTACGATCAAACAAAAATTATATTAAGAGAAAAAGCACAAAGTGTACAGTTTTGCCTAGTGTTGAAAAACTTACTATTTGGAGAAAGTATTGGTGTTATCATTATTAGATCTCATGCATTTTTACACAAACCAATAGAAACCACAATTTTGACCAATCAAAAAAAAATTCAAATGCTAAAAATAGAAATTGTATTTTTGGTGAATTTTTGAAGTTATATCTTCAAAATTCATTTAAAAATAATCTAAAAGTCAGTTTATAATTTTGACCGTACAGATGCTTTCTATTTTTTGTGCTTCACATTATCTTCTTTGATGCAAACTTCAAAAAAGTTTTAGAACTTATATTTTATAACACGTTTGTATTTTGTCCAAACCCCTTGGACTTTTAGGGGTTAAAGAAGTCTAGTATAAGATCCTATTGCTAGAGTGCCAAAAAAATAATTTCTTATGTTCAGGGTCTCTTTGCTATAGACATGGCAAGTTAAGAATGGTTTTGACAGAAAACGCCCTTCGTCTTCTAGGGTTTAAAGTGAAGAAAACAAGTTTCGCAGCACCTTCTATGACTACTATTTTTCACTTTCAATGTTCTTAACTTTATATTCTTACATCCAAGCTTTTGCATTGAGAACTTTTCATATGGTCTGAAATTGAGTTTTGAATGTAGAACTGGAAATGTAGGGAAAAAGCACATCATTTCTATCATCCATGGAAGGGGTCATGAAAGGTGTGTCCAAGATAATTGAACAAAAAAATAACTCATTAACAACTCTAAGATAGAATTGAATGAAGGAAATTGCAACGGTGAGATTGTTCTACCAAGCATATCTGACAAAGTCATTAATTATTTCTTGAGAAATTGTAATATGGATTGCATTTGAAAATGAATCGTACAAGTTAATTTTTTCTAAGACATGTGTAGATGACCCCCCCCCCAAAAAAAAAACTACAAACTCCTCATATTAATCCAAATGCAATGCATCAAGGCTTCCATGTACACAAAAACGTAATCTTCTAGAAAACAAATTTAGAAAATTATTTTTAAATTCACTTTATATTAATTTCTTACATAACCTTGAGCCGTGAACCCTAAGCCGTAAACCCTTCTTTTGGATAACACAAAACCCAAACCCAGAACCCCTAAACCCTTTTTAGTAGCCAAAAATTGGAGATAGTTTCCTTAACAAAAGATTAAAGCTTATTTAAAAGAAAAAGAACCCTAAACCGAAAATGGAATTACATGTAGTTCATCTCTATAAACGAATATATGTATTTGCCTTTAAAAATAATAGAAAAGATAGATTACAATGCTATACTTATTATTAGGTACTATAGAACTTTATAACAAAGAAAAGGTTTTTAATTTCTTTTTTCTTTTGGCCCAACCAACCACCCTCTAAGCTTGTACTAAGTATATCAAAAGGGAGTACTGAAGGCTTCAATATAATAGAAATTATATCGAGCAGTGTACCAACCGTGAATTAGTAGGATTTATGGTATAAAGTTCAGCAAATCCACTTAGCAACACATCGAGTACATTTACAGTTGCTTTGAAAAAGCTAAAAAACCTCCATTTTCAAGTCAGTGAACAAAAATCTGTAACCCCAAACCCCAAATCCTAAACCCTAAACCCTAAACCCTAAACCCTAAACTGCCATTTCTAGTACAAGTACCAAATTTTTGAAAAATATCATTTTTTGACACATGTAACCGTAGGATCTTGAATTACTCTAATTTGAGAATATGTGGAAAAATATTCAGAAATTTTCACCGTGTAGATTGCACGATAATAGCATTTGAAGTGGCAAAAATCCTTTTTTGACCACTGCGAAAATCCGGGCAGCTGCACTTCACAAGGTCAGATCGTTATGAAAAAATGTCCAAAATGGTTGTGCTTCTTTTATTTCATTCATTAGGGCAAGTTGGCTACATACATAAAAAAGTTCAGATCATTTGGAGTTGTGCAACATATAGGAAGAAAATAGTAAGTAGAAAGAGTAGAGAATCATTCAAAATACTAAATTGTTAATAAATAAGTTATAAAATTAAAAAATTCCAATCCAAATGGTTGAATTGTTATTATAAACAATCTACATCCAATAGCATTATTTTTTTTCAAAAATATTGAAATTTCAGTAAAATAAAGGACTTCAAAGTTATTTTTGGTGTAGGAATTCCATAACTGCCCGCAAACTAAAAAGCCTCATAACTTTTTTTTTCAACTATTGAAATGCAATGATTCAAAGCTTTTTGAGTACATATAAATCTGAAGAACAAATTTCAAATTTTATTTTTATTTAAAAGTGTTTTTTTCAGGTCTGTCCAAACTGCCCGAGTTGAAAAAAAAGTAACATATTATGCAATAACTTTTTACTCATATTTTAGAACGTCATGAAATTTGTGCATATGAAAGATATTTCTAGTACCCACATTGTATTAAAATTCCAGCCCAAAATATGCAAAGCTCCACTCTCACGTACCTGCCCAAAAAAGTTATAAGTCGGTCAAACGCAGTCCGGTCCTTTAGGAGTTAATGTGGAGTCCTGATCCCAAGAAATGCCAATCCCGCAGCTTCAACGGATCCTCTACAGCGATGATGAATGTTGCACAGTTGTTGAATCTGAATGAGATTCGAATTCAAAGACCGCACGTTTCCCTTTGCTAAACTCAAAGGCCTCGAATTTCGTGTAGAGGCACTCACGCGCGGCATTTCTGCATTCAATAAATTGGAATGAACAAGAATGCAGTCAACATTCCATAATAATGACCGCATCTCAAGATTCTGCCTGGACACAATAGTGCACGGCTTTGAAGAGTGCACGTGTAGGTGGATCCTGTCCAAGTGAAAGCGGGAAACTGGAGCTCCCACGTCTAGCCCAATATTGCGAATCCTCTGCTGTATTTTCTCCCTTTTCGCCGGCAGGAGTTCACGTGAGTGAGGAATGCCAATCGAGGAGCGTGGACACGGAGCTCTTGAGAAGTGACAGCGCTTGTGGGTCGTCGGGAGCTTGGCGATCCGTCGCGGTCCTTCATTTCTTCTCTAGGTATGAATTGCTTGAATCCCTACTTCCTCAAGTGCAGATCATCCAGAGCAGTTCAGTGGTTCGTGGGCAGTAGTGAATTTGTGAAGGAATAGTAACGAGGCAATTGATAGCAGCAGTGACGAAGGGCCGGAAGGTCGACTTCTACAATTAACTAAATCCGTTCGCAAATCAGGATTTGTTAGTTTGATCTATGAACAACAGTAGCGTATCGCATGAGTGCTGTTTGGTGAATTTGGATTAGTGTGCGCCATCTTGAAGTAGTACAGCGTACTACCGTTTGCTTCGTCTTGGCATACTGCTGTAAGCGGCACTGCGCAGATCACTAGCAATGGCAGTTTCGAATGATAGTTTCTGATGTGATGATTGGCCTTAGTCACTGCGTCAATGGACCAATAGACAAATTTATAAACCGTGACATTGTAGACATCATCCTCCCGTATAGTATGCGTCCGTAGACTACGAGTATACACAATGTACGTAGTCAATGCTGTATATGTACGCCGGGATGCTCCGGCATCTGATGATCTCCTTTCTCTCGTTTATTTCATCGGGAGATCTCCCGCTGTTTTCAGCAGGAGAAATCCCGCTGTTTTCATCGGGAGATCTCCCGCTGTTTCCATCCGGAGATTTCCCGCTGTTTCCATCGGGAGATTTCCCGTTGTTGCCATCGGGAGATTTCCCGTTGTTTTTATGAGCTGCCCTGAGTTGGTCAGTGTGGGACATTATACATGATAGGAGCTACCCTTAACCTTAGTCCACCGCAAGCGGAGTTGCAATCCTCCCAAATGATTGAGTCAGGTGATAAATGAGCACATCAATCCTTGCTGTCGGCGTCGTGTGCGTAGTACATTTTTGACTTATATTCTGATATTCTTGTCTCCAGGATCACTCTTCATTCCCTGGTTCTACTTTATTGCTTCTGGCTCCAGAGAGTTAGTGACAATGGATTCTTACTCTGACTTGTTTCGGGATCCCATAACGCCTTACGTTGGCGAGTCTGCTGAGGATGCGGACTCTCAAGAATCTACTGCACGGAGTGCTGCGCTGAACGATGGTGATTTAGTGAGGCTCTATCTCCCAGGATTTGGCAAAGTTGGAGTGGGATGCGTTGTAGAGGCCCGTCCTCAAGGTCAGTGGTTGGGTGTTCCGATTCCTTTCGAGCCCTGGATATTTGTTCTGGTAAGGCCTTCATTGGTCGTCCTAGAAGCTCAGCATATGAGGGTATCTCCTTGCCAGAGAGGCTTGCAGACGCTTGGAGATGTTCTAAACAGGACCGTGTTGTGGAGGGCAGCCGACGTGGTAAAGGTCATTGCGGATCCCCATGCGGATGAAAGCCCATTCGTTCGTCAGGAGGATTGGATCGGGCTAGAGGTGCATCACCTTGATTCATTAGGTGTCCTTCAATCTTCAGGTCGAATTACTTGCTAGAAGGCGGATGATTATTTTCAGAGTTCTACCCTCGGTGAGGACCACGTAGGCGTGACTGTCCTTGATGTTTTCGTGGGAAATCCAGATACGATTATGACTCATGCTCGCTAGCCCATTTCAAATTGTTGGTTCCCTGGTGGTCGGTGCTTGAAGGATATAGTTGACCACTTCTCTGCTTTTGTTGTTGAACCAGATCCACTCGCCTACTTGGGTGGAAGACAGAAGGCACCCTATCGCTTCATAGTTTGTCGACCCTCTCTCAGTGAGAAGGAGACACAGTTCACGCGGAAGACATCGGATGACGAGATTCAACAGGTCAGCTCAAAGCGATGCTGCGACAGGAATTGCTGCCAATTTTTCCACCGTGAAACGACGCTGAAGGTCAGGCAGAGATACTTTTCAAAATCCTTTGAAGAGCGTCGGGAGTATGGAATCGCTGTAGGTGGACAATTGCATTCGGTGCAGTGGACACGGAAGCGGAAGTACATTACTCTAGAAGAAGCAGAAGTTTGTGCCACAGCGTGGTACATTATACATGGAATTCCAAAGTCAACCTTTCACAATTACCTTGACAAGTACAAGGAAGGGATTGTTTCTTCCACACACGGGAACAAAGGGGTTAAGCGGCCTCGACTTCAGACTGTGCAGGTTACTGGTACAATGAAGGCGATAATCGAAAATACTGCTGACCAGATGCCGCACCAAATGCGGTGCATTGGAAATGGGAGAGTAGACACGCTTAAGTTCATGCCTGCTGGTAATAATTGGAAGCGCGTTCACGCTGACGCCAATGAGGTAGGGCGATGAACCCGTCAGTATTCTGGTTTTGATCACTGATGCTTTGTTTGGACTCCGGTAGTCATCGGGAAATCTCCCGTTGATACTCTTATACGGCCTTCTGTTTGTTTGTTCCCCCTTTGGAGAATCTTCCAGACACAGTACTCCATGGAGATTTTATTTTCTTGCTTCTTTCATTGGGAGATCTCCCGATGCGTTTCACTGTAGGAGTTGAATGCATTCATCTACTCAGCGGGAGATCTCCCGATGTTTTTCTGCGGATTTGACTGTGCTCATTGCAGCTGGTCTATTTGCTTGTGTGTATTTTTGAATGCTCAGAGTGGTACTGCCGTCGGTGCTGATGCTTGTGTTTTTAGTAATTTGCAGTTGAATGTGGAGTATGGCCTTCCTCCCGTGAGCCAGACGACTATTAATAGAATAAAGAAAGAGCTATTTAACAACGTCGCGGTTAAGCCTGTTGGGAGCTCTTTTGCGAAGTGTACGGTGTGCGACGACCTACAGCAGTTCATTCAGAAATCACCAAAAGGAAGCTCGGACTTCGTGGAGTTTATGAAGCAACGAACTGAACATCTTAATCATCAAGCATCGTGCCGTCGTCTGTATGCCTCGTGGCGTGAGGAGTCCAAAAGGAATCCTCAAGAGATTTTGTGCATTATTCACGACAAAATGGACACGAGGAAGACGGCTCTCCCACGAATGCGCGTGACGACGAAGGCCACACAAGGTTTGGGTCAGCTTCCTATGAGTATAACTGGAATGGTGGCTCATGGTCATGCCGATGGTGCGTATGCACATTATGCACCAGCGTGCTGGCCGGGCGATTCGAACTTTACCATTTCATCGCTTGCTAGACTATTAAGGCGACTTGAAGGTCCACCAATTCGGGAGACGGGCGACTTCTTTCCCTATCCGCCGGCAAATGCAATGTTCAACGCGCTACTCAAAGGAAAATCTCGGTGTATGGACGCCTTGAAGTTGATTCCGTAGGAACTTCGTCGTGGATCTCGTCCCCTTCCTAGCAAGCTCTATCTTCAGCTTGACAACTCCGCGAAGGATAATAAAAACCAATACCTCATGGCCTTCTTGTCTTTGCTTACTGCACGTGGAGTCTTCATGGAAATTCAGGTCGGTTTCCTACTAGTCGGACATACTCACGAAGATATTGATGCGTATTTTAGCCACCTATCGAAGGCTTTAAAGAGCAAGAATACATTTGTTGTCGCCGACCTCATGAAGTCGTTCATGGAGTCCCAGGAATTGTCATTCATGCCGGAGTTCATCCAGGAGGTGGCAGATTTCAAGTCCTTTGTGAAGGGATTCCTGTGCAGTGGCACGTCTAAACTAATTGGTTTGGGGGAGATGCACCTTTTCCGGTTCTATGTGGACAGTGATGGAATCCTTGTTATGAAGTACAAGAAGTCTGCAGTTGATTCACAGTGGCTACCATCTGATACTCCTTCTCGATGCCTTTGGAAGAAAGACTGCATGGGTCGGGTGACACTCCCTCGAGGTTGCCCTAGGCCTGTTCCTTTCAAGCCTATGTGGGGTAACGAAGTTCCGGAAGCCATAGGAAATCAAGAGAAGGCGGTGGAGGCGGCACGGAAAGCGACCTTAAGCAAGGGCTTGATTCTGTTAGGAATTGAGAAGTACATTGAGTATTGGCAAAACGGAATGTCCAAATGCAAGGGATTTGCGGCCACCTTCGCACCATACGTTGATTACTGGAAATGTGTGTTGCGAGAGCTCAAGGAGCCTCTTCCCGACTTTGTTCCGGAATTGGTTGAAGGCTTCTGGCCACAGTATGATTGGAGATTGCGGGAATCTTCTTGCCAGCGGCCGACCATCAACCCTGTCGACATGGTTCCTGAAGAAGAGGAATTTGAACCTTATTGCGGACCCGCAAATGAAGCGCCAAGGGAAAGCTTTAATCCTTGGGTTGATATTCGCCCAGATTCATGGCTTCTGCTTAGACCTGAGGACCCCTCAGTATGTGCTGTCTGGCAAGGAAGAGCACTATCTGACGTCTGCAGAGAGGAAGGGCATGAAAACAATGGGAAGTTTATGCTTCAGTATTGGAGACCAGATAATTCCGAAAGTAACTTGGAATTGATGTACCAGAATTGTTGGTATGGGAAATGGGTTGTGGAGAACAGGCCTCCCACTTGGGTGGACGCATCTTGTGCATTGTACGCCAATTGGTCCAAGAAAGTGAACCCAAAATCTCGTACTATTCCTAAGAAAAGTAGAGAAGCTGTCCTAGCGAATTTGAATAGGGCAAACGAGGTGGACCCCTGATCGACTAACGTCTCGTCGCCCACCACGACTATCGGACGGGAGATTTCCCGATGCTTTTTTTTATTCAATGTAACCGTGGCAGGGTTATCGGGAGATCTCCCGATGGTGTCTTTGTTTCGGCTTCATAATGGCACCATTTCTTTCTTTGGTCACTACAGTAGTTCTCAATGTCTTTTCAAAAGTTACTAGTGGTGGTAGTGGAAGCTGATGTGAGTAGGATGGAGTTATTTTATCACAATTTATCAGAATGTGCGGTTTTTGTTATTTCTTGAGGGTACCTTCCAAATCCCATGTCGTAGTCGTAGCAAATGTCCACGCTCTGTGTCCTTTGCTATTCTTTCTTTTCTTGTATTCGATCTCCTTTGGGATTTTTATAATGTTGCAAGCGATTTTTTTCCTTGCCACTTATTGTTCTCAATATTCATCTCCACTTCCCACCTTGGGAACCTGCATTCGAACTTGTAGCATCATTCGGAGTTTATATTGTCCCTGACATACAAGTTTGAATGCAATTGACCTCTTGGGGTTTCTAAAGCATACTTAGGAAAATGAACTTGAAGGTATCTGGATATCTCCCGGTGTAATGCCTAGCACCATGCATCGGGAGATTTTTAATTTTGGACTTTGAATAGTCCAAAAGTAGTTAAATATTGCATATTTGTCAAGATTCTCTCCTACCAAAAAAAATTCCCTAGGTGCCAAAATCAAAAGGTGAAGCCAGAATTTTATTCTCTTATGACCTTTGTGCAAAATAAAAATATGAGCTTGCATATTCTTTGTAGAATTCCATAAGAGATTCCATAAAAAAGTCCGGAGTTTTTTGACTTGCAAAAAATACTCTTCTAGATAGTCAACCGCCAAAATTTTGATGCTAACTTCTTGGAAATTATCCAAGTTGCAATAAAATCTTACTAAAAATTAGACTAACTTTTCTTATGCTAATAAGATGCTTCAACAAATTTCAGGACATTCCTATAGCCAGAGGTGCCCAAATCGGCAAGATTCCTTGACAATTGACAAATTTGAAGAATGTTGTGGAGTTGGCCACATCCCAAGAGCACACAAAATTTGAATGAGGTCAAAGTTAGGTCATTAATTTCTCCCTTACACCTTTTAAAGAACCTAGGCTAGTTACTTTTCTTAGAAAAGTCAAATTCCAAGAACTGGATTTTTATCCATTTTTGGTATTCAATTAGTGTTAAGTTTTATTGAGTTTTTGATGCCAAATTAGGGGTTACAAGGATTGCCAAATTAAAAATGGCCTTTTGAAGCCAATGGCGCAATATTTTTGTGATTTGGAGTTGTTCTCTACAAATGAGAGTTTTGGACCAATGTCGAAAGTCAAAATTTAGAAGATTAGGATGAAAAAGACATTATCTTACATAGTCTGAGCTTGATGAATTGGGTGCACCAAAAGTGGGAGTCCAGTTCTTGGCCTAGGGAAAAAAGATTCATTTCAATAGAATTTTTTTTTTGATAAATTATTATTTTTTCAATAAATTGGACCTATTAGATTTTGTACAATCAACCTTTAGGTGTAAAGCAGCCTTGATAGAGAGAAAGGGATTGAAATTTTCTAGATTTTCTTGAATCAATTTGACTTCTTGGCCTCTAAGCCTTTACATATGGGAGAATTGACTTCCATTACAATCTTACTCTAATGAATAGTTGTGAAGACTTGAAAGGGGTTAATATTTTGTGCGATTGGTTTAAAGGGGAATTGACCTAATTTGTAGATGAAGAGCATTATTTAGAGTATGAGCATTCTTAAGCGCTAAAGGTTTGACACTCTTCAAAAGTGGATGAAAAGTGCTATGGGCCTTTTACAATATTTTCTTGAGATTCAATCCTAGTGTGCCATTAGAAGAGATTGGAGGGCATTGGAGGGCTGTTTCAGGCCCGTTCTCCAATCTGGCCAGATTTGAAAACAACCGGTACGCGCTATCAAATATTTTTTTTTCAAAAAAAAAAAAAAAAATCCCTCCCAAATATCATTTCAGACAAGCAATTTTTTTTATTTTTTTTTTCAAAAAATGACGTGGCACTCTCTCGACCACATCAGCCCAGCAGCTTTCTTGCATTCCACAACGTGGGAACATTGCGGGAACGCAAAATAACTCGCAGGCTCTTGGAGGCCTCAAATCTCTTCTAATGCAAGGAATGGCTCTTGAAATTATTATTCGTCTTAAGTTTAGATGCTTTATCCTTTATTCTACTTAATGAGTGGTCACTTGACTATTTATGGGTTGTATTTGGTGAGCAAAGGTGAGGAACAAGGAAATTGAGGGCCCTTCAAAATTAGATGGAAAATTTGAACATGCCAAATTTGCGAGTGAAGGTAGTCATACTCTAATTTACTAAAGTCACATTAAGGTGTAAAGAAATCATTCTAGCATGTGAGCCTAGAAATGCGAGTCTATAAGCCATGAGTTTAAGTGTAAAGAGGTACTTTACAACCATTACAAGTGCATATAACATATGAACCTATAATATAGGTACCATACAACCATGGAGGTGTCTATAGTTTAACCCCTTAGTGACTAGTTGACCACTTTTTGGTCAAATTCTATATTCTTTGTCTTTTACTGCCCTCAATACATGGTATTTGAAAAAACTCAAAGAGTAACGCAAATAGAGCTTCAGCATGCGTTCTAAACAAATCCAGTTTCAGAGAATTCTGTACAATAACAAGGTAGCTCTGCTTATCCAAAGACAAGAGGGCCGACCTGAGTCATATCTTCTAAGTTGCATATATATATTTAGCAACTCATGTGATTCTATTTGAAATTGACACCTAAGAACAATAAAAACGTTGCTCAACAATCCCATGAATTGTGGAGGCATGTTTCAAAGTTACGGGCAATAATGTATTATGCTGCTTCAACTAAAGGCTACTTCGATGCATTGCACTTTGAAGATCACTCACAACAAATTGCACTGTTGGATCATGTTCACTTTTTGTTTTTTTCACAGATAAAGCCTACAATATCAATTCCTACGGTTTGATCTAGGATTACTTCCTTGGAGTAGTGATGAAATTTTTCTTTTCCAAATTTGTATTCAAAAACTATGCTTGCCTCCCAAATCAACCACGGTCACTAAAGTATTAAGTATCGAGGCTCCTATGCTCAAGATCCTAAGTTCACATATTAGCAATCTTAAGGTAGAAGGTCCTAAAATTGGTTAGGCTCTAATAGTATCCTCTAACACAAAGATACATTTTGATTGTTTGTTTTAATGCACCAATAATATACATTTTAGAAGGTGGCGCATTTAGTGACCATTGCATTCCAACTTCAAAAATTTGTAACTAATTCCATGAAGGTTCAAAAAAATATGAAATAACTTGGATTATATGCCAACTATTTTCTTTTTTCTATGAAAATTCACTAAAAAATATTTCAAAGAAACTAACTTCTTAAAAAATGTCATCAACTTTTAAAGGCATGCTTCCTGGACCTCATACCTTATTTTGAATTATTGCAAGTTGAAATACTATTGTATAATACAAATTTCTATATAGATGAAATTTTGTAGTGATACTAATTTTCTAGGTTCGCAATGTTCCTTCCTCACCGGTAGGACAAATTAGTATAGTGTAGTTACAAATGAGCTTAAATTCATTTTCCTAAATAGACAATTCATAATGAGATCCCTAGGCAAATTTTTAATCTATTCTTACTTAGAAATATAAATTATTTTAAGTAAAACTGCAAGAAATAACCCAAACATATGAATGAATAACTATATAATTATACAGAACTTGATGCATTAGCTGGTTGCATAGTTGTAGTGAATTTTTTAAGGATAAAGGTCGGAGGTGCAACACACAATTTCATGGATGACTTGGGAAGGATGGATGGCTAATGTGCATTCTTCTCTCTCTATATAGATTTCACTGTTGCCTTTGCCGGAATGCAATATCGTATTCCAGATATTGCATTCTAGAATATTTCGATGTTGCCTTTGCCGGAATGCAATATCCCCATTTATCATATAGAGTTCACCTCCTTGGCAAATTTAGACTGCAGCTACCTAGTTATCACAAACACTTGATTTGAATGTGTAAATTCATCAAAGAATCCACACAATCTAGCAAAGGCTCAAAACATGATAAAAAAAACAAGTGCCAAGATCACCCAAGATGCAATAGTTGTACTTGAAAAAATCCTTTGTAGACCCCCTTTGTTTGGCCACCAGCTAGGGACTCATCACAACTGCATCCTTACATTTTCACAATCAAAGTCTCGTACTCTCCCATGATCCTCCTTAACAGCTTAAGAAGAGATTTGAGCCCTTAACCCCTGAAGGAGGTTGGTGCCAGAATTGGCCTAGGAGCAGTATATGGTATGTTGTGGATTTAGGATGTAAGTATTTGCAAAAACATGTTACAACAATATTGTAGGCATTGGTCTCGCAGATGACTAGAATTTTATTTTGGAAAATTAAAAAAAAGTATGAAGGAACTGTGGCTACTGGAAGAGAGGAAATATTGTACTCTGGAGGGCAAACCGTATGTCATACGCCCACGTCACATACTTCCGTGTGTCAGAGACCCATCTACATAGTGACCAATTCAGTCGGTTTAGGGTTGTTCTAGTACGTGTGTGCTGAGAAGGCACACAAGGAGAAGGTGGTGAAGGTGGGAGTCGTCTTCCAAGCATTGTTTGCTGATTTTGGTGATCATGGGCACAACGATCTTCTTTGCGCAAGCGGGGTTCTTTGAGTTTCTCTAGTACAAGTCGCCAATGAGGATGTGGAGCACAGGGACGGTGGTGTCTATGTTACCAATTGCCTTGTGATTGTATACAGAATGGAGGGTTTATGGACGGATTACTAAGAGTGTGAGTGGGAAAGGATGGTTGCAGGAGGAGAATCTTGATCAAAACCATTTGAGTTACTTCTACTTGCTCATGGCTGTTTTGAGCTTGGTGAACTTCGCTGTTCATTAGTTCTTGGCGAGGTTTTATGAGTATAAAGAGTTCATCAATATCGCCACGGTGGGGACGAAGACGATGTATCCTGAAATCTCGGATTCCCAGATCCTGGTACGATCCTCTTGCTGCAAGCTCGCACTTCGGATTGCATGAGTTGAAGGATTGATATCTCTCTTCATTGGGCTTCAGAGATTTGACTGAATTCACAAAATCCTACAATGTTGACAGAGTTCAGAGCATCCTTCTAAGGGAGCCTTGCAATGTGTGGAATTCGATTTATTGTTGCAGAAGTAGAGGTCATTCTGTAATCCTCTGCCATGATTTCCAACTACATCAAAGTTTTTGTTGGCCAGCGCTGATGTTGCCATTTTCGATGGGCTCAAGAATTGGCCGGTAATTTCCTTTGGGGCAGCTACGTCTCTGGTTTTGTGAGCACGTTCACTTAAACTTTCTTTTGATTTTACTTCGAAATTTGAGAAGGGCCTGTCTGGTATGTTCCAGGAGAGGTACATTGGCGTTACAAAGACTATGCCAGTTGGTGGATGCAGAACGAGTTTATCGGGAACTAGCCACCATTTTGGAACAGAAGGTGGACCTCGAATTTGCCACAATTATGGTTCAGGTGAGCTTTAACAAGTGGATACGGTGTCATTGAATGGATTTCGGATACTTTAATCATGGATCTGAATTTGATCATCTATTGGACACTTGAATTTTCAAAATGGGAACTCCGAAAAATAGTTTGAGCATACTGGTTTACCCCTAAGGATTCAACCACACCAAGGGTGATGAAAAGGCTTGTGCACGCAAGGTTAAGTGTGTATGGGGGAGTGCTTCATCCGGACCCTTCCCCCAAATTCTATCTCATGTTCCAACGAGCTTACTGAGTCTGCAGACGTCTATGGAGGTCATTGCCGACTATAACTTAACTCTTGGCTTAGTGAATTTCCCTCTGGCAATTCAGCAAAGGAAACTCTGGTATTGCCATTTCTGATCGGGTCAAGAATTTGACGAAGAAACCGAAGTGGCTCGCTTTCAGGTATTGCTGCAGTTTTGAAAATAATTGAGATGTATTTAGTTCTTTTGTTCCACGGTTTGAAGTTGGCTTTTGCAGGCTTGGAAGGTTGTGGATGTGGCTCTTGCTCCGACATGGCTTTTTGTTGTTGAAGCCTCTTTGGTGAGGTCCGTGTAAGCTCTGATTTGTGCAAAAGTGTCTAAAGAAGATGGACAAGGCATACTTGTCCTCTTTGGCATTTAGGTTTTAGTATCCTTCTTCAGAGTAACTGCATCAAAACGAATGAATACATTAGTATGCACCTTGGTTCTAGAATGCATACATTGAGAATAAGGTTTGTGACTATTTGCAGGTTATTCAATGCTTACTAAAATTCAAAATATCTTGGGAGGTGCTGAACTAGGGCCACGCCAACAAAGACTTCTAGTCGATGCCAAAACCGCTTTTTCACATTAATCTCCACTATTCACCCGTTGAGAATCTCAGAAGAACAGACATTGAAGCTGAACGTAATGAGCTTCCACCTCCTCTACTTTTAGATCCCTGCTCAGTTGGCTTCGTCTCATCTGTATTGTTTTGATGTAGGGGCTACAAATGCATCTATTTCTTCTTGGAAGTCATGCCATGGACTTGAATGGTACTGGTATTTCGGTCATTCTCTTCTGTGGGGTGCATTTAGCTTTGTTCTTATGTAAATATGACAAAATCCTCTTTTAAGCACATCATACGTTTGTTGGATATGAATTTCTTGCAGATTGATATGCTGGAAGCATTGCGTGACATTGAAATTGCGGCGAGACGTAGCTGAAGACAAAAGATGAAGACCCTGCGTAGTAAGTAGCGTAGATTACTGAGAGATGAATTTGAGAACACCACCATAGATTTAGGATAATGAGTCTCAAACCTCATTCTATAAGTAGTGCCTCTGCTTGTACTATATGGTGTATTTGTCATTAAAGTTTTTTATTTCCTGGAAATCTTCTGATCTTCGAGAGTTCAGAAACTTCAATTCTTAGTGAATCTGTCGCACTACACTAATCATGCAAAAAACAAACGGGCAATTGGAAGAAAGCACACCATCACCAAACATCACTAGGGTTTACAAAAGTGACCATCGTATCGCACTGCCATTTCCGGAATTCCAAGTGACAGTTTGGAGACGCTTTTCTGCCAAGCAGGCTTCAGCTGAAGTCTGAGAGTCAGTGGACAAATATTTTTCAATGAAGTCCCTCGTCTTGATTGGCCCACCCTCCAAGGCGTCCTTTGTACATCGCCCCATAAACTGGCAGCACTTGTCTGCATGTGACCGGGAAACAGGCTAAGCATCGTCCTGACATGCACGGCACAGCAATGGAGTAACGTCACCCAATACATTGGACCCTTGAATTGCCCATACTTCTACTATTTCTAGCTTTGATAAGATGAATTTATACACAAAATTCTCTGAAGCACTTCCGCAGCTTCAAAGGCGGGGAAAATTTGAGAGGAATATCCTACCTCCTTATTGTATGTTCACCAAAATTTTCAACTTCATATAATCTTCTTGGAGGCAATTAAGCTCTACTGTATTCATTTGCTGGTGGTGTACAGTGCAAGTATAGAATGCACCAACCTCCTTTAGGGGTTAACCCCTAAAGGACCATTGTCCCTTTGGGAGACAAATGGGAATTTTGAGTAAGTACCTACGGGTAGAAATTTTGTCTTATTTTTTTGAAACTTTTTTGAAGATAGAAAAATTGATTAGCTTCATGAAAATATAATTTTTTTTCAATTGGTGCCTGGGAACAAAAGTTATGTCCCAAACAACTCAGAATTTGGAAGGGAGGGGAGAGGGGGCAACAAAAAATTAATTCAAAAAAATTAATTCTTTTTTCTCATAGATTATATTTTTGTCAACGTGAAAACCTTTGATTCATTCCATTTGGATTTGTTCTGAGAAAATTATGGGCAATCTTGTTTTGGGGGCAATTAGAGCATCTTTTTGAAAAAATAATTGGTAAGATTCATTTTTGAATGCAATTTTTACAATATTTCAAAAAAAATTCTACATGGTTTAGTTTACTTGCTGGAACAATCTCACCATTGGAATTAGTGCATTTTAATTCCATTTTAGAGATATTGATAATTTAGATTTACCTTCTACTTTGTACCTACTTTTACTTAACACTTTTTTGAAATATGAAAATTGAGTTTTTTGAAATTTTTTTCTTCCTGAATTCTCAATTCAATTCCAAATTCCAAATAAAGAATTAAAGCTCAAAACTTTCTAGTGCAAAAAATTAAAGTCAAGAAAGTTCAAGGTCAAATAATCTAGTCCCGCAATGTGCTGAAAAATTGGTTTTTTTTACTTTAAACGCAGATATCTTGCAATCTGTGCGGTTAAAAATTTTGAAATTCTTTCCACACATTTTTCATGTTAGTTAGGTGTAAGATCCTATGGTTAGATATGCAAAACAAAACAATTTTCAAATTTTCTTACACTTTCCTATAGAAATGGTAGTTTTGAGTGTTTTTTGGCAGAAAAAAGGTCTTGGTCCTTTAGGAATTAAACGATGGACTAAAATATGGCTAAAATATGCATAAATAGCTTGGCACAAAGTCTACAATCTAGACACCAGGGGTAGGTTGGACAATAGCTCCATGACAAGATTCGTATAATGTGCCATGAAATCGCCCTCAATCAACCGTAAAATCACTGACCATATGCCTAGTGATGTGCATCAATGTTTTAGCGCTGATTTTATTCACGAAAATGATGAACATGCCCATCATTATCCAGTAGAGTTTTTAAATTCTCTACATCTTAGTGGTTTGCCACCTCATCAATTAAATCTTAAATGTGGTCAATATGTGTTGTTGCTAAGAAACATAAATCCGGCAAAAGGTTTGTGCAATGGTAGTCGCGTACGTTTGTTACAAGTATCTCCATCTGTATTATTGTGTGAAATTGTGGAAGGGCGTCATCGTGGCCAAGAAGTGTTGATTCCAAGAATCACACATCATTGCAATGATAGTCGCTTGCCATTTACACTATGTCGGAGACAATTTCCTATCACTGGTGCTTTTGCAATGACAATCAATAAATCGCAGGGCCAATTATATAATCGAGTCGGCATTTATCTTCGAAATGAAGTATTTAGCCATGGTCAATTATATGTGGCTTTGTCTTGTGGTAGACATCCTGCAAACATTAAAGTTGCTAATGATAATTCACATGCCGTGGGAACGGTAAAAAATGTGGTTTACCATGAGGTTTTACATGACATTGTCTTGGAGATTCCTATATATTTACACCTGAATTAGGTGGATGGAAAAGTTAAGAGTTTGTTTCAAACTCTGCATGTTTAGGGTTCATGCACACTTCGGCGACGTCCCCTTCCATCCAAATGCATTCTTTTGGTGTCCATTATTATTTCATTGTCTCAATTGAGACAGCATATTATATCAATAAATATGGTAGGATGATATTTGTAGCCATTTTACTACTTTCTTTTATAGTCAGTGGAAAAATATTCCAATGCATGCATCTTTCGATGCAAAACTATTTATAAAATTTATCACTTTTCTTTGAGAGTATGCAAATAGCCAAATATGCAAAGATTCTAATGTATAAATTTTAACTTGGATATATCTTTTTTTTATATTCTAGATTGCAATATATTCAAATGATTATGAAGATATTTATAATTTACTATTTGGATCTTTTGAATATCTTTTAAGTATCTTAAATATTATTTAAATATTTTATTTTGTAATAAAATTTATCATATAAAGATTTTTGCTTAATTACTTTCTATTGCACTATATATATATTTTCAAAGAATATTGTATGAAGATGTCAATATTTTCCTTTAGAAATTATACATAGTTACTTTATTTATCTACATTCTATCACATGAATAATTGATGAAAGTAATATCTTTTATGCGTAGCAAAGCAAGCACCAACCGCTAGTCATGTATAAAAACACATAGCTCTTCACAATAGTCCAAACCAAAGTTGAAAAATCCATGGTCTAAAATGGTTTTGTGCTCAATTTGAAATGAAATTAGCACAATTGTGTTAAAAATAAGATAAATGAAACACAAAAACATTTTGCTAGATGGATTTTAAATGTAGATTTTGTACTAGTCTTAGTTGCATAGTAACCACCTTATGAGATCCCTCAAAAGTAGACATTCCATTTCTCTCCAAATACACCAATCTAACTACGATTTGATCTTCATTAAGACCAACATTAGAAGAAACTTGAGCCTTCCATCAAGCCGCTTTCCTTTGTCGCAATGTAGATGCAATGCAAAGATGACGTAGAGCACCAATAATGGAATTCATTGATAGAATCAACAAAATATAAGATCAACAACAAAAACTAACCTCGCAAGTTCATTCATTGACTTTCAAACCGATGTGGTTGGACTCTCAAACTATTTGGTGACATGGGAAACGCAAGGGGATATTGACGTATTCCATTCTCAAATCCATGCTTAAGTTGAACTTTCCTTCTAATGTATGTATGCCAATGGACCAAGGCCATGATAACTTCTCTAATAGCATCAATCCCATTTCCATCAACCAAAGGCATGAGACTGCCAACAAAATAGAGCAAGTCAATGGAAACATAAGTATGCAAGGATAGCTGGCTAGGTTGTTTCTCGGACGATGGCAAATTTCAATAAAATGACAAATGAAATATCCCACTTTCAGAACGGCATATTTGAACCATCTAGGATAGGTATAGATTTCAGAATGGCCGGTCTAAACCATCTAGGACAGGTATAAATTTCAGAATGGTTGGCAGTTGAACTGGAAAAACACTAAAGTACTCGAATGACACCATTTTAATGAAATTCGCCATGACGTGGTTACCTCATCGTCAGAGAGAGGGAAACAACGAGCCTGTAACATCACTTTCTTCGTACTAAGGTGGGTACACCCAAATGCGCCACTGACCTTAAACCGCCATCTATACTCTCTGTACATCTCCAAAATCAGTTCTGTACCTATGTGGAAGAAACGCTTTTAGAACCAAACTTTGTTCCTTAATAACTTTTGCATACAGTATCCAAATGCTACGTTCTTTGGTGCGTTGGAACCTCCTTTCACTTGCCAATAAGACTGTATGAAAATCTGACCAGCCTAGTAACAGTAACTAGGCACAGTACCAATTTGTGGCGGTTTTGGGTGTACCCACCTTATGCTCTCCCACGACATGGACAAAATTGTTGGTCATGATCTCCCACTTCCAGCCCCCAGTGACACTGGGGATACTCAAGCACCTCTCCCAAAGTTCTTCATAATTATTCATTGGGCGGTTGTGTAAGTCGGAGAAGCCAGAATTGAAGTCAAATGCAAAATTGAACTAGCTTCGGAAGTGCCTCCTCTCGAGGACGGTGCAGTTCGCAACCTGTGGAATGACCATGTCACCCACCTTCAATTCCCTCACTTTGCAAATTAAAGTACGCCCGCTCATTCTTGATGCGCTAATTTGTGTGTTGAGATAATAAAATCCGTCCTTCTTCATTCGCCCAAGCAATGCTGGAGACACTGCAAGCTTCCTCTGGACAGATGCCTCGAATGTTTGTGCAATGAGTCGTTTTTTATACTAGGACCACATATGCGTTCCTCTCGGCCCCCCACGCGCACCTCGCTGCAAAGTTTACAACAAACTTACGTGATGCCTGGGTCAACCCCACGACTCCGCCCATAAGCCTTGTCAGTGTTGATTTTGCTCATAGGCTTTGTTTTCAATTAAGCTCTGGTGGCCGCGTCGTGTGCAGGAGATCCTTAAGCACTCTGGCGCCCGGTGCTTTAGAAAAAAAAAACTGATTTCGGAGCGTAACGCTTCCGTTACAGCGCCAGGCACTGATTACAGCTCCTGGCACTGGTTACAGTGCCTGGCACTATAACCGGTGCCAGGAGCTGTAATTAGTGCCTGGTACGATAAAAACAATTCCGGGCAGCTAGTTATTTTTTTAGGGCAGCTGGTTTTATTTTAAAGCTAAGACTAAGACTACATGGAAGTAAGACTAAGACTAAGACTAAGACTAAGACTACTAAGCTCCCGAGCGGAGACAAAAGCACCCGAGCGACGATGGAAGAGCGAAGACAGGGGCACCCGAGCGTAGAACGAGAGAGCACCTGAGCGAACAATGAGTGAACACCAGGGCAATCAGCAAACAAGAAGATGAACGAATGGCCAAGATGAAGCCTTAAGAAGCTTCCTCCAGCAGCGAACAACAAGAGAGCACTGGAGCGATCAGCAAACAAGACGATGAGCGAATGGCCGAGACGAAGCCTTAAGAAGCTTCCTCCAGCGGCGGCTGTGGCGCCAGAAACATTTTGAAAATACAACGGGCGCGAATGAATGTGAACCCTAATTTCAAATCGGGCAGGGGGGCTGCCCGATTGCTTAACGCAGCGTGAGCCCTCGTGGCGATGCCTCATGCTATACAAAAAGCTGGATCGAGAATGACGAGGTCAGTTTGACTCTTGGGAATCGGATGTGCCAAAGTTGGATTCTCCATCATGCAACGTAGTGCGTGGCCGCTTTTGAAACTAGCGGGACACGTGATTTTACCTACATGCAGCGTATGTGCGAGGATCGGTTCACAATCTCTTGTGCGACAAGAGCACTTCGCAGTTGCAGCTAGTCTCAGGTATGGAGGAATTCCACGCACGATTGGTGTTGCATTCAAGCATACACATTTGGCATTGTCCGTCGTTGGAGTTGGCATGCAAAGCAGTGATGAACATTACGTTAAGCACACACATAGACAGACTAATCTCGATTACAAATGTGTGCAAGTTAAGTAGGATTCAACAATGATCGAGTGAGCCCGTGATGGCGGAGACGTACCAAGAATGGTCACGTGCGGAGCTGGCAATAATTCCAAACTCAGGAGGATCGGAGCCATGTCGAGCAAAGCAAACAACGTGGAGGACAAAATTGGTTGCGTGATGGAAATGATGGAAGAGGGACAAGGGGCGAAGTAATAATAATCCCGACTGGGGCGCCTTTGGAGGAGACAAGGGACGGCGATGGGGTCAGGTAGTGGAGGTGACATGGGCGGTTGTCATCTTTCATATTCACAAGGCAAATTTGCCAGGGTAAAAGGAAGGCAAGATGCTGGCAAATTTTAGCGATTAAAAAAAAATTCACTAGCTGGTCAGTTCAAATTTCTCCCCGGAGCTCTGGGCCAGTTTACACCAAATAGGACCAAGGCGGAACCAAAGGTGCCCCACTTTTTAGATGTAACTATCAAGAGCCCAAGACCATCAACAACAAAGACACTTTGCACGATCTTGGTATAAAGTATAAATCTAGTAGAGACCGTAGTCGGTCCATATCTATTTTTTACTAGATCCCACATTGTGAAACACAAGGTCAATTAAATAAACAAAATCTACGGTTGTGAGATTTAGGACCATTATCATCTCTTAGAATTTGGTCGAGTCTACCTACCTCAAAGAGAAGGGCAAGAAAAAAATTCCTTGAAATTGGCATAACATTTACCTACTCTTTGACTATGCAAGATTCTAAGTGGACTTCTCATTCATGAGGAATGACATGGGTTTTGACCAAAGTGTAAACCCAACTTGAACCACTACATATTTTTAAAAATTTCAAGAGGTCCACTGATCTGACCTTGATGTCAAGTAGCCCTAACTTAAGACGACTTTGCATTAAGACCCAATTGCTAACTTGATTTCGAATCACCAAAATCAACCTATAGGAGTGCTTAGATCATTAAATTCAGCCACAAATTGAGTCCATAGGCTTTACATTGAAAAATAAACCAATTCTCTTGTTCATTCAATGGTCGCTTACATGGCAATTTTGTGCAGGTGTTTTGGCACCAAAAAATGAGACCCAAGTGCTAATAATTGGATGGCCATATAATTGACCCCATTTTTCCACTCAGCCACATTGAGTTGGCCCCATGGATTTTAAATTGAGCCACCGCTTCCAATAGGGACCATACCTAATAGGGAGTATAAAGCAGTGGACCTGATACTCATCATCAGTGTGATACTACTCGAGAACTCGCCGTGGACCGTACCGTGGGCCCTGCCTGTGGTGACAGGAGGAGCGTAATCAGCAAAGCAGACCCTTGCAAAATTTATTGCTATTCTTCTTAAGCCAGGCTTAAGTGCGTAGTACTGTAGCAGGTTAGTTCGTCATTTCGAAGCCCCAGGCGTATGTCGGTCCGTGGAAGGGAATTTGCAGGGGAATTTTGTATTGCGTGATTGGCATCTGGCCCAAGGCCCAGGCTCTTCAGGCAGGTGCCTGTGCTTGCCATTCTGGTCTGGGCCGCGGCCCGAAGCCGCCGGTTCGTTTCCATTTCCAGGCCCCGCCGTGAGGCACGGCCGTGCGAGCTCCTTTCGGCCGTCGTGCCTGCTGCCCCCAACCGCCACAGCTATAACTTAATTACGCTGCACAGAGCGAGCAAGCAAGCTCCCTGGGTCCCAATCCATATATTCATCATTCCTCGAGCGCCTAGCTAGCTACTGCACGTAGCTCTCGATCTATAAATTCCCTCCGCGCCTGCTCTCTCTTCCACCCTCACCTAGCTACTTAGTAAGCCAGACAGTCCCCGGCGTAACTTACTAGCAACTTGGTGCCCAGTCGTGCATGCTTGGAATCGAAGCAGGCGCGCGCTCGGTGCAGTGCGCCTGTACTAACTAGCTTGTCTTGAAATAATAGCGCGCGGTCATTGCAGCTTCGTTACTCGCTAGCTAGTTTGCTGACTGGTAAGGTGGTGCACGGTTGCACCAAGCTCGCCTAACTAGCTCTGCGGGCGCTCGGAGAGATGGGGTATATATCTGCGGCCGGAGGACTTGCTTGCTTCAGTTGGGCTCCTCGCTTTGCAGTTCGTTAGCCGTGAAACGATTCTCTTATTGTCTAGAACGTGCTATTGAGTCTATGCTTTCCGGTGATCGTCAATGGGTTCATCCACTGGTCGTTCGTTGGATTGGACCGTGGTCTGAATGGAAACCAGTTCCGTGTGTGATTTCGAATAGTTGCTGGTTGTGGTAAGGATCTCGTACTTGAATGTCGGTAAACGCCCCCCTCGCAATTGAATCAAGGTTTTTCGGTATTGGGGATCTTGTTCATGGCTGATACATTCCCGGGAGGGCGATATATATGATTATCTCTGATTTTACAGAGCGTGCTGTCTACAGGGGGAAGTTGGGCATCTGATCCTCCTTGTTCCTAGTGCAGACTTAATTGTTTGGGAACCCTTGCCCGTAAGGTTAGGGAAACAAGGTTAATATTTCTTGCTGAGCAGATTGATTCCAATTCAGCTGCGGGAGTCTCGTTGAAGATCAGATGTTGCAAGAGTTTTTGAGTCCCCATGGCGCTCTGACGTTGCATGGAGTCTATGTCTGGATCTTCAATGTCTCCATTCCAACTTCCTGCACTATCCAGGGAATGAATGAATGTGAAGATCGTGATTTTCCGGGCATGGCCTTCATGCATGCTAGGGCATTGTGGGAACCCGTGAACTATTTGCAACTGTCACTAGTATTTATTCAAGTGACCTACAAGACAGGACTGAATGCATCCTGCTCATCGATTCAGATGTGCTATGTTGTCAACGTTGACACGTTCAGCTCCGGGCGTAAGCACAAACTTTCAGAGAATTGTACTTGATCAGGTATGCTGGTTGTCAATTCTTTCTCTCGAATTTTTTGAAGCCGGGTAGCTAGCTAGTGGTGCGCTGATCATTCGTAAGTTTCTACCATTTTGCAGGTATCCAAGAGTACAAGGAATGATACTCAGTAAACAAGACGGAGAAACAGATTCGACACTCTGAATAATTAAGTTGTTTCCAAATTGTCAATTTGGAAATTAGAGACCCTGTTAGTGTCACCCTGCCCACCTTATTGAGGAGATTGAAGGTCTAGAAATTGTAGAAATCGTTGTACTTTGAAGCTTTGATAGGTAGACCGAATTGTTGATCACTCCTTATTCTTCAATCTGAGATATTCCAATTTGGAATTTTGTCTTCAAGGTCAGGCTGAGGATGGATCCGTCAGCAGTGCACATAATCATTATGCTGATTTTCTGGTTGTGACTGGTTGCGATGGAATGTTTTCTTGTTGCATGTTTTGATGTCTGTGCCAGAAGGTAATCAGGCAATCGAAGGTTTCTTTGCCAGTGCCTGGGTCTTAATGGCTGACCCTTCTCCGGTGAGCCTACTGGATAGGAATTGATTTTTTGTCGTGACTCACTTGTCTGTATGGGGGCATCTGATTCCTTTGATATCTGTACACGGCACGTATTGCTCAGCATGACCCTAGGCCTGACTTTGTTGCCGTTGAGCTTTTACAATTGAACTTAAAACATGCGAGATCATCGCAATGGGTACACTGGACGTATTTCCTGTAGATACATGGCCAAAGATTCATCAGACCTACCAAGCATCGTGGTAGAATCGAAATCTAGGAAGGCATCATACAGTCTATTGTAGTCTTCATGATTTCAAGTGTGCGACTGCGGATTCATCGCCTAATTTCCGCAACAGTGATCTTCATGGAGATCATTGGAGATCAACCACAATAAACAAGTGCGGTATTTGTGCCATGCATGGTTTCGTACAAGTGATGGGGTGGAAAACACAAAACACTTGCTCATTTTGTTGCATTTGACCAGTTTGGAAAGCTATATTGGGAGTACTGTGAGCTTTTGGAAAATATAATATTTATAGATAATTAGGAAAACACCACAAATATTAAAAAAAAATCCAAATTCGATCATTTCTGCTATATAATTATATTTGTTTAGCACAAGGTTTGAATTCCTGGCCCAGGGACCATACTCCGCAAGGAGCTCGTTTCCACCCATGTGTTCCAAGATAGCCATGCCTGGCAATTAGAATGACCCAGAAAATTCGTTCGTCTTGACCTTTTTGAGCTGTGCTTCGGAGTGGGGATATGGGAAGAGGAGCATCTTTGACGAATGTGCTGGCTGGCCTCATGGGAAACAGGTAGCCCCATGCAGCCTGCACGCAAGCCCGACGAGAGGATGCAAAAGTTAGCCCCATACCGCAGGACTGCACCCCATAGTACAGTCCTGCGGTATGGGGCTGTACTCTACAGCCTGCCTTGCTTTCCGTCAAATCTGTCATTTTCTCTGACTTGGCCCTTCCATTTTGGGACTGAATCCCGTGATATTTTGAGTAATGGTCAAGCCATTCATTAGCTGCGACAGTGTGACCTTCCTCATATAGTACCTCATCTGGAGCATCTGGCGCCCCGCCCTGCAGATCAACAGATGAACCTGGTGCAACGGAACCGACCGTGCAGAATGAAACTTAAATAACATTGTTAACCCAGCGCCATCTTTCCCTCTGACATGAGGGATAATCCCCCCTGGATGCCTGCGGGGGGGATTTTAGTTATAATTCAGCAAACCCCATTGGTCACAGCAGTACTGTAGCTCTGACAGGAAGAAACTTGCGCACATCATTGGCTTGGGGGGGTCCTGATATTAGGGGAGCAAAAGGGACCCCCCCACTGAAGGTTAATAATGTTAGTAAGCTTAGGCGCAGTTTCCACTGGGTAGCAGGAGGGCCAGCAACTGGAGGACAAGTGAGGGCTGGAAGGTGGATCGACGCTCCAGGTGAGTTACTGGGCCTGGAGCCTTCATTTTTTATTTTATTTTTGAAATCGGAGTTTATTCCAGATGAATGAAACACAGAACAAACGGCGGAAAGCCGACGGAGCTGGGCCACTGACGCCCTGGAGATGAAACAGACACAAACAATCCGCACAAGCGCTAAATAACTTAACATGAAGAGCCTGCGGACGGGCTTCTTGAAGTTCGAGTTGATAATTCGACCAACCCTGGAACCAAAGAATGGTGACTGAAGCCTCGCGTTGTCGAATTTCGTAAGGAATTTATCAGACTTCGCTGGTTGACGTTCGCAAATGGAGCGGCATCATTTCGTTTCCATTCTTCATCAGGCCCCAGCTCCCTAGAAATCGGCATACTTTGTACTCCACATTTTCCTGAAATCACAATGGGAATCATATCATACTTGAGCATACTATTGGGCATTAGAAACATACCATGTGGCTTGGAGGGCATTGACTGGTGAGGGAATGTAGCCCAGAACTCTTTGTCTTTTTGCTAATAAGGTAGGATGCTCTAAAGCGACCACTTAAGGGCTGGTCCGCCTTTTTCGTAGGTTTGCATGAATAGAAATATTTTTCACTCATTTGTCAGAGAAAGAAAAATGGATGAAGAACGTAACATAAGTGGTTTCATCTTTTTTGAAGCATTTTTGAATTAGTTGTGAATTTCCTAAGATTTCTGTTGTAGGTACCTATTTGTGATCCTAGGTCTCCCAAAATGCGTCCACTTACAACTTCTAAAGTGATTTGAGGAAATCAAGGCCAATGATTGGCTCTTGCAATAAAGAATAATTTTTTTGGGGGGTCCATCAATGACTAAAGTGGTCCATTTAAAGACCAACTCATATCATTTGAGTACCATTTTGTAGGGTTGATTTGAAGAAGCCGGTTGCTTTTAGAGCATCCTACCTTAGTGTTTCCCCACCAGTTGATACTGTAGGCTTCTAGTTCTGTATTTCACAAAATTCAAGGGATGGAGGTTGGGGGGAGGGCGGAAGGGGAAGTGCAATGGAAACCAGTACTTGTTTCTAGTTTAGAATTCTAATAATGTAGAACAGCCTATCACCACCCTGATTTGCAATATAGGTATCTTGTATAATATTTGATTGTTGCCTGGATTTTTTCAGAGATAGAATTAGTTGAATTGACTAAAATACAAGTGGAATGATATTGACAAGAACTTGAATTGACATGAATTTTCAAACCAAAAAAATAAAACCGTTAGTAGGTGGGGTCATGACCATCATAAAAAGATTCACAATCAGTGACCTACCATCCTAATTTAGTTTGACAAAGTGTTATAAAATCACAAGTTCAACATTCCAAAAGCACCTCTTTTATTGGTTGAAATTACAACTTTTTTTGACAAGTGCTTATTTACAATTAAGCTCACCTAAATCAAGATTTTATTGAACCACATCCCAATCAACCTTAAACCGTCTTTAAATAGATGTGAGTCTTGGTGTCATTTTGTGACAATAGTACCTAATTGCTTATCCAAAGTACTTGACACACACTATGTGGAAATGGGTGAGAGATTGGCGCAATTGGGAGGAATTTGTAGATGGCGAACTTAAGAGGCTAACAATATTGGGCTGATTGTCTCTAATATCAATGGAAATGTGTTCTTACATTTTTGAATGATTGCAAGTAATACTTGTCCTATTTAGCGTCACATTCTCCGTCCTTTTTTGTTTCTTGGCCATAACTTTTGCATTCTGGCTTCAAATGACTCAAGATTTATAGGCAAGGTATATACCTTACTTATTCTTTTTGTCATTTTCAAAAATATTTTATTGTCTAGACATCACCTCCAATTTAGTGTCACAAATGCCAATTTGGGGGGATTTAGTACTATTTAATACATAAAAAACAAAATTGGAGCTAAAATGGATGTCAGGTATGTGCGTATTGAAGCTCCAATGTCTCCTCTTTACTCTTTGTAGTTTTTGGTTTACTTTTTGCTTCTCTTTTTGAAATTTTCTCTTCCACACTCACTGAGCTAAATGATTTGTTTTTCAGTGTTTTGCTCCAATTATGAATACAAATACTGGAGCCTTTCATTTGACTTTGCATAATGCTCTTTGAATCTTGCAACTTCATTTGCAACCCTTAGATGTTTAGTTTTAGGTAAAGGCAAAGGTCCTTCATGCATTGGATGAGATTTCTCTACTTATTCATGGTCTGAATACACATGCACAATTTGGTCAATAGATACAAAGGGCATGTATTTGAGCTCTAAAGTAACCTTCTTGCTCTCCACAATTTTCCATTGTCAAAATTGCTTCTTCTCTTCTTGTTGAACAAGACCATTTCTTAATGTTTTGTTCTTCATGGTCATCAATTTTTTAGGAGTCAAGCAATTTTGGAAAATGCTTCAAGTTGATGACTATTGCAAAGCATTATTCTTCTCAATCCTTATCTCATGGTAGCTAAAATCCACCAAGTGTAGAAAAGAGGTGGCTAAATTATCCTTCAGTTTGTTTAGGGGCATTGTTTGATTTCCGAACTTAACAAAAAAAATTCCAGTTTTACATCCTTTGCTTTCAAAATGCAATCATTTTTTTCTCCAATTCCACTAGCTAACTTTGAACTAGTTGCCAAAATTTTCGAACCATTGCTATGGTTTCTTTTAATTTTGGCCATAAAAATTTGATAAAAAGTAGCCTTCTAAACTAACTAGCATGTGAGGCATGCATGAGACCCCACACAATGCAATTCAAGACTACAACACAACTCATTCCATGAAAGGAAAACAGACAAAAGCAAGAAGACCATTTCTATAGTAAAAGAGAGTCTACAAGTACTCATGGCAATATTTTATCCTGTCTTTTTTTTTTGAAGGGCTTGCCAAAGAGAGCCCACATAGCATGGTAGTCATCACAATTCTAGTAGCTTGCGGAAATATATGGCACGCTTGATAAATCCGAGGTAGGGGATCTTATTTCTTGACACAACCTATTGGACTTTTAGATTGACACTCTAGAGAACCATTTGAAGGACCACAAATGATACTTTAAAGTATTTGCTAGTACAACAATCTCTTGCTATATTTTAAGCTCTTTAAGATGCTACTTTTTACAAAAATTCTAATTTTAATAATTTAGACAAACAATTATATGAACAAAAAAAAGATTAATGGAGCTACATTAATATAGTTAGATTTTAAAAACTTAAAATAAGAACTATGTGAAAAATTTAGGTTTGACTATCTAAATGATCTTTGGGTTTGCAAGGGCCTTCAATGATTAAATTAGTTTGCTCAAGGTGGGTTGCACAGCTTTTGTTGTTTAATTTTGGACTTCTTACAATTCCATTTTGATGACCAGATCCGTTTTTAAAACAAGATACAAACCTTTGAGGTAACTACAACTAAAATTGCACAAATAAACAATTCAACATGGTTTCCATTAATATATTGAATTTGTTTATAGGGTCTTGTTGGTAGTCAAAAGGAGGATTCTAAATTTTCTTAAATTGTACTTTTAGGATACCTTGCATAAGTAATAAACTGCAAATTTTCAAAATGCTAAAAATAGATGTTTCTATAATCAACCATAGACTCTCATGAATAGTGGAAGTACATTTTAGGCAAGTATTATTTCTCGTGTTCAGTCTTTGAAAGCAGTCAAAATGAGGTGTAGTTACCATAGTATTTTGTCTTCTAATAAGTCAATGTGGATGAACCTTCCCAAGTAGTATCAAATATTGAGCTTCCTCACTTTTGGTGGTGTTTCAAATGGTTTTAAGTTACTGGTGATCCATAAAAGTTTTTTGCATGTGCAGGATTCACTTTAGAATTTGGAGAGTGGTGGTAAACCTTTGGTACCACACATTTCAACGTGCCCTTGATTTTCATGCCCACAAGAAACTGTGATTCACATCTGGGACAAAGCTTTAGCATGTGCTGAAACAATAGATTATCAGTCTTGAGCCATTCATCGATGAGGGAGACGATCGTCTCAGCCAAAGTTTTTAACATTCCGTGTACAAAGATTTGATGGGGAACTTATAAGATAAAATTGACAGCCCTGGTTGGCTCCGCCCAGGATTAATTCCATCAATTGGATCCGTCTGCAGGGGAAAAAAATATACATGGTAACTCTCATGATGGGAAAAAAATGTATACAGTAACTCTCATGATGGCTGAGGGCCCAGCGAAATTTGATGAGTCTGATTTTTCTCTTGGACTTGGTGGAACTTGCACATGGTCGGGTTGACTCCAAAGTGGGGACAAATCACTCCATTCATTCCAAAGATATTTGAGAGTAGGAATTCAATCCACCTTGTAATGATTAGAGCATCTCCACCGGCACTCACCAACGGCTCAAATTGCCAAGTGTTTGACATGCGTCGAATTTAGAATATAGATGAAAAGTGCTTTGGGTCCCTCACAATATTTCTCGTGGCACTCAATCTTAGTGGCGAGTCAAGCAATGGATAGCTCCTTGAAATCATCACAAACTCAAGTGACATTGGAAGAGCGTCCCTACCGGCATTCACCAAGAGTGTAAACACATGCCTAGCTTGATGACAAGTGCTATGGGTCCCTCACAATATCTCTCACGGCACGAAATCCTAGAGAACCAAAGAATAGGCGGCCACTCTACAATAGGTTTCTAGGCAAGTCCCGCAAGTATCTTTGCAAATTCAAGAATACTTGGCTGCGTACACCATTTTTTGGAACTAGACAGAGTAGTGATTATTACTTGGCACCTAAAGAAACCCTCTTGTAGGGTTCTTGTGTAAATTAGCATTCTTTGTGGCTTCTTGGTTGTCTGACATGTTATTTCTCTCCAAGGCTTTGCCCTCTGCTTTTCGCCGTTTGTTCTTGATTTTCTAGGAATAAACCCCAAGTTTCAAAAAAGAAGAAGAATGGATGGTCCTAGAAATCACTCTTTGTCCTAAGTTTACTGAGCTTTATCCTATTGATTCCACTTGGTGATCAATTGACTATTTGTGGGGTGCATTTGGTGAGCATTGGTGGAGATAAGAATTTTTAGGGCTCTTTAAAAATAGATGTAAACTTTTAGTGTGTCAAAATTGGTGAATGCAGGTGTGGATGCTCTAATCATTTATGGTGTTAGCAATGGGCTTGCCCTTTTTGTTTCAAAATTACATAAAAATCATTCATAGTATTAAATAAATCCTTCCTTCCTCCTACATTGATGTTTTGATAGAGGATGATGTAAGAAAATATATGCATTTTTCTAAGTATACCAAGAAACTACGCTAGGGAAGGCTTTGCCTCTTATTGCACCATTGCCTTAGTTCCTAAGTAAGTTCCTAAACATACATGTACTAGCATACTTCTAAGTAGCCACTATAGTCTAGTATAAATCAAGACTTTTTTTTTAGGCGACATATTGCTAGATTTGAGAATTTGTCAGAGATTTCCAACCATTGTGTCTTGCTCCCTCCTAAATTTGACCTTTGTTGGAAGGGCACGCAAGGACTTCACTGTACATCTACAATGCCAAAAAAAAGCCTTGTTGTGAACCCGTTATAGCCACTAGATTTGCTAAAACCAAAATTCATTGAGCTATTGGCCCTTCAAATACTACACATACACCATCAACCTCACTCCATCCAACTATACATTTGAATTTATTGCCAACTTTAACCCCTAAAGGACCAACATGCGTTTTTCGGCAACATAGAAATTTTGGGCAGGTACATGTGACTAGAGATTTGCATACTTTGGGCTGAAATTTTTATAGAAGGTGGGGACAAGGAATATCTTTCATATGCACCAAATTTCATGACATTTGGAAATACGAGTCAAAAGTTATGGCCTAATATATTACTTTTTTTCGTAACAAGGCAGTCTGGGCAGATCAGAAAAAATCACTTTTTTCAAAAATAAAAATTTGAAATTGGTTTATTAGATTTATATATACGTGGAAAGCTTTGAATCATTCCATTTGGATCAATGAGTCAAACATTACAAGGATTTTTAGTTTGCGGGCAGTTATGGATTGTCTACTCTAAAATAAACTTTGAAGTCGTTTATTTCACTCAATTTTTAATATTTTTCAAAAATAAATAAATTGCAGGATGTAGATTGTTTATTACAACATTGCAACCATTGGGATTGGCATTTTTCAATTTTATAATTAACTTCTTAACAATTTAGTGTTTTGAACCATTCTCTACTTCTTTCTACTTACTATTTTTTTCCTATATGTTGTACAATTCCAAATAATCTAAAAATTATCAAACATGTAGCCAACTTGCTTTAAAGAATGAATCCAAAGAAGCACAACCATTTTAGAATTGTTTTCATAATAATCAAACCTTGTGAAGTGCAGCTGCTTGGATTTTTGCAAGGCCAAAAAAAGGACTTTTGCCACTTCAAACGCTAATATCTTTCAATCTACACAATGGAAATTTCTGAAATATTTTCCACACATTCCCAAACTAGAGTACTACAAGATCCTACGGTTACATGTGTCCAAAAATAATATTTTTCAAAAACTTGGTACTTGTGCTAGAAATGGCAGTTTTAGAGCATTTTTGGTGAGAACATAGTCAAGGAACTTAAGGGGTTAACCTCTAAAGTTCCATGACTATGTTTTCACTGAAAATGCTCAAAAACTGCCATTTTTAGAACAAGTATCAAATTTTTGAGAAAAAAACTGTTTTGACACATTTAACCATAGGATCTTGTATTATGCTGACTTCGGAATATGTGATAAAAATTTCAGACTTTCCACCATGTAGATTGCAAGATATAAGCATTCAAATTCATTAAAATCATTTTTTTGGCCCTGCGAAAAACAGGGCAGCTGCACTTCACAAGCTCACTTTTCTATGAAAAAATGTCTAAAATGGTGGTTCTTCTTTGAGTTCTTTTTCCTAAATACATTGTCCACATGCTTGAAAATTTTCACGTCATTTGGAATTGTACAACATATAGGAAAAAAATAGTAAGTAGATAATAGTAGTGAATGATTCAAAATACTTAATTGTTAAGAATTTAATTATGGAAATAAAAAATTACAATTACAATGGTTGCAATGTTGTAATAAACAATCTTCATCCTATGATTTAATTTTTTTCAAAAAATATTGAAAATTGAGTAAAATAAAGGACTTCAAGTTTATTTTGGAGTAGAAAATCCATGACTGCCCGCAAACAAAAAATCCTCATATTTTTTGACTCATTGATCAAATTATTCAAAGCTTTCCATGTATATATAATTCTAGAAAACCAATTTCAAATTTTTTTTTCAGAAAAAGTGATATTTTTTTATCTGCCCAAACTGACCAATTACGAAATAAAGTAACATATTAGGCTATAACTTTTGACTTGTATTTCCAAATGTCCTGAAATTTGGTTTGTATGAAAGATATTTCTTGCCCCCACCTTCTATTAAAATTTGGGCCAAAAATATAGAAATCTCTAGTCACACATACCTGCCTAAAATTTCTATGTAGACAAAAAACGCATATTGTTCCTTTAGGGGTTAATACTACTCCTAAAAAATATAAGATCCATAACTTGTCCAAATATCCAACATTCTACCCTACATACAAGTGAATACCAATAAAAATTGAACCAACACCCACTCTTCCCATCCATTCTGCAATCACTAGATCACTATCCATCCCTCGTACCCTTTATAAAAAACATACACATCAAATATTCCAAAAAGTATTGTTATTTTATAGATGGCTCATTTTTGGTAGTTCGGATCATTTATATAGACGGATCATACCAAAATGATCCGAACTACCAAACTTTGGAAATTGGGCAAAAGAATTTGCAGCATATGGCATAAGGTAGCCGACCCATTGTAGGTTGAAGAGAATCTCCCACTAAAAGATTCATAGTAATTACGTTTGGTGTAATAAAATTCTGAAAAAATATGTATTGCTTCCAAAATCTATATTTGTACTTGGAAAAAATTCTGCACTCAAAAAACCAATGCTCCAAATATGTGTAATTGCTTAAAAGGTTGGAAAGGGATCGGCTACCTTATATTAATCAAATGGAAAATTTTCACTCTCAACATGTCTCTCACATATTGTAAGAGTTGAACTAACTGCAACTCATACATTACTACTTTAAATACTACAAAATGACCCCCCCCCCAAAAAAAAAACGAACCAGCACACATCTTCACAAATAAGGTAGGAGGCTTTAAAATAGAGCGGGCATTAAGAATGGACCCTATAAATGGTTGTGAAATGGACATGAGTTGGTTCTGAAATTGACTAATATAGTCATTGAATGAATCAAGGAAAAAAGCATTATTAATTGCAAGAGCCAATCATTTTCTTTGCTTTTCCCATTTTTATTTAGAATTGCAAGTGAACCATTTACAAAAGACCTAGGCTCACAAATAGGGACCTATGACCCAATTCGTTTGAAAATTCATAAGTAATTCAGAAATGCTCGGAAAAATACGAAACCACTTGGGTTAGATTCCTCATCAATTTCTCTTTGCTTCAAAAATGAGCTAAAAATATTCCCGTCCAAGTAAATACATGAAAAAGACGGACCAACCCTTAGATGCTCCATTTCTGAGCCTCCTACCTTAGCTTCAACTCCAACTTATTTACCTTATCATCCATCAAATCAAACGTCCAACATCACAAAGAGATCACCCTAACAATGCCCTAATCAATGCAATATTAATATTTCTAGCAACAATGAACGTCCACCTAGCTTAACTATACAAAAAGTCAAATCACATACATTTGTCAAACATATAAGAAAATGAAAAAGTAGATAAATTAGCAATAGCTGGAAACAATAAAAGACACAAATTACTCCAACTTAATGTTGAAATTGTGCACTCTATATCATTCTCTCTTTACAAAGATTTATAGCTATCTTAAGAATACACCCCATACAAAGGCCCCATTTATTAGGAAAAATTTCAGCCTTCCAGAAGGCCACTAAAGAATTGATTTACAAGACCCCTTTGGTGCAATTTCAGAATGAATAAAAAAATATTATAAAAATATATGAAAAAATAATATCTGACGTGGCACTACTAGTGCCACGTCAGCACCCAATTTTTAAATATTAAAAAATAATTTTTGATTTTGATTTTTTTCCATAATTGCACCGGGTCAGGGTGCCAAACTCGCGGCCTTCTGGAGGGCTGAAAATTTTCCTAATAAATGATATTCTTGAAAGCTTATTTATTAGAACAAAAATACCAACAATCTCACCATCTCACCAATTTTCAAGCACCAGCAAATGGACCAACAACATTAATATCAATGGCTAAATGTCAAATAATTTCTAATCCAACCTATACATATCACATCCTATACCTATACATATCTCAAATTCAAATACGAACAATCTATGGGATATGCCAAGAAACATCTTTTCTGGCTCAAAAAACTTCCCACTACAACATGCCTACTTTGCAACCTCAACTACATTGACAATTAGGCACTTGTATTATGATGGTGCACCAAACCACACATTAAAATGCTCCAAATACAAAGACATAATAAAGTAGTTTAAGAAATTATAAAACTATTATTATCACATATTAAATCACGATATTACATTCTCACAACTGCTAGCATATTTGAAGAAAAAACACCTGATAGTATGATACCTATATAGCTATACCCTTGCATATGCCTCATATATGCAACCTACCATTGCAATGCCAAAATCTGTTCAATAGAGTTATATGTCTACAACACTCATCTTTCACAACTAACTATGCACATCCAATCCAATATCTAGAATTCACTTTTTGTAATGATAGATTTTTTCTAGAAACTATAAACCAAAACTTAATGAAATATTGCAAAGTAATCCAAACCAAAAACACTAGGATGGAATGCCAAACCTCTACTTGTCTTCACAGCAGGCGCTAGCTATAGCACCACACATATTCCATCCCTCCAACAACTACAAGACATTTTTGAAATCTCCTAAATAGCTATTTCTAACACATTTAAGAACATTAATGACATTGCCATTAGATACTCTATCTATATACTACCAACTTCCAACCATAATAAATGATCAACCTCAATAATACCCATTAGGATTTAGCATGAGAAATGCACCTAGAAAACATCATCTTTGTATAAAAGCAATTATCTTCACGATATTGCATCAACGGTTGCAAGGCAAAGAACTATGCTTTTAAAATATCGAGAACCATCTAACAATTTGTTGAAAAGAAGAATTAATGCACTGCAAATACTAGTGTCATCAAATGTTGAAACCAATGATCTCCTTTTTATGCCTTCAGCTGGCTTACCAAGTCCAAAGTAACATGAAAATAACCTGGACTAAACATACCTAAGGACATCACTCCCACTTGACCATCCATATACAATCTAATATAAGTCCGGCACTACAATACATTCCTCTCTTCCATTGATACCTCCAGAAATAAAAACACCAAGGTCCAAACGGAGATAATATAAACACATCAAAACAATTCATAAAACATCATCAAGACACCTACATATAACCAACAAATATTAAATAAAATAATTGGTGTTGGTTTAAATAATTCAGTGAACCCTACTCTAATAATAACCAATTGTAGAATTTTATTGTAGTGCATTATATCTTTCTATATGTCCAATCCCACCTCACATACAATCGAAAGGATTATATTTAAACCAATATAAGCTAAAGGTCACATGTGAATTTCTTGAACTAGCTTGTACCCCAATAATACTAAACCTACAGTTTTAAACCTAATTATATTTAAACCTATAGGCTAAAACTATTCTACTAATACCTCATCTAAATAATGTAAACAATACATGCCAAAATTTATGGCTAGCAGATCACATATGATTTTGAACCTTAGACCTCGCCACTCTCAATACTATAATATTAACCAGCACGCCAACTATTGACCCCAATTTGGCCAAGGCAATCTCAACCTCCACTATAAGAAACCCACATTTTAGGTGACGAGCCCGGATTTTTTTTGACAGATTTTAGTGGACATCTAATGCAACAAACCCATGTTTTTATGTCAACATTAATGTTACATTGGACGTTTTTGTTGACAAAAAAAATGGGTTTGTTGCATTGGATGTCCACTAAATCTGTCAAGAAAAATCAGAGCTCATCACCTAAAACGCGGGTTTCTTATAGTGCTCATCTAAAACATCATATACCCATATGTAAATGCACGCCTCATTCCAATACCATCTAAAAATGCATTATAACTTTGAATTGCATGGCAACTAAACAATCATATGAATAGTATGATCCAAGGGGGGGTACTTTCAAAATGTTTTAAAATTGCCAGAAATTTGAGCAATTAATTTGCTCATTTCGTATTGAGATTAGATAGATTGTAATTGTAGGACCTTGTAGTTTACATTGAGAATGAGCACCTCAAAAAAATTTAGATTATTTGACCACACAATTTAGTAGATATTCAACATGTAAAGGACCATTATGTTTAGAAGCTCAAAGCTGCTTCAAAATACTCATCTCCAAAGCAAGGTCAAAATCTTCATCAATAATTAGTTTTTTAAAAAGCCAACCATAGGATCTTATAGTTGACTTGTTCAAATCACTATCCTAAAATTTTAGAGCTAATGTCCCCACCAATTGCAAGTTCAATGTGCCTAAACTTCAAAATGTAGGCTTTTCTAGCCCTTCCCAAAGGTGAAGTTTTGTCATTCAACATATAAAAAACAAACATATTTCCTATAACTTGTGCATTTCATTCAAGTTTTTGGAAAGTGGGTTGAAAATATATGAATTTTCTTTTAACCAAATTGAAGATTAGAGGTTATGTTTGAAATATTATTTGGGTCAATGGAAAAGTAGGGCAGCACACTTTGAAAGAGCATATTTTAGTGAGAATATTTTTCAATGATGACCTTTTTGTGCTTAGTCAAAGACAAGAAAGTTGGGAATGCTCATCTAAATTTCAAAACATTTTGGTGAGTTTGCAATTTTTGGTGGAGTTTGCAATGCATAGTGGTTACTGAAATGAGAGTAGTATTTGTAAGAAAAATAAAAATGGACACACTTGTCTTCAATCTCCTTGAGCTCCATGGATTTGCCCTTTCTGAGGTGGGCAACAATTGCATTAGTTAGCTGGCTTTTCAATCTATACCTCAACTCAACCAAAAAACATAAGCCGTGAACTACTCAATCTATACCACTCAACTTTAATTCTTAAAGGACATTTTAGTTCCTCAACGGGCAGACCAAAGAATCTATTGTAGTGATTTTGTAGCAGGCACTAAGGAACTGCAAATTTTTTGACAAGTTGTAGAACTAGCAGGGAATAGAGCATTACAAAAAAATTTAGCCTTCAACAAGACTACTAGTGCGTGATTTTTGGCCCCCTCTAGGTGCAATTATAGAAGAAAAAATAACTATTATTATTATTATTATTATTTAATATTTAAAAAATTTCAATATAACGTGGCACTGACGTGGCGCTGACAGTGCTGATGTGGCAGCAATGCAACCACGTCACATTTCAAATTTTCGATTTTATTTTTTATTTTTTTCCCCCATAATTGCACCACGGGGGTGCAAGACTAGCAACCTTGTTGAGGGCTGAAATTTTTCCTAATGTTGGACAGTTGGTCTCCCTCAGGTAATGTTGAAAAAGAAGTGCCTACTCCTCTGTGTAAGACGATGAAGATCACTCTACCACAATTTCAATGAAGCAAAACCTCATTCCATGCCTTGGATGAGAGGAAAAATGACACAATTTTCAAAAAGAATTGTTGACACAAGTTCTTGCAATTCTCGTTATTCTTTGGATAGCATGCCCCTTGGGCCTAGAAGGATTAAAAAATTCCAAAAAGTGGAACTCAACTTGGAATTTGATGAAACTATAGCCATTGGATTTACAATGCAGTCTATTTCTAGAAATAAATTTTTTTTAAGAAACAACTCAAGATTCGAGAACGAGTAGCTCAAAAAATAGGGGCAGCGACCAAAAAATGGTCACTTGGGTTAGTGGGTTTAATCCCTAAATGTCTCAATCCTCTTCTGAATTTTTGCAAATCTTTGTTTATAACTTTGTACAAAAATATCATTTACCAAAATTTCATAAATTTGGTCATGAAGGAAGGTTGTCTTTTCTAGATTCAAGTATTACATTGGATGAATGAGAAGTTAGTTGACCGAAACAGTGCCTTGAAGCCTTATGCTCATTGTCCAAAATATGGACGTCAAAGCGCTTCAAGGTTAACTATTGTAGAGCTAGACCAAAATATTTGTTGAAAATGACGATATTTAGTCTAGAAATGAATGATTGCCTGCAACCAAAGTTTTGTGTGCGGATTAAATTTTATACATATGATTGGGATGGACTCACAAGATGACAATTGACAAATCAAGGCATATAAGGTAGGATGCTCTAAAAGCGACCACTTAAGGGCTGGTCCACCTTTTTCGTAGGTTTGCATGATTAGAAATATTTTTCTCATTTTTCAGAGAAAGAAAAATGGATGAAGAACATAACCCAAGTGGTTTCATATTTTTCAAAGCATTTTTGAATTAGTTATGAATTTCCTAAGATTTTTGTTGTAGGTACCTATTTGTGACCCTAGGTCTTCCAAAATGCGTCCACTTACAACTTCTAAAGTGATTTGAGGGAATCAAGGCCAATGACTGGCTCTTGCAATAAAGAATACTTTTTGGGGGGGGTCAATCAATGACTAAAGTGGTCCATTTAAAGACCAACTCATATCTATTTAGTACCATTCTGTAGGGTTGATTTGAAGAAGCCGGTCGCTTTTAGAGCATCCTACCTTAGAGCACTGCTAATAGCTACAAATTCTCAGCCATCAGCATGAGGCCTCGAGATCATGACCCGCATCCGTCCTTAGCATTGCAATTTGCATCACACACTGTTGTCTGTTTGTCCAAATTCAGCAACACAATGTCATGGCTTAACATTCGAAGAAAGCTTCTGCTTGAAAGGATATCATACTGGTGCTGGGTTCACATTAGAATAAGCTTACAATCCTCTGTCAGAATTTGAAAAAAGAAAAACAGAAAAAGCGTAACTATGATAACTTCAGCTCCTTTTTGGCATTGGCCGTACTCCTGCAGTAAGAGAATGTTTCATATTTCTGACGGTTCAATCATTGCCACCATTACTCATTGAAGCACGAGCGGCCGAGAAGACTCAATGTTGGATGTTGGAGTAGTTTTTTCAATTGCGATTGCGCCGACCCATGTCGTTTAATCATGAGAGAATGCTGCTGAGGTTGAACTTTTGGCGCTTCAAAAGAATTCAACCCTCAAGGTGCAAAAAAAATAGGTGGAGGAAGGAAAGGCGACAAGAAGAGATGGAGAAATCATGTCAAAATTCTCAAGATTCTCAATACCTTGTCCCTTGACTAGTTTTACAAAAGCTCTATTTTCTGAAGTATGAGTTCGTCCCCAAAAGGCAAAGGCAACAAGTGTTCAGAAAACCAAAATTCAGAAGATTCAATTCAACATCATGTCTTGACACTCACTGGTGTGATGTTGCTATGAAGATAGAGAATCTTGAAATTTAGAGAAATGTGAGAACTTCTGTTTTTATTTGGGTCCATAAGTTGAGCAACCTACTCAATTTTTGGTGACTGATGATGAGCAGTGAAGAGAAGCTACAGTGGAAACACAAGGACAAGGCTCAGTCAGCAACACTCTCATCATTAAAAAAGCTGTCTTCAATACTTGGTAAAAAATTATACAATGCTGGCATAAAGGTATGCAGATCAGAGTGATTGAACATCCAGCGCAAAAAAAAACAGTTGCAACATTGTGCTCTTCATTTTCTGCACAAAACTGTCTCTGCATGAAATCCTCCTGTAGCCCGAAGTAGAGGATACTAAAATCATGAGGGAGCTGATCCTGTCTCATAATGCTACCCCTGTTACCAATATCAACTCATATATTCATATATTCATACTCGTAGTTGGCCTTCAATTAACAAGCTAGGAGTAAGGATTGCTTGACTAAATCTCTATGGTCATTGATCACTGAATGGAAATGGGTGGTCTACTGTCCTTCACTAGTGGTCTACAAACCTTTCACCTTGAAAGATTTGCATAAGAAACTCTTACATACTCAAAAAGTTTTTGATCACAACACATTTTGGCTATATACCCAAAGTAATCTCTTTGCAGCTCAATACTGATCATAAAATTATTAAATGGGAAGGCAAGGGTCTTCTACAGTAGCACTGTCACAAGAATATATTCATGCTACAGTGGTCCACAGTACATGGACAAGACTTGCATAACATTTCTACAGTGAAAGGAGCTCTGATTCATGGAAAGCAAAGGGGTCTCTGCCTTGAAATTCAAGAATGTTATGATCACCTAAAAACCACACTTAAACTGCTTAAAACACTGCTTAAAGGGATGCAAGGAGTATCCTCAAGCTTACCCGCCATTGTGTCGCGCATTTTTTTTCCAGAGCTCTTGGTTCTCCAATGCTAACCATTATCAGTGCAGAAACTTCTTCCTGTGATGATGACCGCCTCAGCAGCTGTCCTTAGTTTCCTCCCCCATTTCCAGATTCCAATAAAAACTGGAGATCTCTCACCGGCTCTGCAAATTCTCTTTCAAAATTTCTCCTATTTCTTTTTCACTTGACTGACGACAAAGTGTCGGCTACTGGTCATCTTGTACACGCCGTTTTCCATCCAGGCAAACTGGCGGTTGATGACCATGTGCACATACTCGCAAGTCCTCAGTGGAATGAACAAGTATTTGTGGGAGAATATCGCTTCCCCCACCCCTATCAAGGATCCCGCCAGGACATCACAAAGGAAGTGTCGCCCAAGTATGATCCGTGACGTGGTCGTGGCCAGCGCCCAGAAAGTGATGACACAAGCAATGCCATTGATCAGCAGACTCTCTCCCAAGTACATGGAGCCTTTGAGAATGACCACATGCTCCTTGAGCTCCGTCACCACGAACGGCATCCAAATCCTGCGAGCCTGGTCTCTCCACATGGGGAGGTAGAGTCTGAACAGAGTTGTGGTGAGCAAAGCCCTTGTGGAGTGGCCACTGGGAAACGACCAATGGTCCACTTGCAAGGCCAGGAAGTGACCCCGGTTGTAGGAAGGCCGCGGTCGTCTCACGATCTTCTTCAGAATGGACACGAAGATCAAGTCGAAAACGAACGTCATGAAGAGGTTGAAGAAGAACATGCGAACCTCAGGGGTGAGCTTGTGCTTGGGAGCCAGGAACGTGGCAGCTGCACAGGGGATGAGGAACACGCCATCGCCAGAAAACTCAAGGAGTCTGAGAAAGACGTAGAAGAAGATGCCGAGGCCTTGGGCATGGACCCAGGCTGAGACGGTGTGGTCCAAGTGCACGAAAGTCTCCAACCAAGTCCTCTTGCGATCTGGATGGTGGTGGAGCACATGGTCGTGATGCACGATTACATCGTCGTGGCAGTGGCAATGTCGTGCAGGAGACCTGCGTACATGAAAACCAAACACACACTTACACAAAATAAAGTATATAGCACACTAACACAATACAAACGAAAAACATATCCACATCACCCACCGTCAAAACACAACATAACATTCTTGAACAGAAAGGAGGGCCCTTTCTCTACAGTTCCTTGCGTTCCTGTACCTGATAGATGGCCATAAATTTCTTGGATCAGTGGTCGTCCTTGACGGACAAACTACTGTGACACAAATATGTTTGTTACATGGACCCAAGCCTTACCATTCAAGAATGTTATGAATATCAGAAATGATCACTACATTGATCACCATCTTCAACATAGGTAACCCATAGAGATAATCTACGTCCCTCTAATTAGGTAAATCTTCACAAACAGAGTATCCCTTCTAACGAAAGTATGTAGTCTTAGCGTCACTCAGAAATGACGTGGGACCTCAGATGAACAGACTCTTGATTTACGCCAATCTTCAAAATAGGTTGGAGTCTTTATATGTATATGCAGGAAACCTTCGAGGAGTCCTTCTTCGTGGAGTCCTTCGGGGAGTGCTTCTTCGTGGGGTCCTTCTCCTGCTCCTGGACCTGCTGCGACGAGGAGAGGGTGTTGATGCTCGGGAGCTGCTGTATGGCTTTGCTGCATGCCTTCGATATGATATTGGTGCCGTTGGTGAGTCCGTCATGACTCAAGCTTACAGAGGCCTAATCAGTTGTGGCAGCGCAGAAATTGGACTTGGAGGACCCTCCAACCTTCTTTGGCATGAGCACTGTGTCAATCCTGCAGCATCTGGGACCATGTGAATTAACACTAGTAACAACTCCTATTAAGGCTAGTAAGTAAACCCCAAAGCCTAGAGCAGAAAAAAAACAAATAAAATTTGCTACAAAATCCGGCTAACGGGGGTATTCCTGCATATGAGAACAGGGTAAGAGACAGAGTAATAGCTAAAATAGGATTAGTTTTGGCTAAAGCGCCTAAATCTGCTATATACTTGAAAAAGTTTGACGTAATGCTAAAACTATAATGTTTTTAACTATAATGAATACATAGATGTTCAGTAATACATAAATAAAAACACTAATTAGTAGCGATTGAATAGCTTGTCGTAACGTTTTAGAAAACCCTTGTTGAGCATCCTCAACAGGAATCCTAAATGCTAATTTAACGAAGTTGAGCTCAATTTGAACAAATGGGAGTTCCTCAAGTCAATGAGACATTGGCTTCACATGCACGTCGAAGCATTTCTTTGCTTGGTTTGCTCTAATTTGGCATGATTTTGCTCTGAATAACGATTGTTTGTTGGCATAGTTCTCAAAAAAATGCCATGTCACTACTACCAGGAATGTTATTTTTGTTATGTCATTACCAGAAAGATGTCAACTTCAGATAAAATTGCAAAGGTGATAAACGATCGATGGAGAGAAACCAGCAACCAGATTCAGAGATTTTTTTATTTAAGAAATACTTCATATGATGAGAAGATCTACTTACCCACATGCTCGCTTTTCCTCACACATATCTGAAATAATTCACCTCTCGCGGCTTCATCTCTTCTTACATCCATAACGCTCGAATTGTTGATGCAATTCTTCAAATGGCGTGAGAGCTCTACACATTTCAAGGGATTTTTCAGTAACCCCTTGAATTCCAAGGATTCATGGTTAATAAAAGACCAATTCGATTGATCAAACTGAGAAAATATAATTCAGATGAAGCCAATTTGAAATCACCAGAATCAGCAAAGAACATTGCAGGTGTTCGTACAGATAAGAAACAAAATAAACGAAAGAGAGTTCCCATATGACCTACTCAAAACTGCTATGAAACACACGAGGCTTACTTTGAGCTCCTTGGTACTTCAGTAGAAAAAAGTGATCCACGACCATTCGACATGTTTGAAGCTAATGATTAGAATTTGTAACTAGGCCAAGCTAAAAAATGCAGACAGACATAAATCCAGCTACACACAAGCATTGGATTTTAAGATTTTACATAACAATCTGTGAAAAGCAACAACAGTATGTGAAATAACTTTCCACACAGCATTGTCTGTGGCGTATAACACTCACTATATACGAAGTAATTCTCTGAATTCTTGTACCAACAAGCCTGCTTTCTTTACGAATTGCTGCCAACAAGTAACTCTATACTCTGCGCAGCACAGTTTTTTATAGGATTGTTGATGACTTCCTTGGATATCCACAAAGCTAAACCTAATTTTTTTATTTAGTCACTCACCCGGCCCTGCGCTATCAGAATTTGCGGCAAGCGTCTATTTCATATTCAATCCCTAATCCCGTTCTGTTTCGACTTGTCGACCACTCCATAGATTTCATCCTTTGATTTAAATTTCTCATGAACAATAGACCAAGCACATGTGATTTCGACAAACCTCAAATTTACGTTGGCAATGAAGCAGAGGTTGCTCATGCTGATCCACAACCCTCGCACGAAATTCCGAAATTCAGGGCAGCATTCTCCACTCTGTTGACGAATCCATGAACCTCGTGTATCTTTCAAGACATGTGATCACAGCACCCAGCTCCCAAGCAAATGCAGAATGGCGAGACCATAATCCCCGGGGAGGTCTATTTGCTCATAACCCTAATTTGGTTCGAACACGCAGTGTAAGCACCTTTACTCGCGCCATACCCCTGGCATTCATGCTCCCTCAGCGCTATCTGCTTTCCTTTCGTAACTTCACCTCCCTTTCGCTTGGCATCTCCGGCCTCGATGTGGCATATGACTGGGTGTGACCTCTCTTTTTGCAGGCCTTGGAGCACTTGTCAGGTCTCAAAATAGACCAGAAACCCTAAGTTTTTGCGAAAGGTGTTAGTGTTTGTGTTTGTTCAGAGCAAGTTAGCCATCTAGAGATTCGGTGTCGTGTGACTGCTCAGTCTTTCGTGTACTGAATCTAGGGTTTAGAAATTTATGAAGTGATGGGACTGCAGTTGTGTGGGAAACATCGACATTGCGAACGGACGCAGCTAAAGCTGCATTGTCAATTTTAGGGTTCGGTGAATCTGGACGACGTGAGAGACAGTGGGGTGCATTCCAGGACAGCCAATGCGTTGACAAACTTTGGCAGGTACTATTGTGCACATGATTCCATCCCTCTGCTTAACTGCAACCATAGTTTTCGAAAATTTTCCTTGCAAACTGTCTGGAACACGATCGGGTTTAGTGTGCCCATGTCGAGAATAGCTTAACTTCGATGCCTTGAATGAGAGGTAATGCTTCAGCTCTGTTATTTCATAAGGGCGCATTACAAACTCCGTATTCTCTTTTTTCATAATTTGTTACTTTCAATCTGCCTTCTGAGTCCTAATCATTTGTCTTTCCCATTCGAGGGGTGTCAGAGTGCGCAACTTCAATTGTTGGATTCTCGTCATTCTTTCCATTTCAGATTCCTGCGCAATTCTGAACCCCAAATTCTGGTAAATAATACTGGCCCTCATGTAGAGTCTTCAGTCGCGTTTGCGAATTGCCACTTATTGCAGAATGCAAATCTTGTACTGACACTCGTATTGGTGTTCATTTTTCTGAGCTCAATTTCTGATTTATCATTATGGAAGTCTGCTTGGACTGTGAATTTGTAGGTATTCTGCAGCCAGCTTATGATGTGCATTTGCTTGCAGATTGTTGCCAGATCACAGAACGGGAAGAGTGAGTTTCTGTCGGATCAGAGAATGGCAAGATGTGAGGAGGAGCTGGTCAAGAGTCCAAGGGTGCGTTCTAGGAACCAAACCACAGTACCAAGTGAAGCCGAGACTCCTAGACCTCTGCCTGAAGCCCCAGTCCAGACCACTAAATTGGTAGCATTTGACACACGATTTTCGAAGTGGGTGCACGAGCACTGTCTCACAGACTTCACCTACTCTTTCCTGCGATTTTTTGAATATTCAGGTAAAGTGGTACTCTTGGTCCGCTTGTCTTTGGTCCTCTGTTAAAATTGCAGACTCATGATACGGTAGAGGATAGTTTGTAAGCATTTTAACCAATACGTAGGAGTGTGATTTTGGTAGATTTATAGAGCTGTGGAGAGATCACTCTGGATAGAGGAGCCAAACTCTCTTGAGATCAAAGCACTCAGTGTATGATGATTTCTTATGCAGTCATTCAAAGTGGGAGGTTGTGGAGACCACTATCAGTGACAGTAGAAAATCCCTTTTTCCATTAAAAGATCATTGACCATAGATATTTTGTCAAGTCATGCTCACACCCATCTTGCTAATTGAAGGCCAACCAAGTGTATGAATTCATGAGTTGATGTGGCACAAGGGTTAGCATATGAGACGGGATCAGGTCCCTAACGGTTTTCATATCCTCTAGCTTACGCCACTTAAAAATCATGACTAGCTTACTATACTCTTCATAATTCTGCCGAGCTTTCATTTCAGCTTGAAATCATGTTCTACCTTTAGGAAGAAGAGGATAGCTACCATTCTATTTTTTTCTATACCTCTAGGTCGGGTAGGCTACTTCTATTTGTTCTCGTTTTTGAGCTGTGTCATAACCTTTTCTGGTTTCAGGGGATGGGCTATTTTGGATCCCAGCCTCAGCAGTGTTCTGGTTATCTCCATCAGCAGGGCGCCCCGAAACTCGTATGTTTGCTCTGAATCTTTTCGTCTGCTTGCTGTTGGATCTCATCGTGGTTGGAACCATCAAATCTATTGTGCGCAGGAAGCGACCCCTATACAACCGAGGGCACTTGGTGATTGTCGCCATGGATCACTGGTCTTTTCCCAGTGGACACTCGACCCGTGCGGTGATGGTGCTGACGCTCCTCTGGCTTTACACCCCTTTGTGGCACACCATGATAAACCAGTACTGGAATCCGAATCTTAGATCGAAGTCCAGTTCTTTTATGAGAGATCGGGTGCTGCCTCATGTCGAGAATCACTGGCTCACAATTGGGAAGTGTGCATCTGCGTTGTGGATGTTGGCCACCGCTTGTTCTCGTGTGATTTTAGGACGACATTATGTTTTGGATGTTGTTGGAGGAGTCGTCATTGGTGTGCTGGAGGCTCTGGTGGCACATTTTGCTTTGCATGTGCCGATGAAGGTCTCAGAGTTGCAACATGCTTACCTGCTTTCCTTGTTTGGGTTATATGAGGAGGCCTTCTGGAGGTTCTTTCATGGGCGTTGGTTTATTACTAGCCATGACTTTAGAGAGATGAACAGACAGATTATTGAGGCTGACCTGGGGCCTTTGTGACTGCAATTTTCATTTGCCCTTGGATTGGCTGTTGTTGTAACTCTTCTTGGGCTATTGCTCTACGTTAAATGAGTCACCATTACTTTTTATTACTTTTTTTGTGCCTTAAATCTATTCTATACCTTAAATGAGGTTGTTTGTTTTGTTTGTTTGTTAGTTATGGTGAGATCTCTGGAACCATGTGTCCCCTGGTCGCATTCTTGGTACCATTGCAAAGCCATTTGCGAGGAGGGGTGCATAGACTTTTTTTTGTGGTGTTTCGGCTCACGACAAAAAAGATATTGAATTTCAAAGTCTTTATGAATTATTATGAATTAGGAAATTAGAAAATTACTTTCACTTTTGTATTTTATCAATGGCACAAAGTACATCAATGAATTTATGAAGTTAATGCTTTTTTTCTTTCTGATTACACCTAGGCTATGAATAAGGATTGTTCTTGAGTAAATGACTCTTGAAATTGTTGATTTGGAAATGAGTAATTTTGAAAATCTATTGTGGAGCAGTGATTTTCTTTTTAGCAACTTTTTTGCCAAAACTTGATTACCTGGTGTTGGTGCTGGCTACCTTTGAATTAAAAAAAAAAAGAAAGGGGGGAATGAAAAATGATAAAAATATTTCTAGAAATATAAGGCTTGCCAAATTTTAAATGACATTTTTATATGATATTATGCTTGAAAGTGTATAAGTGATGGATTGATACACAAGAATGAATGATTTTTAGCTCCCTTTGTTATAGTGTGTTGCACTACCAACAAAGAAAAAGCAAGATAAAACAAACACCGTTGCGGAGTTTGTATTGAGAAAAAGGTCATCATGGGTTGTATGAATATAATAGGATTGAATACAAACATTTGGAAGAAACTCAAATAATATACTTCACAACAAATTGTAGTCATAACAAATATCAAAATGTTGTACTTTATAAACAACTTCAATAGATATTAACTATATTTTTAGGACAATGTCAAGTGGAATGTTAAGAATGGACAGTACCTCTAATTTCATCAAACAAATGTGGAACCAAAAAGAATTTAAAAATTGGGCAAATAATGTATAGTCCATATAGCTTATAAGTCATATATCACAATAAACTAGTGTATATTGCCACAACCAAAATTAAAGTAAAAGTAATTTTTTAATTTTTTAATTCATTAAAACATTGAAATTCAAGACTTTTCTCAGTTTCTCACTATATTGTGAGAGGTTGCGTTCTTAGTACAAAAAGAAAGCATTATACAAAAGGAGTGCAAAGCTTTGTTTCATGGCCTTTGGACATGTGATGTGAAAGTTATGTTTTTTCTAAAATAAAAGATAATTTATATTCCATCTTTTAATTTAAAAAAATCCATAACTTTCACATCATAGGTCCAAACGCTACAAAGTTGGCTTGAATAGAAATTTCTATGCACAAAGGAGTTCAAGGTCTTTGTTTGGACCCATAAAGAAAAAATCATGTTCTTTTCAAAATAAAAGATAATTTAATTCAATTTTCTTGATTCATAAAAACTTTGAAATTCAATAACTTTCACACCATAGGTCCCAACGCCACGAAACAAAGTCTATGCACCCATTATTGTCAAGAACTTTCCAACAATACTAAGATCGCATTAGAAAAAATTTCAAGCCTCTGGGAAGCTGCTCTTTAGCCCTACAAAGTACTCTGAAATTTGGTTTTTTGGGGCTGAAAAATTCATTTTCTCCTAATTCCGTGCAACTGAAATTGCAGTGATAGTGGCGCAAGAATCCAATTTTATGAGTTAAAAATTTATTAAAAACAAAAACAAAAAACAAACTCGAAATCTAACTGTTTCGGCGAGCAGTTTAACTACTCATCTAAAAACTTTTTCAAACTGATAGGCCAAGCATGGAAATAGCTTGACATGTCAATCATAGCCCTCCAAAGGGTTGATACTTTTTCTAATGCCGTTGGACACCTCAAGGTTTGTTTCTCAACGTATCAAACAAACAAAACAAACAAAACAAAACAAGATAAACAAAACAAACAACCTAATTTAAGGTATAGATTATATCTCTTTCCTACTCTGCATCTACTAGAATAATTGCAAGGCTTAAAATCTACCTTTGAAATGCATTAGAAGGCCAAAGATTGAGCCACAAGAATAGATAGGGGAATGAGCATATTGATTAGAGATATCAAGGTGTGATATTGAATAGAAAATTCATAAATAATAACCCCCTTATGATACATGATCTAGATACCTAAACTAATTTCTATCTTCACTCATTAATAAATTTGATTTATAGATAGTTTAGACGTTTAAATTTGCCTCTTCCATAATCCATGTTGTAATGGTTTTGATCCTCATTTATATATTTTTGAAGCTTTACATATCTATGTAAGTTGATGAAAATGTTGTCATATAGACATGAAACAATAAATTACATTGAATAGAAATAGAATAAATATCTTAATGGTGTTATTTTATTTTTAAAATAAAAAAGTGAAAATAAATTCAAGCCTCAAACTATGAATTTTTTATTACCATTACTGATATCATTATTGTGATTTTGGATTCTAAATTTAATTTTTAGGGTTGCCTTTCCAATGATAAGTTATTAACCTAAAAGATGTAACTTACATAGAAAGTGTGAATTATTTTTGATATTATACTTATACCATTTTGAATTTGCTTATGGCGAAATGCTTTTACAGAATCTGTATTATATAAAATATTTTGGTAGTAGTCTTCATGTCAATACTTGGTTTCTATAGATGGTTTTTATAACTCTCATTTTCTTTTTATGTGATTTCAAAAAATATATTGTGCAATGGTTCATAGGATTCATTTTCTTATGATATAATTCAAAGATTAAAATCCATCCACATTGTTTAACCTTCGAATGCCGAGTTGGTCACTGTAGCAATTATCCTATTTGGTATTGAGTGAATCATTTGTTCAATAACAAAAGTCAATAGCACTCATCGGAGGTCAAACTAGTGTGCAAGACCTCCCCATTTCGCACAAAATTCCAAAGATGAACATCTACATTTCTATTTTACACAAAAGAATTCTCCATCATCCATCAGACACAATGTCCGGCTTAGTGTCCATAGCAACATTACATGGTTAATTATCTTCTATCATTTTCAACAAATCACTCATAGAAACCCACAAATTTTAGATGATGGTTTTGTGTTCAATATGGGCTGAAACTAACGCAATTCATTTTAAAATAACCTAGATTTAATAGAATTGTGTTTACAGTAACTCTAATACTGATACAACTATGTTTAAAATAACACAGATTTCACACAAATCAAACCATCGTTTGGAATGATTTTTCAGTGTGAATTTTTACTAGTGAATAACCCTTCCCTCTACTCTACCATCCTTTTTCACACGATCGGAGTCTTTCGCGTACGTTTGTCGAGAAGCAATCGCCTCTATTTTTCCAAGATGAATCTCCAGAGAACTCTTCTTCCGAGGCTTCGGGCATTCATACTCCGGATTTCCACGAACTTCTCTGATGGCTTCCATTTGGCTCGCCCTTGCTGCTTCGATTCTTTGATCCCAAGTCGGCCAATATCCTTCCGGCTCCGGTGGACTGCCACCTAAATCTGTGTACTGATTTTTCTTTTGTAACAACAAAAGGTTTTGTCCTGGTTGCGATGGAAGAGGACTTGCAGGAAGAGTCAACTTCCCAACGTTCATTTCTTCTACCAAACAATCTTCAATGTACTTCAATTCTCTCAACCTTGATCTGTATCGAGCGTACAGCCATTTCATTCTTTGGTTTTCAAGTTTGTAAGGGACTGCACAACATTTTCTAGCAAATGGGACGATGAACCTCTTGAGGTCCATGGGTTCTAATTGCTCTTCATACGGTTGTTTTTCTAGTGGGCGGAAAGAAGAACGCTGAAATTCCAGTTTCTGCTGCCATGTCGGTGGGTCGTAGCCAGGTGTGGGAGGATCATAGTCTTCCATAATTTAATAACAAACTGCCGGAGTTTTCTATTTGTAATAAAATAGTTTGAATGAATGTTGGTTTATAAAGAAAAAAATAAAGCACGTTAGACTTAATCGTAAAGATCGTCCCCAGTTGTAACAGTGGTGTCAGAGAAAGGTTTAATTAAGAATAGTACAAAAGAAACATAGCATCAAACCCCAGTTTGGTGCTCCAAGGAGTTTCCTCCTGTGTTTTTCTCAAACTCCGGTTCCTGATCCCGCATTGCACACACTTTAAGATTAGCTCTATTATATTTTGATTTTGGTCACTAATTGATTTAGAAGTATCAAAGATTGAGCACTACAAAATAAAAGGGATAGTAGCTGAAAAGTAATGAAATTTTTCAGTTTGTATCACTTGTACACATATAAACATCCTTCTGTTCATTGGAAAAGAAAGAAAGAATAGAATGGATTAATTATACATGAATTGAATGTTCGGCTAGAATTTGTTTGTGAAGTATGCAAATTATTGTGAATGACATTTGATGACACTGAATGTCATTTTTGTGATAAAATCTTTTCACCACCTTAGAATCTCCTTCGTATGAAAATTTAAAAAAATAATTGTAAAAATAGATATATTTCTGTTCATAACCTAATTAAGAAATAAATCAATTTTGTACAACTACATTTTTTGTAATGTGGATAGTGAAAGAAAAATTTAATAACTATTGTTGTTGCTTAAATATATTTGAAAAGTTGTAGAAGTGATTTAAAATTTTGAGTGACGACCTTTAGGTCAAAACTGGTTTAGAAAATTTTGGAAGTGACCTTTGGGATTTTGTGTTGACATATATAGAGTCCATTGTAATAATGAGATGCCTTTGAAGCCACAACTAAAATTGAAGCCATGATTGGAATGATGGAATGAAGTCATATCAATGATAAAATAAAGCCATGACAAAAATAATGGAATTTCAAAGTCCCACGGCTAAATTAATGAAATGAAGCAAGGACAAAAAATAACAAAATTTTGAAGCCATACAATGCCTTTTAAATTGAAGGAATTGAAAAGTTTTCTAGGAAACCAATTAGAACCTTTGGAGTTCAAATCCAAGGCTAGAATAATTTGAAATTCTAAAAAATGAGAGAGTTGAAAGAGTTTTGAGGCAACCAATTGGGTTGTATCTTTCGAGGGGTTGTCTTAATAAAATTAGGGTCCAACAAGTTGGCTATTGATTAACATACACTTCTAAAGTCTAGACTTTACAATTGCCAAGACTTACAAATGAAGTTACCATACCTTTAACTTTGAAAAGGTGAGTATGCCGCCATTTTTCTAAACTTCATCTTGTAACTATCTATTAATGTCATTTGTTGTTTATATTTTTCAAAAATATGGAAAAACCTATATCAAATGCTATAAAATATGCTCAAAAAACATTTTTTCATTGTAGATTTATACCACCTCTAGAGGTTCTTGAGTCATAACTATATTTCACCAAAAAACCACTTCAAAACTATCATTTTCTAGTGTGAAGAACAGTAATAGCCCCTCCTCTACTATTTTTGTAAAATCTTGCAAAAGACATGTATAAAAATATATGTAAAAAAAATCCATACACTTTGATTATGTAAATTGTAAGATATTAGTATTCAAACTGAAGAAAAGTTTTTTTTCAAACTTGCAAAACTAGTGTTTTAGACTTTGATTCCCCTAAGCTTAACATTTTTGCACTACAAAGTTTTGAGGTTTAAGTGGTTCATGGTGGATAATTGAGTTGAAAATCTAAAAAAAAATAGACATAATTTATTTAATAATTTTCATTCTTAAATTTTTGTTTAAGTAGAAGTATACATAAAACGGAAGGAAATATAAATTTTAAGGACATATATTTCCACTCTTGATGGTAAATTTCTTGTATCAATTAATCTACACACTAGAGATGTTTTCATTTTGCAAAATTGTGAAAATTGAGTTTGGAAATGAATCCTATACGATATTTTATCAAAAAGATGAGCAAGAGAATCTCCTAATTGCCCTCAATAGGCAAGGCATTTAATAAATTTCACATTACTAATCTGAATGGAATGAATCAAAAAAATTTAGAAAGACATAAATATATACTATAAGACAAGTGTTTCTTGGGATTAATAAAAGGTACTAAGGAAATCTATGTATTTTTAAAATATGTTTCTAGATTTGAAAAGTAACCTCCCACACAAAAGATGTATTTTGCCAAAAATTAAAATACATGTATTCCAATATATCTTTGAATCGTAACAAATATTCTAATGATGACCTTGAGGTTGGTTGAGTCAATTTTTGGAGTGACCTTTTTGGGGCCAAATAGTGGCCATTGATTGAATTTGAAGCTACAAGCCCACTATAAAAATTGAAACCACAACACTGATGATGGAATGAAACCAAGAAATTTTTTAACAAAATTGATCTTGAAGCAACAATAAAAACAATTGAATTTCAAAGTCACACAACTAATAGTGAAGTCCACAAGAAAATAAAGTGCTTTTTAAATTGAAGGAGTTGAAAAGTTGTTTTAGGGAACCAATAGAAACTTTTGAGATTCAATAAATTTCTAAAACAAAGATGGGAAAAATTTGAAATTTAACCCCTAAAGGACCATTGTTGGTTCGGCGGACATTTGGGATTTTGGGTAGGTACCTACGGGCTGAAATTTTGACATGATTTTTTGAAACTTTTTTTGAAGATAGAAAAACTGATAAGCTTTGTGGAAATATAATTTTTTTCACACTTGGTGCTTGGGAAAAAAATTTATGACCAAATAAGCTCAAAACAAGGGACGGCGGGCAGCCTGGGCAACCCAAAAAAAATAGACGAAAATTTAAATTTTTTTTAGAACTTTTTTTTTTCTCATAGATTATATTTTTGTCTATTTGGAAAGCTTTGATTCATTTCATTTGGATTTGTTATGAGAAAGTTATGGACATTCTTGTTTTTTGGGCAATTAGAGCATTTAAAAAAAAAACTAAACTTCTAGGATGCATTTCTGAATGAAATTTTTCAAATTTTTCAGGTTTCTTTTTTTTTCTTGGTTAATATTACTTGCTAGAACAATCTCACCATTGGGATTAGTTCATTTTAATTCCATCTAAAAAATATGAATATTTTAGATTTTTCTTCTATTGCATAATTACTTCTACATAACAATTTTTTAAAGAATGATTTTTAAGTTTTTTTTATTTTTTTATTTTTTTCTAGACTCTCAACTCAATTCTCCACTACAAAGATTTAAAGCTCAAAACTTTGTAGTGCAAAAATTTTAAGTTAAAAATGTTCAAAATCAAATAATCTAGTCCTGCAATGTGCTGAAAAACTTGTTTTTTTCACTTTAAACATAGATATCAAAAATTCTGAAATTTTTTCCACACACTCTCATACTAGTTAGGTGTAAGATCCTCTAGTTAGATGTGAAAAAATAACATTTTCAATTTTTTTTACTTTTTTCTATAGAAATGACAGTTTTGAGTGTTTTTTGGCAGAAAAAGGGCCTCGGTCCTTTAGGGGTTAAAAAAACCAAAGAGTTGAAAGGTTTTTGAGTATGTGGGACAAGATGGTAATTTACATGGTATAACTTCAGGTATCAATCAAATCTCCAAATATCCTAAATGCTTGTTTGGGCATGTATAGTTTTAGATCCATCCAATATAGTTCAGTGAAGTCTTTGTCCTAAAAATTGTCAATCAGACATTAACCACTTAAGGTCCAAGCATCCATAGTTGGTTCCTTTTTGCTAAGAACTGTCACATCGTGGACCTTAAATGGGTTAATGATACGCTGCACTACCAGAGTAGAGCATAACCTAGACAAAACTAAGAGATAGAAAGGGACAAAACGCTGGGGACTTAAAGCAAATCTCATCGCCACAAGTCAATGTCAATTTCATAATCCGAAGAATATATTCTCGAGCTGCTGGAAGAAAAAACAGTACAATGCATACTTTTGCTTTCTTCCAAAGATTACAAAAAGTAGCGATTAGCTTGAAATAGCAACGGCTGTTTCAGGTGACACCGCACTAACATTTGCTGTATTTGCCTCATCAATGAGTGCATATAAAGTTCGCAGCACGTCCTTCCTGTTCTCTTCTCTCAAATCAAACCTACACAAGAAGAGCAAATCCACGTTAATAGCAGTCCTATTTCAGAAGCACATACTAACAGATTGGCCAGATAGTACTACAGAGGACATGGAGGAAACCCAGCCTATTACACGGGTTTCATCCCCAGGCCTAATGTTTTGAGGATTTGCAGACGAAGATTCAATCCCGGCTTCTAAGTTCTCTTCAAAGATACTCAAAAAGCAAAAACTCTACGGAGCAGATCAAATAGGGTTTATGAAAAGGTTGGAACAGCTCTCCAAAGAAATGGCATAAATGGTCAGTCAAAAAAAGGAAGGATCTGAATAGGAAATACCTTTCACTTGTGATGGTCAGCTCGTCATTATTTGGGTTGTACCGTTTACCTACGATCAGGAGCAATCTCTCCTTTGCTTTTTTACCGAGTTGCAACTCCTTCAAAAAGACAGCAAGTTTCACTTTCCGGTTAGCTGGGTGCCATGCATCCCCACCAGGTCCCAATACTACTCGAGTCGTCCATCGCAAAATTGGGCCTTCACCTGGTGGATCAATGTTTGGCGACGCTCCTTTCGCATAGAGGTCCTTATCTGCACTCAAAAGTCAACACAGAGGCTCTCACAGTAAAGTTCACAAGTGCAGGCCAAAATAAAGCAATTTAACAATGCAAGAGCAATTTAAACGATCTCTGCTCTTGCAGGCGATTCTCAAATCCCATGCAGGTACAAGTATTTCTGAGTTTCTGAGGCGAGATTCTAAGGCTCAAAATAGCACAGTAAAATCTTGCACTAGAAGTTGAGAGCCTTGACAAACCCTATTAGCAGATGTCAAAGAGCGAGCTTTCTGTTCCACTGGAAGAGGTCATTTCTTTAACGTCATATAAAAACTCTCAGCAGGGGCAGACGTGCTGGAAAGAATTTCTGAGATTCAGAATTGCACAGGGTCGAAACTAGAAGAAAGTAGTGAATCTTGCACTAGAAGTCGAGAGCTTTGACATCATCCTCCGCCCCAACCCTTAAACCCTAATAGAAGATTCCACATCTACAAGAAGCTCTGAAATGTTGCGAAGAGAGAGAGAGCCAAACCTGGGAATATGGAGTCAAGCGTGGGATGCCCCAGCCACTTATCGACGATACCACGAGTGTTGTACAGATGAGTGATACCTTCCTCCAGCGGCACCATGTCTAGCTCATCTTCAAACGACTTATCATATGTTCCAAACCGTTCTTTTTTCTTCATCTTCTTCGGCCGAGGGGGCTTCTCGCCATCTTTGGGTGTTTCACCTGCAGAACCAACTTGACAATCTAAGTGATCGATTCTACACAATGTATGAACCAACCCTAATTCCGACGATTCCGTACTGCTGGGTTGGACACTGACATCAATTTTTTCATTAAACCCTAAACAAAAGTGACGATAAACCCAGCAGCATTACAAATCCGAGCACTTGCTGAAGGAAAATCTCTAATCAACTGCAACGTACGAAGCCCAGGATTGAGGAACGTAAGAAAAAACTAAAGAAAATTTGATGATCAAGTGATGAAATTAGTGCGGACTGGCACGAACCTTCAGAAGATGTACTGAATGGGATGGAAGAGAGTGTGCTGCGTTTCCAAAATCGGAAAGAGCATGGCGATGACTTCGTCGTTGATTGTGATAAACGCAACGCTTGCTCTACCTGTCGCCAGGCAGCCCACCCAACCTTTTGCATATTTCTTCCTCTCGTTTCTACGACTAAGATAACCTAAACAACGATTCTCAAAAGCACACCGAATTCCGATAAAAGCATGACTACCAACTGATTCTCATTGAAACCTAAAGTTAAGAGGTGAGCATCTCCAACCCTCGGCACTAAGCCCGCGTGAAGTCTTTCATGTGAGGGACCAAGCCATCAGAGAGACAACGCCATTTGTGTTTCCCGTAAATCTTTTATGAAATTTTTGCTCATTTTAGTTTATATCTTTGGATATAAACATAAACATTACTAGCACAGACTCGTTGCAGTGTAACATTAATGGAACTTAGGAGAATATGGATTGGATGAAAAACATTCAAGATGAAATATTTGGGATGAAAATGTGACCATTTTTGTGACAACAAGGGTTGTGATAGTCTATAATTAATATAATAGATTTATCAAATTGGTCATACTGAGGTTTCATGTAAAGTTTGAAATATCTTTTGGGATGAACGAGGAGTTATTTTGAATGAAACGCAACCTTGAAGCACTCAAGCTACACAACAAAATATTGACCTAAGAGCTCAATATATGTTTTCCCAAGTTTGACTACATATGTATATATATAAATTCAATTTGTGAAGTATAATATAATATATTTTCATAAAAAATCTAAAGTATCATAAAATACATATTTTCAAGCAAAATCAAGTTCTTTATTAAACCCTTGAGTAGATTAAAATATGATATTTTTGTCTACATTCAATTTTCACGTTTTTGACATTTACATCAATTTTCACCTTGCAAAGGGAAAACTTCTTAGGCGCCTCAACTTCTTGGATATTAGAGAATCTTGAGTATTAAAATTTGTTGGGTGTTTAAATTTGTTTGGTCCTTAAGCTTCTTGGATAGAAGTTGAAAAATGATTTAAGCATTTTCACTCACTTGCACTTTGAAAGAGTTTTTTTGTAGTGTCAATTTTAGAGACATGAATATGATTGCATTTTCTTTTTACTAATACTTCCTTGTTATGATTTAGACTTTAGGCATGGATGAAGACATTGAATTTTATTGAAGTTTTCTTAGAAGTGTTACTATTTACATGAAAACCATTTGTCCTCCTTAGAATTGGAGGGAATTCTTTCATAGGTTCTATCGCTCCATAAAGACCTTCCATGATGGATTTGCAAAGAAAATCCCTCCTACAAAGTACAAATTATGTGGAGATGAAAATATCCTACATGAAGGTCAAGTTTGACATTAATTGGGCACTTTTTGTCCAAAAAATGACACATGTCATCTTATGATTAGTTTAGGGTGATGCGGAGGATTCAAATTCTGATATAGAAATTCAATTTTGCCACTTCCTTGATGAATTTGATCCTAGCGAATAATATCATAATCCATCTAAATTTTGAATGAAACTTTGTGGAAGATCTTCATAATAGATGAAGAATGTTTCATCCAAAAAATCCCTCTGCACATATTCTTCATCCCATACAAAAAAAGCCTTGCACTTTGGTATGTAGCAACCCTTTGTTTTGGGTGTTAATTTTACTAGCTCTGACAAATTTAACTCAATGGCATGCTGCCAGGAAAACCAGAGCTACTGTAGTCATACACTATTACCGGAAGTGTAGTCATACACCTGTTTGATAGAAAGGCCGGATACACAAAGACCTCTACTGTAGAGTCCCCGGTATCTTGCGGTGGGCATGCCGCCTCCAGAAAAGCAAAAGAAGCCTTTCTCTCCGATATCCGACCGTGGGGTATTCTCCTTGTGTATGTTGTTTCTTCGGAGAAGCAGTGTGAAGCTTTTAGGACATGATTTTGAAGCGACGAAGCGGAAGCCTTTGATTGTCGTCGTCGACAGGCAGCGATGGCGCGATATGGCGACGCGCTGCTCATCGTGTGCATCTCCATCGTGTCCGCCATCGTGTGCGAGGGCATCAGCTGGCTTCTCATCTACCGCACCGCCAAGTACAAGTCGCTCCGCTCCACCATCGACCGCACGTCCAAGAAGATCGAGGCCATGAAGACCACGGCATCTCCGGCGTCCAGCAACAACAAGGCCAAGTCCAAGAAGGTGGACCGCTACGAGCTTTCGCTCAAGGATTCCAGCCGTGACCTCTCCTTCTCGAAGTTCAAGTCCGGCGCTGTGGTGGCGCTCGTGCTCATCGTCGTCTTCGGCCTCTTGTCGTCGCTTTTCGAGGGGAAGCCCATCGCCAAGCTGCCCTTCCATCCCATCCCACTAGTTCAGAAAATGTCGCACCGCGGATTGCCTGGCGACGATCCCACGGACTGCTCCATGGTGTTCCTCTACTTCCTCTGCTCGGTTAGCATTCGATCCAACTTGCAGAAGTTTCTCGGGTTTTCCCCGCCTCGGGGGGCCGCGGGGCAGGGCATGTTTGCGATCCCCGAACAGAAGTTGAAGTAGAGAGGGGTCTAGTTGTTTATTTTGTGAATCTTTCTTTATAGAAAGATATAGAAGGGATAATGTTAGGAAATAGAATTGGGCTGAATCTTGTATACTTGTAAGGTGCGCTTTGTTGAATAGTTCGAGGTTGAGCATGTCTGCGTTTCGCTGTCAGATTCAAGGCTTGGATGCACTCTTATTTGAAACGATGATGACATTGCTCCAGGTATTTATAAGAAATTTAGGGTTTCATAGACTGGAGAGTTTCCGATCTCTTCGACTTGCAGTAGTTTCTCGGGTTTTCTCCTCCTCAGGGACTGCAGATCTGGGCTTGTTTGCGATCCCGGAACAGACGAGAGTCTTTTAATAATTTTATGACTCTTAGCTTCTTAAAAGAGAATAGAAGCGACGGAGTCTGGCGATAGCATTTAAGTCGAATCTTTGGGTATTTGTAAGGTGCATTTCGTTGAATGGTGGCAGGCTGATCATGTTTTCGTTTAAACACAGATTCAAGACTTGGATGCTCTTGGGTATTATCCTAATTTTAGGGTTTCTGATATCGGTCCGTTTCTGTCTCTCCACCATCTGGATTCCTTGAGGCACATTCGGTTGATCTGCTGAGAATTAATTGATTCCGACATTGGTTCTGGTGACGGTTGCACCAACCTACTGCAATGCCGCAATGCCAGATCACCGTAATACTGCTCATTAGCAAATTCCGCAATTGGCCTTCCTGTCCCCCAACCGAAGATCGAAACGTTTCCTGAAGCAGTGTGTAAGTTAACCAAACACGCATTTTCACATTTTTTTTTCCTTTTAGATGAATACAATGTTTTCGTTGCTGGTTGTGGAGAATCGGAGATCCAAGAATTTAGGAGAAGGATGGTCACTGCACCTGCCGGTGTGTGAAAGTCCGAAATTGACCTTGATTGCTACATTCGGTATGTACGAGAGATTGACAATCTACCTCAGAAAGTCAGTCTAGAACTTGGTTTGTAGAAGCTTTACGTGTCCAGTTACTCTGTTACTTGGCAGGGAAGTTAGAAGGTGAGCTCAAATGAGCTCAGTTGAGCTCCTCTAGACATTGGACTCAATCTGAACTGCAGTCTGTGTATTTCCAGTATGGCTGATCATGACTTCAAGCTCACGAAGTGCCTGTGCTGCTCTTATCGATGCGACAGTATCTCTTTCGTTGAAGAAGTAGTGTACACAAAGTAATCGAAAATACGTATGAAACAGTGGTGCTCTATATATATCCTTCGCTTAGCTTGGACTACAGGACAGGTTGGAGCCGCGCCGTTGCACATGAGCTGAATTCAGTCGTGATTGAAAGCTACAGTCATGTTTGTCTGTGATATATGTCTTGCTCTCTCTTAGTCTTGCAGTGATGAAGTGGTGGTGGATGGAAACTGAGGTAAGCTGTTCAGGGTAATCCGGATAATTTCAGGTGAAATTGTTGGCTTTGTTTGATCTATGGATGGTATTCTGATATTGAAGAAATCCAATCCTGTTGCGAATCTGAATGCAATGAGCGGGGTACGCTCCCGTTCGAGAGGCGATGCGACAGTTCTCACTCCATGATGTGTAACGCTCCACCCACAACTCTGGTTCAAGCTTCATGTTGAAGGTCGACTGTTTCCAAACATGTCGATGCAATCGATTTCTTCAAACTGCCCCTGCAGAACGAATCTCGGTCATCGTTGCCTTCCGTTCAAAACGTAACCACGGCCGCTGCTCAGAAGAATCGACTCCTCCAGTCCCTCTCAGGACAACGAGATACTCACGCATATAACTTAAGAATCCCACGCAAGGCTCCAATCAAGGTACGAGGACCTGAAAGCGCTGTTCTTAGTATCTCCTATGCTCAAATTTCATTTCGCTTTAAATTGTTAAAGAGGCTATTGGCAACCTATACAGGAATCCAATCCAAGTCATTTCGTAATTTTTCAATACTCTTGGTAATATTTTGTGAATATCCAACGTTGAAAGCATAAGATACCTACATATGTCACTAGGTTTCCTTAATTCGACATCGTGGAAGTACAAAAATACTTCAACCCAGAATGGTGCTATCATGGGTGATGTGATGGTGACACAGGTGGGAGCAGGCTCCAGCAACGACCCTGTTTTGACGACATTATTAAAAAAAGTCTGTCATGTGCAGGATATTGCGGAAGGAAAGGAGTTGTGAGAATCATGCAATCTTCTCGCCAGCGGTTTTTTTTGGGGCGAAATTTCGCACTTGTCAGACTGTTTCAGCCTGTCGGACGCCCTCCCTCCAGATTTGAAGGCTTCTGGCGACACTTGTCCAAAAAAAAAACACTGCTTCTCGCCCTCCGAGAATTCACACTCCCGCAGAGAATTATCCTCACAACTTCTATAGGACTTCTGAATCCCAGCTCAACGTCTTTGGAGACTACACAGTACAGTACAATCTTCCAGTGCATTTCACGGGATGTCTAGCTTGTTCTGAACCTCACTCAACGCCTTCGCAGACTGCTGCAATTGCACCGTCTCCTCCTCCGTCAAGGGGCTATCCATAACGCCAATAATCCCCGCCCGCCCAATCTCCGCAGGCAAGCTCAGAAAAACCTCGTCCTGAATCCCATGAAACCCCTGCGCGCACACCGAAACTGGATGAATCCGCCGCTGATCCCGCAACAAGCTCTTCACCAGACTCGCCACTGAGTACCCAATCGCCCATGACGTGTAGCCTTTCAGCTTGATCACTTCATACGCGCCGTCCACCACCATGCGATGAAGCTCCTGCAGCGTCTCCGTGCTGTACTTGATCTGCTTCTGCTCCAAATAGGCGATGAGCGGCACTCCGCCGATGCTGACGCTCGACCAAAGCGGCACGGAGCTGTCGCCGTGCTCGCCCACGATGTAGCCATGCACGTTCTGCGCGTTCACAGCAAGTCTGTCCGCCAACAGGAAGCGGAAGCGGGAGCTGTCGAGGTTGGTGCCCGAGCCGATGACGCGGTTGGGCGGGAGGCCGGAAAGCTTGTAAGCCACGTACGTGAGCGCATCCACAGGATTGGAAATCACGAGAAGAGTAGTCTCAGGGGAATGTTCCACGAGCTGAGGGATGATGGATTTGAACAGCGCCACGTTCTTCTCCACGAGCGCGAGACGAGACTCGCCTTCGCGCTGACGGGCGCCCGCCGTGACGATGCAAATGTCGGAGCCGGCGGTGATGCTGTAATCCGTGTCGGCCAGAATGGTAGCCCGGGGAAGAAAAGCCGCTGCGTGCTGAAGGTCTAGCATCTCGCCTTTCAGCTTGGCCTCCACGACGTCCACGAGCGCGATCTCGTCGCAGAGGTCTAGGGTTAAGATCGTCTGCGCGCACGCCATGCCCACGTTGCCTACCCCGACAACAGTCACTTTGTACGTTCGTTTCACCAAGCTCGGGGGACTCGAGCCGGGAATGAGCTTGAACAAGGAGTTAGCCACTTGCTCCGTAACGCCGAAGACTGATTCCGGCGCGTGCTCACTCGTGACGCGAAGCAAGCGGGCCGCGTTGCCCATAACCATGACGCCTCCATGCCGCTGGAGCTTCACATGATTTCGTGGTGTGAAGAATGCGCTCCGAAATCTGCTCCCAGCGCTCGTTACCGCATTTGAGGGTGCTGTAGAGTGTAGCGCACCTCCGGAAGCGACGAAACTCCTCATCCTGGACAAAACGTTCTACCCTGTCTCACTCAGCAATCTGCTCACTACACCAGTTACAAAACGAATTAATCGGAGGCTCATCTACTTATTCTCAATGCAACTGACAAGAATTGACACAAAGCACCTTGCTTACCTAAAGCTGAGCGCACTGGGCGGTAGAAGTACCGAATTCTCTCTAAAACCTCACTCCGTGAATCACCCCCTCTCCTTCACTCGCAATTGTTAGCACACAATCTACGGTCGAACTGAGCCGATTTTAATCACAGACATTACTTCTAACTCCAGCTCTCAGATCAGAAACACCCAATAAACCTCGAGACCATGCACACGAAGTTAATCTCTTGGGAGCAAATGCACACGCCCCTCCAGTGCGATCGATCGAATGGCAAGCCCTAAAACTGAAAGATCAAAATGAGGGCTTGACTACCTGAAATCTCGGGTAGATTGCACTGCGTCAGCTCGGAGAGCTTAGTGCGTGATCAATGGCGCAGGAATCTGATAAGACTACAAGACTACTGGCACGTTATGTCCGCTCCCCGCGCGAAGAAGCTTGGTGCAAGGAACAGGGGAGGGCAGTACATGCAGTGCAGGAACAGGAGCATCTGGCGATGCAACTGCCAAATGCCAAATGGCCTGGACAAGGAGGACTTGCTCGACGAAGGTGGCGAACATTCGTCCCAAGGCTGAGTATGCCTGGCTGCATGAAGGACGAGGTCGCCGTGAGAGCATCAGCAACAGAATGTTCCGCTGTAATTTTAGTTGTTGCTGCAGTGTCAAAATATCGTGCCGGACCACCGGTTAGCACCAAAATTCGGGCCCAACACAGGTACCATAAACCCTAAAAACCTTAAAAAAATAAAAATAATCCTAATCACCCATTATCGCTCTGACGTCCAAATTTTGGACGATCGGGATAGAGAGGTTCCAAGGGCATATGTACTAGAGAAGTTGTAGGGTAAGGTAGGGTAAGGTAGAACAGCCTATCACCACCCTGATTTGCAAACTGACTATCTTGGAGTCAACTCCAAGAGGGGCACATATTTTTCAGAGGTGAGCGCTTGTTTCACAAATCAAATTTAAGTGGAATTATAGTTTTTCAATCAAAACTCTAATTTCTTTGAATTTTTGAAGCAATCAACCTGAAATTACGAAACCGTGCATTAGAGGAGATTTGGGCTTCTAAGAGACTATGAGTTTCCGGACTGTAGGAACTCTACAAGAACGCTAGGACGTTGCCAAGGCCAGTCCGACGTGGCCGAGCGACTGCCACATCAGATTTATTTATTTATTTTTGAAAAAAAAAGAAATTTTTTAGTATTCTTTTAACATTTTTTTTTTATAATTCTTTTTTCTGACAGCAATGTGCTGTTCTCAGCATCGAGAATAGCCTTGAAACAGTCTTTTAGAGGCTTAAATCTCCTCTAATGTATAGAGTGGAGACATAAACGTCCTATCAACATCCTAAAACCACCTTTTTATGTATCTATTAGCACTTAAGAATCCACCAATCAAAGGATGACATGTTACTCCATGTTGACATTAAAGCCAGAATCTTGTCACATTTTGTCAAAAACTTGAATGGTTTACGATATTTCGCAATTGGAGCCAAACAGTAGGCTACGGAATTGGAAAGCAGATGGTAATGGGCTAGTCCACCTTAGAACCAATTCAACAATATGGTGAGGTTGTTGGCGAGCCCATTCGGCACTACCCTGCAACTTCTTTGGCATTAAAGTGTTATATATTCAATTTGGTCTATGGTTTACAAGACTATAAGAAATACGGTATACAGGGTCATTGAATTGGCAAGCTTGGTTGATTATGGCCATTAGAATGGCTAGTCTACTTCAGTTGCTAATTTTGCCTCCAAAAATGGCTCAAAAACAAGCAGAATTGAATATCTACACTACTTCAACATGACCACAAAACTTCTCATTCATCCCAACCAATGCTTGACTTTTGTTTTTAAAACTTTTTATATGATGAATTTAATGAGATCAAGGTAAATATATACTTATAAAGATGTATGCAAAAATATGCAAAAATTTCAAAAAGGATTCAAACAAAAAAGCAGTAGAAGCAAATAGTTTATTTGTTTGTTTGAATGTCTTGTTTCATGATGTATGTCATCATCTCCTAGACTGTTGGGCCAATTAGGGTGTACTTGGTGCCATTGGAAAGTCCTAACTAAAGGAGGTGGTGTGCATAAATCAAGTTTCACAATGTTTCGATAGACAAGACAAATTGATTATTTAATTTCCAAATTTTAAACACAGGTACCATAAACCCCTAAACCTTAACAAAATAAAAATAATCCTAATCACCCATTATTGCTCTGATGTCCAAATTTTGGACGATCGGGATAGAGAGGTTCAAAATCCCTAACTCTCATTTGTTTTCATTCGATTTTTGTTGATTTCAATTTTGGATCCACCTATGTGAAAGTTTCAGTGGTCTAGAGAGCCGTCTCTTTGAAAAATCATAGAAATTACATATATACAACATCTGAAAAATCTATTTGTTTAATATTCATGATTTTCACTTGCCAATACTACAAAAATACCAATTTTAGGAAAAGTTGTCTCCAATTATGTTGAATTGCTTATTATTGACGGTTTGGGGTGCTTCCACCTTGTTGTAGTGCAATGACTGGAAGCTGAATGTCAGGTCAATTTATTTTGTCATTACAAGTGTTGCAAGTAACTTGTTGTGTGTTGTTAGGCTTTAAGGTAAACCAGCCTATTGTGATCAAATTTTGGAGTCTACCCTCACGCCATTGCTGAAAGTTCTCAAATTTTTTCCCACACAAAGATGAGGGTGAGAGACAATGAAGACATTTGAAAATTACATTTTTTGGACCAAGTATGAATTAGTTCTGAATTTTTGAAGTTATTAGCCCATAATAATCAGCTCATAGTGATCAACCTATAGACGTAGGCTACCTTATGACTAACAAAAATCTGAATCCAATATGGTCATCTTCCTACCTAATGCAGTCACAACATTTTCAAACATAGAAGACCTAAAAAATCAATTTTTACAAAGAATTTTACACTAAAAAGTTAGAGATACCTATCGAGGTCACTAATTACTCCATAACTACCATGTAAGGCATTGATTGTAGTCTGAAGAACCACAATGAGATCATTAGGTGTCCATCATGGGCCATTTGACCCCAATGGGGTATTTTACCTTACTTGGTTTGAACTACAATTTTGGATTCTTGTTCCTTAGCTGTAAAATTGGGCCACGCTAGTCATAGGCACTTGGAAGCCACATTGACCATTAAGAACAAAAATATGGCTTCTTCAATCTTCTTCACAATGTCTTTCTTGCATCCAAGTTTATAAATGAGCTCTTGTTGTAGATTTACAAAATAAATTGGATTTGTATTCTTTATGAAAACAATAACCCCTAAGGCCTAACTTTCAATGAATTGTTCCACTTTGATACCTCTTTGCACATGGATGTGCTTGATTTTTTAAATTTTAACCAAACAAAAGTAAAGATTAATTTGTCTAGTATGCATGAAACTAATTGTTGAAATTATTGACTGCTAGATTTCAGATTATAACAATTTTGAATGATCAACTTTATAGGCAAAAATTGTAGTTCTGGGGGAAGAAAACTTATAAGAAGATGAATAATGCTGTTTACCCACTCCACCCCCCGAAAAAATGGTAATGGTATATACATAAGGCAAATATAATATTTTTTTTAATTTAAAAAAAAATAAAAAACAAAAAACTCTTTCAAATTTATACACATTTTCAAACAAAAAGACTAGAAAGCCAAAACGGATAAAATTGGATCCTACCAATTTTTTTAAAATTTACATATCCATCAATTTTGAAATGTAACAATAAATACTATTAGAATATTGTTTGGAACATTCCAAAATAAAAATTTGGAATCATTCTATTTATTTGTGTTTTTAATCACACCAAGTTAAACCTTGTATTCTTTAAATTGCTAAAAATACAAATGTGAATGTTTTTTCACTAGATCCAATTTGTTTGTGTAGAATAAAGACTAGAAATGTGCTAGAAAATGTTTTTTTCCATCCCTACTATTCCTTATATTGGAAAAAAATCATGTTTGCTCACTTTTTCTATTAGACCATTACATTTTCTAAATAAATTTTAAAGTACTACCCACATTAAAATTTTGAAAACCGGAAAATGCAACAAGTGGATAGTCACACACATGTTCCGGCGGCCTCAAATAGTGAATTAATTACACTATGTAGGCTGTCTTTTGAGTGGATAGTGTAATTGATTTCCTTCCTCCTCAATTCTTTTCTTTGTGTGGCAAACCCTAAATTCATTAAAATTTCAATTCCACAAGAAATAAAACAACAATGATCTAATGAGAAACTACAATTTACTCTTTATAGTCCCGCAATCATTGCTTTGGACATCCTACTACATTATTTCAATCAAAGTACAATAAAATGTAGCCAGTATTTCCATCTTCAAAGTGCAATTGTTGTTTTCGTAAATGCAAGCTATCAACCATACTTCTCTGTGTTTCAAATGCATAATGTCTTCTTTGAGGTCTGTAAACTGTCCTTCTCCGTCCTTGTGCTCCTCGAAGGAATACTAGCAACAGCTAAGTTAAGAATTTGTGATAGAGGAGGTCCCATATCTGAGGACTGAAAGTAATAAGAAAACATAGAAAATCAAGACATTGAAGACAAAAACAAATGCAATATATAGTACGAGTTCATAAGTGAAAGGAGGTCATGGGAATGTAACCGCCTATAGATCCAAAGTTGAAGTTGAAAAATTCAACAACCCAAAGAACTCAAAATAGTCATCAAAGGCTGCACTCTTATAAATCTCTATCGATAAGCTACTTCAAATCCCTAACTACTTCAGTGAGCAATCATTTCAATGCAAGTGAGTGGATAGAGAGTTTATTTTTTTTCTAGACCCGTAAATCCAACGGTCCTGGACAACCCACCATTGACACATTGACGGACCTTGCTTTCCTAAGCGAAGTAGATCAACGGTAGGGAAGGAGGTATGGCCAGATCAACGGTAGGCAAGGGGGCATTTTAAGAGTGGTGATAGCATCTTTTCATGAGATAGTTACTCTATAAGTTCCTACTTTACAGAATATTGAGATCTGTTTCACCCTACTAAGAATTTGCCATTGAAGAGGACACATTGTGTTCTTTAGTCCTTCAAGGGATAATGAACATATATAGGTTGAAGGTACAAATTGCATCCTTACTAATATTACAATTGATTGTCTTGGTTTTTAGGATGGGCAGAGGTGAGGTTTGAAGTGTTTTTGACAAACTTCAAAAATTTCTACATCAAACTCTCATGCTTTATTTTGCAAGTTTTAAGTCCTTACACAATTAGATATATAGAGAAGATGGTGATTGGTTTTTTTGCAAGCTTTGGATGTCTTTACTCCTATCTCGGGTACACATTGGACATATTGGTAGTGATGTATATATGATTTTTTGCATGCAATGGCTCATGCATATGATTCTGACTTAAAGTTCAAAAACACTATAGACACAAGGTAGGCCTAGATCTATTATGGTCTAAATTTTGTACTCAATGAACATTTACTAAATCAAATTAGAACCTATTCTAAGAATGATTTAGTTCCCCAAAATTGACTTATACTTTTAATATTAAAATTTGTTTTGTATACTAATTTCATATACCAAACAATTTTAAAAAAACAACATAATGGAAATTTTGATAGCACATGTGATATTAAACATTAGTATCACAAATAATTTAAAGAACAAGAAATGGCTATGATACTTTTACTTTTACTTTTTATGTTACATAATCCATACCAAATTTCAGTTTCAAATAAATAAAAGTCCATTGTAATTTATTACTTTAAATGTACTCCAATTATGATGTAATGCTTTGAATGTATTGCAATTACAATGAAATTTTGTTCCAAAGCATTGTCACCCCAACATTGAAATTTCTATAGATGGAAAATTGAAACTTTTTTAGAGATGCTTGTTGAAGGAAAAATGGATGGATGGTAATCAAATTTAAAGAATTCATGATCATTGTTTTTCAATCAATTATCATGTAAAATCATGAATATTAAATGAAACAATTCACCTAAAATGGAGTTTTGGTATTTTGAAACAAAAATTTGGTGTGCTTGATTGGAATTGTGTAAGAATCAAATGATAATTATGCAAGACAAAAAATGCCAATTGTATTCTATATTATACAAAATTCTTTGAATGGCACAATGAGACAGTTTGTAAGATTATTGGACCCAAGTGTACATTCATTTATGTTCACTCAGTGAAAATGCTTAGCAAGGATTGCAACATTCTCATGGCCGAGGCCTGAAACATTTCTCACGTCACCATTTATTGAAGAGCAGGAATAATATTCTACATTATCAAAATGGGTAACGAAGTTTAATTTCAAAAATTCAATCAGCTTGCCATCCATACTGTATACGTTCCAGTTTTCAAATTTGATGAAAATTAGGTCAAACAATGCAATCAGTGTACAAAGAAATATGCAAACATGTACAAAAATGCAAAAATAAACATTGAAGATAAAAGATTAATGGATGAAAAAAAATTACTACTAAAACTCACGGATGCATATAATATTGTTTACCAATGAGACAAAAGGTCCTTTTGCATTTTAGAAAAGAAGACCCCTAGAAGAAACAAAATTATATGGCTTCTTAACCAATCCCAATCCTTGAATTAAGTGATAAATCCCTTCCCTACATCTAGGGAGCCATAACACTTTCCCAAGCATAGTAAAGACCATTCCCTGATTATACAATTAACTTTGGAGTGCCGCGGACGCCATTCCGTGGCGTTCCAATGACAGTACTGTTGAGCTAAGAAGAGTTCAAAAGTATTTTTTCATCCTCCTTTTACTTGTTGACCTTTCACATTGGGATATGAAGAGTATTTAATTGAGTTTGTACTCTTTCCAATTTTTGTCTTCACGGAAATGAGAAGCTATTAAAAAAAACGGATGCTATTTTAGAGTATTTTGGGAAGTTGTTGCTCCTTGCTTTCAATCTGAAATTTCTCCACAAAATTAAAATATTTTAAGTTTGAGTCAAACTAACAAAATGAAGGTCATCTACTCTAGTTTCTACTCCAATTTGAATTTTGAAAAAATTCCTAATATTGCATATTTTATTGCAATTTGAACACTGGGTGTATTTTCAATGTCTATTATTTTCTATTTATAGAATGACACAAAAATTGAGTTTATACCCTGATGTTTGTCATTGTGATATACACTTATGGTGAAATTTTCAAATTTTTTCAAATTTTTTTCTATTTAATATAATTTTTTCTTCACTTTTTCTTCAAAAATTCTTAAAAAAATTAATTTTCCACAAAATATTCTAAATTTTTTTGGAAGTAAAGAAGACATGTACTTTCATCTCTGAAAAATAAATATAAATTTTTTCATACATATCTAGTTGCAAAATAGTAGAAAATTGAGTGATGGACAATGAGGTTTGAAATCAATGGTCATGGGTCCGTCATTTAGGGGTTAAAGTTTGTATAACTCTTCAAGGGTGATATCCAAAAGTATGATTAGTTTTAGGAATGTGGATAGGCTATAACTAGCTCTAATATTGAACAACTAGATTCGCTACTAAAGGTTTTAACTTTCTTTATAGAATGTTATGAACTTGGTACTAAGGTGAACCAACCCACTGCCACCCAAATTCCAATTCCGCCCTCATGTACCGAATAAATACATTTTTGTTCTGAAATGTACCTCAGAGGTTACATATGGGCTGAATGAGTTACACGGCACGTTACAGAATGCCGCCAAAATGGGAATTGCCACGTCAATTTTCAACAGGGTTCAACCAATTCCGTGACGAATCTCAGAAAAATTGCAAAGCCTCCCTATGGTCACTCTCGTGTGACGGGATGGGATTAGGGTTAGGTCAACTCGACTCGAAGGACGAGAGATTCCGAGCATCACCTCCCTCACTTGCGAGTTCCGATTACCGATCAATCGGGATTGATACTCAATCTGCACGACGCAAGCCCGTCGAATCATCCCGTGGATTTTGACTTACTGGGACAATTTCGATGCGCGGAATCAATCTCCTTTTTTTTTGTCCTCTTCTTTTTCCTTTAAGATTGTGTTCGGACGATGAGAGTGTGGTGAGGGGAACGAGTGAGGGCAGGGCGGAGGCATGAGGTCGTGGAATGTGGATGCTTCAGAGCATTCCGGGGAGAGTTCAGTGCCTTGTGGAATTGAGGAGCCGCGTCGGAGCAGACACAGCTTGTCGACTTGTGGTACGATGATTTCTTGGATTTCTGAATTGGATTCGACGTATTTTGACGAATATATATTATATTTTCGAGTTTTGGGGAGTCGTTTTGCTTACTAGTTCTGCGTTCTTGTTTATTCTTATTTTCACTTCCTGTGTTCGTGAGCTGTGAGGTCTTATAGATGTAAGTGAAAAAGCTGGAAAATTGTTCAGGTTGACGCTGAGCTAGAAATTGAGAATGTTCCCGAACGATGTATATTACCCAGCTTTGATTGTAGGGTTTAGCGCTCATTTGTCACTGTGGCGCTCGTCTTCCTCGTACTTTCGGGCGAACTTGTCCGGAACGGGAACGGGGAACTCCAGTGAGAGCGTGCGGACCCGGCCGTGACGGCCAAGGTTGCGAGTCTGAGTTGAGTGGCTATGGCGTTTGCTAATAGCCTAATACCATTTACAGTCTCTTCGTTGGTGAACTGGCGTTACTGATATCGTTTTTACCCGTCCTGGACTTGATTTTAGGGCTACATTTTGTTTCTCGCACTGGCCTTCGTCGGCTTATACATGAGTTTTATGAAGTCAATTCTCAGAGTTTTATGTACCTGCATTCTGTTAGAGGAGGTAATTGGCCTGCTGGAGGTCTTTAGTTTCTTATTATTGATGTTCAAACCGGACTTGGGGGGTTTTGCCCGTTGGATTTTCTGAGAACTTTGCCGAGAATGTGATTTAGAGTTTTTTCGGTTGCTTCTTTGAATCTTCTTGGACGTCCACTTCGATAGAGAGCTTTATCACCTATGTTGCAAGAATGAAGGATTTTTCGTGTCTTCGTTAAGCGCACCTGCGTCATGGATGTGGGCATTTGAAATGCCTGAAAGAAGCTGCCAGGTTGTGAATTTCAGCTGGAATGCTAGCAGTCATCGCTGGTTGAAAAATATTATGGAGCCGGGGGTGTACTCTACAATCTTGATTGGCTATCTAGGGATTATGGATTGCCTTTCGCACAGATTGAAGGCTTGAGGTGTTGATCTGCTTGTGCTTTCATTAATCAGAAACTGCTTGATTGCATACAAGGGTTATGAATCTGAGCTGCATTTTTTCAAGGAATTTCGGGAGTAGTTCGTACAGCTGATCTTGGACGGTTTGATGGATGGGTTTCAGGGTTTTGACGTCCGAGTTTAGACTTCCCGGTCTGGAAACTTTCTACAATATCTCATGGTGGAGGAAAATGTTTGGAGCTCGCGGCTCCAGACATCAACGACACCCACGACATCGGCAAACGGTTTCTTCTGTAAGTTCTGAATTGAGACTTCTTTTTGTGTACATGGTTAATGTAGAATGTCTTTTATGCTTCCTACAAGTGAATGTGTGCAACGTTACGTAGTCGAGCACGACAGTGTTGTGAGGTTTCTTTGCAATGTCAACAGCATGGAGAGAGTTCGCTTGGGGTGCTCTGGCCAGTGGGTTCGGAGAGACATTAATGCATCCGGTGGACACTTTGAAGACACGTATTCAAGGTGGTCAATCTGGAGTTATCTTGCAGGTATCGTGGTATTCTGATACTCTTTATGGGTAAATTCGTCCTTATTTCACTAACCATTAGCTCATTTATAAGAGCACAAGGTCATACCTACAGAAAATTATCGTAGTACGTGTTTGTTAATGTAGCTATCATAATTCCCGATCGAATATCAGTTGCTTGACTTTCTGAAATACTCTTGTAAAATATCTCTTGTCTTAATGCATTGAGTCATTTATCCTCGAGTGTTTCGTTCTCACATGTATTGGTGTTCTAGTCGTTCTGCAAGTTTTCAGTTCAATTCAGCAGCTGTGTTATATTTACATGGGGCCGGATTCGGATGTGCTCGGGCTTTTGCAGAAGCAGAGCGACATTGGGCATGCCCTCAAGAATATTTTGGCCATGGACGGAGTTCGAGGTGAGTGTACTGAGTGCTTCATTTCAGTATGTTGAGTTTTTGCGTGCTAATTGTATTTCGCGAGCACAGCCCTATTTAATGCTCCTTTAGTGGGCTTGGCTTTTGCAAGTTGTTCCTTCCTTCTATATTTCAAATTTTCAAATAATTTATCCTTGCTCTAGGGAGTTCTATTTGACATGTTGGAAATAGTCAAGCAGAAGGTGTGTTATAGCTGGGAGTGAACGTATTAGTATTTGCATCGGTTCGACTATCCATGTTAGTGGTTGTATCTATCGGGTAATGCTTAAGTTATAACGAGTGGTAGTGTTTAAGAGCTTCCAAATGGTGTATTGCATGTGTATGTCCTAATATTTCATTAACGTGTGAATTGGATTAATAACTAGAACGCTATGGCTTATAATTTCTGCTGGTTATGTTCAGCTCTATACAGGGGTGTAGTACCAGGTTTAACTGGCTCGATGATAACAGGAGCCACTTACTTCGGGTTTATTGAGTCTACAAAAGACTGGCTGGAGGATGAGCGTCCCAATCTGACTGGCCCGTGGGCGCACTTTTGTGCTGGTGCTATTGGTACGGTCTTGAGACACTGCACCTTTCACTATTCTCTTTTTGGTGGATTTATCTCTTGCTTCTTCGCAAACATGATGATTATGTTTTGCGTGAAAACAAGCTGCAGCCCTGCTCAAGAGATTGTGAGAGTGACTAGTTTGTTGTCTGTCAGTGCTGATCTTTGCCGTCGCTTTACGAAATCATTTAGCTTGTATTGTTTCCTTCTGTTCAGGTGATACGCTAGGTTCAGTGGCATACGTTCCATGTGAAGTGCTCAAGCAACGGATGCAGGTGCTTTGGATGTGTAGTGGCTTCAAATTTACTATTGCTTATAGAGTTTATTCATAATTGTTTGTTGAGATCGCATCCACCACTAGGGGAGCTCTTCCTAGTGTTTTGTTCAATATCTTTCTTTGGCTAGTAGTGCAAGTGCATATACAGTTGAAGCATACGTTTAAGCATATGTTTGTCGTTTGATTGAAAGACTTAAGAACTTTTAGAGTTGTGGTAATGGGACCTGATTTCGTGGCCTTAACATCTGCCTTTCTCCCCTTGTATCGATTTCAGAACAAAGGTACACCTTGTCCCATTTAGATGAATTGAATTTTCTTTGAGTGGATGAAATCAAATCTTCTTACCTTAACTTGTATGGCATGGCAGATTCAAGGCAGTAGCAAAAATTGGCATCAGAGACATGCACTATCCTCTAGATTATCGACACCAAGCTTGCAATACTACACTGGAATACTACATGCAGGACGAGTGGTATTAAAATATGAAGGTCTTCGGGGTCTATATGCTGGGTGATTATTTCTACATCTCTATATCACTGTAGATAGAAGCCATGCTCTTAGCACAAAATTCTGCAACCAATGTGTTGATCTACATGAGACTTTCATTTATATTATCTATCTGCCTCATTTTTATTCTGCACTGAATTTGTAGATTTTATAGAGTCTGTTTTGTTATTTCTTGTCTGAAATGGCACAAGTCGGTAAGTAATAAGTTTTGCTTCCGTGAATTCATTGTGCTTGTGGGGTTCATCACTGTGACGCATGATGGTCCTAACGACATTTGCCTCTACAGGTATTTGCCTACCCTTGCTAGGGACGTTCCGTTCGCTGGGTTGCAGGTGAGTCAATTTCCTCCCTGAGATACTGAATGGTACTCTTTTTCAAACTGCCCTCCTTAGTGGTCCCTAGCTTCTTTTCAGTTCGAGAAGATGTTGAAATAATTATGCAGTCATTTACATATGCCTACTGCAGCAATTATCAAATTTTTATTTTTTTTATTTTTTTATTTTCTTGAAACACATGGACAAATTCCATTGATAGAGGAAAAAGTACACAGAACCAAAGGACCAAGTCCTCGGCGGAAATCTTTACATTTTCTAAAACATTTTCAAATCATTTTTTAACACTGAGCCAACACACCCAGAATTATCAAATTTATTTCACAGTTTGGTCTTACCACATCATTGCTTGTGGCTTTAGATTATGTTCTATGAGGGCATGAGAGCAGCGGTAACTTATGGACGAAGAGAATGGTCTGTGCCTCCAGCTGAGGCCCAGAAGCACGAATTTACCTCATTTGAAGAGCTGGTGATGGGGGGAACTGCAGGAGGTAGTCCTATCAATTCTCTCTTGTCTCATGTTCATTGTGTATCTGGCTTGCGCTCATGACTTCTGTAGTCATTCGTCTAGGAAGGATCTTCACAGTATTTTATTCAGAATTATATTCGAACATGAGCTGGAAGAGTGAAAAGATCATTTCAAAATTTTGCTTCTTGTAGCATATCTCTTATGTTCCTGTATTGTTCATCATTTCAAGTCAGCGCTATCTTACTTGCGTGTCACTTTTGTGCATAATTAATTCAAATTTGGTAATACCTAATTTTCTATATGCATATTGCCAATGGCAGAGAATGTTATTAATTTCTATGTGGCACCTTTGAGAAGAAAAATTCTGTCATTTGAATGACTGAAACTGACAGGCAGTTACGGTATTAGTCATTTTTAAGAGTTTTGCAATGATAAAGAAGATCCAGAAATCAAATCTGCAGCAAGATACAATTGTCTAAACGGAATTCCACTAACATTGATTTGATTGATCTGATGGGCATCTCATATTGATGTGATTGATCTGATGCTTGTCGTTTCTACGAATCTCGGAATTTAGCAATCCCAGGGATCGCCTATGGAGTTGTGATCAGAGTTAAGCTTAGTTGAGATGTCACTAGATTTGGCTTCTATTTTCATACGGCAGGCTACGGAGGTTGTCATTTCAACGCTGCATTTTGCTACTCTTGCAGGGCTGAGTGCTTTTCTTACAATGCCGATGGACGTTTTGAAGACCAGGCTTCAAATACAAGGCTCTAACATAAGGTTTGTGCTACGTCAGTTTGTGCAAATTTCTTACTCCAAGGAATCTAGGACATTCACAACTACAGGCATAGAAATAAGTGTATGCAGTGTGGGGATTTCTCAGTCTTAAGCTTGCAGTGTCGAATTTTTCATATAGATGTCATTGCAGCAGTGCATGCTAATAGGATCAAGACCTTTCAAGTAAATTCTGTGCTCTGAACTAGTGGATTTACTGGCGTATATTCAGTTTCCGTCCTTGCTCACTGCTGAATTACTTCAAACATTGTGTTCGTTTTATCAGATACAAGGGTTGGTTTGATGCATGGCACCAAATCTGGAGACACGAAGGAGTTCGAGGTTTTTTCCGAGGAGCATTACCACGAGTTCTATGGTTTGTTCCTGCGTCAGCCGTTAGTTTTATGGCAGTGGAGTGGTTGAGAAAGGAGTTTAATACCCCAACAACTGTGCATATCGACTCTCAACCTATCCATTCTAATGATAGCCTGTCGGGTTTATCCTCCCAATCACAAATAGAATCAATTAGAGTTAATCCTGCACAAAAACAGAAGGCTTTTGATCCTTGATGCAGAACAAATGGTGGTCATAGAGATTTAGCATAATTTCTTCATTCAATTTGTTCCACATGAAGTCTCAGGAAAGCATAGAGGAATCACCAGCGGGATCTACAGTACATATGAATGAGATCCGAAACGTACTTCCAAGATTAGAATTGTGGACTATTTTTGAGCTGCAGGATGAGGTGGGATTAGGGTACGTCAGCTTGCTGGGTCCGGCACTTGTACCTACTGAAGTGCTCTAGACCTTTCAATCTTCCTTGTAGTATTTCATTTTGCACTACCCAACAACCATTTGTATGGTCTGACGAGCCCTAGTGTTTGATTTTGAGCAGACGTTTGATGGGAACCAATTGGTCCTTTGGTCGTCTTTGAGTTTCCCATTATCCGTTACGCACCCAATTCCATTCCTTATTTGAGTTATCTTCGAAAGGTGTGATTTTGTATTGCAATTCATGTCAATAGTCACTGGTGCTCAAAAACACCACCGATAGCTGTTTTTTTCCAGTCCAAATAATTTTTTCTACATCAAAGTTAATCGTAAAGTGTGTGCAATAGGACAAAACTCATTGGAGCACCAAAATTTGGGTTTGATGAATGTTGGTGTCGTGTTTGTTTTGTACTATTCTTAGTGAAACCTTCCTTTAACACTAGTTCACAAACACAAGATCAACTTTATGATTAACTCTATTGTTGTCAATTTTCTTTTAAATATAAGGATGGCATACTTGTAATAGTATGTAGTTGCAATAAAGGATATGGGAAATGCAATTGTATGTATATTTATGTATCTCTATATGTATGTATCTTTGAATACACATTCCTATATCTAAAAAACATATTTGTATCTATTTTTTAATACACATTCCTACATCTAAAACTCATATTTGTATCTATTTATCTATATTTTATATATTTGCCATGGACTCCAAATATTTTATTTTTTCAGTAAGTAAGACCCCTGGATTTCAAGGTAGAGGTGTGGTTAGTAGTTCAAAAGGAATAGTTGCATTGCATAATAATCATTTTTATTCCTTGATTCTAAGAGCATAGTATCTTTAATTTTACAAAAATTCTCCAAAGTATGTGGTTAGAGGTCAATTATATTGCCCTTGTTAGATTCTAGGTGATCATGGGGAATTGTACAGGCATTTGCAAGTAAATAATACCATCTACCTTAATAGGTGCAAAATAGATCATCTACCTTAATAGGTGCAAAATATTAAGCTTTTGTTCTTTAAATTCCACTAAAAGATTCCTATGCATTATTCATTTAGCTTCTTGATTTGAGGTATTTGTAAAGATGTGTTTCACAACAACTTTGAGAAATAATTTGGCATGGATTTGTAAAATAAATTATGAAGAACAATATAACATATTTGCACAAGAAGGTGGGGGATTCTTTCTTGCCTCATTGTCTGCGTTCTTTGCTTCACATGGCTAAAGCTTGATGACGATATTTCTAAATAAAGGATTTTTTTGAATCGTTCACTAATGTAGCACATATATGCTTCTCCTAAAGTATCAAAGAAAGAAGACCTTGTGCTTTCTATTCAAGAATGTTATGAAAATACACTATACAGCAAGGGGCTCCAAAACATTATTAAAGAAGTAGAATATAGGAAGAATAATCATTCTTTTGTGATTTTGGAAAGTTGGGTACCTCATATTTTGGAAGGACATTCATTACTAGATACTTGGATTCAATTCTAGTTGAATGGGACCCTTTTACAATTGGTTATTGATGCAATGTCATTTAATATGTGCATTGCCATCATTAATATTTGTAAATAAAATTTGAAACCTATAACAAAATTTTCTTCAACAATTAATTTCACCCTAAATACAAAAAAAATAGACTAATATTTCATGAAATGGATTTGAAATTGTAGCATTACAAGAATTCTGAATCCTGCAAGGGGCTGCAAGTTTTTGATTTTTGACAGCTCCGCAATGCAATTACAGAAAAATAAAAAAATATTTTTTTATTAAAAAATTATATTAAAAAAATAAAAAAATATTAAAAAAATAAAGTATCTGATGTGGTGATGATGTGGCACTAGTAGTGCCATGTCAGCACCCAACTTTTTAAAAATAAAAATAAAAAATTTATTTCTATTTTTTTCCCTAATTGCACCTTGGAGGCTCAAAACTCGCAGCCTCTTCGAGGGCTGAAACTTTTCCTAATGAATTAAAAAAAAAATGAAAATGAAAATAATCTAAAAATGCATTTCTTGGACTTTATTTTTAGAAATTGTTTTTTGAACTACAAAAGACATGATATTTGACTTGACATACTTCCAACTTGCAATTCTAGAAAAAGGCAAACTTGGAGATTTGTGCAATTCAATTGTTACTGAAAAAAAACCAAGAAATGAAGCAAACTTTGGATGGAAGAAAAATATTTCCTTTGCAAACCAAGCAGCATGATTTATATATCTTGGAGAGGTCACTCTCTATTTTGGGGGGCATTTGCATATGTAACTAAGATATTTTAAACGTGATATTATTTTAGGTTTCTTGAATTTTACATCCTTCAATTATGTAAATTTCTAATTTGTGGTAATATTTGAGGAACCTATTAGTAAGTTACAAAAATATAGTTAGAAAATTTCAAAGACCCTTTTATTTACAAAATTCATATTCAATTTGCAAATCCAAGCATACGTTTATGTATTATTGTAAAAAATTTGCAAACAATAAAACAACCACTTGAGAAATGATTCTATACCCTACAAAAACTAAGTATATATTTTAGCACAAACCTAAGTATATACAACTCTGGAAGCTAAAAAATACATCTAAAAAGGAAATCTAAATTAAAGCACATCTTCCTCAATCAAAATGAACAATGGAACCACGGAATAGTGTAACATGTTGCTAGTAGGAAATGGAAGGAAATGAGAAGAGAGAAAGATGACCTAAAAGAGACACAACATCATAGAAACCTGCCTAGAACAAAAGAGAGTGGCGCAATGACCTAAACCAAGATGGAAGAAGGGAAAGGCCAAAATCCTAGTTGACTTGCTATGAGTCCCTAAACTAGTGAAGAAAAGAGTGAAAACAATAAACCACATGAAGACATCTTGAACTTGAGGGAAGACGATTTTTCAACATATACTGTATTGAAGTCGTAAATTCATACCTATGTACCATAATTGTACATATTATGTGTATTTTTACACACTGAATCAATGTCATTAATACCTTTATTAAAAATATACAATTTATGTACTTTAATTATACAAATGTGGTATCCAAAATGCACCTAAACTATATTGATATCGGTGTAGCAATCGTACGTTATTGATAGGCATTGTTTAAGCACTAATTCAGTGCGTAAAACATATACTATGTACAATTTTGGTACATAGGTATGAATTCACAACTTCAGTGTTGTATTTGTACGAACCTATGAACCTTATAAATTAGAGATGGACCCAATGTTTTGCTTTGATTTTAGCAAGGAAAACAAGACCCTCTATTGTGTTCCTTTTTCTATTCCCTAAACCACATCCTTTTCAAGTCTGCACAATTCTAAAGGCACTTCTATCCATAGGTTGTATACTCACTCTACTATCAAAGCATATTCTAACTTAATAAAATCCATGCTAATGCGAATAGTGAAAAAAATAAAAATAAAACTGGTCATTAATATGTTCTATTTTTTTTTATACATGAGATATGAAATTGAACAAAGTACACTTAGTTCTAATTTACATGAATCAAATTAATCCTATTTTTTAATTCAAGAATTTGTTTTTAACAATGCAAGTCAATTTCCAAGCTATATGTAAATGCTCGATAATTTGTTTATTTGTAATGATCTTTTAATTTTAATTTAAGTAAAATAAAATAGTCGTTAAATTTCAAATTTGGAATCTTTTATAAAACAATCCATAATATAAATACCTTCTACATTATGGAGTTGGATAACTTAACTAGTTAAATCATGTAGTAAAGAAGAACAAATTACTTTTCCTTAAAACTAAGTTGATATTTAATTAGACTATAGTTAAAGCGAGAAGGATTCTTGGTGAGGGAGTGCTTGTCTCTTCACTTACTTTCTTTTCTTTTGAAAGGTAGCCTTTCTTCCCTCCTGTCTCTTCCCCAGCCACTTTGTCCTCTCACTCCCTTGTGTTGCTTACATCTCCTTAGCTCTTCTCATCATATAAATGGATACTGTCATTCAAACACATTTCTACTCTAAAATTCAATTGGCTTTGACATTTTATATAACATTCTTTCCAATTGGTGGCCTTGTGCTTTTGCTTGATTAAGTCTTACATTTTCCCATTGCAAGCTTCAAGGAATTTCAACTCAAGTAGTGATTCAACATTAGTATTAATGGCTATCTATAGCTATTTGTGATGCCAATTTCCTTCTTACTTTCTTTCTTTGTGAAGGATGTGTTGCTGGATAAACGTATTAAGGTGTTCTCAATTACTTGGGAATTATGTGTACGCAATTCAATTAGTGGATGATTATTTTTGTGATTTATTTTTGTACATTTTAAATTCATCTTACTACTGTTGAGGCTTTAATTCACCGAGCATTCATATTCAAAAGAGTTTAGACATTTTCGACATTTATTTATCATGAACTATTCAATTCTCATATATGTTCAATATAAGTTAGTTGATTTCTAGGTTAGGTTGCATGTGGTCTAAATATAGCACATTTTGGCTTTGTACTCTAGTTGAAATAGTTTCAAACAACTCCATTTATAGAAAAAACATGCAACAATATTTGGTAGTGTGATTGAAAGCTATTATTATGGATTGAGTTTCGAAACCTTGTAGCTCTAGTATTATGTTGCAATATATTTTAGAAATTTTCTCAAAAAGTTGAAAGAGCATGCCACACGTTAATAAATTGACACGATTGAACCTTGTAAAGCTCAAAAATTCACTTATAATAGAATAAATGAAATGATAGGTACATTTAAATATTCAACTTTGACATTCACTAACTAAGGTAAGTGAGCCCATTATAGGCAAAATTGTAATGGTGGTGTACATTCTAGTTCTAAAATATACACAACTATTATAGTTTTGCTTGCAATGGGCTCACTTACTTTATGATTTGTCAAAGTTTTTGTTATGGTTTTTTTGTCTATATGTTCAATTATAGATTCACCCACTTGTCTATGTAGAAAAAATATATAGAAGAGATTTTAGTATATGACATTAAAAGGCACGTACATCAACTTTAAGAGTTCCAATTGCTAAAAATACGTTTGGACATATTGATTTCCCCTGCTAAATCTTTGACATGTGAATGTTCTTTTACAGAAGCTAGTGGATTTCAAAGTTAGTAATGAGATGGATTCCACTTCCATTTCCTTCTACTTTGGACAATGCAATGACATGCAACAAAAGTTTCTATGACATGATTTCTGCTCTTATGGAAAGCTCTAGCTTTGTTGTTGGAAACATGCGTGAATTGACTTCATTTTCTGTAACAAGAGGGTGTGAATGGTCCATGGATTTGTAAAATCCGATACAAAGTTCATCATTATTAAGTACTATTCGTTGCTATGAATATGATTTGTTTGTTGCACAACTAATTTTGGAGACTGCAAAAGCAAAGCAAGAAGAGTTGGACAAGGAAGAGAAGTGATGAAACCATCACTAACTTGTAAAGGAGATCCTATCAAATGGTACTTACTGAAATATACTGTGGAGTTCTTGTATCCCTATATTGTACGGCTCCATTTGAAAGAAAATTTTGATGATGATGCTTTTTGTAATACATTTGTATATCTTTAAAGAGGTGTTAGGTGCATGTCAAACATTTTGGAGGATGTGGAGGCAAAAGAAGGAAGAATAACAACATTTGGATTCTATGTATGATTTGTAATATGTGGCATCCTTGGAGGGAATACATAAATTTGGAAAAACCCTTGACTAATTCAAAAAAGAAGACATTGTCATAAACAAAGTATGCAAGAAAAGGATGACGTAAGAAGGATAATACAAAGTAGTTTTCATTGTATATAAGAGTCAGCGTGCAAGGAGTATTTGATAGACTATACAATGCAGTTTGCAAATTTCCTGAAATAATAATGTATATGACACCCGGAAAGTGACAATTGTCTTTTTTCTTAGTATACTCTTAGTATCCACCACCATGTAAAACTTGCCAGCAAACATGTTTGATTGCTTGCATAGTGAAAATGAACAAGAAAAACCCAAATTGGCAAGGGTTGTAAGAATCGGTTTACTGATTTGACCTCTCACTATTCTCAAACATCAATTCTATTACCCTATCGAAGAAAGTGAGTGGAGTTTGGAAACTCCTTCAAGACCATTCCAAAATTATCTGCAGACTGAGGCTATCAAGCACTATTGTTTTTTTATATTTTGTTTAAACTCATTCCGGATTCCACAAGAATGGGTGACACTTGCGGCTCCCCTGCCCCTCCTCCACGTATCCCACCTTCACACTTCACCACCGTAGCAAATTCTGCTCGGGATCTCCTCTACAAGGGCTTTGTTGGAGGCCAAATGTTAACTGTTTCATGTCTGGGACCATGTGGAACTCGACTCACCTCTTCAACAACAATAGCTCACGATTTCACAGTCGGAGCTATGAGCGCCACCTTACTTGAGGGCAGTCAACGAAAGCACGAGCTAACTTTCAGTACTCTTAGCAACCAGGTCCTCCTTAATGTGCTTTCTCACTACTATCATCTTGAGTTTGTTGCTTCTCATTTTTCATTCAACATTCTTTGTTTGGTTTTGCACTTGATTTAAACACATCTATAAATGAGTCATTTTGTTCCAGAGCAATGATCCCAAAATTAGTTTATGGAATTTAGTGCAATATGATACCTTCAAGGCAGACATGCATCAACTTTGGCTACCTTGAGGGTGAGTAGTATCAAAGAAAAGAAATTAGAAAGGAAAGGATTTTGCAAGTTGAGAAGGCATATTGGGAGTACTATAACACAAAATTGTCTAAATAGATGCTAATTCCTATGTGGAGGAAGTTGCAAATTGGCTACCAAATTCTATTGTTTGTTGCAATTTTGGCTAAAATGTCTCCATTAAAGGCCCTTTTTTACACAATGGACTAGTAGAACAAGGATTTTTTTGGTAGAAACTCAGCTAATTTTAGCCAGTTTAGGGATGAGTAAGTTTACTGAGTTTTTTGTTTTAGTTGAAATTTCCTTCTTGTTATTTGTGGGGCTATAATTTGAGCTGTCTTTGCAGATCAGTTGGACAACGACCTTCTTGAATGCTTTGTGCCCAGGCATGACAATAGCCGTATCGGCTGCAATGAAGGAAGGATCCACCGATGGGTCTGTCAATGTACTATTCTATTAACTTTTGTGATGTCTTGTTACATATTAATAAATAGATCTTCCTGAAGAATCAGTAATGTTTTTAGTACTGCATGAGGAAACTGTTGTTGCAAATCGTTGAAGTCAACTGAACTTTTAGTTAACATTAATCATGTTAGCTAGCTAGCAATGGAAAATATGGTTCTAAATTGCTTTAACTTACAGGATGACATGTACGTAGCTTGAATTTATGATTCTAATACAGGCGCAATACGTGCATCCCATGGCTGCAATGAGCGCCAAGGTTTTTGGCCCCCAAACCAGACCTGAAGCTGAGGTCGCTGTAAACATGGGCTCACCAACTGCATTTGCGGGCGGAAGATTTTGCATGGACGCGCGCAACAGGAATCTTGATGTTTCTCAAATTGGTAATTCTTTGACTGTGCAAATTGCTAACTCAATCATCCCAACAATTTGAAAACCCCAAAAATTAGAATGAATTTTGTTGGACATCCACAACAATACTATTTCCTTTTCAATTGTCTGCAATTCACTTACTGATTGTTGTCGTAAAATTGACTGAAACTGCTTACATCTACTGTTAAGGTGTAGTAAGTTTCATGTCATTTGGATTGTTTCAGATGTCATGACATATTTTGCTCTAGAATGACACCATATGCACATTATAGTGACAAACGAAACTGAGTACTTTTACGAAACGTTTTCATTCAAATAACCATACCATAAGCATCAATGGACAAAATCCAAAAGTGTATATACGAAAGTTGAAGTATGTGACATACTAAACGTTACCATGGAAGTTTGAAGAAAAAATTAGTTGTGGTTTGAAAGAAAATCCATTTCAAAGTTAGCCATGTCTAGTACTCAGTTTTGTTTCAACATGATTTGAAATCACTTTATTTTTGTCAATTTTTTCTGAGAACTCTGAAAAAACTTTTTGTGCCTTGGCATGTTGGTATACATCATTTTGGATTGTTGTATGCAAAAATTGAAGGAAATTGACATTTATAGAATTTAAAATATCAACATTTTGATGAATATGCAAATGATGCTGGTTCTCGCAATGTTTGAATTCTTTTTTGGAATTGAGAGCATTGATGGCATTAGCCAGTGTTGAGAGTGTATAGGTTGCAATATGGACCATTTTTAACTTCTTAATGGCCTTACATTTGAAATATTTGTTGAATTGGACATTGCATTCAATTTATATTTCATAGTTAGATAATGCGTTTTTAAATTCAATTTCTTTGTCCAAAGACTAGAGTTCATGATGCACATAATAGATCCAACAAATCCCCCAAAAATCAAATTATTAATATCAATATCGTCAAAAAATTGAAAATTGCCAAAAAGTACACTGACGTTCATCATTTTGGCAATTTTTTGATGGTATTGACAATGATAATTTAGTTTTTGGGGATTTGTTGGATCTATTATGTGCATCATGAACTCTAGTCTTTGGACAAAGAAATTGAATTTAAAAACGCATTATCTAACTATGAAATATAAATTGAATGCAATGTCCAATTCAACAAATATTTCAAATGCAAGGCCATTAAGAAGTAAAAATGGTCCATATTGCAACCTATACACTCTCAACAATGGCTAATGCCATCCATGCTCTCAATTCCAAAAAAGAATTCAAACATTGCGAGAACCAGCATCATTTGCATGTTCATCAAAATGTTGATATTTTAAATTCTATAAATGTCAATTTCCTTCAATTTTTGCATACAACAATCCAAAATGATGTATACCAACATGCCAAGGCACAAAAAGTTTTTTCAGAGTTCTCAGAAAAAATTGACAAAAATAAAGTGATTTCAAATCATGTTGAAACAAAACTGAGTACTAGACATGGCTAACTTTGAAATGGATTTTCTTTCAAACCACAACTAATTTTTTCTTCAAACTTCCATGGTAACGTTTAGTATGTCACATACTTCAACTTTCGTATATACACTTTTGGACTTTGTCCATTGATGCTTATGGTATGGTTATTTGAATGAAAACGTTTCATAAAAGTACTCAGTTTTGTTTGTCACTGTAATGTGCATATGGTGTTGAAGGCTAAGATTTGCATATGTCCTTTCTAACTTTGAGTGCGTGTACCAACCTTGCGTTTAGGGTGTGGCTACCGAGGCGAGGACATGACAGCAACGTTATTGTGCGATCCATTCATTGATAAAAGTATCGATGGATACTTCACGCGTTTTATCCAACCCCAAACCCAAGTTGGCGCTCACGTCACTTTCCTCCTGGACAGGAAGCTGAAGTCCGTCAAAATTGCAGGCTCTCACGTGTTGGATTCCCAAACTATGGTGAAGGGGAAATTGGATGATTGTGGAGTAGCTTCGGCTCTACTCCAATACTCTCCCAATCCTCAAGTCACCTGTGGGCTTGCTGCTGCAGTGAATTTCAGGAATTTGAGGCAAGCGCCGAGTGTGGGATTGAGCTTGCAAGTGCTCCCATCGTGATTGAAAAGGGTAGGGAGAACAATATTTTATTTGCGTGTACAGTAGAACAGTAGACTGATCCATGGAGTGAGGGTTTCGACAAGAATTGGATCCTTCAAATTCTAGAGGAGATCTAAAACGAAAGGCCTGAAATGGCCTTGTAGTGATGGTGGAGGGCTTATTAAGAGCACATTTCGCGTCTTAGTTAAGGTAACTACACCTAAAATCGCAGTCCTTAAAAGCACACAGCGGATATTCTTGCCTAAAATGTACTCCCACTATTTATTTGACTCTATGATCGCTCTTGGGTACACCTATTCTCAACACTTTGGAAATTTGTAGTTTATTCACACGGTGTCCAAAAAATACATTCTAAGAGAATCTAGAATCCCCTTTTGACAATCAATGGGACCCCACCAAAAAAAAATCAATATAATAGTGAAACCTATGTTGAATCAGGCTCAAGTCCTTAACTATGCGATTTAAGGTGCAGTTACCTTATCAAATGTTGAGACTTAAAACCCTCCTACCAGTCTTGGACTGAATCATAATTTGACTGGGGAGGATCACTAACTTCTCTAATTCCGGTATGTTCTACACTTGATTTTGTATTTTTACACTCATTCAAGTTTTTGTGCATTGGAATTCAATGAGTTTTGAATCTCCAATAGTAATATCAAGTAAGTAGGTGTGGTTCAAGGTTAGAACTTCAATTCTTTTGTAGACCTCAGCATTTTGATGTATAGTGTGAAAGTTATTGAATTTCAAAGTTTTTATGAATTAAAAAAAATTAAAAATTACTTATATTTTGATTTTGATTGTGGCAGTGGCACAAGGCACAGTGGTGCAAATTTGAAGTAGGTTGTTTTTTGATTGTTTGTTTGTTTGTTATGGTGAGATCTTTGGAACTATTTTTCCCCCAATTGCGCTTATTGTTGGTATTGTTGGAAATCTCTTTGCAAAGAAGGGTACATAGGTGCTTTGTTTTGTGGTGTTTGGACATGCAATGTGACAGTTAATGAATTTCAAAATTTTCATGAAATAGAAAATTAGATTGAATTATCTTCTATTTTGGGAAAATCATAACTTTCACAGTGCATGTCCAAACGCCACAAACAAAGCCCTTCGGCACTCTTTTTGCGCATAAAGCTTTCTATTTATATCAAAAAATGCAATTCCTCACACCACAATAAAGCCCTTAAAATTCTTGTAGAGTAGAGCCTAATCTAACAACTCAAGATTTCCCAAAATATTGTATACTTTATCATCATGTTGTTCCAAAGGACTCAAGGCCAAGAGTTAATTCAAATATCATGTCAAATAACCATAACCATGACATCTTCTATAATTAGAAGAAGTTTTTAAGAAAATATCATATACAAATAAAAAAATTGTAAAAACATTTCGTGAATGCATTTAGTAAATAAGAACTACTAGAAATGTAATGTGTTTTTTATACAACTAGTGTGCCTTTGCCATTGCCAAAACCAATGTCTTTATTTTTTTATTTTTTTATTGTAGAAACTTTAAAATTTAATATCTTTATGGAAGTCCAACTTGATAAAGGTAATCAAATTAGAAAGACCAAATACTTTTAAGTTTGTTTTAATCTAGATAAATATATACCACTATAAGGAGCTTTGATCACTTGTATAGTAATCATGTACTTTTAAAAGATTGTATACAGTATTGATATAACTCAGTCTAGTTGTGCAAAATCACTTCTTAGCTAAAAAGGATGCAAGTGAGTTCTTTAGAATTGAATGTTCTTTCAAAACAAATAAAAGGCAATCCAAATTTGACTAAATTTGATTAGAATAAGTCATTTATCTAAACATTTTCTTAAATCTTTCATCAAGATATTATGTACTGAGAATCATGAAATATTGATTGCTTCACTATCCAAAAATTTGGTGTCTCAAAGAACAACCAATATGGTTGTGATTGTGTATGTGTACAGTGAGATATGCTTTTTTTTGTAGAGAGAATGTTGTGTGAGTCAGGTTACTTTCCAGGAGTAAAAAAGAGAATGGCTTAAGATTCGAAGCCCAATCATGGAAAAAAAACCAAGGTGCATGACGTGAATCTTGGCATAACAAAACTTGCACTGACGCATTCCTGCGCAGTTGTGGTAGAAGAGGAAGGAAGTGGGAATGTTGATTGTGAAGGATGCCAAGAAGGAATTGAAGGCTTCTCCACATAGAGCTAACATATCAGGTGGTAAGGAGAGAAACTCCTTAGGGATATAGAAAAGTGTAATTGTCAAGCATGCTTTCCACTAGCCTCTTTCTGCACAACAATTCATGCATTTCCTCTCATTTTTTTATTGATAGTGCTAACATTAGTGTCACTGCTTAATATTGAAAAATCAAAATCAACATCATCAACATGCTTCGAATTAGAGGCCATGGGACCAAAAAAACCTTACAGGTCTATTGAGCTACAAGTCATGTGCTTGAGAAATCACTAACCCCGTCAAGCACTTCATTTAGTACAGACATAGCTCCTTTTATGTTGCTTAATTCAAAACTTACAACTCCGCCCTCAAAAACCTCAGATAGATGAACAAATTGAAACCTCCAAATATACCACCTTCGTCGCCAACTTCAACAGATGTTTGAAGATGTGGAGCCAAAAAACATGATTTTTCATGGAACAGCATCAAAACAAAGCTCACACATCTGCTCCTGATTAAGAAACAAATCACTACCTCTAGGCATCATTGGAAGTTCGCACCATTCCTCTCCGAAGAATTTGTAAAGCCACAATTCGTTGTACACAAAGAGCAGAAGAAAATTCTTGCATGCAAAAATACATGACGACCACCACATAACATAAGGCTGGATGTATTCAGGAGTCCGTGGAAGACGATCAAAGGGATACTCTTTCAAAGGGATCCAACTGGCTCCACACTGCATGGCTTGATATTCCTCAATGCAGTGCGACGGGAGCTCACCTTGTGGTTCCACGTCCTTCAGACAAAATAAGTGGTCTTTCACAAGAACCGAGTCGTGAGCATCGTTTCCAGGAACATTGGTAGCAATCTCAAGCACCGTTCCATCTGCAAAATTATACGAACAAGGAGCACGTTTGATCCAAAGTGAATGGAACTTGTCAAGGTAGCCATAAACCACTTCTTTAGAAGAGGAACCATCGGCTTTGGCCCACTGCTCGGTTTCTGAACGATATACATTCACCAGATTCCCAACATTGAAACAATAGCCCACAACAATCACTCTGTAGTGCTTCGTCTCTTGATCCATGATCAGTTGCACCATGACATATTGCTGAACTAAGCCAGAGAGGGGAGGAAGCTGTTTCCACACCCGAGTTAAGAGGGTTGCAAACGAAGGCAAGTCGAGGTGCCTCCTTGGACTTGGATTGCACTTTTGATAGAAAGCACACCAACCCTCCATCACTGGCACTCACTACTTCAATTTTACCACACTTGGGATCATACCCCAATCAGGTTTCAAACGTATGCCATCTGTTTGATGCAATGTCAAACATGTTCACTATGAAAGAACCTGGGCCATCTCCTCGTGCAAGAAGGCCAAATGACTTGGGTTGAGCTTTGGCACAGGCCCGCTTGAACTGCAAATCCTTGGCACCTCTCAGCTTTTGGTTCCACCCCTTGGACAGAATTTGGACTCGGTAGATTTGAGGCCACGGTAAGCGCACGAAGACGAGCTCCTGCAGTTCCTCGGGGAGTCCGCTCCAGAGAGCAATGTCCATCAACTTTGCATGATGTGCAGAACAATGAGCGCAGGTGGTGACACTCTCTGCTGTTTTGACAACCTTCCGTTCAATGCCAGATGAGACACTCTCCATGTCTGAGATGCCCTCGAAAGCTGCACCACACTTTCACCTCTCCAGGCTGGAAACACTTGTCTTCTTGTTAATCAAATGATCACAAACCAAAGGAAAGTTCCCAGTGCTACAGATTCTCACTCGCTAGAGTCGCCTGACTCTTATCACAATTCGAGCATCAAATTGATCAGTTCATAACCCGTAAACAATAGAAATCGAACTAACTACGAAGTTGAACACTTAAACGACGCAAATGAAAACACATGCCGACAGATTGAAGGCCCTAAAACCATATGTTTGTATATATAATTGCGACAATTCTGTGTCCCGAAATAGCATGAATGCTTTACAAATGGAATCCACAATCAGCGCAAGCAACGAAAAACTACCGCAACCCACCCTGAATTCAATTAGCCATGAATGCACGACCTTCTAGCTTGACAAGGTTGCATTGATCTTCCAAAGCAAATAATCGTGTGGCGAAAACCCAAAGCGTTTCTGAGCAAACCAATGCAGAACAGTGAAGAAGCGTCTTTGGGAAGCAAAGGAATCGGAATCACAAAGAGCTGGCGAGAGAGCACAAGAATAGGGCTGGGAAGAGAATTGGGTCGATGGCGGTGCAGAAAGCAAAGTGAAGAAAACGCAGGGCTCGGCCTGGGAACGAAGCTTTTCCATCAATTGTAGGATGGCGCTCCACATAATAACTTCAATTTTTCAAGGTTACTGCAGTATAACTGTAGTACTGAGTGGACATAACATTCAGTAGCATTTAGAGAGACTGCCTTTTACTTTCCAGAGTACTCATCCACAAATTGCATCCACATATTAGTCATGTAAGCTTCAGTACTGGGATAGTGGCAAATGCATTTATGGTGTGTTCTATTGTTTTTGCTAATTCTAGCAACAACAAATTAGGTAGTCTACTCTAAAAGCAAACCGGCTCAAAAAGTGATTATGACACAAAGGTACATTTTGCTTTCTTTGTACATTTCTAAGTGATGGACGGTTTTAGTGACCACTGCGTTTCAACTTCAAAAATTTGTAACTTATTCCACAAAGGTCTCTTAAATGGTTACTTTAAGAGCAAGCTACCTTAATTGTAAAGATAGACAATTTGGCAATAATTGCTAAAGAATCCATTGAATATTATACCAATGAAATCTAACCATTTGCCATCAATGACTTATTTGAGTTGACAATATAGAAGAGAAGCTCTTTATGTACACATGGGGTGATAGGAGGTACAACAATCCATGTGGGATATGTAAGTTAGAATTTGTAGTTTCTCAACCGCTCATAATTCAATCAAAAGTAGGAATTGTGTTTGAAGTAAAATTTTAGACCTCATTTAGGCAGAGTCGAATAACTTTTCTTGAAAAATAATTTGAATTAAATAAAGTTGGGTAAACCAAGTTAAGTTTCATCTTGCAAAAATCTATTTGAGACTTTGGTCTTTCATTCAAATGTTATGGACAAATTTCAAAGAGGATGTTTGAAAATGTCAAAAAAATCCAATCAAACCCCTCTATGAACTTTGTCCATAACTTTTGATTGGAGGCTTGAAATCTCAAATGGATTTTTGGAGATGAAACTTAACTTGATTTTCCCAACTTATTCTTGTTCAAAGTTTTTTGCAAAATGTCATTCTACTATGCCTAAATGAGGTCTAAAATTCTAGTTTTAACAGAATACCTACTCTTGACTTAACTATGAGCTGTTGAAAAACTACAAATTCTAAATTACATATTCCACATAGGTTGTTCTACCTCCTGCCACCTCATTTGCATATAAAGAGCTTCTCTTCTCCATTCTAATCATAGGAAATAAATAGTTGTAGAGCAAAGTAATGGTTGCATTTTATGTCTCTAGAAATTTTTTGTTCAATACTTAAAAGTTAAAGTTTGAAGCTTCAATACTTGTTTTTTACACTTTGATTAAATGGTAAGCTTCATTGTGTTTAATGTTGCTCTATGTGTATAATATTGACAAGTCTTGTGTAGAATGCCACCTGTCTTTGTAGTTAGTGATGGCTGTGGAATATACCACATTATTTCATTCCTCGAATGAAATGATGTGATATATTCTACATCATTTTGTTTGGGGTAGGTAGTAGCATTGACTACTACTGAATGTTATGATTAGGATATAAGGTAATTAAGCCTATTTTTGGCCATTTTTTAAAAGTCCAATCCAGAATCTTTGCCTAAAATGTACTTCCACTACTTATGAGAGTCTACACTCGGTTATCCTAAATTGTATTTTTAGTGGCTTGAAAATGTGTAAACTATTCAAACAGTGTCCCAAAAATGCATTCTAAGAGAATCTAGAATCCGCTCTTTTTTACTACCAACAAAGATCCCACAAAAAGTTTCTCAATGTAATAATGAAAACCATACTGAATTATTTATTTGTGCAATTTTAGGTGTAGTCACCTCCGTAGTGATGAAAGTGATGAAGATATCTACATTCTTTGAATGTTCAAATAATATGGATGGAAATTAAAGTATTTATTCAAATGTAGGCACTTTCATTCACAATCTGAGGGTCTCTGAGTATTATTCTATTTGAACCAAAATTAGGTGAATCTTGAAGATTTCCTCCATCAAAAAGTAGACATAATTTCATACAGTATTAAAAAAAAATTTACGAATGTTGCAAGCCAACAAAAACTATCACAAATTAATTCTCTAGCTTAATTGAACGGCACTATCGGAAATGCAGGATGCGATGGCTTTATCAAGGATTCACAAATGGAGTATATTTATGAGGGAGGATCAGGTAATTAGAACTTTGTGTCAATCAATATCTGGAAAGTTGCAATGTGTTACAGGTGTGTAGCTGTCTACGTATGGATCAATCACTTTTATGAAAAAAAAATTGACTTTCTCAAAACATCATCAGCTTTTTATAGTTGATTTCAACACTCATCTATAACTGAGTCGTTTCGTTACAGAGTCAATTTTACTTCGTTTCTAAATTTGTTTTAGTTGAAATTTCCTTAATGTTGTTTGTGGGGCTATAATTTGAGTTGTCTTTGCAGATTAGTTGGACGACAACCTTCGTGAATGCTTGGTGCCCAGGCATGACAATAGCCGTAACGGCTGCAATGAAGGAAGGATCCACCGATGGGTCTGTCAATGTACTATTCTCTTTACTTTTGTGATGTCTTGTTAGATCTTCCTGAAAAATCAGTAATGTTTTCAATACTAAGGTATATGAGGAAACTGTTGTTGCAAATCTTTGAAATCAACTGAACTTTTAGTTACTATACTCATGATGTTAGCTAGCTAGTAACGGAAAATATGGTTCCAAATTGCTTTACAGGATGACATACACGCAGCTTGAATGTCTGTTATACAGGTGCATCCCATGGCTGCAATGAGCACGAAGGTTTTTGGCCTCAAAACCAGACCTGAAACTGAGGTGGCTGTCAATATGGGCTCACCAAATGCATTTGCGGGCGGTTTTTGCATGGACACGCGCAAGATTTTGCATGGACACGCGCAATAGAAATCTAGATGTTTCTCAAATAGGTAATTTTTTGATTGCGTGAATTGCTAACTCATCCCAGCAACTTGAAATCCCCAAAAAATTATACTCCCTCCATCTCACAACAAAACCTCCAAATTGGACATAGTACCACTAAACCGCTCCATTTATTGATTTTGATTGTTGAGCAAATAATGTGGATTTCAAATTAGTTCCAAAAAATCCACATTGCTTACTCAGCGATCGGCAATCAAAATCAATAAAGGGAACCTTTTTAGTGGTACATGCACTATTTTCAATTTGGAGGGTTTTAGTAAACTCAACTGAGATTGTTTAATACATCTATTGCTAAGGTGTAGTAAGTTTCATGTCATTTGGATTGTCATGACATATTTGCTCTAGAATGATACCTTAGGGGCCGTCACACCTTCTTCTCTCTATCCTTGATCTTCAAAGAATGAAGACGTGACACTCTCTCCTTGAATTGTGGAGGACAAATTCTCGAAAGATTGAGAAGTTATTTCCTTTTCCTCCGGACATGAAGAATGGACGTGGAGATTGAGAAGTTGTGGAGAAGATTAACAAGCCATGTTCACTCTCATTTTTGATATCATGGTGAAAAGGCAAGAGTCACATACACATCATGGAGATAGGCTCCTATGTGGCTCTTCTTTTCACTCCACACCTTCTCATTCTTCATAGAAATTTCATTCTCGGAGAAGGTGTGACAAACCCTATTATGATAGAATGTGCATATGGTGTTGAAGGCGAAGATTTGTGTATGTTCTTCTATCTTTGTCTCCTAATAGAGCGTGTACCAACCTTGTGTTTAGGTTGTGGCTTCCGAGGCGAGGACATGACAGCTACGTTATTGTGTGACCCATTCATTGATAAAAGTATCGACGGACACTTCACGCGTTTTATCCAACTCCAAACCCAAGTTGGCGCTCACGTCACTTTCCTCGTGGACAGGAAGCTGAAGTCCGTCAAAATTGCAGGCTCTCACGTGTTGGATTCCCAAACTATGGTGAAGGGGAAATTGGATGATTGTGGGGTAGCTTCGGCTCTACTCCAATACTCTCCCAATCCTCAAGTCACCTGTGGGCTTGCTGCTGCAGTGAATTTCAGGAATTTGAGGCAAGCGCCGAGTGTGGGATTGAGCTTGCAAGTGCTCCCATCGTGATTGAAAATGGTGGGGAGGATTTGCGACAACAGACTGAGTGAGGATTTTCGACAAGAATTGGATCTTCAAAATTAAAGATCTAAAAATGCCTGAAAATGGCCTCGTAGTGTAGCCTTAACATACAGGATCGTGGAGGGCTTATTAAGAGCACATTTGCATCTTCACTATCAAATATTGAGGCTCAAACCCTCCTACCAGTCTTGGAGTGATAACAACCCATTACATGAGATTCGGGGGTCTTAGAAGGCTGTGAGTTCCCCTGCTGTCTGACGTGGTCAAGCGACTGCCATGTCACTTTTAAAAAAAATAAAAAAATAAAAAATTTGCTTAAAATGATATTTTGGTATAAAAATAAAAATAAAATTCTTTTTTTTTTTTTTTAATAAATTTCTGACCCACCCGTACCGGTGTTACTGGATCTGGGCAGATCAGGGAACAGGCCTGAAACGGCCCTCCGCAACTCCCAAATATCATTTAATGCAATTGAAGTGAATCATAATTTGACAGAGCAGGATCGCTAACTTCTCTAGTTCTGTATTTTTGCACTCATTCAAGTTGTGGTGCATTGAAATTCAATGAGTTTTGAATCTCCAACAGTAATATCAAGTAAGAAGGTGTGGCTCAAGGTTAGAACTTCATGATTGTTTTGTATGTCTCTAAGTCCTGGTAGACATTGATTCTTATGTTTATGTGTCACTTAAGTGCTCAATTGCAATCTTCATTTTATAAATTTCTCACTTGGAACTTCAAGGCGTATTGTAACCAGTGAGACTAAAAATTCTTATCTTTCAGAACATGTAGAGAGTAATAATCATACTTCAGATGATGCAATTAGTATCTCCTTGCTTTTTTAAATTTTTGGTACTGGAATAAGCAGCTACTCTACTCTTCTCTTCTTTAGCATTGCTTTGCTTTTTGAGGAGTAAATCTAATGAATATGAAGGGAGGACTTTGCATGTATATGATCTGAAGATTTGCAGTGGTTTGAGGTCCAGGGCTACTTCAAAATATTATTTTCCAAAGCAAGGCTAGTATCTCCACATTATTTAACTTTTTCAATAAGTTTAACCATGGAATTTTTTGTTGACTTGTTTGAACGTATCCCCCTAAAAATTTAGAGTGCATCCCCCAGTGATTGCATTCCAAGATCATAGTGCCTAAAGTTCAAAAGGTAGTTTTTTCTTACTCTTCCCAAAGGTGAAATTTTGTTTTTCAAAATTGTAGGTGTAATTAGGTTGGAAATTTTTATTCATACCCTTAACAATGTTGTTAATATAATCTCCAAAGTTGAAAAGCTTACAAGCACATGATTTTGACTTACAAGTCTTTGAAATTGGACTCTTTGAAGTTGAGATTCTATTCCCAATTTCCACATTAGGGGAGATTTGAGGGCAAGGGAGGGCCATTTTAGGCCTGTTTCCCTTGCCTATTCCCCTATTCTAAACCAGCATTAACATTGTCATAATTGTTTGTTTGTTTTAAAAAGAAAAAATTACAAAAGTGAAAAAAAAATTACAAAAAATAAAACAAAATCTGACGTGACACTCTCTTGACCACATTAGACTGCGCATGTGGTAGAGTTCCCAAGCTGGAAACAAGATGGGAACTTGTAATCTTCTTTTGGCCTCAAATTTCTTTTAATGAAATTACTAGAGGTTACAATGGTTGAATGATTGTATATTAGACACACATGCTCAACTAGGGGTCTCAAAAGAAGATCTTCAGAACAACAAAACAACACCACATTGTGGGAAATCAACATGCCTCTCTTCATCCAATGCAAGACTATTCAGAATTCAAAATTCAAAATGAGGTCTATTAAGAAACAAGCAGCACCCCTATTAACCCCTAAAAGACCAGCATGCATATTTTGGCTATGCAGAATTTTTGTGCCCATTGGTGTGAATGAATATTTGCGTATTTTAGGCTGGAATTTTAATAGAAGGTGGGGACAAAGAATATCTTTCATCTGCACAAAATTTCATGACATTTGAAAATATGAATAAAAAGTTATGGTGTAGGTGGTGACATTTGAGAATCCATTTTTTTTTTTGTAAATGGATAGTCCGGACATACTAAGAAAAATCACTTTTTTCAAATACAAAATTTGGAAATTGATTTCCTAGAGTGATATATACTTGGAAAGCCTTGAATCATTCCATTTTGTTCAATGAAACGAAAGTTACGAGGAGTTTAGTTTGCAAGTAGTTATAGATTCTCTACTCAAAAATAAACTTTGAAGTCCTTTATCTTATTCAATTTTTAGTGTTTTTTGAAAAACATAAAATTATAGGGTGTAGAGTGTTTGTAATAAAATTGCAACCATTGGAATTGGCATTTTTCAATTCTATAACTAAATTCTTAACAATTTAGTATTTTTCAAAATCATTCTCTATTTCTTTCTATTTACTATTCTCTTCTTATATGTTGTACAATTTCAAATGATCTAAAATTTTTTAAGCGTGTAACCAATTTGCCTAAGGAAAAAAAAACTGAGAGAAGCACCACCATTTTCAACATTTTTTCCTAAAAAAGTGAGCTTTTGAAGTGTAGCTGCCTTGTTTTTTGCAGGTCCACAAAAATGATTTTAGTGAATTTGAATGCTTATACCGTGCAACCCACAAAATAAAAATTTCTGAAATTTTGACCACAGGTTCTCAAGTCAGCACACTACTGTTACATGTGTCACAAAAAATTGTTTTTAAAAAATTTGGTACAAGTTGCAATTTAAAAAAATGGCAGTTTTCAAACGTTTTCGGTGAAAACATAATCAAGGAACTTTAAGGATTAAAGTCTCTCTTAGTATTCTTGTAGCACTAGTTTGCATTTTGAATAAGATAGCTACTCCAACTTCCTCAAAGTCGCCTCTGTTGATGCAAATGTTCTTCATCTTCTGTCCAAAAAGCCCGTACAAAACCCCTGCGTCAGCTTCCAGTGAGCTGGTTCTCTACTAATTATATGTGTCCATCTATTGGGATGAGAGCACCCCCCGAAACGCTCCCTTAGAGGCTCAAACTTGAGAAAGCAATGAATTCCGGGCTTTCCAAGAACGTAAACCACTCCCATGAAATCGCGCACTCATTTCCTGGGAGGGTTCTTGGCCGCATGAGTTTGTAATGCTCAATTACGCAGGCAAACCCGTGTAATCAGACATTATGGATTTTCCATCCAATCAGGGTTCTCATCAAAAAAAAAATTCATCTAATTTTGACTTCTCGGGAGTGGTTTACGTCGGGAAATACCACTCGTCGTCGGGCATTGTGCTCCGCCCTCCTTGTCGGCCCTTTCTATCGGACAATGCCCTCCTCCTTGGGCATTGCCTATACGTAAACCACTCCCAGGATTCCTCCCATTCATTTTGCAGGGTGGTTCTCGACTGCAATCCACAATTACTTGGATAAAACTACGTAATGGAGCATTACGGTTTTTTCATCCGGTTCCAACTCTCATTCTCAATTTCTCATCCTTTCCTACTCGTGATTTACGTCGGGCAACGCCTTCGTTGGCGGGGATTGTGGGAAAAAAAGCACCTCCTAGTCGGGCTCCGCCCTCCTCGTCAGCATTTTTTTTCCCGCAATCCCCTCCTCCTCGGACATTGCCCTATACGTAAACCACTCATGGTTCCCGTCCCATTCAATTGGCGGGAAGCTTCTATGCCGTAATCCCCGATTACGCGGGCAAAACCGCGTAATCGGGGATTATGGATTTTTCATCCGGCTCATCGTTTCATCCAAATTTATCTCCTGTTTCAGTCGTGATTTACGTCGGACAATACCCTCCTCCTCGGGCATTGCCCTATACAAAAATCTGGAGAACAATTCGAGTGCAAATCCATCCCAGATGGCAGAGCCAAAGCAGGAACCCAGATGGACCCCAACACCGGAAATCAGGCCACTCCCCCACCCGGTCCACCCGGTCCACCCGGTCCACCTGGTCCAAAGCCAGAGATGCCGGCGCAACTCGCCACGGAGCTCTGTTCACATGTGATTCACCAAGCAGCCGCATAATAAGTGATGAATTCGGATCTTCCGCTTCCTTTCTGATGCCGACTTCCGAACAGCTAGGGCTCCCAGTCTCCCTCTCATCAAAGTCTCAAGGACCGATGGTCGGACGTGGCTTCCGAAGCAAGCTGCTTCTTAACTTACTGTACTGTACACCCCCTACAAGAAAGGTTGACGCCCCCCTTTTGCACCCGTCAAGTTTTTTTGACATTACTCACAACGTAATTGACATTTTTTGTTTTCGTCAATCAACATTTGTGTCTAACCCAATCTCCCTCAAGTACACCAAACTTTCAATTTCAAAAAAGCAAAACTCCATTTTTGGTGAATTTTTTTAATTTTTTTTCACGGTTTTACATGAAAATTCATAGAAAAATATTAATAATGCATTTTTTAAATTTAATTGCGGGGATGCATAGGAAACATCCAAACGCACATCTTTCCTTTAACGAGCATCTCCAAAAAAGTTTCACAATTATCGTGGCAGAAGTTACAGTGGAGGCGTGAATAGTGCCCAAAATTTTGAAAACTCATATCTCTTTATTGTAATTAGATATTAATAAAGTAATTGTACCATCATGCTCAAATGTGTGAAATTAGTTACACTGTGAGGGAAAAAAAACAAAATCTAATTACAATAAAGAGATATGAATTTTCAAAATTTTGGGCACTATTCACGCCTCCACTGTAACTTCTGCCATGATAATTGTGAAACTTTTTTGGAGATGCTCGTTGAAGGAAAGATGTGCGTTTGGATGTTTCCTATGTATCTCCGCAATTAAATTTAAAAAATGCATTATTAATATTTTTCTATGAATTTTCATGTAAAATCGTGAAAAAAAATTAAAAAAATTCACCAAAAATGGAGTTTTGGTTTTTTGAAATTAAAAGTTTGGTATACTTGAGGGAGATTGGGTTAGACACAAATGTTGATTGATGAAAACAAAAAATGTCAATTACGTTGTGAGTAATGTCAAAGAAACCTGAAGGGTGCAAAAGGGGGGCGTCAACCTTTCTTGTAGGGGGGTGTACTGTAGTTCTCCATTGAGTTCGCCCCTTGCCACCGATGAAAAGCCAGCCCTGACTGACGGACACTAGCTCTGCGGCAACTTGCCCCTGCCCTGCCGCTGAATTTCCACCAACCATCGGAACCCAAGTACTGATGAGACACAGCCAGCCCCGGTGGGAGATTTTAGTAAAACACTCCCGGGATTCGAAATTCCATCGTGATCTTTGTTGGCTCTGTACCCCGCCAATTAAGGAACTCGACGATTTCAATTTGGGGAGAGCCCAACTATTGATCTAAGGTACTACTGCACCTAAAAGCGCACAGTTAAGCAATTCAGCATGGTTCTCACTATTATATGGAAAAATAAATTGTGGGGTCCCATTGGTAGTCAAAACAAGATTCTAGGTTCTCTTAGAATGCATTTTTTGGACACCGTGGGAGTAAACTATGAATTTTCAAAGTGCTGAAAAAAATAGGTGCACCTAAAAGCAATCATAGAATCATATGAATAGTGGGAGTACATTTTAGGCAAGAATATCCGTTGTGTGCTTTTAAGGACTGTGCAATTTTAGGTGTAGTTACCTTATAGAGAACCCCACCGGCCCCCTGCGAGAAGATGGAACATCACGATAGACCGGCAACAGCTCTCAATGGAGACAGACGGAGCCCTGTAGTTTGATCATCTTATACCCGGAAACATTATTTACCCAGAAACAATATTTGATTCAACTTAACCCTATAAAGTCACTGTGGACACGATACATGACAAAGAATCCTTATTTATAAGCCAATTTAAGTCAGTGCAGATGTTCATCCTTGGAATTTTGTGTAGAAAGGACAGGTCTTGCACAATAGTTTGACCTCCAATGAGTGCTCTTGGTTTTTTCTTATGCAAATGATTTGTAACATGGTATTAAAAAAGATGATTTCCAAGGTGATCAATTTGGTGTTCCAATGCAACCACTATCAATAGTGATAGCAATTGAGAATACAATTTTCTAGTACTAAAAAAACATTATTTTGATTGAATCTTATCGGCAAGTGAAAGAAGGCTCCAATACACTTCAACATGCATTATTGGGCCACTATATCAATAAGCTAAGAAATTTCAAAGTTGATTGTTTGTAGGCATATTCAAAATTGACCCTAGAGTATCAACTAAACATTCTTCTTCTTAATAGACATACATTATTTTTTGGGTTCTCATTGGCAAATGAGAGGATTTCAATGCATTATTCAGACACCAAAGCAAAACAATAAGGTAGCAAAGTTGAAAGATGATTGTACCAAAAACACAACAAGCCATCCAATAAATCTTTCAGGTTTTCAATGTGTGCTTCTTGTGTCATCAATATTGAAGTTTTAGAGTACTGATGATTATGGGTGCACATCTTCCTTGGCAAGAGCATTTCTACAATTTTTATTTGGGATTTCATCCACCTTAATTTTGTAACGCTGCTGCGGACACTTAGTGCCCGCTGAATGACAAAGAATCTTTGCATGTAGGATAGAAGTGTGATTGTTCATCCTTGGAATTTTGTGCCAAAAGGGGAGACCTTCTACATTAGCTTGTCCTCAAATGAGTGCTTTTGGATTTCTTAACCCTTGAACGCCGCCGAGGACGTTTTGCGTCCTTTGAATGACAAAGAATCTTTCCCTACAAGACAGAAGTGCAACTTTTCATCCTCGGTATTAGGAGTAAGAAGGAAAGATCTTCAACAGTTCTTTGACTTCCAATGAATGTATTAGGCTTTTTCAAAGTAGATGATGTCACACGGAATCACAATACATGATTTCCATGGCTACCGGTCCGTCCTTCAAGGGTTAAAGTAGATGATGCACACCGTATAAAAAAAAATGATTTCCGCGGGAACCAGCTCGTCCTTAAAGGTTTCATTTAGAGGCTTGTGAGGAGGCCACATCATTGAGCTGGGGTTACGACCAATAGCGATTCCCGAAAGTCGTACCTGCGGTTTAGTACAAGAGCAGATCCTTGCATCAGCCTGACCGGGAGTTTAGTTTCACATCCAACTGCAGCCTCCCCCAGTCTCTCCCCGTGGTCGGTGTACTGTAGAATCTGTGAGTCAAGGGACAACATTCGAACTTTCGAAGCTTGCAGGATGTTTACAAGTCCCAAGAGAGATTCGTTCGCCGGGGACAAATAGTATTTTCCCCCTTTTTTAAAATACATATACTGTGGGTGTTTGTTATCGATCAAACTGATGGCTTGCTGAAGTTTGCTATTCTCCAGGAAGGAGGAGGAGGCATGTATGTGAGTTGGAGATAAGCGTAGGGCGAAATTCGTGCTGCAGCTACGACGACTTAATTATAGAAGCGGCGGCGGAAGAATTCATGTGTAACGAACAGGATTACGGAGTTGTGTGAGTCCCGAACGGTACGTGATCCGGAGTCTGGTGAGAGCGGCGATGGCGAGAGACGAAATTGGAGGGGGGCAGGCGGCGATGGCGACCGCAAATGATCCGGCTTCGGATGGAGTGGTGACTCATTACAAGGAGCTCGTGAAAGAGAACTTGCGGTACAAGAGCTTGTGGGAAGAGATTTCGGGAAGCTTGGGCGACCTCGGAACGTTTGTGCCGATTGTCCTTGCGCTTACGCTTGTTAATGGACTCGACCTCGGGACCACCCTCATCTTCACCGGAGTCTGCAACGTCCTCACAGGTTGGGGCTCACCTACAACGTGTGTTTTGCATCATATTTTTGGTTATTTGGGTAGCTGCGATAAAATTCATGGCTGTTAACCCATAGCAATTTGGCGAGATTATCACAAGTCCGTATTGATATATTGCTCGACTTCGTTCAAATTAGGCGATATGTAGCCCAAGAAGGAACGACGGCCTCTGTCGGGCCGATTGGGCGAAACTGCAATTGCATTGATCAGTTCGCCGTGTGTGCATGTTGTTGCGAAAGCATGATTTCTGTTACGATTGGACTGAGCGCTGCTTGGAATCTGTGTCCCCTAGGGTTGTTGTTCGGGGTGCCGATGCCAGTGCAACCCATGAAGTCGATTGCGGCTGCTGCAATCACTCCCGGTCACCTCCTCACCATCCCCCAGATTATGGCCGCTGGAATTCTAACCGGAAGCATTCTAGTCGGTCTGGGCATCACGGGTTTGATGACTCTCGCGAACCGCTTGATCCCTCTCCCCGTGGTGCGCGGCATCCAGCTCTCGCAGGGGTTATCCTTCGGCATCACTGCCGTGAAGTACATCCTAAACGAGCAGAACTTCTCGAAAGGCAAAGCCGGCGGGCACCGCCACTGGCTGGGCTTGGACAGCAAGCTGCTGGCCATCGCCGCCATCGTCTTCGTCGTCCTCGTCAGCGGCGCCGGCGAGTACACCATCAACCCTTTCCCCAAAGACTCCGTCGAGCGCGACGCCGTGATCGCGGATCCCAACCCTCGTCGCAGACGCACCTGGCGGGAACGCATCCAAATGATCCCCACCGCGCTTTCAGTCTTCGTTCTCGGGATTGTGCTTGCGTTCATCCGCGACCCCGGGATCGCGGGGCGCCTCCGCGTCGGCCCGTCTACGCCCCAAATAGTGCACATCAGCGCCCACGACTGGCGTGTGGGATTCGTCAGGGGCACCATCCCGCAACTGCCGTTATCAGTGCTAAACTCCGTCATCGCCGTATGCAAACTTTCCCACGATCTCTTTCCAACAAAACTGGAAGTCACGCCCATGAAAGTCTCCACAAGTGTGGGGCTGATGAACGTGGTGGGGTGCTGGTTCGGCGCAATGCCGGCGTGTCATGGCTGTGGTGGACTGGCGGGGCAGTACCGGTTTGGTGCTCGTACCGGCGCGTCCGTGGTGTTCCTTGGCTCACTCAAAATCGCGATTGGGCTGCTCCTGGGAAGCACTCTTCTGCAAATCCTGCGTCACTTTCCCGTGGCGCTGCTCGGGGTATTGCTGGTATTCTCAGGGCTGGAGTTGGCCATGACGTGCAGGGACCAGAACACGCGGACGGAAGCGTTCATCATGTTGTCAATTACGGCGGTTTCGCTCACGAATTCGAACGCCACGATGGGGTTTGTGGTGGGGATGGTGCTCGCCGTCTTGATCAAAGTGAGGGATCCTGAGACGTGGAAGATGCTGTACCGGTATACTCCGTGGGGCAAGCGCCGAAGCGCGGCCATCCCGCAGCCAGATAGTCACGACGTCTGATCAATACGAACCTCCCAATGGCGTGTACAGCATGTTCTCCTCTGTGCAGTTTCATGAAAACGGGAATGAAAACACCGAAACCATGCAGCTTGAGCTAGTGGTTTGACATAGCCTCGCAATGTGGTAAAATTGGGTCTGCAACTCGTCATCAGATTCGATCAGAATAAGAGTAGGAATTCTGTGAACATACGCACTTGGGTGTTCTTGAAATTGGCCGTGGAAATTGGCGTTGCGCATTGTCTTAAATTTCAGTCACATGCCAATCGAATGTAACAGTATCACGTTGTGCAGCAGACTAGCTGCAGATTGCTTGGAGTGTTCGTAGCCTGCAAATCTGTCATTTCTGTATTCGAAACACCGGGAAGCACCTCGTTTCCGTTTTGTTACTCCTTCGGAAACACCTCGTTTCCGTTTTGTAATTCCTTTGGAAACATCTCGTTTCCCTTTTGTAATTCCTTTGGAAACATCTCGTTTCCGCTTTATAAGGCCTTAGGAAACATCTTGTTTCCGTTTTGTAGTTTCTCTGGACACATTTCTGTGTTTCTATATTCGATTTTGATCAAAGTTTCTAGCATCGGGAAACATCTCGAGTACGTGTTGCAAAGCTTCATTTTGTTATTTCATTCGATTTCACTTGAAGTTCCATGTTGACCGTGGTTCTTTTCATTTCATATTTTGAGTGCATAGGATTTGCGAACCTAATGCCAGCAGCAGTGATGCATTGTCAAGTCCATCTGACGACCTCGTGTTATGTGAATCGAAATTGGTAGATTTGATTATAGATTTGAGTATGCTGAATTGGACTAAGTTCACTGCGCTGTGAAACACTCCATTGAAAACACCATTATAGACCATGGCTTGCGACCGTGTGCAGAGGAAGCTCCTAGAAGGCAGAGTCCTAACTGTCTTGCGGGAGCTTGCTCTGTCTGGATTGCAGAGCTTCGGCCGTCAGATCTGGCATGTACAGGTTTTGCATCTCCAGTTGAATCCGCCGTTGTTGATTAGGGGGATACTAATCAGTTCAACACCATGCCACCCAAGGCAGTCCCCAAGGCGGGAGGCAAGGAGAAGACCAAGGCGGACCTCGCGAAGAAGCAGAAGCTGGTGGAGGACAAGATGTTCGGATTGAAGAACAAGAACAAGAGTAAGAATGTGCCGAAGTACCTGCAGAGCTTGCACCAGTCCGTGCAAAATGCCGGACCTAAGCGCGGAACAGAGGACCCCAAAGCTGTTCAAAAGGTTCGCATTCCTGGATTGCGAGATTGTTCGCTGCTGTTTTGAATGCTGTGGTCGCTGTGATGGAGCCAGGCGATTCACGTTTGCGATGCTTTTGGATTGCCCACTTGAAGGAAGAATCCGAAATTCGGGAAATCCTAAACCTTTGCTGTCGGGATTTCGTGCATGCAGAAGAAGGAAGGAGAGGCTGCAAGGGAGGAGTGGAATGACGGAGTTGTTCAAAGTGGCCATCAGTCAGCCTAAGGTTCCTGTTGGTATGCTAGCTGTGTTGCAATTTCGTGGCACATGTAGTGTGTTTCTGCCATTTTTTCCAGTTCTGCCAACAATCTTCATTATTTCGAAGGTAGGGACATCCAAAATCGCAACTTTTCGTCTCCTTTGTTTGACTTGGACAAATTTTAGATGTTCTTGTTATCAAATGAAAGTGGATTAGAACGCGTTTCTTGGACATCGTATGCAAAAGTTACGAAGCTTCAGAGTTTTGTTGTTAGATAATTTTAAACCATTTATTCGGTAGTCTAAATCCTCGTTATCAAAATTTACCCATTTTCTAATATTTGAGGGTGGCGATTATGGATTTCCCTACCTTAGCGACCAATTTCATCCATTTATTCGTCGTCACGTTTCAGGCTTTGTTGTATTTCCTGACTCGGTATTCTGTTGACAGGTGTTGACCCTAAATCAGTGGTATGTGAGTTTTTCCAACATGGCCAGTGTGCCAAGGGTTTCAAATGCAAGTATTCTCATGACCTGATTGTCGAAAGAAAGGGAGAGAATATTGATATCTACAGCGATCAGCGTGATTCGAATGGTGAGCTTCATGAACTTGCTTGGCTTCATCCTGCATGTGATGTCTGATTGGGTTTTCCTTTCTATGCTAACTTTTGCAACTGGAATTATGTAGAAACCATGGACGAGTGGGATCAGGAGAATCTCGAGAAAGTGGTGGCAGCCAAGGGGAACGAGTTCGTCCACAACAAGCCTACGGAAATTGTATGTATTTTTTCAGTCTTTTGAATCGATCTGGAGTCTCCTAATACCAATATATGGTTTGGGTGAAGCTACTGTCAGCGTCCATCCTTCTTTTCCAAGTGGGTGACTTGGGATGAATTTCTAATATTGCGGTGCAGTTTTTTTAACTGAAGGAAATAATATTCGAGCCTTAGCAGTGTAAAGAAATTTATACAAGGTCATGTTTTATCCAGTGGAACAAATCCTTTAGAGAAAATTTCATTTTCGGAACTTTGTCTGATCCCCAATTTGTGTTCGAGGATGTCACCAACGCCAAACAATTTCCTTCTATTCTGTTCAGGTGTGCAAACGTTTCTTGGATGCTGTTGAAAAGAAGCAATATGGATGGTTTTGGACGTGCCCTAACGGTGGAAAGGAGTGTCATTATCGACAGGCTTTACCCCCCGGTTACGTTCTCAAATCACTAATGAAAGCATTGCTCGAAGAGGAGGGTAAAAAATTGACGATTGAGGAAGAAATTGAAGATCAGGTGTGCTGTAGGTTCCCTGAGGATGGTCAGTTTGTTTGTCTCGTGAATCCCTGCCTCCCTGTTGTTTCTGCCAGGAGCTTGTGGATTGTCACAAGCGTAATCGGAATCAGCCGACATAGTAGGACGAAGTGGTGCTTTGAATTTTTTTCTGATGCAGAGACACAAAACCAAGACTATGGCTGGCTCTCGAGAAACCAAGTTGGGAAAGAGGCATTTCTGAACAGGATGAGAAGCTATTCGCAGAGGATGACGATGAATTGGACTTACACGAGTTGAATGAATTGGAGTCGAGGATTCATAAGAAATACTTGGATGACACTGGAGGACCCTAAACCGTAACTGATGATGATGAATTTAGTCTCGTTGCTTGGCCAGAGTAGCATCTGTAGTGAATGTCCAATGCTTCTGGCCAGGTCTAAGTCTAAGGTAGAAAGAACATTGTGAACCCTAAGGTCACTGCCCATAAGGTAGACAAACCTATTACCACCCTGATTAGCAATCTGAATAACTTGGGGTCAACTCCACCTCCAAGAGGGGCACATATTTTTTTACAGGTGTGCGCTTGTTTCACTAATCAAACCCAAGTGGATTTATAATTTTTCGAATCAAATTGTTATTTTGTGTGAATTTCTGAAGTGGTCTGCCCTGGAATTACAAAACTGTGACAAACGAGCAATCGATGCTCTTATTGTTGATGTTCCAGCTCCCCTCTCACTTTGACCAAATCTTGACTGATATTGCAGGAAATGCTTCAGCTCCGCACTCAATTGTCTCATTTGAGTTTGATCCTCTACATTAAGTACCTCCTTTTCTGTAGTGACACTAGGCATGGTGTTTGTGGATCATAAACCCTAAACCCACCAAATTTGCCTAAATCTAAAATTGCCTAAAATTGCTAGAGAACCATAATGTATTGCATGTACCTAAATCCTAATGTGCATAATCCTCGTAGAAAAGTGATTCCTAAATGCAAACTTTTTCTTTTGCAATACAAAGTCTTCTTCTTGTAATACAAACTCTTCCTTTCAAACCTGCTTGTTCTACTTGAAACTTTAGTGCGCATGTTCTATCCTAAATCCATGCAACACCCATCCTCTTGAAACCTACCGCACACCCTAATACTCACAATCCATGCAGACTCTCCCTCTAGACGTGCATTCTATTTAAAAACCAAATGTTGTGGCTAAAAGGAGTAAACAGCTCGTATGTCTTGCAAATTGCTTCTTTAACGCAAACTCCTAAAACCTTGCTTCCATATGCATAATTCCACGAATTCAAACTCATAAAATTGCAAGCAGAATGTACATGTTCTATACGGGAATCTTGGTACACATGCAAAAAGGGAATAGACAAGCAATCCTAATGAACATGCAACAAGGTTGATGAAGGACGCAATGGATGGGACACCAAGACACTGAGCTTCGTCTGAAGTCAATGAAAACTTACTTGCCTTAACGACTACCAAGGGCCTTGACATTTGCTCAATGGGGGGTATATAATGCCAAGCTTGGTTATCCAGGCAGATTTGTCACCATTCCATTGGATAGTTAGAAAAGCGTTATAACTTATCTTTTTCTATACCCTTAGATCTCCAAAAAGTAGAGATACAAACTATGATGAACTATTAGACTTGACATTATGACCCGTAATGCTCTCAAGCCTCCCGGCTCTTGAGCATTATCTAGTCCATAACGTCCCACTAAATCCATAATCTTGTGAGTTCCCCAAGTCTGCGTTCCCAAAGTTCCCCCGAGTTCCCCCATATCCTCATCGTCACGCTTCCCCTTCCCAGGACTGCTGCCTGCCCCCCAATTCTTCTTCCGTTGCAAGAAATTTATTAAACTCTATCCATAGCCATCGAATTCCCCACCTGCTGCTGCCAGCATCTTCTCGTCTTCTCTCGCATCGTCATCGCCGCGGTGGTCGCAGCAGCAGCAGCAACAGCAAGTGTGGAGGGAGACCTGCCCAGTAAAATTGTGTGAAGCTCTCGCATTCAGAGCTTCCATCAATCTCCACAGCATGGCGTTGTCCACCATGCTCCGCCCGTGCTGCACAACGCCCACCACCGCTGCGCAATCTCTTCTCCTGCAAACTCCTCGCTCGTCGTCCAACGCGAGGCTCTGCTGCCCCTTGAGCGCCGAGCTGGGCTGGAGTGGTCGCGTGGCTGCTGCTGCGCCATTGGTGCAGAATGCGCAGTCCGTGGTTAGGGTTTCGCAGAGACCGGCGCAGATGCGATTCAGTGCTATGTGCATGGTTTTACCTGCTGGAGACATGCAGTAAGTGTGTGTGTGTGTGGAATTTGTAGTGGAATTCATGGCACTGGTGCTTGGATTTTGAGGTTTATGTTGAAGGGCGATGTTGTTGAATTGCGGTGTTGCGGGATGCGAATTGCGGTGTTAGGGTTCGCTGAGACAGGCGCGACTCAGTGCCGTGTGCATGGTGTTGCTTGCTGGAAACATGGATTAAGTTTGTGATGGAATTTTATTGGAATTCAAGGCACTGGTGCTAGGATGTTGAGTTTTATGCTGAAGGGCGATGTTGTTGAATTTAATTGTTGCGGAATGCGAATTACGTTGTTAGGGTTTCGCTGAGGCAGGCGACACTCAGTGCTGTGTGCATGGTGTTGCTTGCTGGAAACATGGATTAAGTTTGTAGTTATTTTTCTCGCAACTCATTCGACTAGAATTTGGATTTTGAGATTACGAAGGAAGGGACACCCAATGTTGCTAGCGTACTGAGCATAGTTATTATTATTAGGCTGGTTTAAATTTCACTTGTTTACGAGCTCTGTTGACAACGAAAGAGAATGCGTCATTTGGATACCGTTTGCGATAGTCATGCGAGGTCAAAGTTTTATGGATCGATGATCTAACACCTCCATCCACCGAACCAATATGCAAGACTTTAGGGTGGCGATTTTGGGAGTGCCTACCTTATGTGGTAGAGCCGTCTTGTTCATTTCCATATTAAATGGGATTATTGTAGGTCCCTTATCGTTGCGGCTCTACCATTGAGAGAGTCGTTATGACTTATACATGTTGTTCATAAATCGTTTCTGGCAGAGTGGAAGCCCCGAAGGTCACTTGGGAGGCTAGGGCTGTGAAGTCTTTCAGCATGGCTGAGTTGGAGGCTCGCAAGTTGAAGTACCCTAACACAGGAACTGAGTCACTTCTACTGGGAATTCTCACTGAAGGTGAGTGTTTGCAACCAGCCAAATCATGATTGTGGATCGAATAATTGGAAATATTTCGAATGGTGGAATAGTTGTGGATGGAGTAGTTGAATGTTTCGAGTGTAATTTTCTTATTTGGCTGGTCGTGTATGTAGGTACAAGTGAGGCAGCTAGGTTTCTAAGAAGAAATGGCGTGACGCTATTTGGAGCAAAGGAGGAGATAATTAAGCTGCTTGGCAAAGCGGACATGTACTTCTTCAGTGCAGAGCATCCAGCTCTCACGAGTTCTGCTCAAAAGGCGATGGCCTGGGCTGTTGATTCAAAGAACAAACCTGGTAATTTCGAACTTTGAAGTGAATTTTTGTAGAAGGAGCGGTAGCCACATGTTTCTTTTGAGGATTTAGGGTTTACTTTTGCTAATGCGACTGCCCAGTCTTTTAAATGTTTACCTATTGTTGACGCTTTATACAAGTTCCGCATGTAATTGTTGACCTCCAATTCGCTAGTTCTCGAGAGCAATCTTTTGCGAGTTTCAAAATTCCATTTTGACATTTGTTATTTGTTACAGAGGGTGCTTACGGTGAAGAGTTGAGCACAACGATGTTGATTCTCGGTATCTGGGCTCAGAAGGGCTGCGCCGGTCAAAAAATACTTGAAACTCTCGGAATCAACGATGATAAAATTGCTGAGCTTGCTGATACTGTAAGTACATCCTTTTGGTGCTGACTTTTTGTCGAGGTTTCGTGTGATGACCTTTATGAGATTCTGATTGACTGTCATTATATGGAGTTAGTGACTAACGTTTCCTGTCCGTGACATCTATCAAAATTGCTTTGGTTTTGATGTGACAGCATGTTAACGGTCAATTTTTTATTCGCAGATGAAGATTTCACCTGCCAAGAGAGGAAGTTATCAACAATTAGTACAGTAGATATTCAGCCTCTCATTTTCTAGTTTTGGTCAATCTTCTAGTGCTGATTCATTGTAAGAGAATAGTTGGTAATTTCACTGAGTAATAGTTGGTCAACTTGATGCATTAGATCATCGTTTAGGCATCTCATGTGGTGGGACTGCGTTTTTGTTTGTCTTACACTGCATGAACAAATTGAATCCAGATATTCACAAAGATTTGCATTAGGCACTTCATGGACGGCCTTATAGTCGTTTAGTGTTTTTTGGAGCGTCGCCTTCCTTCCTGCTATTCTGAGATTGTATCTTACGTTAATCTTCTAGCTCAACTTTGTGTTTTTTGAGTGAGGCTTGAGAGGCCCTTCAGTAGATTCGACCTACAATGTCGAGTTGGATCTCAGATAGTTCGCAAGTTCACCAGTCTCACCTCTGTATAAATTGTGTTCTAAATATGGAACGTAGAACAGAATATAATGCAATTCAAGAGTTGTTTTTCCTCTACGTGCATGAAAATTCTTGAAATTCTTAATCTACTGTAGCGAGCTTCTAGGATCTTACGAAGCGTTGTATTGATCTTACTCTTGAATTGCATTATATTCTGTTCTACGTTTTCTGTATTTCACTAAGTTGGTGTTAAAAGTCAAACCTGAATTTTCACATAGTTCTTGATTATAAGTTTCTTTAAGCTTGACTAAGACAAATATACAATAATCTACTTTTATTCCACTTTTATTTTTTTCAAAATTGTTAAAATTGTAGATTTTGAGACACTTTGAAGGTAGCATTTAGAAAGTTAAAAATATACCACTTTTAGTGTTTTCTATCTAATCTCTCTTGATGTGAGGTCAATAAGTACACCAATTTGCAGCATGATGTTATCACAATGATCTCAATTTTTGTTGAAAATTTCATATTATTTTAAGCAGTTTTGTAATTATTATGATTTTTATTGAAAAATTACTTTAAAATTTGTATATAATTAATTTTAATGTTGGGCAATTATGAAAATATGAATTTCAAATATATCTTTATAGAATACTACACAAGAAAAATAGTAAAAGTTATGAGGTTTTATTCTATAGGCAATGAAGGTAGAAAAAACATCTTTTGCTCTCATTTTTGAAAATTTGCAAATAAAAATAAAAATAAAGGATATTAATTGTTTACTAAAACATCCTCATCATTGGAGACAATGCTTTTCAATTTCTTGTAAAAGTGATTAGCATATTAATTTTTTCTTTCATTTAATAACACCTCCTACTATACAATTTTTTTTAAAGAAAAAATGAAAGTTAATTTTTTGGGTTAAAATTTCTTTATGTGATTTTTCAATCCATTTTCCAACATATTGACTCAATGTACAAGTTTTAAGACATTTAGGTTTTTTTCTAAAAATGTTGAAAGACAAAACTTCACCTTTGGGAAGGGCTAGAAAAGCCTACATTTTGAAGTTTAGGCATGTTGAACTTGCAATCAATGGAGATACTTACTAAATTTCGGGATAGTGTAAATGTGTAATAGAAGAATTTAACTTAAGTATTCTACAACTGGATTTGCTAAAAAATAAATATTGATGAAGATATTGACCTTGCTTTGGAGACAAGTATTTTGAAGTAGTTTTGGACCTCTAAACATGTTGGTCTTTTAGGGGAATTAAGCTAATAATTCACATGTTACCAAAAAGGATGACTTTCATAGTCGGACCAATCTAGTATTCTAGAGTTAAAGGCTATTCTTTCATGATGCATGAAGATTTTGGATAGAACTTGGATTTTTCATATTGTAATATATGACCCTTCAACCTTTTGAATTTTCAAAAAAAAATACATATGTCCCATAATTTGTGTGTTTTAGTCAACACATTGAAAAATAGGTTGAAATATGTACAAAAATTCAGCCAAAAATACTTTTGTATTCATTTCTAAAAACAATTTAAAGTAGAAGATAATACAAGAGGAAAGGAAAACCTAAACTACTAAATAAATTGGTAGTGGCTCTCAAAATGTTTTGTACGCTTATAAAAAAATGCTATAGTTAATTGAAGAATTATGAGATTTTAAACAAAATTTGGCCATGTTGTGGTAAAAGTAACACAATTGCATAAAATAAAAATAATTTCAAAATTTTGAATTTTTTGAATTTTTTGAATTTAATCAAATTTATTAGTGAAAAAAAGTTTTTAGTATAAGTACATTTTTTACAAGATCCTTTAGTAAGTGGAATGAGAATTCTTTTTAGAATTCCTTAGTAAGAATTTCTCATATTATTCCAAAAAAACTCCAAAACATTGTAGGAAATTTGAAAATAACATTGAAAGCCACTGCATTTATTTGATGATTTAGGTTTTCCTTTCCTTTAGTACCACCTTCCACTTTAAATTGTTTTTAAAGATGAATATGAAATTTTTTTGGTTGAATGTTATTACATATATTCTCAACCCATCTTTCAACATTTTGACCAAAATGCACAAGTTATAGAACATATGTTTTTTTCTCTTAAAATGTTGGGAGACAAAGCTTTATCTTTGGAAGGGCTAGAAAAAAATACATTTTGAAGTTTAGGTACATTAAACTTGAAATTGGTGGGGATATTCACTCAAATTTTTTGAGAGAATGTACTTGTACAAGTTAATCAAAGAATTCAACAATGAAATTTGTTGAAAAATAAATATAGATGAAGATTTTAACCTTGCTATGGAGACAAATATTTTGAACTAGTTCTGAGCCTCTACACATCAAAGTCAGACCGACTTTCTGGGTTCAAAGATTTGGGAATATTTCCTGAAAACTTGACGGAGTGCTCAGAGAGTCGTTCTTGATTGGTGTTGTGTCAAACTTCAAGCTCTGGAGCATCTCTCATTCTGGTAGAGAATCACAAGAGGTGGCATGCTAGATTTGCAAACTTTTCATCCGGTGATGATGTGGAGAGAGGCAATTGATATGCAATATGAAGGGCTCATGGGCAGGAACAAGAGACCATTGGCCTATGAGAGACCTTGCTTCATACACCATCTATTGCCACTTCCGTTAATGTGAAGTGGCCCTCAGATGAGTGTAACCCCTAAAGGACCAAGGCATTTTCTGGCTCCAAAACCACTGAAAACTGCCATTTCTGCTGCAATCACTCAAGAATCCCAAAAAAACTTTTTTGTAAGAATCTAACCATAGGATCTTGTAACTTCACTTGTCTTAGATCATGTGATAAAAAGTTCATGAAGTTTGACCGTACGGATTAGAAGATATTAGCATTTGAAGTTGGAAAAAGAAGTTTGTTTAAACTGTAGCATGCAATTTAAGATGACTTTGACAGCCATTTGTGGATTTTTTTGCACTATACACCATAAAGTTAAAAAATTTTATGTTGAACATTTGAGTTCAGAGTCAGGGAAAAAAATTTCAGAATGTCAAACCTTGATTTTCACATACAAAAAAATTGTTAAGTAGAAGTAGGTCCAATATTGAACAAAACACTAAATTGTTAACAGCTCTTAGGTGGAATTAAAACAACATAATTCCAACAGTGAGATTGTCCTTGCAAACAAACTTGACCTTGTCAAAAAAAAAATAATGAAAAAATTTGAAAATTGCATTCAAAAATGAATTCTATAAGTTGTTTTCTAAAGAAGATGTTTAAATTGCTTGAAAAACAAGATTGTCCATAACTTTCTCATTATTAGTCCAAATAGAATGAATCAAAGCTTCAAATGTACAAAAAAACATGATCTTTGAGAAAAATATCAAAAACAAAACAAAACATTTTTTTTTTTTTTTCTGCCCGACAAACTGCTTTAATGCTTTAGGATGTCATAACTTTTGCTCCCAAGCACCGATTGAAAAAAAAATTATATTTTAGAAAGCTACTATGATTTCCTATCTTCCATAAAAGTTTCAAAAAATCAGGTCAAAATTTTAGGCCACACGGGCCTGCCCAAAATCCCAAGTGTCCCCCAAGGGGACTTTGGTCCTTTAGGGGTTAACATCACATTGCGATAGATCATTAGAATCTAGTGCTCGGAAGGTATTGAATTTCTCATCAATCATTGTGGGTCTGGGAGGCAAGGTTCACCATAGACCAGTCATAAGAGGAGATCTAAACCTCTAGAAGACCATTTCAGGGCTGTTCCCGATGCTGGGAATAGCGCACTGCTGTCAGAAAAAAAGAATATTAATTAAAAAATAAATAAATAAAGTTGTTAAAATGTTAAAAGAATACTAAAAAAAAACAAAAAAAACCCTGACATGGCAGTCGCTTGGCCACGTCAGCCTGGCCATTTAGTAGCATCACAGCATTCCTCCAAAGTTCGGGAACTCGCAGTCTCTTAGCGGCCCGAAACTCCTCGTATAGAAAGAGTGGAGATGCTCTCATGATGTCAATGCAAGAGAGTTTCACCATCATGGCATGTTGAAATTGGTTATGGAGAAGCAAATTAAGAGTGATAATGCTCACTATTGCCTTGTACAAATTTTCAACTAGGTGGGTATGAAGTAGAAATTTCATTGGTCTAGCAATGAGAGAAATCTCTACTACTACCAATTGGTATTAACTAAATGAGAGTTAATTCGCTTAAAATAATCTAAATGCATGAGACTTTTGCTATTGTGTCATGGTTTGATTGGTTAAGCTCAACTCTCCTACATTGATATTATGTCCGAAAATTGCAAAGTAGGTCAAGTCATCCAAAATAATCGCAGGTCAATACCAACATTGCTGCTTGTAGCTTGGTAGGTCCTAATCAGCGATTATTTTTGATAACTTGGCTTGCTTTGCAATTACCTAGTCTATATGTGCTACTTTGTTCAAGCACATAAGTGACTCTAGTCAATTTGCCTAAAAGACTGAAATACCCCTAAGCCGCTTGTTGCATTAAAGTGAACTCAACATCAAACTAGAACAAAGACCAAATAAAACACAAGCCAAAAAGTTTATACAATACCAAATTCATCAAAAGCAAAGTTTTATATATGATTTTAAGAACTCGCATCTTGAGGTAGGGACACATTAAAATACCAATTTTCTAGTGTAAACCATTTCTATTATTGAAATGGTTAAATTTTATACATTTTGATTGGCAAGGGATAGGAGATTTCAATGCACCAAATAGCTTTTGATTTGGATAGTATCAAATGCAAAAGTTATTGGAAGGGTCAAAGTTTTTTTGGTAGATGTTCTAAACTACTCCTTCAAAGATAAGTACATATTGATTCAAAAGACATTTATAGTATGAACATCTCATCACATAGCATGTTTAGGCATCTAGCACATTTGGGTGTCAATACCTTATTCATTAGACTTGGAAACAATTTATTGTCAATTGAATTTAGGTATTGTTGATTTGAAAATTTACATATGGTATAATTCATTTTTTTCTATTTTAATTTTTGTATGATTGGCTAAAACTATGGAGTAATCAAATATGTCATAATATCAATGTTGAATTTTTCATTATATACATTAAAAATACTGAAGTTTTCATTATACATTTTGAATAGAGAAAGTTTAGACCATTGGTGGGGGGGTTATTTCTAAAATAAATTCTAGCACAATTTGAAAGAAAACATTGTCATTGTGTCATAGGATCTTTGTTGGACCTTCAATAATGTCTTGTACTATTGTCTTAGAGGCTCTAATTAAAAAAAAAACATTTATGAAGAAGATGAATGATATTTACGTGTATCATACGATAGTACAATATTAAGCAAGGGTGTAATGGAGTACATGCTTGGGCAATTTTGGATGAGCAATAAATATTGATCATAAACAATTTGCTGCCCAATCACAATTTAAATGTAAAAATACGAGAATAGAATATTCTAAAAGTCATGCAATGTTGTCCCCCATTTTTTCCTAGTTTACTTCTTATTTGTAGATTGCATAGAATTCTTATTTCAACTTGTATTTTTATGGAATGAATAACAAGGAATCAATGCATGCAGTCTAATCACATGTTATTATCTTTTTTATAAATTTGAATTTTTGTCCCTACCTTTGCAAATAGAGGTGATTTCAAATAAATTTGCACTTTGGGTGGTATAAATAAACTTAGATCCATTCCAACTTTAGAATTGATATGTTTCAATTTCTTTGAGCCACAAACAATGTAGATTTGCCTTCTATCTAAAATCCATTTCTACTTAATAATTTCTAAATCTCTAAAAACCCAATACAAATATGTTATGTTTTATAAGTTTTTTTGAAGTATCTTCAAAGAAAGCACGTTAAGCATTAAGAATATAAATATCCATATAGTCATATAAAAAAAAACATTCATATATTTGTTTCAAATCAATTTGAAGATTTAACTTAAAAATATTATAGAAAATACAACTTTTGTTTTTTACATTTGAAAATTTCTATGCATAGTCAAAAGTTTGTTTCAATTTATTTGCGGAAAAGGTACAAAATTCAATGTTAAATTTCAGTGATTTTTTCAAGTAGTAGGTTTTCGAATAATAGGCAAATATATAACAATTTGTATTATTTTCCTTATAAATTTTTTCTTACACAAATCTTAATTTTGAATTAAGAAAAGCGGCTAGTGTAAATTTTGTAGAAGGAAAAAATTGGAAAAAAAATTCGGCCTGAGAACATTGTTCAAAGTTGAGCAGCAATGATAAAATGGTTGACTGGGCATTAAGGGTTTGATAATAAAAGTCATTTTTTTTTTAATTTCTTTTTTCTCGATTCTCAGCTCAAATCTACAATATAAAAAAAATAAAAAATAAAAATCTATAGTGTGAGCAATTCAGTTTTTCAAAGATTTAAAGTCATATGACATTATGCAAGCAAAAAAATCTTTTATAATACTGTTGGTATTAGTATCTTTCAAAATTTCTAAAATTTCTTCCACACTTTATCATACTCTTTTTGCACATATGGCCCTATAGTCGGATAGAAAAATCCTTCCAAAATGAAATAACTATTTTTTGAAATTTTTAAAATAGAAGCGTATTTTGATAAAGTCTAGTCATGAAACTTTAGGAATTAATAAACAACCCTTGTCACAACTTTTATAGATGCTCAATGTATCTTAGTGAAGTAGGTGGTGAATAACATAATTTTCCAATCTATATGTCTTTATCCACTGAGGAATGATATAAGTAATAATTTCTATCTTGATTGATGTAATTTTGAGTAGAAATTCTACCAAAAAACTATTAAAAATATCATTCATGCTTGTCTAGAAAGAATTACTCTTTTCCAAACCAATTTATAGATGAAGTTTTTTTTTGGACAACTTTCTAAGATGTCAACTAGTTGTGATCCTTGTTAGAGTGATGAAGCATTTACATCTATAAATATGGATGGAATATGTATGATGTGGTCAAATTTATTCATTTGAAATATTGACATTTATTTATTCATCTAAGTAGTCCTTTAGCGCTCCAACGTCCTAATTCAAAACAATAAATAGAGAGGTTCAAGAGTGTTCTATAACTACAAAACTTCTCAACCAGAACTGGTAGCTTGATTGACTAAATTTTCTTAGTAAGTAGTCTGAACTGTTTCTTTGGAATTTGGAGCTGTGGAAATAAATTAGGGCAACTCCACGCCTGGCTTGTGGAAAAGGGACGCCAAATGGCCAAAATTTATCATTTAGCGTGTGGCCATATTAATTGAAGAGTCATGGCCCCACGGGAAGACTCGCCAAGTGATGAAATATCCACTTATAGTCCTTATTTTATTATTGTGAAGAGAATCTATTCAACTTTTCAAGAGAAGCTTTTCAAAAGGTGGGGTCAAAGGATTTTTATATAGCTTGGCGTGCCACGCCCATGAGTCTCCATTTGCCCGTGCCTTTCTTTTCTTTTCATTTCTTTGGCAATATAGCAATTTTAGGCAACTCACTACAAATGGAATTTTTATTTATTTTCATTAAAAAAATCACTTTCTTAAGATATAAAATTTTGAAATTGATTTTCTAGGTTTATATAAATGCGGAAAGCTTTAATCATTCCATTTTGATTAATGAGATGAAAGCTATGAGGAGTTTTAGTTTGCAAGTAGTTATGGAATCTCTACTCTAAAATTAGCTTTGAAGTCCTTTATTTAACTCAATTTTCAATATTTTTGAAAAAAAATAAAATCATATAACTTAGATTGTTTATGACAATATTACAACCATTAGGATTGACATTTTTCAATTCCATAAATAAATTCTTGATAATTTAGTATTTTGAATCATTTTCTACTTCTATCTACTTATTATTTTTTTCCTATATGTTATGAAATTCCAAATGATCGAAAAAAATTTCAAGCATATAGACAACTTACCTTGAAGAATGAATTGAAAGAGTAATCTTCATTTGGAATTTTTTTCATACAATTGTGACCTTGTGAAGTGCAGTTGCTTGGTTTTTTGTAGGGACAAAAAAAAGATTTTCGTCAATTCAAACGCTAATATCTTGCAATCAATGTAGTGAAATATTCTAAATTCTTTTCCACATCTTTTCAAAACTACTAGTGGTGTACTACACTAAGATCCTACGGTTATATGTGTCCAAAAATGTTTTTTTTTCTAAAATTTGGTACTTATACTAGAAATGGCAGTTTGGAATGGTTATAGTGAAAACATGGTCAAAAAATTTTAGGTGTTAAAAAACAATGCATGAGATTTGGCCAACTGAAGTCTCAAAACCTTGAGGCTCCAATTTCAATCCATGGGCATTCAAATTAGCTAATTACGTTTACAAAAATGATCAATAAAAGTTCAAAGCCCTAATTGAGCATTTCTATATAGAATTACTGGATTGGCATGAAAGCAAATGGAACTAAATAACTTGGTGGTGTAGGAAACTTTCAAACCCCACTTCTCTAATAAACCTTATAAGGATGCTATAGCCAAAAAAGTGGTTGATGGAAGACTTTCTAAATTACTATGGAAATGAAGGATGCTCCTGTGGGCCCAAAAATCAAATCATTTTGGCAAAGTATTTAGTCATTGGTCTCATCTTTTGAGAGTTAATTTCTAAAGTCCCACGCCCATATTTTCATCAAAAATCACTCAAATTGCCATTTTCAAAGTAAACAACAAAAATTTTAACCTTTTTATTTTGCATATCAAACCATAATATCTTGCACCTAACTAATATGAGAATATTTGGAAGAAAATTCAAAAACTATGACTATATTGATCATACAATATAAGCGTTGAAAGTGAAAAAAAACTAGTTTTTTTGCTCTCAGATTCTAAGGCTTTGAATGCTTTTAACTTAAAAATTTTGTACTACAGATTGTGAATTAATTTTTTTTGATATTGAAGAATTGAATTTAGAATGTAAGAAAAAACAATCCCCCCTCCCCCTCTTGTAATTTTCATTCTATAAAAAATTGTGAAGTTAAAATAGGTATAAGATAGAAGGAAAAACTAAATTTTCAATAGCTCTAAGATGGAATTAAAACACAACAATCTTAATTGTGATATTATTCTCGAAAGCAAACTAAACCATATACAAATTATTTTTTAATTTTTCTTCAAATTGAACTTGTAAACAAATCCAATACATTATTTTTTCAAGAATTTGCTAAGATTGTCCACAAAATAAGAAGCTTTATAACTCCCACATCACTTATCCTTATGGAATGATTTGAATCTTTCCACATAGACAATAACATAGTCTATAAGAAATAAATTTAAAAAAAATGATTTAATATCTTTTTGTTTTTTTTCCCGCCCCTTATCTATTTTGGGCTTATTGAGGCATAACTATTACTTCAAGGCACCCAATGAAAGCACTCCAAGGCACCCAATATATTCCTAGAAAGCTCATCAGTTTCCCTATCTTGAGAAATTGTTCAAAAAAATATTGCCAAAAATTGAGATCATAGGAATCTAGCCGGACTTTTTGTGTCCCTCGAGGGGATTTTTGGGACATTATGGATTAAGCTGTAAGTGAATTAGAATACTAAAAGGGTCAACTTATAATTGTGGTGATTACCAAAATGACAATCTTTATTAGTTTTTAATTGTTGCTAAGGACAACTTCCCTTACAAAATAGTTGTCAAGGGACAACCAAATACAAATTGACAACCAACAATAGTAGAACCACCCATTCTTGAACAAAACCCATACCCAACCTAGAAGTTGTAGTTATTTCTAATTGAGGCTAGAACAAATTTTGAACCAAAGAATGTTTTTTTTCCTCTTTTTCAAGGTTGCGACTAGTAAGGTCATGATACATGTCCAAGTCCAAAGTAGGAAGCAAGAAAGTAGGAAGTAATGAACAAAAAAAATAGTTATTGAATGATCAGAATTGGAAGAGTCTAGACATTGGCTATGGATCCTAAGCACTTTTTGGCTCCCAAAATTTGTAGTAATTTCAATTCAAGGAATAAAATTACCAAAAAGTTTGCAATCTCCGTGATTTCTATCTTTCTACACGGCGAAAAATTGCCATTGCATTATACTGCTCTAGAACTTGCACGGAATCGCTTACTACTATATTGTTATAATACTTAGAATGTGATTGGCTAGGTTAAAAATGTGATTTGATGTGTTGTTAAGCCTTGAGACATCATTGATTGGCAGAGGTTCTTATTGCTAGGGGCTCCTAATTTTGGGGGAGCAAAAATCAACCCTCCAGTGAAAATTAACCTTGTAACGCTGCCGTAAACACTAAATGTCCGACAAATGACAAAGAATCTCTGCATGTAGGACAAAAGTGCAATTGTTCATCTTTGGAAGTTACAGCAAAAAGGGGAGGCCTTGCACAATAGTTTGACCTCAAATGAATACTTCGGGGGTTCCTTAAAGTAAATGATGCACACTGTATCAAAAAGGATGACTTCCGCAAGGACCAGCCCATCCTTACAAGATTAACAAAGTTATGTAAGTGATCGTCTATGGGTGGTTCTACTAAAGTTACCAATTTTTTACCCTATCTGGCATCATTTGGATGGGGAATGGAGTTATGTGTGTGGACTCTGTGAGTGCACATTGCAAAAGATGCCCCTATATTGAAAGTAGGATATATTGGACGTTGAGTAGACCTTGAAATTTCAAGGCCAATCACAACCCCTCCACACCCACATTCACCTACCACGTACGCACGAGTAGAAGACAACCTCCATTTGGATCAACGGCGGCCGAGCTAAGCCAAAGGCCAAAGCCTTTTGGAATCTCTCTCAATTTTGACCTTGTTCCGAAGTCTGTCAGTCAGGTCCTGGTCGGTAGAAGGGGACATTCTGAGGGCTGGCGGCTTCCCCTGTTCTTTCCTTGTAACTGCCGTGTCTTGTCTTGTGGCCCAGCTCTTGCACCATGTGCAGTCTTCTCCTTACGCGTGCACTTCAGGGGGGAAAGCTAGCTTCGTCACAGTTGTCGTCTCGCACATCGCAAGCTCTTGAATTCAGTCAAAACGAGCCATTTTATGCTATAACTGGGATGGTTTGATGGTTGGGTGGTTTAGATTTCGAGCCTTTTGGTTCTATTTTGACGAAGTCGGGAGCTTTTCACTTGCATCTGAATGTTGGAGAATTGGCAGCCATGGTGAGCCTCGGTCATGCCCCGGAGAGTGGTGGCAATAGCACTGGGGGTGGTGGTGTAGGGCTTCCACCCAATTCATTTCAGAAGCTTTGTTCCGAAATTGGGAGTTTGATACGCGTCCCTGGTGAGGAGTTCAGCGACCTTACTGTTGTTGTCGATGGGAGGAAAGTGTTGGTGCATCGGTGCATTCTGGCCGCTAGATGCCCTGGTTTCCGGAAGGTGTTTGCAGAGGTTGAATTGAATGGGAAGAATCGAGTGTTGGAGCTGGGTTCGGTTGTGAAGGAGGGGAAAGTAGGGTTTGAAGCTTTCAGGGGGGTGATGGGGTATGTTTATGGTGGCAAAATGGAGCCGTGGCCTGCAATTGTGGAGTGCTGCCACTTGAGTTGTGCTCATGTGACGTGTCGGCCGAGTATCGACTATGTTTTGGAGATTCTCTGCGCGTCTGTGGCGTTTGAATTACCGGATTTGAAGACTCTAGCTCAGGTATGGTAGTCTTCAGGGGTCACAACCACGTCGTCAGTCACGTGCCGTTAGGGTGTTTCTCTGAAGTTGTTTCTTCAGAGCAAAAAATGTTTTTTTTTTTTGAAATTTTTGTGTGAAAGATTTAGAGAACATAGAGCTAAACTCTAGTTGTTTTGTAATTTTGGGAGCTGTATGGAGTTAGCTACGAATTTTCGAAGTCCCTGTGGTGTCGTTTCTAAAACCGCAGACTAGATTAGGTTTAAGAAGGTTTCTTCCTATCTGGAGTTGCTTCGGAAGGCTACGCCCAAATCTATTTTTAAAGCTTTCATTTAGGTTCATGATTTCGATTGTACTTGGGAGAATTGTAATGAGTCGAGTTGAATTGGGGGATCTATCTCACCTGGAGAATAATCTCTTGAAGGTTGGCATAGCATTGTTGTTCAGCTCAAACGTTGGTTTCACGATACTCTTTGTGCATCGAAGTGGGGCTTCAAACTGGCTCTAAGTTGCTGGGTTTTGCAGGAGCATCTGATTGGTTCCATGGGGAAGTTTCAATTAGAGGACGTGCTGCATGTGCATCATTCAGTCTCAACCACCGAGTGCTCTCAATTGCAATTGGCATGCTTAACCGCATTAGCCTCTTCCTCGATTGATAATCTCATCCTGGAGAGAGAGTTTTCGGGAAAATCTCGGGAGCAAGTGAGAAAGATGCGAAAGGACTTGGGGCTTGACGGGTCTCGCCTGACGCCGGCGCAAGAGGAGCAGTGCAGAAGAATACACAGGCAATATGTTTTGTCATTGGTTCATACTATAACATGTTTTTCTGTAAATTTAGACTTCTAAACATCATCATAATGAAAATCTTTTCTACGATTCGTGGGACGTCTCTGTATGGTCACAATGATCATATAGAGTCTGAACTACGTAAGTCTAATAACTCTGACCATTGGGAGACCTCCCCGTGAATCATTGGAAAGAGCTTCCTCTTCTGTATTTAGATTGGGTAAATTTGTTGGATTTGTAGGTCTGTTACTACGCGGTGCTGCTAGTTTACATGGACCCTGCTGTGATATGACCAATCTAGCCGCTCCAAAGATGTGATCTAGCAGCTCTATCGTGGTTTTAGCAATCTGCGAGGTCCTTAATTTGTTTTCAGAGCCTTCTGCTCTTCACATTGTCAACTGTGATGTGGGTAGAACCTCTTAAGCATTGAGACCATTCGGAAACTCTTCTGCTGAACCTAATTCATGAGATTTTTCTGCAAGTTCAGAAATGAAAGGATGAGCGTTTGTAGTGATTCTTGCTTACCTTCTTTGCACTTCCGAGTGCTTCGTACTTAATGCATGAGATTTTCTGCAAGGTTTAGAAATGAAAGGATATGTGTTTCTAGTGATTCTTTGCTTAGCTTCTTTGAACTTCCGAGTGCTTCGTACTGAGATAATGTATTTTTGTGAACAGGGCTCTAGATTCGGATGATGTAGAGTTGGTGCGGATGCTGCTAGACGAGGAAAAGTTGAATTTAAATGGAGCGCACGCACTTCATTATGCTGCTGCGTACTGTCACCCTAGAACTTTGGATCACTTACTAGGCCTCGACCTTGCAGGTAAGGAATGGATGGCATAAGGGTGATGGAAAATTCATTGACAGTTTCATGCTGCTTTTCTTACTATTCCTGTTATGAATTGATAATCTGTAATCTCAGAGACTCTAGACTTCTTAAAAAGAAATTGTGTAAATATGCTAGTGTTGTAGCTTCTGTGAGATAGTAAACATGAAATGGATCAATAATTTTTGTGCAGATCCAAACGCCCGTGATGAGAGGGGTATGACAGTTTTGCATGTGGCTGCTTGGAGGAGGGAGCCGCATTCCATTGTCAATGTGTTGGAAAAGGGTGCAAATCTGAAGGACTACACTCTGGATAATCAAACAGCTCTTGACATCTCGAGGCGGCTGACGAAGAAGTTGAATCGGGATAAAGGGCTGATCCCGAAGGAACGCCTCTGTGTCGGCATTGTAGAACAGGCAGCAAAGGATTTGGTTCCAGTGCCCTTGGGTGCTGCAGCTATGCTGGCTGAACCAACTACTGAGAATGAGCTCATGTCGGCGTTGCTTTACCTAGAGAATCGAGGTAAAAAAATTAGCCCTTAACTTCCGAAATTGTGCATGTTTCTTCTCCCTAAATGACTAGGCTTCGTGGATTCAAAATGACCAATTTGATTGATCATATTGTGAAAAGTATAATTCAGATGGGGCCAAATTTTTAATCAGCAGAATCAGCAAAGAACATTGGATGTGTTGGTAAAAAACGAACGATTTAGACGGAAGAAAGTCCCTATGTCGGTGTTGCTTACGTAGAGAATCGAGGTAGAAAAAACGGTTCTGCCCTTAACTTCCGAAATTGTGCGTTTCATGCATATTTTTTATTCCGAAAAGACTAGGGTTCCTTTCTTGGATCTATAATGACCAATTTGGTATGTTGCATTGTGAGAAGTATAATTCAGATGGGGCCAGAATCAACACAGAACATTAGTTGTGTTGATCAAAAGAAAAGAAAATAGACAAAAGAAGTCCCTTTTATGACATACTCAAATCTGTTAAGCTGACATGAGACCTAGTTTGGGCGGCTTTGATTCTGTAGGCCTGCTTTGATTGGACAAAATTCTCCCTTGTAATTTTGCAGTGGCATTGGCGAGGTTGCTTTATCCTCAGGAAGCGGATATTGTATGCGCACATCTAGATTCGTACGCTACATTTATGAGCTCCTCGGGAGCAGGAAACGGCAGTCGGAAGAGGAAACCTTCCGTAGATCTCAACGAAGAGCCTGCACAGAGGTTGGCAGGGTTGGTGGGGGTAGCTGTCGTAGAAGAATCGAAAGAGAGGCGTTTGGAATCACTGAGACAGAGGTGTATCGCTCTACGGAAATCTGGTAAGTTACCGTAGTTTTAGACTCTCTTCTTATGCATTTTTCGGACTTCGTATAAATAAACTGTGAATTTTTCGAGTGCTGAAAATAGGTGTACCCAACAGCAACCCTAGATTCTCATGAATGGAGGCAATACATTTTAGGGCAAGAATTTCTAGGGGACAGTTTTAGAAAGGGGTCACCATTAGGTGCAGTGACCTTAGTACTACTATCGTTTTCTATGTCAAAATAGCATCTTCTTACTTATTGGTGTTTTTTCTCCTGCCTTTGCATTTACTTAGTCTGGAGTGTGCTAGCATTGAAGTAAGTGTGTTCAAGTTTAGGGTTTAGAGATTTAGCATTTGGTGGTTACATCTTAAATCATTGTAGATGAATGCCGTCTTGTTCAATCATATTGGTGTGTGGAATTTTTGCAGCTTTGATGGGACGACGATATTTCCCGTCTTTTTCGGCAGTCATAGACGAGTATGTGCTTGATGACGACCTCATAGAGCTCGCAGACGAAGGGAACATCGAGGCTCAGCTCTTGAAAAAGAGGCACTTCGCAGAATTGAAGGGTTTATTGCAGGATTCGTTTCCGGAAGCCAAGGTTAGTAATGACAATGGCCACAAGAAGCGAAAGGAAATGCTGAAAAAACCTTCATCGTCCGTTCCTTCATCATCGTCTTCTACATCATCTTCTAGAGGTACAGGCGGCAGTATGGTAACTACATCTAGTCAATAGATGGAGTTAATACACTCTGGCCTCTTTAATCTGACTGCATGGGCTCCCAAAATCGAATGAAGCTGTGACAAGTGTGTTACAGTTAATGCTAGTGTGATGAGAGATATTTTCTAGAATATCATTTCAAAGAGGATTGAGTGTAGATTCATTTTTGTAGACTTGCGAACATCAGATTGTCTCATCTTTGCCAGGATGACCCAAGGAATGAAGACATGATGTACCAGAGACGATTTTAGGGATCCTTTAGGGACGTGAAGAACGTTTAAAAATCCTGTAGTCCTTAGGAGTCTTTCAGGCTGAAGAGTGAGGAGGCAAAATTATCTGGTGCATGTAACAAATTAGAGCGATATGATTTCTGTTAGTTCAGTTTGATCAGTTTTTTTTGGAGATTCGAAAGCATGTTCTTCTGGTGGCAGTTGTCACTTGTAATATAACGGTATCAATGGAACGGTGCTACAGGAAGGATCTTTGGTTATCTTCAAATTCATGTGTTTGTTCTCAGTAGCCATGCTTAAACGACATACTTATTGGAGACTATTTGTAATTATATCTACTGATTTTATAGTCCTACTTGAGTTTTTCTTTTTCCATTTACCCATCTATTTTGGGACGATTAACAAATGCTCATCTTGGCACCGGTTGTCTGAAATGAAGTGCCTGCAGAAAGGCAGAGTTTGGGATAGTTGTCAGTGTGAACACAATTATGTACCGTAATATTGGCCTACCAAATCGGATTAGTAGCTTGCTACTCACGTTTCCCACGCATTCTCGTGGATAATCTAACCGTGGATGCCAAGCAATGTTAACCTTAGTCTCGAGGGTAATCCAAGGGCCAGGGTATATATGGCCGGCTCCACCCTGTGTCTTTCCCCTTTGCCCTTTCGTTTCTTCTCAGTTCTTTTTGAGGCTATAAGAGTCATAGCTTCTTCAGGAGAGAAGCGTTTTGTATAAGTTTTGTTTGCGATCATCACTCGTCTACATCAGCACAAACTCCTTGGGAAAGGTGTGTACCATCCTCTTACAACTTTTTCTCATTTCCAAAATGCTTGATTTCATAGAAATGTATTGGTTTTCTCGATTCAGGATGCAACCACTTTTCGATTGCAGACATCCAAGTATCTATTGCAGACACTTTACTCGATTCTTCGTGAAAGTCTCTTTCATACTTTAAGTGGTTGCATCTGTTCGTTTGAAATCGTGTATATGTTTTTTGCACATATTTGAGGGTTGTATGTTTCCTGCCCCAAACCCTAAACTGTTTATTTGCAATCGATGTTGTAATTAGGAGGACATAGTTGTTCCGTTTTGGATTTTTGGATGTTCATCTCCGGATACGTCTTTAGATTGTGACACCAATTTTCTTTGTTGCTGTAATAGAATGGCTCGTACCAAGCAGACTGCTCGGAAATCAACCGGAGGAAAGGCTCCACGAAAGCAATTGGCAACGAAGGTGTGTTTAATGGCTATTAAATTGAGTTCTCACACACGATTCATATGTTGTGATCTGTACATGATACTGTCGTAATATCCAGTGCAAGGATGGCATAGTGAACATCCATGGTGTTGATGTTTGTGCTGTTTGCATATATTGACAGGCTGCCAGGAAGTCAGCGCCCACCACCGGAGGAGTGAAGAAACCCCATCGGTATCGCCCAGGAACAGTTGCTCTGCGGTGAGTGCTTGCAACCTGGTACAGTTAGTTATATGAACCTTTGACCTAATTCAGTACAAAAATTATTCCAAGGAACAAGAGGCTGAAATGGGTCCTTATTGTTTTTAGCAGTTTTGAGTATGTCATATCAGGACGTTCTTTAGTCCAATCTTATAAATCTGGCCGCATCCGTAGTAAATATTTTTCACAATATGATCGATCAAATCGGTCATATTTAAACGATTGAGTCCTCGGTCCTTTCTGGATGGACGGCAAAACTCATCACTGCATTATTAAGCAGTTCACAACCCACCTTCCAAGCCACATATTTATGCTTTTTTTCAAGCTATCACCTGTTTTGCAAGACCATGAAAGCAATGATAACGTCAAGTCCATAGATGTCAATAGAGCCAGCGACAGTATTATAATGTATAGATAGATGATGCTGTCTTACGGATCATACAGATCCGCCTGCTTAATAGTCCTAAAATTGAATATTCTCCAACGAACCCCTATTTAGTTGATTGGCTTCCTTACGAGACTGGATTGCTGTGCAGTGAGATTCGCAAGTACCAGAAGAGCACCGAACTGCTGATTCGGAAGCTGCCATTCCAGCGTTTGGTCCGTGAAATTGCGCAAGATTTCAAGGTGACATCTTGACAAGAGCACAAAAAAAAATGCTCCCCATGTGTTCGTGTTTTCTGGTTGCAGCTTTGAAAATCTAATATCTATTTTGCTTCAACATGTGATGCTTAGTTTGTAAATGTGATGATTAGTTTGTAAATGTGATGCTTTCAGTTGGTTGCTTTGAAGTTTATGAGATGATCTTCTACTGTAGCTTAACATGTGACGTGTTCACTTGATTATTTTGATTATTGCAGACTGATTTGCGTTTTCAAAGTCATGCTGTCCTTGCTCTTCAAGAAGCTGCGGAAGCCTACCTTGTGGGGCTCTTTGAGGACACCAATTTGTGTGCCATCCATGCCAAGAGGGTGACCATCATGCCCAAGGATATTCAGCTGGCGAGAAGGATCCGAGGGGAGAGAGCGTAGTCTTTATTAGCCCTGCAATATCCAAAGCTAAGCTAAATCTCTACAGACTGACACCTGCTGAGGACCCATTGGAATAGATTTACTTAGGCGACATGCACTATATTTGTATGTACTGTACAGTACAAAGTAACTCTGCTCTCATAAAGTTTGTTGAAAATGTAATATTCTATGTAAATATTTGATACGCCGCTCTCGGATTTCAAGGCAGATTTGTCACCATTCCATTGAATAGATAGAAAAGTCAGAAAAGCGTTATACAGAGTAAGTCTTAATGCAACCCCTCTTTCTACATCTTTAGATTTGTCACCATTCCATTGGATAGGTAGAAAAGTCAGAAAGACATTATAACTCATAATGCAACCCCTCTTTCTACATCCTTAGATTTGTGAAAAGTATAGATACGGATGTTAGTGATGATGACTATTAGATTTGGCATTATGTCCCATAATGCTCTCGAACCTCCTAGCTCTCACAAATAAATATATCTATACTAGCAGTTGGCATTCCGCATTCATCATTAGAATTTTATTAGAATTTTTATGTATTAGATAAAATGCAAAACAAAAATTTCAATAAATCTTCAAATAAAAAGTACTAAAATCTTTGTATAATTTTGTTTACAAGTAAGTATATATTGAAAAGTACAATAGAAATTTATTGAATGATGACTGAAATATATGCAATGGTGAATATTGTATAAGATACACATTTATTGTAATGCATTCAAAAGTAAATGTAATGCATTCAAAAGTTGACTCAATTGTTACGAACAATGGCAATCCAAAAACTTGGTGAATTGAAAAGAAAAACTTGTAAATTTCAAAAACTTCATGGACAATTTAATTGTTCTAAAATCCAAAATCGCTTCAATTGAATAAATTTCTCAAATCATTTGGTAGTAGCAATAGAATTTTGAAATCATAAAAGTTGTACAAGTGATATTACAGAGGTGATTGCAAACTACTACTCTATTCTGTAATATAACATTGTGTGAAAATATTATTTTTATGTATACATGATTGAAAATATTTTTACAAAATATTAAAATTAATTATTTCAAAGACTTATTGAAATCATTATCATGCATTCTATTAAGTATATCAAAATTTTACTAATATGTGATACAATGAATGTGTAGGATAGCAAGCATGAGCCCCTATTATTAATGGTAGCATTTGTGATATTATAGAGGGAGTTATGATTTTAGTAGTATGATAGTATGACTAGCGATTGGCGCTTGCTTTGCTAAGCATTAAATATATTACTTTCATCAATTTTTCATGTGATAGGATGTAGATAAACAAAGTATGTATAATTTTAAAAAAAAAATATTGACATCCTCATACAATATTCCTTGAAAAATTTATATAATGCAATATAAAGTAATTAAAGAAAATCTTTATATCATAATTTTTACAAAATAACCTTTGCAAAGATGAAAACATTGCAATAAAAATAAATTAATCAAGTGAACAATATAAGTAGAATCTTCACATTTGAATATGTAGAGCAACACTAGCAATTGGTGCTTCCTCATTCTTTAATGTCACATTTTAAAAAGACATGGAATTTATCTGTAGTTTTGTTGTCTGAAAAGTTTCTTTGAAATTTTTTTAGAATTATCCATTTAATTTTCAAATATTTTATGAAAAGAATAAATAATATATAGTAGAAAGTATCCTATGGCTATTACAAAAGCAATTGAACTTCTATAATATTATTCAAAACTGAATTGTGATTTTACAGAGGGAGTTATGATTTTAGTAGTATGATAATGGACCGATTTGCATCGGGACAGTATACAATTCCAAAAGTGCTAAAATCCACTTAATATACTGATGAATGGATATCATTTATTTACAAAAGAAAGACTAAAAGGTATGCTTCAAATAATTACACTTATCCTAAACATGCATGTTAATTTTGAAACTAATTGGATTGGATTCTAAATAAGACACAAACGCAATTTGACGTTCACATGAAGTGGAACACACTCTAACAAGTATCTAAAAGCAAACTATTCACTTTGTTGTTTTAATTCCTTCAAGCCTAATGATTTAAGGTAAAACACAAATATGTTATAAAATAGGTCTTGAATTCCATAACTTTATTGAAGTTTGCATCAAACAAAACAAAAGTAAGCATCAAAAGTGAAAAATATCTGTATTGTTAAAGTTTCAAATTTATTTATAGATTTATATCAAATTAATTTAGAATTCATCAAAAATGATATTTTTATCTTTAAGATTTGAATTTGTTTAATTATTGGTTAAATTTGCAATTCCAATGCTTTGTGGAAAAGGGCATTAAATCATTGTGGGATCATCAATACTAATTACTTTTAAAATTTTCTTATAATTTCCTTTAGACCATAGCAATTTTACTTTTGAATGTGAAAATTGATAGACAACCTTCTCTAGATTGTATCATAAAAGCAAAAATTGAAAAAAAAAAAAAATTGCAGCCCCCAAAATCTATCCGAAGTCAAGATGCAACCATTAAATGGTTGTATAGGCATATAGGGTGGGGTGGAGAAGACAATATTGTATCGAGTGGTCAAAGTTGGCAAAACAAACTTCCAAAAAAAGATGCCAAAATATTTCAGATTTTTTTTCTCAAAAATATTGTTTTTGTATATAGATCTTTTTTTCTAATCTCTAAACACACCAAATTAAGTAGCTTCTGATTTGAAGCTAGTTGCCAATTGGACTCAAATGATTTTGGCAACTACCTTTAAATTGAAAGCTAGTGAGTTTAATCAACTTTGATGATTACTAATCAACTGCATTACGGGCTAGATATTTAAAATACTACCTTCCTTGCACCTTGACTGATATAGCTTGGCTACTTTGACAAAAATTAGAATAATGTGAATCCCCAGTTTGGACAATTCTGTAAGGCCAGATATGACATAAATCCTTACAGATGTCACTACTTGGCTATCCACACTTGGGCTTGTTTTTTCTCTAATGTTGTTGCCCGCTGTCTGCTAGCATGCCCATATATTGCCGTCCGTTAGTCTATCTACCAGCGCGTTCATATACCGCCATTTGCCATGCTAAGCCATCCATCCATTAAAATTATCTGACGGTGAATGCACCTAGTGGACGCAATGTCCGCATTTTCTAAATGTTAGGACATCCGGATGTCCTAAAACATTAGAAAAAAATCAGCCCACGAAGGGGCTGCTTCCCTTTGAAAAGGGGCTGTGAGATCTTTGCAATGGAACTCACAGCCCTTTGGCCACTGTTCTTCAGCAATGACGAATAGTGGCTACATTAAAAAAATATATTAAAAAAATGAAAAAATGAAATTATATCAAAAAAATATTAAAAAATATAAAATATAGTTTAAAATATTAATAAAATATTAAAGTAATAAAAAATAATAATTTAGGCTGACCAGGAAAATTTTGGCCACATCAAATTTGAAATCCGTATACATTTTGAATTTTTCTATTTATTTTAAAAATAATATTTTTTTCTATTTTTTCTATTTTATTAAATAAAATTAAAAGTATATTATTGAACTATCTCGGGCAGATCAAGGCTTCAATTCCTTGGTTGAAAAAAAAAAAAATTGTCAATGTTCCTTGTTGTCCAAGAACTCACAACCCCTTAGAGGGCTCATTTTTCTTCTAATGATGGACATGGTTTTGCCCTGGACGTAGCAATTTGTCAACCCTGACAGCATACAATTCAACTAACCTTGGTGAGCGAGGCAAAACATTTGTTGCGCTATCACATTTTTTCATTTTGTCGTCTTGTATTTACTTACCTTTTTGTTTTAGGATTTCCCTAACATTGTAAGTAACGGAGGAAGGGGCTCGCGGTATGACAGACGTAATGGTTCATTATGTGGAGACGTCCGTGACCACCTCAAAGCGGGTGGCTTTTGACACTCCCATGGGTCAAGCGCGCATCGGGGTCCATAGCATACAAAAACGCGCGTCGCATGTTTAAATTAGAGCATGGCAAGGGTGAGTTTCAATCTTTTGCTAATGTTGCATTTGATGAGACTACAAAGGCTGAGGATTACAATGGCAAGTTTTATATTAGCCTCATTGAGGGCTGTGGACAAGATGAAGGGTTTTTAGAAGCAATTGCGTTTGCTTGAGGTGAAGAACAAGCTTGCTCACTCAATGTTGGTTTACCTACAACTGGCCAAACTGTCTAAGCCTGGGAATGTGAAGTTTGTTAAAGGGGAAGCTGGAACTTTGAAGCACCAAGCGAGGCACCAAGTTAAAGCACTTGAGGCGTTGTGCACGGTTCTAAGACAAGAGAACAAGTCCTTCAAATAAGATAATGAGATCTTGCAAGAGAAGATCTTGTCTTTGCAAGAGATCTTGCAAGAAAAGATTTTGTCTTTGGGGGCTTAGTTGATGCAAGTAAAAGCAGAGTTGGTGACCCATTCCCACACGGCTATCCAAATCAGGTTGTGGATTGGAGTGGAAGCAGCCCATGAAAAGTTGACAAATGGCCTTGGAAGGTCACCGGCCAACATAATTCCATGGTTAGATTTAGTGGATGATGTCACCCTGTTTGAGATGGAACATATTAGAGGAACTATCAACATGCTCCGTCTCATGGAAATATGGAAGAAACCGTTGAACAAACATGCTCACATTGCAAATCTATCTGCAATTGCTATAGCTATAACAACTGTCAAGAAGAACTCGGACGCGTGGAGGTTGATCTTTAAATTCACTTACGGACATGATGTGGAGGAAGTAGTGTTTGATCTTGACAATGTGGTGGACACTTAGGGCTGTAAGATTTTTTTTAGACGAGTTTGGGTTGTTTAGATTTTAAATCTTACTTTTGAATGTGAAAATTGAAAGACAACCTTCTCTAGATTGTATTATAAAAGTAAAAACTGAAAAAAAATTTCCGCCCCCAAAAGCTATCTATAGTCAAGATGCAACCATAAAATGGTTGTATGGGCATGTAGAGAGGGGAAGAGAAGAAAATATTGTATCAAGTGGTCAGAGTTGGCAAAACAAACTTCCAAAAATAGATGCCAAAATATTTTAGATTTATTTTCTCAAAAATAGTATTTTTGTTTTGGAAGCATACAATAAAGTGAATAAAGGAGAAAACACAAAATTAGAAAAGATTTGATTTTTGATTTTTGAATCAAATTTTTCTAATGTTCACCATTAGGTTAATCAAATGGCTTAGAGAAATATTGAAATTAATAGAAAAATTTCTCTTGTCTTCACTTGCTTGTAAGACCTCGGAGACTTGATGTTCAAAGATAATTAAAAATCCTAATGATACTACAAAACTATCAACTCATTGCAAGTAGCCGCAAGCATAAAAGAATGTTATAATGATTGCCAAAACGAATTTGATGGAAGATGGAATTTGTTGGTTATTTGCTATAACTCCCAATACAAATTCCTCAAGAAGTATCACGGGAAGTATGAACATCCTCTTTGTTGCTCTAATGCAAAACAATGCCTAAAAAAACTTTGAAAATAGAAAATTCACTAGGTGGGCCATCTGCCGCAATTGTCCAACCATCCGCCACAACCTTTGCACCATCCATGGCAACCGCCGCATCATCAACCTAGTAATTACAGTAGTCTGCCTATTAGGAAATTCTCTACAAGTTTACTCCCTATACACTACGTCCAAGCAAATATCCATGTTCAAACGTCTAGACAGATGTCTTTTGGATGGAAAACCCTCCCAAACGTCCAACTGTATTTGAATGCAACCGAGGAGAAATTGGTTGGCCTTAAAAATATCTTGTTTAGTCATTTGAATAAAAATAATAGGCGAATTGAACCTAACTCAAAGTCATAGAATGTCAGTGAAGTAATTCCTTCTCTTTGTCATCAACAATCTTCTAGATGGTAGAGGGCATACGGACTTTGTGGTCACCTTGTAGTCTAAATTTGTTTGATTTTTTGCTCATATGTTGTAATTTTTTAATATTTTGCTATTCCTTAATTGAAGTTGCCCTACACCTATGGTAGTTGTTTTCCATATTTGCACTTTTTGTTATCAAAAGGCTATTGAAAACAAAGTCCTTGCAAGATTTTGAAGTTTGTGTGGTGGAATCTCAATGGTTGCAAAGAAGATTTAGAATCCATATCATATTAGCCCTTTTTAATTGTATCTACAATTAATTAACAGTAGATTGAATCTTCATATAGATAAATTTGCTTTGATTTTCTTAAATGTGATAAAAAAAATCGGACCTCCTAGTATACAATCATAGTTATCTTGGCAATCATACTATGCTTGAGGTTTTTTGTTTTATTCATTTTTGGCCATTGGCTATTTTGAAAGATTTCCTCATCCAAGTGCATAAACATTCATTCAAAATAGCGATAAACATAAAAATAAAATCAATACTAAATAATGCCTTAATGGCAAGGATTTGAATAGTGCAAGATCCCATCACACTAATTTGAACAAATGCTTGATGAATGTAATCTAAATAGTGTGAACTTTTGAATGAGTTTTAGATGAAATGAAGACGAAGATAGAAAAAAATTGAATGAATTTTGGATGAATCAATAGATGAATTTGAATGACAATTACACTATTTGAGATAGTATAAGAATAGTATGATCCACATTATATTGATTTAATCTAAAGTACTTTGAATTTTCATATTAATGTGCCTCACAAATTCACATAGTTTCCAAATTTATACAAATTAGTGTTATTAGTGTGGGGCGTACTAACTGTTTTATCGTGTGTAGTTATGCCACAAAAAAAAAGCCTAAGAAAATCACTGCACAACAGGTAGTTAGCCCCAACGAAATTTAACTAACAGAATACCGGTAACGAACTTCAACAAACTGGTCCCCAAACTCCAGAAGCTGGAGCTCGCTCGGCAACAATCGGCAACAACAAAATTCTCAAACGCCAGTAATTGCTCTTCTCATGGCCAGCGATGGCGCTCCTGTGTCCTCCCGCATCAGTAAGTGGTCTTCTTCCCCTTTCATTTGAATCAATGGAACCACTCAAAGCCATGAAGCAGCCAATTCAATCGTTTTGATTTTGCCAACAGCTTCACATTTGAATTTTTCCTTGATAGCAGCCAATTAGGGTTGCAACAGATTGTTGTTGTTGCCATGGACTGATGAATGTGTGTGTTCGCCTGTGATTTAATTGTAGCTGTTATTCGCGTGCTGGTGGCTGCTATGGGCGACAGTGCGCGATCCGTGCAAGAGGCGGCTGCGTTTGCACTTTGCGAGATTGCTCGACAGTAAGTGTGCTGCTGCTTCGAATTCGCTCTAGCTGTTGTTGTGCATTGCGTTTTAATTTTCAGAATCTGAATTTGAGAACTTTATGTCTTGATTTTACAGTAGTAAATGTTGCAAGAGTTGCGTTCTTTAGAATGTGTGATTTGCTATTAGGAACGCTGAAGCTGTACTTGACTGCTGCGCCACGAGTTTACGAGCTGGCAAGCGGGTAGGCTAGCTGCGCTCTTTGGTTTTTGGATGTTATGCTGGAGCGTTTGCTAAAGGAAAATGGATTGTTCTTGTTCTCCTGTTCGTAATCAAGCAGGGATTGAACGCTTATAGAGTCCTCAATCACTGTGTGTGTACTTACAGATTAAGAACAGAGTTGTTCAAACTAGAATCGGACAAAATGCAGCGTAAGACAATCAAAAACGCAATTGTGAGAACGGGAATATTCTTTTTTGAAGTAGCTTAAGACTAGAGCTGTCAGTGCAGGAAGCTTAGGAAAGGCACGATAGGTAGATGGCCATGACGACATATACGTGTGTTACGTCGAGACGCAGCTTCTACCTTCCCGGTTCGAGGATTATCTTACATTTGAAGTATAATTCAGCTGTCGCTGATGATTGTTCGTGTGATTTGGGGAATTAGGTCGTAAGTTATCGTGCCGGTTTGCTGCTTATCATGGCCTACACTATTCGGGAGATGAGCGAGGAACAGGTCAATTCAGTGCTGATGCGCACCACTGCCAAGCTTGCCATGGTGGAGTTGTCAGCAAACAAGGTACACTTGAATTTCGAGGGAGCCATTTTGCCATGCTTGCAAGATTGGCCTAATTTCCAGATTGAAATACGATTAATCCTAGTGCCTCTAACTCTAAATCGATACTTTTCTTATTTTATGCTTGAAACAGGAGGGAATTACAGATTGGAGAAGCGCAGCTTGTAATCTACTTGTCGCAGTTGGATCGCGCTTACCAGATGTTGTAAGGCCCCTTTATGCTGTTATTGCTTTGATGCCAAATTCTCTTCGTTGGAAGAGAGCTTAGGGTTTGAGAATTTGTAGGAATCCTTCTTTAAAATGAAAGATTGTGATATTTACATGTTTTTTCAATCGCAACAATTGTGATAGTTGCCGTGAATCGATACCGCCATGGTCCGCTTAGCTGAGGTCTTTGAAGCCACACCTCTCTAGGCTGTTCCCTCGTTCAAGTGAATTAAATATGTGTTTGAACAATGATCTACAGCTGATGGACGAAACATTCAACCAACTCGCCGGAGGTGGAGTTCCTGTTGTAGGGTTGGTTCAGACATTGGCCGAGTTTGCGACATCTTATGGTAAACATATTTCTGGTCCTTCTTTCCTTTTCAAATTCGAACGATTCAAGAATTGACATTGATGATGAACTTGGAAAAACACTGAAAGGTCCTAGACTCATGCGTCGAAGATGCTAATCTCGAAGAAAACTCGAGCTACCTTGTTTGGTTTCGTACTTTGTCCTGTGTGCTACTCCACTCTCACTGGAAGTCTGAATTGATCATGGAAGGTTTGCAGTTTGCCCCTCGGTTTAAGCATGTTTTATCCCGTGTGCTGCCGATTCTGAGTGGTGTTAGAGACAACGAGCGGCTTCTTTTTGCGAAGGGTAAGTGCGCAGTAAATTTCCTTTCAGGTCTAGACTAGATTGCTTGCTTTTAATTTTTCACGAAGTGGCGTACAGTAACTGTGGCTTTCTTCGGCATTGTTTTCGAGTAGGTTAACTCTCCATGTTTGAATTCGTGTCTGTTGCATTTCGAAGACCTTTTCTATCACTAAACTCGTTGCTTGTAAAACTATTTGCAGCATTTACGTCCTGGTGTACAACCATGAACCATTGTCACGAAGTCTGTCCATCAAATTTATCACCTGATATAGATTTGCAGTACGTCATGGGCTCTTCATTTTGGATAATTCAGGAACATATAATTCTCCAAATATGTGTTCGGAACTCACTTATATGAAAGCGCCATGCTCCGTGAGGAATGACACGTTACTCATACCACCGCATTCTCTTTATTTCTGCAGAGCTCTTCTGCACCAAGCATTTGAACTTATGCTGGACGCCTGGGTTACGTCCCAAGATGCTGAGGTGGGATTGGAACATTTCTCATGAGATGTATCTTCAGAAATTTTGGACAAAGTCTTTCTTTGTTTGTAAGTTAAATCTTATATTACTCTGATTGATCCAACTGCGACTGATTATAACGTGAGGACCCTGTACTTTGGGAGACCCTTTTACGTGGATGCAGGTTCGGCTAGAAACTGCAGAGGCGTTAGGAAAAATGATGGGTCTAGTTAGCAGATCACATCTCAGCTCAGCATTGCCTAGACTCCTTCCATCCATTCTGGCAGTGTGAGTTGCCAAGCATCTGTAGACATGTACTTGCGAAGTTATGTTCGGAACATGCACAGTGATTCTAAAGTTGAACCCATTGAATTTTTAGTTTGACTTTGCAGTTGCAGAAAAGAGAAGGACAACCCCCTGCCAGCCACATCAAGTTTGCACACAGTCCTGTTTCTTGTTCTTGTGAATGATGGTGGATCACCATTGATCGATTTCCTGGTAAAGCTTTTAACCAAGTGGAACTTGACTTAGCTATCAGTTATGAATGTCACCAAATATTGCACAGATTGAGAAATTTGCATTTATAATTCAGCGGGCACGATTTATATTGCTCAAAGGTCGCATTCTTTTATACTCTACGTTTTTTTATACTTTCAAATCTGCAGATTATTTTCACTCTTTGAGCCCTGCATTGGATCTGTACATTTCAAAAAGGATAACAGTAAAGCTTTGGTGGCAGGCTCTGGCTCCTGTATTAAGTTTATTGCTTCCTAAAGCTTATTTGACTGTGAAGAGTGGAAGCAACAGAACGTTTAGCGCCCAAATGAAGGTACATATCTGAGATATTGTCCTCAAATCATTTTGATTATAATGGGTGCAAGAATCTGGCCGTAGAATTTCGTCCGCTTTCTATGCATCACACCGTAAATTTACCTCCTGGAGTTTGTCAGAGACTTGAGTTTGTCACTGAACCAAGCATTCAGCTCTGTCATACATCTCACAATTGAGACGACTTCTCCTTGTTAGAGTGTCTATACAGCGTAGTAACTACGATTAGCTGGCATGACTTTTGCACGAGTTGGAAAGGAGAAGGTCTGCCACTTTTTTTTAAAGGATGACTTACATCTGAATGGTCTTTCGAATAGGGTGGTTCACACTAAAATCTGAGGTCTAGATGCTTGTTGGATGCTCGACATCTTTATGGGATGTCGATGGTGGTGTCGATCTATGCTGGGTTAACAATGTGTTCACACCGCTCGTTTCCATGGCACATTGCAACTTTGCAGAATCACAATGAGGTTCTTCGCTGCTTTGTCACAATAAGAATGGCGTACCCGTCTGAAATTTTCAATTATCTGTTGCATGTAAGTCATTCTATCTAGATACTCCTGCTAATTGAATCTTCCTTGACCTTGTACATGAATTCATCAAAAACTCCAGCTAATCATCTCGATCAACTCATGCCCATCTCTTAAGGAAAAGCAAACTCAGGTTCAAGAAATATGCAATCTTGTGCTAAGAATGATCAAACCCTACTGCTTTACAATGTACATAACGTCTGCTAGTTTGGATATGGTTGCAATGGGCGCATACGGAGGCCTTACTAGGTCGTTTTGTTTGTTTTCAGCAAATTCGGACCCAGGAGAGCTGTATCCAATTGGGCATACTATCAGTATGGAAACACCTAATAATCAGGTTAAACCCATCTCTTTGGCCTGAACTTAGTCGCCCTTCGATTTGAAATTTTGACCTCGACAGGTACTAGCTGAATTGAAACAGAGAGACCGCCAATTTACTGCTCTCGTCATGCGCAGACATTCAGAGCTATGGTTCTTCAGAAGAGGTGAGATTGCTGAAGCTGTTAAGTATCTTCTCTATAAACGAGACTTGAAGATGAGAAAGTCCATTGCTGAGGTGCTACTTTACATGAATCTTTCTGAACTCTTTATATACGGAGTACTATTTTTCTTTTCTTAGTGTCTGAAAATAGTATGAGAATAAACTGAAGCGAATAGTAAATGGTTTGAGCATATTGTAGAAACCAACAAAACTTTGACATAAGTTTTTCTGCTAATATACTGATCTGCGTCGTTGCAGTTAATTGTATGCATGGCCTCAAGCGGTTATCTTGATAAAGAGACCAGTGAAGCGTGTATCGAATTTCTTGTGAAGCAATGTGCATTGTCGGATACAATGAAGAGGTCCTCTGAAGGTGATTGTGCGTCTGCTGAGAAACCAAATGCGTCTGAAACTCCTGCCGATGTACTCTTGGAGAAAGTATGAATCATCTTATTACATGAATTGCAAACATGTTGACTGCGCACGGGAAATTTGGTTTTGAGCATATTGAATTTTTACCCTCGGCAATTTGTTGTCGTAGTGAAGGTACGCTTGTCTATTTTGTAAGGATTTCGGAAGACATGTGAGTTCCCAGGAGTTACGGCGTGTTTGCGAGACAGGGTTGCTTCTTCTGGCTGGCACTGTTCTTGCTTCGGAGGTATTGTTCTCGTCATAACGTTTGATTAAACTTCTGATGTCATGTAATATGGCCACGGCAAGCCTAGTGCTTTATTACTGCTAGGTCTGTTTCTGATCCTCCTCTAGAGTAAAGTTTGAGGGGTGCTACTTTTTGTGTACTGAGAAGGTGATGCTTTTTCCAGGTTGTACTGTGGCCATTTCTATTGAAGATGCTTATGCCAATGAAATACACAACATCTCTTGCTACTGTAAGTATAGGTCTTGAACATAGATCACGTAAGAGCTTAGAGACATGTCTTGCTTGTCTTGATATTATAAATGTGAATGCTCTCTCGCCACTGCTTCTTACCCCAAATGTTTTGTGCAGGTGTGCAAGTGCATAACTGAAATATTGAAACATAAAATCTCTCGAGGAGAGAAGGTTTCTGTTGATTACACAACGTCTCCAAGTATTCCACAACCAGAGGTTTGTACTCAATTGATCACTATTAATGTTTTTCAATGTTTTTCATGAGTAATCATACTTTATCCATGACCAGTTGTAGATTCATCATGGCCATTTGAAATGCAGGAGCTCCTTGCTCGTCTCCTCTTACTTCTTCAATATCCACTTGAAGCAGAACTTGCCCCTAGAGTGCTGATTGTACGAGAATATACGCGCTTTTATAATTTTGTATATTCACTCCTGTGAGATTGTTCATTGGAATACGTTTAGCTGACAATTTTCACATACGCATCTCATAACGTCTGAGACTCTGTCTAACCAAACTCTTTCTTATGATGCAGATCCTGGACAATTTGGGGCCGATATTTCCTACAGCTGTTGTGCTCCTCTGGGAAGTGCAGGTCTGTAGTACAAGTTACACATTTTAGAAATGCAATTCCCGTAAATTTATTCTCAATGAGGGTATGTTTGGGTGCAGTTTTGTCCAATTGGCGAGTATAATGAGAAATTTTCCTACTTTCGGGAGTCTAAATCATTCTTATGTTTTGTTGGTAAGCTTTAGATTCCCAAAATGAAGGCTTACATCAATGACATTGATCCTACCTCCTGGCAACAAACAACCTGGGAAGACATGATTCTGCATGTAAGAAATGGGTTCTTCATGTCCGTACTCTCTAATTATAGAATTCTAGACTACGAAATGACTGTCATTTGTAACTAGTCTCAGTATCCACTGAATCAGGCTGGTCTGTTTCCGCTCACTGATTCTTGTACAGTCTGAGTGTGCAGTTGTTATCCGATCTACTTGGTGTTGTACATGATCCGGAGTGGATAATGTCATTTGGAAATGCAATGGCTGCTCATTATAATTTGTATACAGATAACCAGCAAATTGCACTGCTACACAGGTATGATATCTAGTAAATACTGGATGCCATCATGCACTACATTGATGGAGTTATCGGACATTGGATAAAGAGAGAAAATGTTGAAATATGAAAAAAACTAACCGGCAATGTCGAGCAGGTGCATGGGAACTGTTTTACGGAAGGTTGATAATGAGGTTTACGTGCGACAGATGATCTCTCGTATGTATCAACGTGCTGATATATCAAATGAGACAAATAGAGAGGGTCTTGCCACGGCAATGGGTCTGGTACCAAGCTCGCTGTTGCCATACTGACTATATTAATGTTGTTTCAATGATGTATTCAATATGTTTAATTCGAAGTGGAGGTGATTACTTTTCGTTTTTCGTGGATGAATTGATGATAATGACCCTTGCAGCGGATGTTGAAACCTTTTGTATTAGGTTGCTTCTGCACATCTGGATGCTGTGTTGGAGAAGCTGCAAAGAATTCTTGACAGTCAAAAACGTAATGGTTTCCAGAGGTATTGATAGCTTCTTGGTTTCGTTCTTGTCTTTTTGTGAAACACGAGTTCATTTCGTTGAGACTGCTTCTGGGAATGTGATATATATTTTACTGTACCTTGGTATTAAAAATAGGGGATAAAAATGCTTGTGCCATAAATGATTGTAGATTTCTATCAAGTTTTTCCAAGCATCAGAATACTAGAGCAGTTGACGATGTTTACGCAACATTGGCACTGATGTATGGAAACGCTGCATCTTATGCACCTTCAAACGGCATTGAAGCTCGGATTGAGTCGCTTGTGGTAAACACTCACTTGCTATTGCAGAATTCACTCATCAGCCGCCACCTGTAACGCGGTCCAGTTTCACTTCGTAATAGCTGGGTCCAATTTTGTGTGCGTACGGATTCTAGAGAGAATCACTGTTTCTAATGGATGGGACCCATCATCTGCCTCATGAGCAGGGTATTATTGTTCATTTAGCTTTGCCAACGTCAATTTTGATTCAGTGTTGCAGTCTTGTTTATTTGTAGATTTGTGGATGTTTTGAGTTGAAATGTTTCTTACTTGCTTTTTCTCAAGTCGATCTGCAAGCCATTAGTAACAGAGCTTTCGACAATTTTCGATAATCTCCTACCAAAACCTCAGTCTAGGTATCCCATTAGTGTACTTATATGTGAACTTTAAATTGGTATAGAAGCCTTGTAGGCGCCAGAAATATAATGTGGTTAGATTTAAGGTTCTTCATACATCTTGCAGGGAAGCAATATGCTTAAAAGTTTACTCAAGGTCAAAGCTCAATCAGCCAAGCAAGCTGTTGTAACTGCTATCAACCTTTTAGGTGTGTAAGCTGAGGATTCTCCTTGAATTCTTGCTAATATACTTAAATTATAGAATCTCCTTTCTCGTTGTGTGCAGATCAGGAGATACCAATGTGTGCGCTATGATCTGCGATTTGTACTCAAACCTCCTCTTGCAGGCCAAGCGGTCATCAAAGCTGCTAAAACGGGAACAATCTTTCCGCTGAAGAAAAGGGATATAATGTTAAACTACATTATTTCTCTAATGGCCACAGAGGAAAAGAACGCTTTGAACCTTGAGCTTCTGCACACACAGGTAGTGCTGCTTAGGACGTTTTAAAAATTGCACATCGCTCGTATTGCTCTGTTCTTCGGATGAAACCCAGTATGCTCTACTTGAGAAATACATAGCCTGCAGTGAACAGTGAAGACGGCAATGACAGTCTGAAATATCCAATGAGATGCAGGAGATGGCGTTGAATGCCTGCAAGACTTTGGTATCTGTTGATCCCAAGTTGTCTCCGGCAATGCGAGACAGTGTCCTCCAGGCACGTTATTCTTTTCTTTTAATCGATTTTTTACTTAAGATACAATTTTGAGGAAATCATCACATCGGAATGCCGCAATGGAAGTTGATAGAACATTGAGAGTGGACTGGCATGAGCAAGAATTTTGTTTTGTGGAAGTGAATTATTAGACCCTCAGAGACCAGACAGGGTTATAAGGATTACTATTTTACTTCACTGAGAGATTAGATAATCGAGATTGAGTTTAGGCATGCTCAAAAACACGCTCTAGTTCTAAGGACATCATTATTAAGAGTGCTGACTGTGTTCTAGCAGACAACATTCGACTTCTTCACCTTGCCAAGTTTGGTTGCAGTGCGTGGCTCATTGTTCACCAACTTAACCAGTTTCTTGTGTACCATTTTGCGCACCAGGTACTTCATGATACGTCCTTCAGACAATCAGTATTGAGCTTCAATGAATGACATTCCATCAGTATAGTGATTGTGATATACTGAGATGCACACACTGATGAAGACTTTGATTGCTGCTTTTAGTTCTACCTAATGATAGAATGTAAGAGCGTCTGAATAAGCAGCTTTGTTTTCGCTGATCTTTACCCCGTTGGGTGGTTGGTATTGAATGTTCTTATCATTTTTTCTTTGTTTGATTCACATTTTCTTGAGCGCGTCATATTGTTTGAGGTTTCAATCCATGACTGTGCTAACACCATGAAATACATATATGGCCTCGATTGGTGTCCCAGTGGTGACGACGGGAAAAGTAGAGCAACGCAATTGCAGCTCTTACTCAAACGTCTTGATCAGTACGTATTTTCATCACAAGAGTGCGAAAGGGAGAGGGCAGTTCGTACAGTGTTGGCACTCCTGCATCATTTTCGGGCCCTTTGTGCCCCCGGAAGTGGTAGCTCAGGCCACAACGTTAGCTGCATGCACCTCCAATCAACGTCTGACATTGGTCATAGTGGCATTGCTGGTGAGTGTTGCATGTTTACCTGTTTTAGAATGGATGATCCCCTAAGAAGTCGTGAAATTTTCGTATTTCTTTATCTGGTGTTATTGTTGATTATAGCTGGATATGAAAGCAGCGAAACGTGTGACTACGTAGCTGAATTTTTTTGCTAAGTGGCGTAGAATTCTTGCCGACACACATCCAAAAAATTTCAACTGTTTGGGCAGGTAATCCATCTCTGCTGCCACCACGCGAAGTCTTGAGGCTAGGGGAAAGAGTCATGTCTTACTTGCCCCGTTGCCGTGATGCGTCTCCAGTAATCAAGACTTTAGCTGGTCAGGTGATAGAACTTCTCCCTCGCTTTCCCTACTTTTTTCTATTGGGTTTGAGGTGACAGTATGGCTTCAGAGGAGGCTGTGGAGGGGGTGCTTGGATGCATGATTTGACCAGAATTCTCATGGTGTGATTGAAACAGATAATAACAATGCTTTGCGTTATCGTTCAGCTAATTCCCGACTCAGTTGGGGCTAAGAATACAGAGGCTTTGAGTTTGGCCTTATCTGCTTTGCAAGACCTCATTGATAACGCTGAAGGGGTGAGTCCTTCTATAATTGCGGACACTGAGTGTGTATATACCGGTGTGTAATTCGCATGGTTCCGTCAGAACGTTCATGGGCGAAGGAAATGCTACTGGTGCCTTTCTTTCCTCGTATATAAGCTCACAAAGCCTACCTTTGTCATAAATCTCTTGCAGGAGAAAGATGAAGGTGAAGTTACCATGCTTCAACGCGTTACTGATGTTGTCGTCAATCTCCTCAACATTCACGAGGTATATTCACAATGAACTCCACTTTCTGAACAACGGCGTGCAAGCATTCAATTGTTGGACAATTGGGTAATTAGTATTGTTATTCATGTCCCTAGTAGGTCCTCTTTTCCTTCGAACTTGTTTCTGAGTATGTTAGCTTTTCGCTCAAAATTAGCTCTGGGGCAATGGTTCAGGTGATTACGGCATTGAAAGGATGCAGAACAGCCATGTGTGATAAGATCTCGCAGTCTGCGCAAGGAGCAATAACTGCGGTTACCCAGATTATATGCTCCCGAGGTTGTCAACTACGAGAAGGAGATGTATCCAGGTAAGGACTTCTGGAAATGCATGCCCCTGGTGCTTGGCTTCTGACGCGAGGTCACCAGTTCTTACTGCTCTCGATCTCGGGTTGCGTGCTAGGATATCCCGTACTTTGTTTGAAGCTGCGACAGCTCAATACGATAGGCATCAGCAAATTCTGGCAGTCGTAAGTTTCTTTCGTGTATCCTGTTGCAACAACTTTTAACTTCGACACGTTGACCATTCTGTAATAAAAAAATGGAATCATCTCGCACTTGTAACGACTACCTCTCCGCACTTAGGGGAAAGAAAAGAACCTCGTTAGAGTTCATTGCTTGCGGACAACGAAGGTACTGAACATTGATTGGAAGTCGGTTTATTGTTCAGATGTGTAGCCTCGCAGAACGTTCAATGGCAAAGGTGGTTTTTTCGGAGATAGTCTCTGCAGCAGAAATAGAATGGGTCAGTGACGAGAGCAAGAGGAAGAAATGGCCAGTCAAGCAAGCAATCCTCGTGAGTCTAATTTTAGTCAACTAGATGCCTTCATTGTGCCAAAGATGTCTGGTATGTCAAGATCGAAAGTCTTAACTACTTTTGGTAATGATTATTCCTCAGGACTTCGTTTAGACTCATATTGCCAATGTGAGTTATGGTGGAAATATCAAGGATATGCGTTAATTTGAGATTCATGTTCAAAGCTGATGTGCGGCATGCTTCAATATCTTGCTTGGCAGGCTATTGTTCATCATAAAAACTTATCAGTTCCATTCCTGGAGTATCTCGTGGACATACTTGACCTTGCTCATGTTTCCGGAGAGGATGATACTGATCAAGGCAACATTTCAGACCATCTGACCTTGCCTTTGAGTCTAAGCCGACGGCCACAGGCGGCAACTCTTGCCCTTCAGGCGGTTTGCAGGTACATAGAACTTCATGGAAGAAATGCATCAAATGTGGCAGACTTGAGGGTCACGAACACATATCGTCCGGTACTCAATAGTTATGGTTTGTTATAATATTGCAGGTTCTACTTTGGGTAGTTCATGGCAGGAATTTATTGAACGGACAGCTCCTCTCTTGATTCTATACATCCATTGAACTGAGAAATCCTTAGATAGAACATTGGGTATAAGATCTTCGAGTAAAGAATTGAAGAACAGGTATCCTCTGATGAATATTTCCAATTATAACTTGTCGAATGTGCCAGTTAAGAGAATTGATTGTTGGAAATCTGGACAGATGCGAAAATGATTTAGTGAAGCAGGCAGTCAATCAGTGCTATCCAAGAGTGCTGTTCGCTCTGTTGTTGCGGATTGGGAGCATACAAGAAACACTTATTACCGACAGGCAACCAGTGAGGTAGGTCTTGTCATAGCTTTCCATGTGGACTATCTCAAAGCTATCACGTCTACTCCACAATACTAGACGCTGCCTCACCTTTTCTCGTCAAGTTGGACACGATATATCTCATTTTTACTTCCACTCGCCAGTTTTGTTTGTCTGGTTGAACCTGCCATGCTGAAATCGCCATAAATTTCTGGGCGTTCAGGGACATGGTCACAACTATTCACGCATTCTCTGAAACCGTAGAAAATGAAGACATGGGCAAGGTACGAATCTATGCGATTCTACACAAATATAGATGTGTACGGTTAGCTTGTAGCAAGATTATATTAGTTGAGGAAAGTGCAAGTCAAGATTTACAGGTCGATGCCGATGGTCAAACTTTGATATGTATCCATAGCTGTGGTAATTACTATCTGAAGTGGTGAATTCTTCCGGCTGCTCATGTTCTTACATGTTCTTCTAGATTTCAATTCAGGAAGCTTCGATGACATGAAAATTATTTACTAATTGACAGCTCAACTATAACTTTGTTACAGGTTCTGTTCACTGACGGAGAGCAGCGTTTGAGTGGGGAGCGCTGGACCGAGGCTATAGAAGAAATTGCTTCGTTTTCTTCCCGAGAAAGGCCAGAAGAAGTAATTGTAGCTACAATCGATTAATATTTGAGATCTTTAAAGATTCAATTCGATTTTGCGAGCTTCGTTTCAAAATAGGGTTCAACCATTTAGTAGTTTCCACACATGAACCTCTTAAGTAGGTCGTCGTTCGATTAAGATGAGGCATGTTAAATTTTTTCTATGTGCAGGTGCCCAACGTGTGCACACTTCTTTGGCCAGCTTTGGAGATGCCTCTAGATTGCCAGCGTGCTGCTGCCGCTGCAGCTCTTTCTGGACTGGTCCAGTACTGGTATTCCCTGTTAATTAATATGCTGAGATTTGCCGTTGATTGTACATTTCATCTATCATTTCTTTGAACGACCAGTTCTGCAGGCCTTCACTTGAGTGTAACTTATATTAGACTCAGGCTGATACATTTCATTTCATTTCATATGCATACAGTGAAAACGCGGACGCAATTTTGGGAACTCTTGTAGGCGCTCTGAGCGCACATACGAACGACGAATCCCCTACTGTTCGACGTTTGTGTCTGATGGGTCTTGTTCAGGCCTGTCATACTTCCCAACTACTACATTCTTCTGTACTGCTTTCTCATAGTCCCTCATTAGTCTAATGAATTATTTTAGTGGTTTTTTATTGTCACGGAAGTACTCTTTCTAGAAAGAATATTTATCATTCACTATGCCCTCAGTCCTTGTTCTTAAGGACTGAGAACCTACTTTTTTCATAAGAATATCTTGCAAATTTTTTGAAACGAGTGGAATTTCTTCGCAGATGGTTAAGAGGGGAGTTACCAAGTACGGATCACAAGCTTTGAATGTGATCGTTGCTCTGCTGGAAGACAATGAAGACGAAGTGGCAAATGCAGCTGTCTGCGGACTTTCACCAGTAAGCAGAGTAAACTCGATTCTGGAATATGACAATTGCTGTCATTTGCATTTTGTTGTTGTAATAGACTTGATATATCTCTGATATACTTCTGACATACACTGATACCTCTGATCTCCAGGTCGTCCAGGTCGTAAGTTCAGAGATAGTGGCTCCAATGTTGCTGAATCTTTGTGTGCGGTTAAGCTTTCTGCAGGCAAGACGAACCATTGCAACCCGGTTTACAAGGCATTTATCACTTAATCTGTAGACTTAATCAACTAGTAAGCAACTTGATTTTTCAAGTCATGTAACAGACTCGGCCTATGGAGAGTACACGAGCTGCAGCATTTGAGGTTCTCGGATCTCTGAGTACATTTGCCACTGGTGCTCAACTTGATACATTCATGGAGCAGGTCAACAGCAATGTCTCCATGCTTCGTGTAGCTTTTCCATTAACATTATTTTGACAATCTCATGTTCAGCATCTTCTTCATGATCTCATCTAGATTCTGATCATTCTAGCTGACAACTTCTTGGAATTATGTCTCTGAATTTTTTCCAGATTCATACAATCCTGCCACGCTTGGTGTTTCATGTCAATGACGAAGCTCCTTCCGTGTCATTGGCTTGTAAAGTGAGTTCAAAATTTCTCAATTCTTCAGCTGTACATACTTGGCTTCTATACATGCTGTCGCCGTAATTTCATCTGTGAGCTAGACTATGGTTTGATCCCGGCTTTTATTAAATATCTGTCTTTAAATATCACTTTGAGACATCTTACATTCTTACGATCGACTTCATGTATCTGCTCAGAACGCCTTGAGAAGTATATCACCATTATTACATGCTCAAGACATCAGAGCACTGGCTAATTTGCGTACGTTTGACTTCGGTCGAAGGTATATTTGAATTTCACGGTTTCTAATGATTGGGAATGAATTATACTAGTAACCAAGAAAAATTATACCAGGTCCTGTACAAGTGTGTCAGATTGCGCGGGCAGTTTAGTACAGCTGACATACGTGTACATGTGAAACTTCAGTCTGGAGTATGACGATTTTGTCAAGGAATTTGTGAACCATCTAATGCTGCAATTTGGTGACAAATTGGACGTCTACGTTGGTTGCGCAATTCAGGCAAGTTTGCAATATCGGCAAGCTATAACTTGAATGAATCGTTCCTCAAATCAAAATGACGTTAGGAATCAGTCATTAATTTGAATCTACATTATAATTTGACATTAGCTGTCAACACCACTTACCTCGTTTCGATCCTTGCAGCTCGTACCTCTTGAAGTCCCTACTGAGCCCTAATCAGAAATGCAGTGCAGTGATGTCCCATATTCGATGCTAATGGCATTCCTTGAGTAGTGCAGGCATTTGATAGCCCATGGCCTATAATCCAAGCAAATGCGGCCTATTTCTCTGGCTGCCTTTTATCTCAGGCGAATGATACAAAATGTTTAGCAAAATACTTGCCGCAGGTTTGCTGGCTATACCTGGCATTAATTTCTATTACTCTATATGCTCAGTTATGTACGGAGTACTGTACGTATCAGGCTACTGTACCTAATGGACTCGACTCTTGTGCCACCTGTAACTCTTTGTTTAAAATTTTCCTGGTTCATTGTATTCTGGATCAGGTGTCTACTCTGCTTGTGAAGATGACAGCCAATTCTCCAAGTGCGCTGGTGCGCGCGAAGTCCACGCGAGCTCTGAGTCTCATATTGAATGACATGGAGGTGTCGAGTTCCTGATCGGTGTTGGCTAATGATAATTTTATTGTAACGTCCAGCTTACACATGCTATGATCCTTGACTCCTCACTCACAGGGTGAGTTAAGCCATAATGTCATCGGTTACTTTTATTAGGGCACGGTGACCCTACGAATTTTGTGCAGACCTCAGGGGTCCTCGTATTACTGCGGAATTTGTGGGAACTTGTAACGCCTTGTTACGATCGTGGCCACTTCTCTCAAATAGGTAAGCACATATTACCAAGCAAACTGAGATGTAGTAGTTAATTAGTACATAAAATAGTATATACTACAGCCAGGTTCACAAAACCCAAAAATGTACATTCTGTTTTTTGAATCCTTGGTATATACTAGCTGCATTTGGTATACGATTTCAAATCTTCAAAATCTTCAAACCATGTAAGATTTCTTCCAAATTTGTGGATTTGTTCCGAAGATGTGGATCTTGCTGTGGTACAAAATGGTTTCTTTCTAATCTTGGATTTTTCAAGGTATATGGCTCTTGTGAGTTATGACTCTGAAATACTTTTTTTAACCCCTGCTAAACCGATTTGAGCTAAGGTAGGAGGTCCATAATGCTGGAAATTAATTTGGGGAGGTTAGAGTTCTTGAAGTATTTTGCAGTAAATTTTCCTTGAAAGACAAATGGAATGGGCATCTAACCCAGGTTGTTTCATACTTTTTGGAGATTTGTGGAATTAGTTATGAATTTTTGAAGTTGAAATGCAATAGTCACTTGAAGTGTCCTCCTAAAATGTACAATATTTGTACATTGGTGGTGCAATGAGAAAGCAAAATGTACAATTGATGTACATTTGAGGAGGTAAATACTTTTAGAATCCAAGAGCTTATGAATCTCCTATCTTATAGCCATTTTGGGAATAAATGATTTTTTTTAAAAACAACATTTTTTTTATAATAGATTACAAACATCATTTTCTATTGATTGATTCATTTTAAATCAAAAAACTGATGCAGCCTATTTTTTAATAAGAAAAATAAAAGAGTAGCCAACAATTATCTTTAATTAGTGTTTACTATGTAGAATTTAGAACAAAAATTGTTGCACTTCTTTACAACATAAGATTAATTTTTAGTTTTATCGAATTGTTTCAAATTTAGAATTCTAATAATGAAACATGCACTTTTGGTGAGTTTCAATCCTCAAAGGATGAAACTAGAGCTTTAGACCAATTCTCATTTTTAGAGAGGCCACTACAAGTGCAAAAAATTCAAAAAATGACGTGGCAGTCGCTTGACCACGTCAGCCAACTCTTGCTGTTGCGTTCCCGATCTCATCTAATGTGACTTTGAAAAAAAAGTATTTTTATAGTTAACTTTAGGCTTTATGATCTTGCAATTAGTAGGGATTTTTACTTTAAAATTTGAAGAAGACAAATCTAGTCAAATTAACCCCTAAAAGACCAAATGATGTTTTTTTGGCAACATAGCGATTTTGGGCAGCTCACTGCAAACAAAAACTTTATCTTTTTTCTTTGAAAATTTCACACAATGTGCGCCTGAGGAGTAGCTTTAAAGCCCAACAAACAATTTTCAAAACTTTTGACTACATGGTTAAAAGGTTATTGGATGATATGTCATTTTCATTTTTCAATGGTCGGCGAGCAACTCGAATTTTTTCTAAAAAATCACTTTTAAAAAAAATAAAAACTTGAAATTGGTTTTCTAGATTTATACATACTTATAAAGATTTCAATAATTCCATTTTGATTTATGAGATGAAAATTAAGAAGTGTTCTAGTTTGTGGGCAATTTTGGATTTCCTATTCTAAAATAAACTTTGAAGTCCTTTATTTAACTCAATTTTCAATGTTTTTTGAAAAAAATAAAAGAATAGGATGAATATTGTTTATCACATCATTACAACCATTGGATTGATTTTTTTCAATTCCATAATTAAACTCTTAACAATTTAGTATTTTGAATCATTCTCTACTTCTTTATACAACCTATTTTTTTCCTATATGTTGTACAGTTCCAAACGATCTGAAAATTTTCAAGCATGTAGCCAACTTGCTTTGAAGAATGAATTCAAAGAATAACCACCATTTTGGTCATTTTTTCATTTAAATGTGACCTTGTGAAGTGAAGCTGCCCGATTTTTTGCAGGGGCCAAAAAATGGGTTTGTCAATTCAAACGCTAATATCTTGCAATCTACAAGTTGGGAAATTCTGAATTTTTTTTTACATATTTCCAAACAAGCTTACTACAAGATCCTATGGTTACATGTGTCCAAAAATGTTATTCTTCTAAAATTTGGTACTTGTACTAGAATTGGTAGTTTTGGAGCCTTTTTGGTGAAAACATAGTCTCTGACCTTTAGGGGTTAACTAAAATCATATAATTATTATATTCTTCAAAAAAATTTAAAAGAATGACAATCTTAGCTTTCATTGAAAAAAAGTATTTTGAAGCAATTTTGGGCCTCAAAACACCACAAGCCCTTCATACCATTTTGATATACCATTCAAAAGATACATCCTAAAAAAATCTCAATTTTTTTTGCTTTGAAGTTAAGGTAGGTTGGGCAAACTCACGAAAGTCACATTTTTTTAAATCCTAGAAATTTACAATTGTTTTCTAGATTTACGTGTGTATTGAAGGTTTTTAACCATTCTATTTTTATTAAGTGGATGAAAGTTAAGGAAAATTTGATTAAGCATATAAATTGAATTTATTCTCAAAAACTAAGTTTGAGATTCATTTATGACCTTAGTTTTCAATATTTTGAAAAAAATTTAAAAGCAAGAGTACAAATTGTTTATCTTAACAATCAAATCATTGAAATTGAATAGTTTAAATTGTTCTGGAAGTTATGAACAATTTAGTGTTTTCCATCATGCATGTTATACCTTCTTTTACTTGATTTATTCCTTGCAAGAATAAATAAAAACATTTTTGGCTGAGTTTGCTTATATATATTTAAAATTTATTTCCTCAATATAATGTTTGTCATTATAAGTTTATGCTCACTGTTTGGGAAAACAGAAAAAAAAATCTTGTTCTTTTACTTTGGCTACTTTCACTTATTTTCTAGTGCAATTTAGTATGGTTAAATTTCACAAAAAACATTCTTTAATCATTTCTGCACAATGCACAGGAAGTGCCTTTTCAACACTTTTTTGTACAAATAACTTGTTCATTTTAAAGACGCACATTTTTCTATTTGAAACAAACTTCAAAAATATTTTCCAAAAAAATCCTAAAAGCTCAAGTTGATTTATGGCAAATTGCTCAGTCTTTTAATGGTTAAAGTTTGTGTAGTTAGAAGCAATATAAATGGATATTATAAGATTACAATAATCACACACATGCATTTTAGGCACCCATGCATCTTAGGCACCGAAGTTGTGACATTATCAGGTATTAGGGTTTCCAACCCCATATATTGTATTAGATAAGGCAACCAAATAAAAAATGACAATCAAAAAATGAATCCTACAAAATGTTGCCTAAATATGGTGTTTAGTAAAATATATGCAAAGGGAATTTGTGGAATCTCCTTTAACTCTTAGAGGACTAAGGAACTTGCTTCAAGTGTTTTGCAAGTTTGGATAGACTCTATTGACTTGATATTTTTGAGTTTTAAGTATATAATTTTGAATATAAGGCTTGCAGTCCTCAAGATAAAAGTGTTTGTATCTAATTCTTAAAGTTTTATGACTAGTACATTAGAAAGAGGGAGGAGGGAGGAGGGATATTGCATATTTAACTGTAAGATCTTGCGTTTTAGTTAACTTTAAATTTGATAAATAGAGTGACAACAAGGCTATGCATACTAGTAGAGTTTACAACCATCTTTATGGTAGCATTTTCTTAGCTTGCTGAAAGCATAGCACACTCTTCGCCTCACTTCCGGTGTTTCTCTTCCTTGTTTTATTCAATCTTCATCATGTAACCACTATTTGGTTCACTTTCATGGAGTGGCTTACAACTTGAATTCTATTCATATGATCTGCAACCATCTCCATTCACTCCATGAGGATTTCCTTAATTACCAAATAAAATAAATTTTCATAGATACATACAAATGGTCTTATAAAGTAAATAAAGAAATAAAGAAAAACAAAAAATCCCTCCAACAGCTCTAAAATAATACTTACCCACTACCATCAAAGTACTTCATTGATCTTTATATACCATGAATGCAAAGCCTTTAGACTTCCCAGTAATTTAATTCATTCCTTAATCACAAGATTCACAACTACAACCTCCCCGCACCTGCACAATATTATTATATAACATATTAATATAAATTGTTTACCTTGCACCTAGCCTAACTATTCTATTTTCTTGTGCAAAAAAATCCTTGTTAGGGTGTACATGATAGTCCCCATGGACAAGGTCAATTAAATCTCACCCATTCAGTAGAATGTACATAGTCTAAAGTATATTCAAATAGGTAATTGCATACTCCAGTACGCAAAGTCCAGTTTATTTTTGGGGATTCATGTAGCCTAGGTGACCCTTTTGCCTCCAAAATTGTGCTCCATGTCAAGTTCAGCATGCAATTACTTTTAAAGTTTATCAAAGCATTGTTCTCTATTGTGTTTTAACAAAAAAAAAGCTATGTACTGTAGCATGCAAATACCGAAATGCAAATGAAATGAGTAAAATCTAAGTCAAGTAGGACAATAGGCATTCACTAAGCAAATATAGCCGTGACACATGTTCAGTGAGATCAATAGGGAGTCCTCCAGCATAGACATATGATGAATCCTTATACTTGGGATGCCATGAGATGTCTTCAATGATGCCTATTATTTCCTCCATGGATGTAATTTTATGCGTATTTTTCACTTGGGTCAACATTGGATTCATGATGATTGTTCCTTCTCTTGACAATCTCTTACTCTCACAATCCAAAAGAAATTAGACAAAAAATCACAACACCTTGATAAACCATTAGAGAAAAACTGAATCCTCCGGAGGGCTGCTAGAATGTGACAAACCAAGCTATTAAAAGCTTAATTTGTCACACAAAGCTGACTGCTGCGGTGAGCAGTCAGCTCTCGTAATTTTTTCTTTTTTTTTCTTTTTTTAATAATTTTTTTAAGATAAGTTTTTTTTTCGTTTTTTTTTAATAATTTTTTATTTGGAATCTTTGGTTCTAGCGCCACTGCTGCTGCAATTTTAGCAAGGCGGAAATAGGGGGAGAACGAGTATTTCAGCAAAAAAAAACAAATTTCAAGGTACCTCAGGGGGCCGTGGAGCAGCACTCTGGAGGCCTAAAATTTCCTCTAATGCCTCATTGCTTGGTCTCCCTTTTATAAGTTGAAAATTTCTTTCCTACTAACCAGTCCATGAGTATTTAGTCATCCTCCTAACAAGTCTTGATCCTTGATTCAAAGACCTTTTGATAAAGAACAATAAATCATGCCAAATTGCCTCAAATTTTACATGTGGCACATATGCCATTCCAGTGTCTTCATCAAGTTCATAAATTGCAAAAGAAAATGCCTTGCCCATCTTTGACTTTGATGTAACTATTCTATATACTACATAATTGTATTGTGTCTGCAAGTTAATTTGAATGTATGGATCAAGAATTTGGTGATACAACTAATGAAATTGAAATATTGACTAACAATCTCTACCACATCAATAGACATCTAAGGGCCTAATTGATGTCAAAAGTAATGGAGCACAAATAAAAGATAAGAAATGTGAAGATTCAACTATTTTGAATAAATTTGACTATTTATTTAGTTCAATATTTGATGTTTATTTGCATATCCTTGTTTAAAGTTCTTGACAATGTAATTATTAATGGCTTCACTTACTTCTTCAACATTTCTTAAGTTTGATGTATTGTTACTCTTGACTATACAAAATCATTGAAAATGTTTGTCTGAAGATAAACTTGGTTTATTTGTTGTATTATATCAAACCTTATGGCTGCCATAATATTAAAATTTCAAACATCTTTTGTCTACCTTGTGCATTCATAATAAGAAAAAAAAAGGAAACTATTTACTAAGGACATTTGGTTTGCTTTTTTAGAAAAAAAATTCTTTAGATTAAATAGAAATTGAGATGAAGTACACAATTTTTATATTGGTTGCTTTTTACTTGCCTCTATGATTCATAAATACCATTCCAAACTTTGCTAGACATTTCTTTGGAATGACAATTCAATAGTGCACGTTATATCTTTTAAAACTTTGTTAGACATTTCAACAGTGCATGGTGTTGATAAGTCTAGGGACTTCTCTCTTTTATATTTATCTATTAGTTTTCAGTCTTCTATTGTAGCGAGTGATATTATCTCCCACTAAAGGTAGCATAGTATAGGCTATGTCAGACATTTGTATAGATTTGTTTATTTTGGTTTTATGCCACATTTAACTACTTTTGGACTTTTGAAAGTCTAGAATTAATAACGGTCTTCAATAGGAAAAAATTGATCATCAAGAGATAGTGCACAACATCAAGAGATCTATCCAAAACATCTAGAGATCTATACAAATATTGAGAGATCTGTACAAACATCGTAAGATCCCACGATGTTTTGTCCAGAATTCATCGAATAGTTCAAAAGTACTTAAATGTGGCATTTTTAGAGATGATATTAAAAATGTCTCTATTTGTGTTTATTTCATTGATATCAAATTTAATGAAGTTCTTCTTTGTAATTCCATTTTGTTACAAATATTGAATGACTAACATGTATGACTGAAATAACTTCAAGAATACAATTTTTGTTTTTGCTTCACATTCACCGGAAATGACAACTTAGTCTTCCACAATTTTAGAATCTTAATGCTCACGATTATAGGGTTCCACTTTTTTGTACCATGAAAACTCTAGAAAAAGACACCCAAATTGCCTCTCCACGCTCATACATTAGCATTCCCTATGATTGCGTGGTTTTGAGGCCCAAATCTACTTCAAAATATTCCTATCTGGACAAAGCAAGCTCAAAATCTTTGTCTATATTTATTCTCTTACAATTTTAATCATAAGATCTCGTAGTTAATTTGCTGAAGTGCATCCTACCAAAGTTTTAGAGTAAAATTCCCACCTATTCCAAGTTCAATGTGCCTAAACTTCATAATGTATTTTCTCTAACTCTTTCCAAAAGTGTAGTTTTGTCACTTCCAACATCTGTTGAAAAAAAGATGTACTCGTGTCCTAAACTCTTAAAGAATTGGGGGTGTTTGAGCATAGCTCTTGTTTTCTTGACTATTTCTTGTAACAAGCATATTTCCTCATTCATGTAGAATAATTTTGATGATTGCCAAGTTGAAATGAAAGAAGACTTATCTAGCTTTGCTATGGAAAAAGATCAACAAAATCAAACAATTTTTGAGAAAATGCCACCGTTGATAAGATGGATGAAAGATGTTTAGTTAGGCTATACTTTATATACACGCAAAAATGGGAATGTTGAAATTAGAGTGCTCAAAAGTGCTCCCAAAATTCTAAATTTTTTCCACAAGTACATATCATCATGATATTGATGTGTAATTTTTTCAAATCATTTTGAGGAATGGAAAAAAAGTTATGAAGTTGTAAAGTGATGGCCCATAGTGCCTTTTTCATTTTCAAAAAAATCACCAAAATTGCACACTTGATCATTTCACGATTGGATTGCATCAATGGATTCAATAGAAGAAATCATCCAGGGTCTCTTTGTTGTTCACAGATTGTTAGTGACGTTAACATTTCAAATTTTCTATAAATGTAGTTGTAGATCTAAAAGCCATGTGGTGACCTTATGGTCTTTTAGGGATTAACTCTAAAATGTTGTAGAGATAAAAAAGGAGACCAATAGGTGAATTTCAAGATAATTGTAGAAATCAGAAGAATGCACCTATTGGTCCATAAGGGTGATGGCAAGAAACACTTAAAGGGGTATGTCACACTTTAGTTTTTTATTTTTGTTTTGACCATAATTTTTGTCCTTTAGCTCCAAATGACTTGAAATTTATAGGAAAGCTACTCATAACTATTATATATCTTAGATAATTTTTGAGTATTTTTTAAAATATTTTACTATTTTTCAACAACCCCAAAAATTTCTCACAATGGCTGATTTAGGGTTTTTTAGCACTAATTGGAACCCAAAGAAACTAGTTTTGAGCTGAAATTTAGAGAGGGTGGTCTCTTAATACACTAGTAGCTACCGTTTAAAGAGATTTTAAAAATACTTATTTTTATGTGGTGTAGAGGTCCACAAAGAGAGCTTCTTTCTACATTTTTTTTCAAAGATGCAAAACAATACTTTGGTGAATTTTTTGGTCAAATCTCATCAAAAAAAAGTCTTCTCAAATATTTGATTTTTATATAATTTTTCAAAATAAATCCTATTTTTTACAAATAAAAATGTTAGAAGTGGTATTTTCTTCACCCGAATTCTATGTGAATTCTATGTCCAAAAGTCTAGTGAAGAAAATACCACTTCTAACATTTTAATTTCTAAAAAATAGGATTTTCTTTTGAAAATTTTTATAAAAATAAAAAATTTGAGAAGACTTTTTGGTGATGAGATTTGACTAAGAAATTCACCAAAATATTGTTTTGCATCTTTGGAAAAAAATGTAGAATGAAGCTCTCTTTGTAGACTCTACACCACATAAAAATAAGTATTTTAAAATTCCTTTGTACAATAGCTACTGGTCTACTAAGAGACCATTATCTCAAAATTTCAGCTTAAAATTCGTTTTTTTGTGCTTAAATGGTGCTAAAAACCCCTAAATCAGCCATTGTGAGAAATTTTTGGGGTTGTTTAAAAATAGTAAATTATTTTTAAAAAATCTTCAAAAATCAAGTAAAGTATGTAATGGTTAAACAGCTTTTGTATAAATTTTGAGTCATTTGGACCTACAACACAAAAGTTATAGCCAAAACAAAAATAAAAAACTAGGGTGTGACAAAACGCAACAAATAGTACAAGTGTTTCTGGCAATCACCCTAAGTCACATCATTTTTGGCAAAGTATACATAACATTGTATATCCAAGATTAGAGATGGTCAAAGAGCCATATAAAAATAAATTATTCACTATAGGGATCCCCTTTTCAAGGATGCAAAAAGGCATAAGATTAAACAACTAGGCAATGGTCCTCCTCTATGTTGTAAAGGTATTATGTCTCCTAGATGCCTGGGAGAGACTTTCAATATAATTCAAAGATTGGGATTGGTAGAGGGGCCCTATAAGACAATTTTGTTTACTATAGAGGTCTCCTTCACAAGCGGATGGAAAAGAAAATCCTATCTCATTGGTAACGATGTTATAGGATCCCTGCCTCATTGGTAAACAATGTTATATACCTTAGTGAAAGGTCTCATTCTTTTGTTGTTCTTAGAGCATTGTCATCAGTTCTACAAAATTGGACCATGGCATGAAGAAGTAGTGGAGCATTTAAATATTACCTCATGAGATGTGGCAGTGCACTCAAGACCCGAAGCTCCGCTCCAACCACCCCTTAAAGTCTATCCTTGCTAAAGTTCTTCCCTTTCTTCTCACACCTCTCACTAGCCTCAACGTCTTTCACTAAGGCCATAATAAAAGTTAACATAATGAGGTGCTGGTGTAGAGCTACTAAGTTTTCTCAAATAAGCGCGGCAAGCAAAAATATGGTGTTGTCAAGGTGGAGTGGCATAGCTAGTTGCAACGCTCTTACCTCAATTTTACGGTAAGGTAGTCTGTTTTAAAAAGCGACTGTGTTCTAAAGGTGATCAAGACATAGAGATCTATTTTTCTTTCTTCAATGTACCACCAATGTACATTTTAGGAGCATTACAAAAAATTTTAGGCCTCAACAAGACTAAGAGTGCGTGATTTTTGGCACCTGCAGGGTGCAATTATGGAGGGGATTTTTTTGTTTTGTTTTTTCGAATTGTTTTTTTTCCAAAATGATGTGGCTTCTGATGTGGCATTGACAGCGTTGACGTTGTCGAAATACAACCACGTCACATTTTCAATTTTCAATTTTCAATTTTTTTCCATAATATCACCACGGGGGGGCTAGGCTTAGCGGCCTTGTTGAGGCCTCATTTTTTTTGTAGTGGTGATTGCTTTTAGTGACTACTATGTTTCAACTTCAAAAATTCATAACTAATTCCACGAAGGTCCAAAAAATATGAAAGAACTTGTGTTAGATGCCAATTCCATTTTTCTTCCTACAGAAATCTACTAAAAATTGTTACAAGAAGTTTAGCTCTTAAATGGTCGCTTTAAAAGCAGACTACCTTATTTTGAAATTTGACTTTTTCCCCAATTTATCATCTACAACAAATTATACTAAATTCCCTCATTTTCCATTCCCTGGATACAATCAATGAGAATCATTGGTTTAGAAAATGCAAAAGCACTCATTGAAAGTCAAACTATTGTAGAAGACCTCCCCTTTTTCACAGCAAAATTCCCAGGATGAATAATTGCACTTCTGTCCTACACAACAGGAGGATTCTCCTCTCATTCATAGGACACAATTCATCTTCCGGAATCGTTTATGGGTTAAGTAATTTTGGAGCTGGGTCCAAGAGAATGTTGTGAAAACCCCTCCAGGGCGGGGCGGTGCGATGCAGAACAAGGATCACTGAGAATCAATGCCGTTCCGTGACAGATTCACGGCAGGAGCCGCGGAGGCAAGTGGCAAATCCAAGTGCTTTCCATGACGTCGAATGATGATGGTGTTTTCTGCGCGCAGACAGTGGCCCATACTGGTCCAAATACGCCTTCCCTGCTACCAAATCATGCCTTGCATGTTGCGAGTCTGCATGTGGCCCCCAGGACCCATACCAAGGCAATTTGTAAAAGAAAATTTAAAATTGTGCTTCTGAAACAGTGAGGAGGAGTGTCTGTGTCTGTAGCGGTCGAGCCCAAGTGATTTTTCATTAAGATAATAGCCCATTCAAGCTGCCTCACTCACTCCACCAGTCCACCACTGCAGAATGTGCTCCACACTAGCTCTAATTTTGACACTGCGACAATGCCCATATATTTTGTACTACTGGATTGGGTTAAATTTGGCTCCATTTGAGACCAGTCCCATGATGCAGACTCAGCCGTGAGCCGTCTGGGGCTCCCATGACTCGGTTTGCCAATGCATGATCGATCTGCAGCCTGATTGTAACTATAATAACTTTGTATAATAACTTGAAGTATTCGACTGTAACGGAGAGATTCCATGGGGGATTGGGGAGCGCATTTGGACGGAAATGTCGGAGAGAAGGAGCACGATTTCATTTACCGACGCCTGGCCTGGACTTGAGACTGACGGAGTTCGCACTGAAAATCTGGCGGCTTGGTGTTGCAAGTGGTGTCAGCAAAGTGAACCGGCAACAGTGACAGTCCAAGGTGACACCACCAAAAATAAGGCAGTCTTGCTCTTAAAAGCGAACATGACATAGAGTGAGGTACAATGGTGTACATTTAACCCCTAAATGGGAAACTTAGTAGTGTGAGCGGAGAGCGGAGAGCAGAGAGCAGAGTTTGGAAAGCAGAGAATCAAATTTTTGTAATCAATTTTGACAAAAAGAGTGCCTATTATCGTGGAATCTAGAATTATTTTAAGCCAAATTTGTTAAAAGGGTACCCCAATTTTGTGGAATTTCAAAAAACATTTCACGAGATTTTTTAAAAGATACCCCAATACCGTGGATCTTCGAAAAATATTTCTCAAGATTTTAGAAAATGCACCCCAATTTTGTGGAATTCTTACATCTAATTAAATCTAGTAGCAAATAAAACCTTAAAGGCGTGGTACACTGAATTTCTAATGAAAGACTTTGTAAAATTGGTTTTAGGTAGTGTAAAGATGCAATTAGGGCTGACGTCATCAAAAGAGGCTTACAATCAAACAAAAATCCAAGAAAAAATCCAACGAGACTTGCAAGGATACATGTAAATATAACCCAAACCCAACTCATATAAAATCCAAATGAATATAAAGCATAGGAATTTAGGTCACGAAATCCAAAAAGCTCCATCAACGGCTAGAACTACCACTATCCTTGCCTTGCTTCGCCTCTAGATCTATGTAATCCAAGACACGCTTATTGAAACTGCGTGCACGAGGAGGGGGTGGTGATAGTGCCTCTGCAAATTGATGCGCAATCCCACTAGCATATGAAGGGAGCTCAAATGCCTTAGGAGGACTTGCAAACATGTCCGTAGTGAGGACATGAATCGGACTCTCCCTTGGAACTCTGAACAATCAAGAAAAATAAATAAATAAGTAGAAAAAAGAAACAAAGAACGGAGAAGAAGAAATTGCAAACAAACAAAGAAAAATGCAAAAAACAAACTTACGCACAGAGCAAATCAAAGTTGCGCTTTGCCATCTTCTAAGGAGGCGGAGCAAAAACGGACCCTCGCGGTCGGGCAACCTGACGAGAAGTAGTCTCTGGGTCAGGGTCTCGCATGGAGAGGAGGATGGCGTCGAAGATGTCCAAATCCGCCTCAAGAGCCACAATATGGCGCTGAAGTGCACGGCACGCAATAATGGAACCACCTAAATCATTTAGAATCAAATTGTGAGAAGTTGTAATACAAAAAAATAAAGTAGTGGGAAGAGGAAGATTGAAAATCAAAGAGGTTGAAAACAAACCTAGACCACATTGCCAATCCATCACAATGTCATCCTTGTCGGTGAGGGCAGAAAAAAGGATGGAATAAAACTCGTGACGTTTCTCACGAGCACTTCTCCAGGGCATGCCATCCTCCCTCATAGCCTGATTCTTCTCATCCGTGAAACTGTTGAGCCAACCATCCCTCTGGAGGTTGTAACCCATCTTATCAAAAGCTGTGTTCCGTATCTTAAGAACAGAATTAACCCGAACTAACACTTTCATGAAGAACTTGCGAGTCTGAAAAAATGAATTCAAATGTGTTAGTATCCATAAATCCACAAAACTCAATTGAATTTGAGATAGAGTAGAGGGAGAAAAACTTACTACTCCGGTAGGAACCATGGGCGACTGAAGGTCCAAGTCATTCATGCCAAACCAATCTTCAGCCACGTAGAAGTTCATAGTGTGTGCCCAATTGTGGATATCCCTCGATATATCAGGATCAGCAGCATGAGTGAAGACAAGAATGCTGTTGTCATGGAGGTTGGCATCTGCAAAGGCAAATAGAACCTCAAAGTATGAAGTAGACCGCCTGTTCCAAGTTGGAACATCATCTAAGGAGGTAGAGATCCGTGGCACACGCAAGTTCTTGGGCACATCTGCAAAGAGAAGATCGATGCCCGTGTGAACCTTTTCCTTGGCATTGGATCGAATACGACCTGCTCCAACCTACACAGAGAAATCGTTGTGAAAACTTGAAGAAATAAGAGAAATTAAATCTTAGAAATAAGAATGAATGCAATGGAAAGAGAAATTGTATATAAACCTTATTTAGGAACTCTTGAATGCGAGTGTAGACTGAATGGCGAACCCCGTTGTTCATAAGCTGTTCAATGACATCCACCATGTCCACATTCTCAATCAGGGTGAGCGTAGAGGGCTTCTATGAGGAAGTGGCTGAAGTATCTGGTGCAATTGCCTTTCGCTTTCGCGGCTCAGAGGGGATGGTGATGTCGCTTTGAGAAGGAGCGGGGGCTGGGTCGGCAGGAGCAATGGAAGGGGTGAAGGATGGAGCAGAGGAGGGAGCAACGGAGGGACTTCCAGCGACTGTAGTGTCGGGAGTAGAAGAAGGAGGTGCTGAACCCTTAGAAGCAGAGCGAAGGGACCTACGGGGTTGAGAAGGCTGGGTACCTGAGGCTGTGCCAACTAACTTGCCCTTTCTGCCCTTGGACACGTTTACTGGCTTAGTCGCCTTCTCCTTCCCTTTCTCCGTCGTCTCCGTTGGTAGAAGCTCCAAGTCAGAAGGATGATCAAGCACCGGAGTTGTAGCAATCAATGAAGAGTGAAGTGCTACCTCAGAGAGGGGGATAAAACCCCTAGAACAATCAATATACCAACCACAAGCCTTGAGGTGGGGATCTAGGTACTTGGCAACCTGTGTCTCCGTATACATGAATTGGGTAGACTCCAAATTCACCCAGTCTTCCAAGTAAGGTGATAGAAACGATGTAGAAACAGCTTGCTTGGGAACAAGCTCTTGGAAGATGTACCTGAAATATAAGGCAAAGATTAGTAAGTGAAAAGTAGAAAGAGGATACGAATAGCAAAGAGAAGGTGCAAGATGGATGCAAACCTGTAAATCACACGTTGTACAATCTGGCGACCATCAAACTCATTTAGGTCAGAGGCTTTGAAGAATCTTGGATCTGCATTATGGTCAAAGAACTGCTCAAAGGCTGTGTCCAATAGAAAGATCCTCCAGCGGTCAACAAACTCCGCAGGCCGTAATACACCCACGGAGACATTCCAATGAATAGGTCGAGTAAAGCTTGACTCCATGGAAGCAAATTCCTCTACCACAACATGCTCTAGCTGCATTACTACAAGTAGAAAGTAAGAATTCCAAAGTCAAAATGGTACAAAACAAATTGAAGAAGGGGAGAGTAGTTAGAAAATGGACCTGAGCCCAAAAAGACGCTTTGTTTAGCCAAATGTCAAGAACCTTCTCCTTAAGAGGCACTATAGAGGGGAACTTGTTACCGCCACGAACAGTAGGGGAGGAATTCCACCACCAGAGCCAGGCCATCTTGAAGCGAGGTTGGACGTTAGCTGTGGCAATCTTATGGAGCTTTTCAATTGTCATGTCGGGGACGGTGTTGGTGGAGAAGTGCCGATCAATCTAGAGACAAGATCCATGGTTAAAAATATGAAAAGGAATGTTGAAGTGGAATGCGACAAAATTGAATAAGAGAAAAGGGAGAGGATAACCTCGTCAAAGAATGCTGGCTCGTGATGCGAGTTTGCTATGGCAACGTACTTCTCAAAGCTCTTTGTACGAATAGACTTTCTAGCCTTCTCTTCTGTTGAGGTCATGGCCTTCCAAATACCCACAGCAGTCCTCTGATTCACTGGTGTTGCATCCTTGTAAGCTAGAGCGGCAACATCAGCAGCAGCCGAGATTTCCCTCTGGTGAGTAGAAATGTTAGCCCATGCAAATTGCAAGAGTGACAACCAATAAGAAAAGCAAATAGATGAAGGATTACCTTGTAGAGGAAGGAAACGAAGACGTCCATCGTGAGAGGATACCATGTGGAAACCTTCGACTTGGCGGTAGCACATGCCTGATAATCGTCCTTGGAAATCAAGTCCGCAAATGCCTCCAAAGGCAAGGCACCAAAAGTGCGGATGCGAAGGAGTTTTGCTGGCACGCTAGACTTGACGTGGTCGTTTTCAGTTGACCTATGCAAAAGATTGGCACGCGTAAAGCAAACAAAATTTGAAGGTGACAAAATCATGAAGAAACCAAAAAGGAGGCAGAACTTACCAGTTAACATCGTTCATGGCGTTCATGAGAACACCACTGTTCTTTCGCGCATCCAAGGCAATGCAGTGCGGAGAAATATGCCAGGACTCCTCCGTAGGATGAAACTTATTAATATGGCGGTACCAAGCTGTGAGACGATGGTTGCCCTCCCAAACAAAGAGCATCTTGCCAACCATATGAGCAAGGTCATCATCCTGCGCCATGAGTGAGTCGAACCACTCACTAGTAGTCTTCCAGAGTGGACTCCACCTAGTGACGATATCCTCGGTGACGTCGACAACCTCGTCCTTGTTGTTGTAGATCGACACGTAAAGGACGCGGTCACCATCACGGTAGCCAGTGACAAATTCATTCTCCAATCGTTGAACATCAACCTCATTAATTGGACGCACAAGAGGCAAGGCATGCATTCGGCAAAGGAGAATGCAAAGGCGGGACTTATTTGTGGGCCGAATTCGAAGGCGATTAATAACTGCAGTTGAGTTGGCCTTCTGCTACGCTCGAAGTTGATTCTCTTCTATGTCGGGATCAGCCTTCTCCTCTGGTTCGGCATAACGTAGTAGCGGAGTTGGAGACTACAACCAACACAAGGTTTATTATTGAGCAGATCAAATACCAGAACAATTAAATAATCAAATACGCAATGTTTATAAATGAAGTTTGAGTACAATGATTCTAGATGCAAATGCATATAGAAAGAATAGCATGCTATTCAAAATTGGATGTACATTAAGGAGCACTAATAGTAAACAATGTGATGGATAGAGATCCATCACTGAATCAAGGAGCATACAAGTGCAGAAACTAAATGGGTATAATTCCAAACCAATTACCTCTTGTCCCCCAGTAGCAATGTCATTGGTCATTGCTACAGATGTTGGCATAGGTGGCTCCTGAGCTAAGACAGCTTGAGACAAAACAATCTCCAAGGGTTGCGAAAAGTCCATCACTCCAGACTCCTGTCAAAAGGAGGCATGAATTAGAACAGAGATACACACTAGTGGAGAACCCGGCGGAACCGCGGGGTTCATTAGGAGTGTCTCAAATGGAATTGAAAAACTAGTATTTTCATTGAAATGGCAACAGCAACTTTGAAAAAAGACAAAATTACAAAAAAAAGTTGGAATTTCCTAATACTCTTTGTAGTCCACTTAGAATTGATCTACAATAGAACAAATAAGCACAAAACTATTGAAAATGAACAAAACAAAGCAAGACAGGGCAGCCCAAAGGAACCTTGTGAAAACACAGGGTTTTTGAAAGAGTAATCTTAATTCAGAAATTAAAAACAAATGAAGAAAGGGCATGGCCTGCCGGAACCCCGCGTTTCCGCCGTGTTCCTCCAAATGGTGCCCGAATCCATTGTGCATACAAATGAAACCCTAAGTGCAAGGAATCCTAAATTTTGTTTGCGGTATATGTGGGAAGTAAGCTTGGTTGTCACTATGTGTAGCCAAATTGGACAACCTTGCGGATCCGTGAGGTTCCTCCAATTAATGCCTCAACCAACTACAAACATGATTGAACACATGAAACCCTAACTGCAAAGAATTTAAAAATTGCTTGCATTCAAAAAACTCTGCACTGTAGCCCCTGAAAAGTTGTAATGCGGCGTTTGTTAGCAACCAATACTGCTCGGCCGATTGTAAGCACGGCCAACAGTGGCACTTGTAAGCACCGCGCGGCCTGAAAATTGTGCGGCCAACAGTATGCACGGCTGAATTGGTTGAACCCCGCGGTTCCGCGGGGTTCCCCTAGGTGGTGCCGCAACCTTTCCTAAAACCCTAACTGTGAGTCATTGCAGAATTGCGCTTCTGTAGAATTACAGCATGAAGGAAGGCGCCTCAAAAAACACCCGCATGCAAGCTAAACCCAAACTGCACAGCACAAATTTTCAAAGCAAAGAAGTTCGGACTAACCTCTAGAGCCGCGCACAAAGCATTGCCGCTTGATTCCACAGCAACGCCATCCGTCTCTCCATCGCCCGCCATTGTTCTCCGTTGATAAAAAATGCCCTTCTTTGCCACTCGTCTCCCTTCTTCTACGTCGTCTTCATTCTCTTCCTCTCCTTCATGTCTGTCCACTTCATCCATCTTTTCATCCTCTGTCTACAAAAACAGCCCAAAATAGCAATTTTTTCTTTAGCAATTTCACCAAAAACTTACTATATTTAGTAAATTTTTGGTAGCCCCATAGTCCCCCCGGGGAGACGTCGAGACAGTTGGGGAAATTTTTTCCAAAACTAAAGGAAAACGGGGTTGACAGGTCATAAGTTTGGCCACTTAGGATAGAGACCGTGACAAAGGGATAAATAAGTTATCCACCGTAGGTATCACAGCCTATTTTTACCTGAAATTGATCCTATTGTGTTGTGATGGGGGGCCCGTCACAACACAACATGTCGTGATGTCACGATAGACCACCCTGCCTTCACCTCCACTCATGCATGCATAAGATCAAATGGATAAGAATTCCACTTCTATAAATAAAATTGAAGGAGGACCGGTGGAGGTAACCCGGCGGAACCGCGGGGTTTCCTCACCTTGCCCTCCACGGCTCTAGTAACCCTAATGAACTCTATGCGTGACTAGTGCAAAGCTGTGCAAAGACTTACATTACAACCGCGAAACCACGGATAGCACCCATGGAGTTGCAAATTGCAATCGTGAAGCGCATGAGGAATAGAAGCCCGTACGCAACAAAGGAAACCCGCGCATTCACTAAAATTTAAAAAACCAATAATGCCATTAGCTAATATAACAATTGAGTTCAACTTACCATGTTGAAAAAGTCCTCCCTTCTTTCTTCATTTGAATCAGTCTGGTTTGAATTGGTACGCTGCTTGCTCTCAGCCATTGCTGGTGAGGGTGAACTTCTACTCTTCACTTCTTCCTGGATCAGCACAAGGTTAAGAACCCGAATCATACACCTTGTTCTCCAAGCACCACCTACTTCCTCCTCAATTGGCTTGCGTAAGTCTGAAGGTGACCCTCGTCCCTCTATGCTCAATAGCTCCTTCTTTTTCAACTCGTTTCGCCTCTTCTGCTTCGAGTTGGTAAAAGTCGTGTCGCCTCTTCTTTTCTTGCGCTTCCGCGTTGGATCAATCGCAGAGACTATATTGTGGCCTGATTCCTTCATGTGTGCGTCTTGCCAACCCTACAATGCCCGCACACCACCCCTGCACTCTCACGACATCAAACGCCTCTCACAAAAGATGATCCCTCACTAAACTTTTTTTGTCTACATAATGCTACTGCATGCGGTTTAGGGTTTTCCGGTGTCTAATAGCTGTACATTATAACATCACCATTAAGAAGATATTAAACCAATTATAAACTAGGCTATTAAACGGTGTCCTCCAAAAAACAATTGGCGTCTGCAAGATTTTCTTCTAGATTGACCGAGCTCTTGATTACTCTGTTCCACTATTAATATGGCAACTATTCCAATTGTAGGGCAAGATTGTCTGTCATTGCAGAAAGTTCATGATGTATTTGGTGCCTCCGCTCTAATTCAAGAAATTGGTGTTCATCAATTCTACCTAACTATTAAAGCTACCTGCTTTAGATGATGCCAACGGCTTTATTAATGACTGTGCCATCTACAATATTTCTAATTCCTTCTAATTCTTTGTCAGAATCATAATTATTATGGGATCTATCAATAGTGAATGATCAATTATTCATAGATAATTCAAAATGCTTAAACTCCGAGTTGCTCTTCCGTATTGCCTCTCTTTGCAAACCTTTAATTTCTTTCTCATTGTTGGTCATCAAACTCTCCTTCTATCTATTTGCTTTCTTGTGATTATTGATGGCATTGCCCTCTGTAGTCTACGCTTAGCTTTTCCTTCTCTTTGTCAATGGCTTCATCTTCCACTATTTCTGCAATGGCTGAGATGGCTGAGCTCCGTGCGCATGGCCTTGGAGTCTCCATTCTCATTCCTATAGGTGAAGATGGACTTGCATCAGTCTCCGCCCTTCACCTTAGCATCAGATTCTCTTTTCAGGTGAATACCATTTGGGTTGAACGTGAGATTTTTGATCCTACTACATTTTTGCTTTCCGTAACCATGCGTGAGAATTCTAGGCTTGCCAAAAATGGATCAATGGTCTGGGAGTTGGGCGCTGGCAAGTACAGGGTCTATGGGCTCACTGAATCTCAAATGGGGGTAATGACTGAAATCCTTACCCCATTCCAATCGTCTACTTACACGTTGAACATCCCTCCGTTAGTGAGAGTTAAGAGTGAGCCTGGTGTGCAGCTAATCATTGATCTATCTGATTCCTCCAATGAAGATGCACTCACTCGCCCTACTCCTCTTGTGAATCCTATTTGTTTGTCCAAGACTCCCACATTTGTCACCCCGTCTCTCTTTTGCCCTGAACCTTCAAATCCTCAAGTACCCTCTTCATCCAAATCTTCTAATTGCATTGTTTAATGTCTACGTAGACTAGGTTCTATGCCCGGTAGTGAAAACATCCTCAAGAAGTTAGATTACGATAGATTGAAAATTGAAGAAGTCAATTACCTTCCCCCACGTTTTGATGGTACTCAAATGTTTGTCCTTCCTCCGGTTGGAGCCTCGTCTTCTCATACCAAAGCCAAATCCATGGAGGGCATGGACAAGCGATATGATGGCCATGTCTGGACCAAGACTCAAACCACCAACATTAGCAACAACCTTGGTCTTGTATTCCGCTCATCAACTTGCGTTGGCCACCTTCAGTGCCAGAATAAAAACTGCGACTACCTTCAACGTACTCATCGAACCTCCACGGTGAACGATACCGACTTCCAAGGCTTTACCAAGGATCTCTTCGCCATTGGTGGTCCCTCGCCAACCAACTCCACTCTTGTCTGCAGGATTTGCAAGGAGCCACCTAAGTGCCTTGAACTTTGCGATGCTAAGATCTTCTACGTCCACAGTAAAGACTCTTCTCAGCGAGGTTGCATTCATATCGGCACCCATCGGCACCCCGTCAAGGTTGGTGATTGCAGAGATAGCCGCAAGCGCATCGATAGACTTATTGAGGAGCACATTGAGAGGATGCCCCAAGCCACGCATAGCAAAATTGTCCTTGAGGCCAGCAAAGAACTTGTAGGTGAGTTCCTCCTTTGCGATGATAATGATGCACATCAACTTCTTTCATTAGAAGAACTAGAGCCCGTCTTTGATCGCTGCAAGGAGTTGAATTCTCTTCACCTCCGCAATAAGGTTACGACCTTCAAATACATGCGTAGATTAGGAGTCATGGATGGCATTGCTAAACTTAGGGGAGTTAGCACTTGGGCCTACGTTCAGCGGAATCAATTTCCAGGCCAAGGTGATGAAGCGGATAAAGTCTTCGTCTTCAAGATGTCCGAGGTTGGACCCGGTAGTGGAGTCGATTTGGTTCATCGCATGCAACCAGGTGGAGATCTTGAGCATGCGTGGATCATGTTTGATCATGTCAAGCGCGTCTCCAAATGGACCACCATGACCTGCCATGTCTACGATGGGACGTACCAACGCATCATGACCATTGCTTGTTGTGACTTCCAATCTGAAGACAAAGATGCTCAAGTGCTTTTTTGGAATAACCTCAACCATGTCATGGCTCGGCACGGAATCCCAAAGCCATACTTCAAAGGATTCATGGCGGATAGTGCACAAGCCAATTGGAATGCCTTGCGCATCGTCTACGGCTCCGGAAATCCCAAGGTTCCCATCGAAGGGCGCGAGAGGACGTGCTACTTCCACTGGACCCAATCCTTAGAGAAGCACACCAAGCTATATATCAAGCACGACTTGCAAGACCAACACAAGCGTCTTTGCCTCCAGTACCGCGACGCCTCGTCTATGCTGGAGGCAGACACAAGGTACCTTGCTATCAAAGCATGGTGGGCATCATCAAATTGCACCTCTGAGGATGGACTAAGGCATCTTCAACTTTGGTTGGCCTTTTGGCACTTCCGCTATCGACAATGGGATGGCTTCATGGAACTGGTATGTTTGTTGACTTATCAGTTATCACTTGATGTTTTATTCTTTACTTCTTTCCTAACCTTCTCAGTTTTTTATGCAACCTTTATTTTGTACAGGAAAAAATCATGATGGCTGAGGAGTTTGCAGAGATGCCTAATTGCAACCTTGCCGAATCCATTTACAACAAATGGCTTCAAGCGTCCGGCAACAAGGGTGGTGATCTCTATGTGGCAACTGTAGACGATTATGTTCGAGCATTCCTCCAAGTTGTGGCTTACCATCAATTTCTGAAAGGTGGCGTTGGCGGAGATGGCCCTAGCAAAGAAGAACTCAAGCTTAGATGCGCTCAACATCAGGCTCAGCGAACTGGCGATCCGATGGTGCTGCAAAAGGTTCTCCTTGACATGCCCGGCGGTGACAGATTCTGCACACGCAATCCACACCTCGAAGGCGGCGAGGTCTTCGGATCACAGAAGCGCAAACCTGACACTCCTATTGGAGCCGATGAAGATTCTCACCGCCCCGACACTGTCAATTTCTCTCGCCCGCATGTTAGTTAGAGAAATACAAGATCTCATCCTACACCTCTACCTACAATTGTCGAGGAGTCCTCCCTGTTTGTGCAAGAGGTGACGCCTCCTTCACCTATTGGATTGGATGTCCGTCGCATCACAGCCATTCAAGAATCTAAAGTTGACGAGAAGCTGTGGCATATTGCTCGCCTTCCTTGTAATTCTAGAAAGTCTTGTTGGGCTAGGCACGCTGTCACTAAGAAGAAATGTACTACCAAAATCGTCTCCAATGGCAAGAGCACCCCTGCTCCAACCTACTCCGGATTTTGGAACCATTACTCATTCACAAGACCAAGACCCGAGAAGTTCTTCTTCTGCTCAGACGACATTGAGCGTTGTGTGAAAGGCTCGCGTCGCAAGTGGGAGGACCATTTCTCTACAGACCAGGAAAGACCTCCAATTCCTTCCGTGTGGCCTGTGAAGCTTGGCACTAATCTCACTCGCCCGGAGATCTTGAAGCTCGAGAATGCCGGCTTCCAATTGCCACAGAAAGAGCGCATAACTCCAATACGACTATTCAACAACTCTGCTCCTCCCCTCGACCTCTCCGGTGTGGATGTTCCACCAAATCCTGACTTTTACCCTGTTTCAAGGCAATCTAAGTCTACGCGACGCTCCACCCACGTACCATCAGCAAAGCAGATGCAGATGGTCGCATCCGCTCATGCAATGCAAGGAACCATCTTGAAGGTAACAATGATTCCTCGCCCTGGATTTGGGTGTGTTATCAATTTGCAGTCCAAACCTGCTCCAACACAATCAATTTACCAACTTACAGTGAGCTCCCTCCCCAATTGCACTTGCCCGGCCTTCAAAGACATGATTACCAAATTTGGCCGCAAACGACATTTGTTTCTACATTGTAAGCATTTATACTTTTTGTTTGTCAAGGTCTCTAATTTAGATCCAGAAGTGAACTTGTTCATTCATACCCCAACCTTTAGCTTCAATGAGGTTAAACTCATTCTTGAAGGGGGCCTCTTGACACATTCTACCATCTAGACTCATTGCCAGCCTAGGATTACTTTATCTTCATATGAATGTAGTCATTTGTTGACCTCACAGGTTTTTGCTATCTACTCCATTGAGAAAAAAAATTTCATATTTTATGATTTTTATTCACTGCAAGTCATTGGATTACTATAATTGTTGCCATGTGTTTCTCACATTTTTTCACTCTACATGCTAATCTGTAAACCTTCCAAATACACCAATCTCTTTAATTCCTTCTCGACTTCATCCTCCGCATAAGTTCAATTTTGTGTTTCCCAAGTCTCCAATTAAATCACAAGTTTACAAATTCAGATCTTCATTGTGTTTTAGGCCATCAAATTCCACGGTGATAGGTCACAAAAATTAATTATTTTGAGTTTTTTGGGCCTTAAACTAAATCAAAAGTTTGGAAATTTAGAAATTTTAGATGCCCATTGATTTTTTTTGCCCTCTAATTCCACGGTAATAGGTCATAAAATTTTTACTAATTCAAGGAAAACCTTGAATATTCTTTAGAATATTCGAATCTGTCAATAATAAAATCTAAAAATAATAAAAACATAACATTTTTTTTTCTTTTGGGCCACTCTTTGCTCTCCGCTCTCTGCTCACCGCTCTCCGCTCTTTTCTCACCGCTCACATAGTAGTGTCGTCCACCCCTAAATGCCCAAGGCCTGTTTGGGCTTCCCGGAATTTGCTCTAAATTGAACAAAATGCCAATATTTGGATAAGTTGTACCAATTTTTATTGAAGTGTAACCATACAAATTCAATCTAGACATGTTAGAGATCTCATAGGAAAAGAAAACACAACAATATCACTTATGGAGTGAAAGATTATAATGTTTGACCATGAGGGTGCTAAAACTGCAAAAAACTTTCAATCTTACTTTACACAAGTCAAATCTAAAATGATGGTGACCAAAAAAATATGAGGTTAAAGGGCCTAACTTGTATAACCCCAATCAATTTATGGCTCCTTAAAATCTACTCTACAATTTTTTTAAATGAATTCTGAATGTGATTTTTTCTCCAAGAGCTAGTGTAATTGAGGCTCATTTTCAAGAGCTCTCAACACTATGGGAAGTCAATTTTGCAATGGGTACCCTTGTACAAAAACTTGAATAGAAAATTCACTATCATTTATTTTCAAGATTGAATTTTGGGTGCTAAAATTAGACTTCAAGAAGAATGTTAAAAAAAATATAAAGTACTAAAAATAGCAAATTGGTTAGGTTTTATTTAACTTCAAAGTTTTGCAAACACCAGAGTTGGGTGCCTTGGGCATTTAGGGGTTAAGGAGGTGGTCACATTTAGTGACTAATGCATTTCAACTTCAAAAATTTGTAACTAATTCCACAAAGGGTTAATAAATATGAAACAACTTGGGTTAGATGCTAAATCCATTTTTCTTCCTACAAAAATTTATTGAACATTGTTTCAAAGAATTTAGCTTCCCCCAAAAGGCAATCAACTCTTAATTCCTAAAGTCCCAAGGCCATTTTTCTGTCAAAAACCGCTCAAAACTGCCATTTTTGCTGCATTCATCCAAGAACACAAAAAAAATCATTTTTTTAGAATCTAACTATAGGATCTTGTACTTCACTTGTTAAAGATCATGTGGTAAAAATTTCATGAAGTTTGACCTTACAGATTGGAAGATATTAGCATTTGAAGTTGGAAAAAGAAGCTTTTTTGAACTGTGGCCTGTAATTTCAGATGACTTTGACCGCCATTTGTGGAAAATTTTGCACTATAGACTTTAAATTTAAAATTTTTTTATGTTGAAGATGTGAGTTGAGAGTCTAGGAAAACAATTTCAAAGAAAAAACAATTGATCTTCATTCTTTAAAAAATTGTTAAGTAGACGTAGGTCCAAGATTGAAAAAACAAACTAAATCATTAATAGCTCTTAGATGGGATTGAAATTCAATAATTCCAACGGTGAGATTTTTTTAGCAAACAAACACAACATTCTCAAAAAAATTATTGTGGAAAATTGTGAAAATTGCATTTAGAAATGAATCCTACAAGTTATTTTTTTTAGGAAGATGCTTTAAGTGCCTGAAAACTAAGATTGTCCATAACTTTCTCATAACAAATCCAAATGGAATGAGTCAAAGCTTCATATTTAGACAAAAATATATTCTTTCAAAAAAAAAAAAAAAAAAAAAAAAAATTGACTTTTTGCAAAAAAAATTTTGTTGCCCGCCAAGTTTGGTTTGAGGGTTTTTGTGGTATAACTTTTGCTCCCGGGCACCAATTGGAAAAAAAACTATATTCCCACAAAGCTTAGCAGTTTTTCTATCTTCACAAAAAGTTTCAAAAAATCACAACAAAAATTCAGCCCGTAGGTACCTGCCCAAAATCTGATTTGTCCCCCGAGGGGACAATGGGACTTTAGGGGTTAAATGGTTACTTTATGAGCAAAGTACCTTAATCCAAAAAAGAGGAGGAGCACTGCTGCTATATTCAATTGAAAATGGTTTTGTAATTGGAAGTGGATCTTGCTATTTGTAGTAAAAAGGGGATTGCTTTCTAGACTCTTTTAAAATGCATTTTGGAGACACTATATGAGTCAACTATGTATTTTTACAATAATGAAAAGAAATGTACCCAAAATCAATCCTATACTCTAAATTATAGATGGTTGTTGTACATTTTAGACAAGAATGTGTAGAGGATGGTTTTGGAAATAGGTCATAATTGGGTGTAGTTGCCTTAGAGGTACATGCATCTAAATTCATCCAAAGCGTACCACCTATAGTTTTCTTAGGAAAAATTGTAAGATGCTGACAAAGGTAGTGAAAGTTAAAAACATTTTTTGGACAATAGAATTATTCATAAAGTCCCCCCAGTTTGGAGGGGACTTTTTTCGACAAATTTCCTCTGATGGACGACTTCGCAAGCAACCACGATCCCGTAGGCAACTACAACCCCGCAGGCAAAGTCCAGACAAAACTTCTTTTTGGTCGATTTGGGCGCTAAAGAAAGTTTGATACCCACTTTTGTATTGATTTTTTGCCCAAAACCTGCTTTTTCACAAAATTACAAGGTTCAAACCCCGGTTTTGGGTACTTTACAAATAACTCTAATGTCACAAAGGAGTTTGAAGAGTTTACCATCATGGTAATGAAATGAAGTTTATTACTTTGGTAGGAGGTGATGTTGTAATGGTTTGTTGAGAATGATGTTATACTCCTTTTTATTTCTTCAAAAGCAAACTCTTCTAATTGCATTATGAGCAAGGAGAAAATAAGCAATGATGGAGTAGAATTGCCTTCTTGTCATATGATCTCAAGTGTACACTTTTCAAGCTTTCATTCTTGTTAAAATGAGACACTAAACAGTACATCTATCCTTGATATTCAAATTTGTTAGTGATATTCAATTGGCATAATACATGCTCATTCTTTATTCAGTCCCCACTAGTCGCAAACTTACCATCGTCCAATTCGAGAACAAAATCCTCATAAATTATGTCGTACTTGGAATCATGCTATGCTTGGGCAATTTTTTTCCGCATGAATTAAAGGCACCTCGTGTTCTTCTAATCCTATCTTATTGGTGTGTTGTGAATTCATTCACAAGCCTACAATTTGTAGCCATAGATGACCATATCTTTAAGAGTAGTTGCAGAGTGAAACTCTAAATCTCTTGGTGAACATTGATGACAATCTAGAATATCTACTCAAACTTGTGTAAAATTGGTATAAATGAATGGGGGACCAATTGCTATCTCCCAGCCACTCACGATTTTGAGCATTGGGTAGCTTTTTGATTGTATCAATTTTGGAGAGAAATTGTGGAAACTCCGTCTTAAAAGACTATGCTAACTATGTTTTATAAGAAAGAACTCAAAATTGTTATGTTTTAGTGCACCAAGAGAATATATTTTTTTTTACAATGAATAAGTAGAGGTGGTTATTATATACGAACAAATAAAGTATACAAAATTTTACTAGAATACTATGAGAATGTTTGATTATTTTAGAAAATTTGACCATGTAGATTGCATGATCTTAGAGATTAAAGTGAAGGACCATGATTTATTTACAGGTCTCGGTCTAAGAAAGTGGTGAAGTTTCAGCTTTCAAATTTTTTGTTAAAAAATGAATATATCCTACAACTTGTAATGAAAGATATTATGTTGAAGAATGAGGACGTAAGTTTAAATGTGCATAAAAAATTAAAAAATAATACTTAATATTCACTTTTAAAATAAAAAAAAAAAAAAATACAAGATGATGGAATCCAAATACCACTATACACATTGGTATTAATGTAATAATACAATAGTATATACTAATATATTATAATTGCATATTAACAACTTATGTAAATATAATTTGCATGTTTTGTTTTTTAAGATCATAGACATAAAGTTGGTATTCAATTGTAAGGATTGACCTTTCCATCTTGTAGTAAGTACTTGAGTTAGTACTAGAGGCTTGTGTACAAGCCAACAAGCTAAATTGTATATAGATTTTGGTTTCTATCACTACAAGAGAAAAGGGTGTTTTAAATGATTTTTTAAATGTAGTTTTAAGCATAAGGTTATAAGTAATGACCTTTTAGGAGGTTTTCATTAAATTTTTACTAAAAACACATGTCTTTCTAGTAAACTTTTATTGAAAATCTCCTAAAAGTTCATTACTTATAATCTTATATATAGGACTATACTTAAAAACTCACTTAAAATATCTCTTTCTCTTGTAGTTTATATTGAAAATTTAACAATAATTCCAAAAAAAATTGTAAGCTAACTTGCAATGTATCATTGTAATTTAGGCTAGAATGTCTATTGTCATATCCTAGTTTGATTCACTAGATTTCTTTTGTTGTGACTTCTATATGGCTATAATTCTATAAACATGGCGAGGTTGTAGGATAATGTACAAACTATCCAATTGTATGCCTTGCAACATACAAATTTTATTGCAAAGTGCACCGTTGGGTGTGCCACAAATTTAGCATACCATGACACCCTCAAGTGCAATTTTGATTTCTACGGTTTATATTTGTATACACACTTCCATGTTGCCATAAAGAACAAAGTTTTGTAAGTAGATTTTAAAAACACGTTTTTTGAAAAAACTCTTTCAAATTTAAAAAGTCAAAATCACATTGATAACTTCTTGGTCACTTAAGAGCCCCTTGCAAGTGGGAGCGGATGCAACCACTAACTTCTAACTTGAATAGCTGAAACCCTTTCTCCTTCTCGATGTTTCATGAATAATCTGTCTCTTAGTATTCATGAAACGTTTAGGTAAGCAGAACCGGCACAGGGGTATAATTTCACCTGCAAGTGACCTCTGGTGTCAACCAACCGCCATTCATCTAAATTTATCAATTCTTGCCACTCTATTTTTCCTCTCCCGAGCTTGAGGTGCGCATCACAAGAATGGAATGTTCACAGATATGTGCGCCACAGATATGTTCGTTAAACTGGCATGTTTCCCAGCGCCGGGATTGTGACGTTACGTGTCCAGAGCTTTGAAAACGAAGACGTTCAACTGCACCAAACTTCAAAAATTAGGAATATTCAATACTGGACTAGTGGAAACATGGTCAGCGTAAATCTGGGAAATGATCCACAGGAAGACCCATGTGACCATGACCAATTATTGTAGTTGTGTAGTCATTTTGTTGGTCTTCGATTCGTAGAATTTGGTTCCAATTGAGCTGCTGCTCATAAATTTTTGTAAGCGAATGAGTTATGCAATTCGAGCAGGCTTTGCCTTCCTTAGCCGCGGTGTAGGATTCGTATATGGTTTGGCCGATGAAATACGTAGTATGTGTACATTTCAAACCTCACTGCCTCAAGCAAATGACCTTCTAAATGCACACTCACATGTGTTCACAATTTGCATAGGTTCTGAGAATATTGTGGTACAGGGAATGTGCACTTGCAGGGTCAGGGTGTCATGAGAAAACGTTGAGTAAAGATCTGAGGTCTCGATTCCAGCGGCTGAAACTCCGCCAACGTCACTGAATCCGACTATTTTAATGAATACGAGGTTAGTATATAAATACAGGTCGCTGATTTCTGGAGATGGTTCGGACCTTAAGTCGTTGAATGGGCCAGAAGCACCTCTCACTGACTGCTATCATGGTCAGATTCATAGTAACAGGCTCAAAAGAAAATAATCCATATCGACGGATTCTAATCCACACAGCCAAAGTCGAGACTCCCACCTTAGCACCGCTGGCCTTAACATCGGTATGCATAATCGCAATAATTCATTGAAAACAACTGAAAACACAGCATGACTGCTTACAGGAAACTACACAAGTCCGTGCACAAGTCAAAAGCTGGAAGGAACGTTACAATAAAAATAGGATGCCTGACAAATCTGTAGGCACTGAACTTGCAAAGCCGAATTAAGGTATGTTCGCACTTAATGTTCCGGATAGTTTTCACATAGCGAATCCAGTCAGTCCAAAGGTTTACTTAAATTCATTCTATAGAAGGGCTGTTCACACTTGATATTCAGAGTAGCGTTAGCAACGTGGATCCAGCCCAAACATACACCTTAAAAGAGGTAAGGGAGCAACCAAAGTTTATACCAATGCTACGGTGGGAACGGTTGCAACTTCCAGCACATTTCCATTGACAGGACCAGGATCAGGACCAGGATCAGGACCTCCCTAATTTGCCTCCCGTGCAAAAGTATGTAGATCCTCAAGCTAGCAATCAGCTTCTTTAGCATGATAGCCAACAAGTCCTCCAGTCCCGCAATTCGTAGAACTGGCTTAACTAGATCGATGTGTGAGTAATTAAAGACCTTAAGTTTGAATTCTTGGATCCCATGTACGTGTGCAACTTTAATTTAGCCCGGAGTTCTCGACGAGTCGATTCTGGCCAAACGATCCACCAGTATCTCAAACTTGCGACTCCGATCCAGCATGCTCAACCTCACGAAATCCCCGCCCACTCCGAAATGTCTCCCACTGCGCGTAATGATCCGCCTGGCCTTCAGCATCTCCTTACAATCTTCAGCTTTGAGGCACCGCAACCAGACGAAGGCAGGAGTGGGGACCATTTTCTGGTGGAAGAAAGTGCATTCAGAAGGCGCAAACTCTGGGATGGCAAACTCCGTGGAGGCGTTCAGGGCGGATCGCAGGCGTGACCACCGATACTGCATCCGTGCCGCGCCGAAGTGGAACAGCTTGTTGGTGGTGGAGGACGCGTCGGATGAGGCGTATCCTTCCACCACGGCTTTCAAAATGTGCGTGGCGCGTACTTGCGAATCGTGCGAAACACCGATCGTGTTCAGTTCCATGAATTTCGTCATCCGCTTGGCCACGGTCTCGTCCTTCAGAATCGCCCACCTGGTCAAAGGATCCAAGAACGTAACGCCGAAAAGGACATTAGTGTTGCCTTGTGTTGCAGACCTCATGGAGAATTTTGGTCTTGCATGATGACTGAACTGATGTCATATCTTGATATCTAGGAGAAATCCAAAATGTCCATCTATGGAACTTTAGAAGAAAACCATAGTCAATTGATGTCCAGTTAGATAGACAGTGCTACTAAGCTAGAGATTCCACTAACCTTACGATAAATTAGAGGCTCCACTGACCACACATGTGAGCTTTAATGTGGGATAAGTATGCAAATACTGACATTCAATTTTTTGGCAATTAATTTTTAGTAAATGTGCAAAATCGTTCAAATTTCAAGATTGCTGTACCTAAAAATGGTTCAAAGTTCACATGTATGGTCAATGCATGGAACCTCTCCCTTACTGTATTGGGAACGGAGACTTTACGATAGAGGAAGGGTCCTTCGCAATACTATTTGCAATGGTTTTACCTGTCATTAATTTGCAATGGTATTTTGACAGTAAAATGCAATTGTTTTGCTCACAGTTTTGTAACGCTCCCAATTCATATGCTAGCTTTTGCTTTGCTTTTGCAATGGTTGACTCCTGGTAATTTGCAATAGTGATGGTCGAGTAGGAGACACTAGGATACACTAGGAATGGAATTTGGACACGAAAGCACATGATTTGTCCAATTTCCATCTTGGATTTCTCCTGTGTGACAAAGATTGGTGCACACACTGAAGATTGGTGAGTGTGTACATGACGAAAAGCGACGGAGTTTTGGTGTGGTTGATCAACAACTGAGGTATATGAGGAGAAGGGGATGGGGCGTTACGTACCCAATGCGAGTGCCGGCATGACCGGTGCTCTTGGAGAGAGTGAAGAGCATGATGTCGTGGTCGGCGGCTGCAGTGATGGGCGTGTAATGAGGCCAGAAGTACGCCAGGTCGTGCACCACATGCGCCAGCTGCTGCGGCGTGCCCTTCTTCACGATGGCGTGCTGAATCTTCCCGTCGGGGTTGTTGGGAGACGTAACGAGCTCGATGAAGGGCTGCCCATCCGTGGTGTCGAAGCTGGCGGCGTCGCCGGCCCACTTGAACAGCGCGGAACGCAAATAGTCTGTCACTGCTGGATACGACTGATAAAACCAACACAATCAATCGGGAGGAGAGTCATAGTCGGTTTCATGATTGTCGGTACTGTACTTGTAAACTTCTTTTGTTTTCCATTACGTTAGGCTTTCACAAGAGTCTTTTCGCATTGAGTGAACTTGCTCAATTCTAATCTTCAATTCATCCCTGTTCTCTTGCACTTCAGTCCAGTTCCTATCCACTTCATCGAGCTATTTTCTTCGCACAAAAGAAGTAGACAGAAAAAAATGACTGTAACCTCCAGTGCATTCTTATGCAAACTTCTTTGTTACCCGCTATAAATCTCCAATATTCATTGCCAATGAATTAAGTTTAAACCACTTTGGTGAAACCGCTATTTGGAGGAAATTGAGGAAGCCATGCCCTACTCATACCTCCCCATAATTGAAGTTAGCAAATTCATTGTAAGCACGAATTGGAGCGCTGTGAGGAGGCCTCGGAAGCCTCCATTCATTGAGATGGGGAATGAAACAAGGGAAGCACACAACTATGCCTCCACTATTGTTGAATGAATTGCGTTTCAGCCAGTTCATTTGAAAGCCAGGGGAGGTCCCATTGAGAAGAGAGCGGCACATGTAACCATGTGATAAAACCAGTCCAACCAGTGTGGTTCCAACCAGTCTAAGCACACGTTCAAGGAGACAAGAAACGTATGAGGGCGAGGCGCAAACCGAATAGAAGGGCGCGGCGGACACAATCCTCGTTGGCGCGGGCTGGTCCTGCGCCGTCAACGCATACAACGCGGCTTGAAACAGCTGCGTGGACCCCGTGCCCACCACAATGTGCCTCCCGTCTGTGACGGCGTTCCCCACCACTCGATGCAATGCCCGAATCTGCTCCTCCACCTGAAACGTCAATTTCGTTAAATTGGCGGTATTCCGATACTTGAGCACCTTTCCGAACGCGCGTACTAAAACATAAATCCGTACCGCTCCTAGATTTGAGACCTCAATGCACACATATATATCACAATTTTTGACGAGCCAATTTAACGGAATGGACCATGCACCTCCTTCTCCATGAACCACACGTGCTTGCTCTGCGCGAAGTAGCTCATGCGCTGGTAGCCCAGAATCACCGTGACGCTCCTTTCCCCGTTCTGGAACCAAAACTCCTCGAACATGGTGGGATCGCCGTGGTCAAGGTCGATCACGCAGCTGGGCACCACTTCCGCGCAATCCCGACCTCCGAAGCACTCGTGGCACTTACAAATCTGAGCTTGCGTCCCTGTGTCGCCGTTTTCCAAGTAGCCTTGGCCGGAGCAGGGAAGAGTAGGAGTATTAGCAATTCGCGCCGTGAATCGTTGCATGATTAGCGACGGAGTGTTGCCCACATTCTCCTGGTGGAGAATCCACGTGGAGAGGAGGAATATGACCACAAAGCTGGAGATTAGCGCTGGCGTTGGCCAGGGGGTACTGGAGTGGACATAGTGGTGGGCGGTCTTGCAATGCGTGGAGAATGGGGAGCTCGGCAACTTCGCTGCCACCAGGTGCTTCCGCTTCCTGGTGTCGCGCCCGACGTTGCTGTATTTGAATATCCGCTCCGCTTCCATGGTCATAATGCAACGAGGCGTCCGCAGTCCTCAAACTACTGCCAGAGCTTGCGGGCTTTACAATCGGCAGCGATCGAGCATTCCAAAGGAATTGTGAAGAAAAACAATACTTGTACACGATCCAGTCCGTGACAGGTGCATCAGTACTTCAGCGATTGAACAGAGAACCAAAGGAATATGAAGATCGATACCTGCCGGACAACCAGCCATTCATTCTTTCGCAAATTCGCAGCTCAATCCTGCGAGCCCACAACGACCACATTCCAGTCTTCAAATTCCCCGAATCCTCACTCCTCTCACCCACTAGACAGTCAAACATGGTCCAAATTTAAGGCAGTCACGAGACACTAAACACAATCGCATTCCAAACCGTCGAGCTAATCCCCCAACGAGCCGAAATCCCGGAATACAGGCCGCCGCAGACACAGACCACCTCTAGCTAATTAACCACGCACTCGCCACCGAATTCGTCAGCCAAAGACGCAGACGAGCAACGCAGCTCGCAAGCTCCCCCAACATACCCCACCATTCCGTCCTCTTCAAGAACTAGGACAATCGGACGAAATCCAATCCCAGCTGAGCAATCAATCAATCAATCCATCAAAAGTCTAGATTCAATCACCTTGAAGGCATGGCGTGCGCCAGAAAGAGATAGGTCTTGCAGTCATCAGTCCAGCAGTGGCAGCGCCGACATTTGGTTGGCAAACTGGCACCCCCGCCAGTAAGTGCACAAAGTGGAGACTGGAGAGTGGCAGCGGTCGCCAGTCGTGACATGAATCGACCTCGAGAAATGGGCCGAGACGAGTCCCTGCCTGGAGCACAAACTGAACTGCCTTGGCTTGGGGCAACGCTGGAAAAGAAATAGGAGGAAAAGAAAAGAAGAGGGGATGAAGCTTCCTGACTTGGACGGGAGATGCGAGATGCGAGGGCTGCGAGGACGGCGACGTTACGCGACTGGAGCGCGGCGGGCGAATGTGCGCCTGTGCGGATCGTAAGCTCGTAGCAGCGGCGGCGGCTGTCGTGCTCGCGGTGTGAATCGGGCTTGCCAACTGGCTCCTACACAAAATAGTGAAAATAGGTTGCCCATACTAATTTCTCGACGTTTGACACTACATAAGCATTTCATGTTACTGTACACCCCTACAAGAAAGGTTGACGCCCCCCTTTTGCACCCTTCAGCTTTTTTGACATTACTTTGAACATAATTGACATTTCTTGTTTTCATCAATCAACATTTGTGTGTAATCCGGTCTCCCTCAAGTATACCAAATTTCAATTTCAAAAAATCAAAACTCCATTTTTGGTGAATTTTTTAAATTTTTTTTCACGATTTTACATGAAAATTCATAGAAAAATATTAATGATGAATATTTTAAATTTAATTGCGGAGATACGTAGGAAACATCCAAACGCACATCTTTCCTTTAACAAACATCTCCAAAAAGGTTTCACAATTATCCTGGCAGAAGTTACAGTGGAGGTGTGAATAGTGCTCAAAATTTTGAAAATTCATATCTCTTTATTATAATTAGATTTTGTTTTTTTCCCTTCACACTGTACCTAATTTTACACATTTGAGCATGATGGTACAATTGCTTTATCAAAATCTAATTATAATAAAGAGATATGAATTTTCAAAATTTTGGGCAATATTCACGCCTCCACTATAACTTCTGCCACGATAATTGTGAAACCTTTTGGAGATGTTTGTTAAAGGAAAGATGTGCATTTGGATGTTTCCTATGTATCTCCGCAATTAAATTTAAAAAATTCATCATTAATATTTTTCTATGAATTTTCATGTAAAATTGTGAAAAAAAATTAAAAAAATTCACCAAAAATGGAGTTTTGACTTTTTGAAATTGAAATTTGGTATACTTGAGGGAGACCGGATTACACACAAATGTTGATTGACGAAAACAAGAAATGTCAATTTTGTTCAAAGTAATGTCAAAAAAGCTGAAGGGTGCAAAAGGGGGGCATCAACCTTTCTTGTAGGGGGGTGTACAGTATAGTACAATACAAGAATGCACCACTTTTGAATTAGATATTGTTGTAATTGGGACTTGTAAATTTCCATGTGTACAAATGAAAATATTTGTAGAAAATTTGTTAACTTTGATAGCTTCTAAAGTGACTTTCTTGAGATAAGACAACCTAATCGTTAAGGCAACCTAATTTCACCATTTTGTATAATCATCATTTTAATTTCTTAAAATCTGAGTTTCAGTCCAGGTCTAAGTTAGAAGCACCTAAATTGGACACTTGTTTCAGATCTCTTGATCGGGAGGGTGCATAGAGAGGAAAAAAAATATGTGCGCTTGATAGGACTTAGGTTAGGAAACCAAGAAAATTGGTTTCATATTTTTTCCAACTTTGTATGAATATAATACAACTTTTTGAAAACAAATATACAGATGCACCTATTGTGGATACTAAATTAACACCAAAGTGGGCACATAAATACTCCAAAACGATACAATGTAAACTTGGATTGTACGCGGGTGATTGGCCAACGCAAATCCACCTCATGACAGTGACAACTTCATGGAACCCAACCTGTCTACTTTGGATCCACTTGTGCTGGATTCAGGTCGTCTTTTAGGTGTTAAAGAACAATTTGCTATGTCACATTTGGGTGCTTTTAATTTAGAGTTTATCTATTCTTGAGGTCTTTTGCACTCCATGGAGATCGGAAAGGGGACTAGTGTAAAGATTTGTTTCCTATTTTGGGTCATTAATTTTGTAATTTGTAGCCTCGTCAAGTGGACTTTTATGTAGAGTCAATATAGTAAAACAAATTTCAAGTTTTTTTGAAATAAAAATTGCTTTGGCTAACTTTTGTGATGTTTACACTTCCATGTGAGTAGGGAGAAACTACACTAAGGTAACAGGTTCTGAAATTGCATAAGCTCTGAAATTGCCCACCCTACTCAAATGTATAGTGCTTGTACATGTTGCTTTTTTATAGCCTTCAGCAATGTACAAACACTGTACATTTTAGGGGGTGGGCGGTTCTAGAGCCCTATGCCACTTCAACTTCAAAATTTCATAACTAATTCTAGAAAGCTCCAAAAAATATGAAACGACTTGGATTAGATGCCAATTCCACTTGTCTTTCAAAGTTAATTTACTGAAAATTATTTCAAGAAGCTTCACCTCTCCAAAATTCACTTTCAGCTCCTAAATGGGCGATTTTTGGACCTGTTACTTTAACTTTTAGGAGTAATACTAGAAATGCTTTGTCTTGCTGTCAAACTCCCAGTCAGACTATATGTAATCCAAAAGTTCAAGTCTAATGTATTTTAAAATTAGTTTTCCTGAAGATAGAAACATACTCCTCCCACTTTTCATGTACTTCAATTTTGCCTACAATCATGCCGGCAAACTGTTTTAATTTCCCCCCTTGCAAATATTGGATGGTTGCAAAAAAGACCGAGGTCGCTGTATGAATGACCTTTTGTTTTTGTTCCACTCTTTGGCTGTTTTCAGCCATTTTTTGGGGAGTACTATAAAAATAGAAAAACATTTTTAATAAAATATAAAAAATGTATACACCTATAAGAAAAAGATACCATATGAAGGAAAAGCAAATTTTTTTTCTGAAATAAGAGAACTAGAAAAGTGCAGAATCATAAGAAAATACATACTTTAACATTTTAATTTGTAAAAAATAGGAAAGTAATTTTTAAAAAAAATGAAAAATGCCGTTTGAGAAGACTTCATGGTAAAGAGATTTCACAAAAAAATGATCCTAAACCCATCTTCAATGTTCAAATTGCATGCGCAAGGGAGCCCTCTTTGCATGGACGTAGAGGATATAATTTAAAATATTTTTCAATGCCCCTTGGCAGAAATATGAATTCCTACTATAGAAATAGACCATAGAAATTTCAGCTCCAAATCATTAAATTTGGGGACTCCTTACATTGTAAAAATCCTAAAATTCAAAATGTGACAGATTAGTTTAAATGATCTTTAAATATAAAATGATTTTTGAATTTTTTTGAAAAATATGAGATATGATTAGCCTCATAAGAAGACTCTCCACTAAAAATTTCAAGCTCATACAAGTCATTCTTCTAAAGTTATTGCAAAATGAAGCTTCGGCACTGCGTTTGTGACAATGTTTCAGTACCGGTCTTTCATGCAATCACCCACCGAACCTATTTTGCGTCACAATTGAAGTGACAAAGTTGTTATCGGCTAAAATTTTTGAAGCATGAATCCAATTAACTTGAAATTTTTATTAGAAATGGATAATTTGATAGTATTTAGATCCCTTATTTTTCAAAAAAAAATTTAAAACCATCTTATATGGAAAATTTAAATTTAGCAAATTTGTCAGATTTTGCGGTTTAGGGTTTTTTTAGTACTAGGAAGTCCCCAAAATTAATGATCTAGAGCTAAAATTTCTCCAGTCTATTCCCATAGTAGAAAGTCATGTTTCTACCAAAGGAAATTTAAAAATGATTTATTTTATGTCTTCCTCATGCGTACTAACAGGGCTCCCTTGCGCACGCGGTTCTAAACATTCAAAATCGTTTCAAGATCATTTTTGGGAAAAGTCTCTTTCCAATGAAGTCTTCCCAAATGGCCAATTTTTAGTTTCCTTAAAAAAAATTCCTAATTTTTACAAATTAAAATGTGAAAGTACCTATTTTCATGAGATTTTGCACTTTTCTCGTTCTCCTACTTAGATGATTTTTCTATACTTTTCCTTCCTAGGGTACCTTCTTCTTAAAGGTGTATACATTATACAAATTTTTCTGATTTTTTAAAGATTGTTTTTCTAATTGTATAGTACTTCCGGAAAAAAAAATGAGTACTGTGGAAAATGCTACGTTTTTTGGTTGGTCTTTCTTGTATTCACCCTATTGTGCACACTTTCAAGTGGGATTCAGGAAAACTTTTTGTCTCTTTTGCAAAGTTTGTTTGATTATAGCATATGGAGGTCTTGCTTAATTGAGGGTCTTTGATTCTAAATATGTATTCAAATTTCGGAAATTTGATCACTCGATGGTAAATAATAAATTCCTATGTTTTTCCTTAGAATTGAGAAGCTTACACAAGAAGTCATGTAAGCTCTTGGATTCTTGGGGTACGTTGAAATGAACAATGACAATTCATGTAAACAAAATTTAATATAAATATGGAATATGATTGGTGCATCTACCATATTTTTTTAAATTTCTTGTCTCTCATCTTTGCTCACCAAAAGTGTTCCATAAATAGCAATTGACCAATCACGAAGTAGAATATAGGATAAAGCTTATTAGACTTACATTAGGAGGGCCTTTATTTGAAACCTTAGGATTGAGTGCAAGTAGAATATTTGCAAAGGCTCCAATATTTATCATTAACATTTGATAAGTGTCAAATCCTTTGAGGGCAATAATACAAATGCTCTTACATAATAAAGTCCTTTTAAAAATCATGAAATGTCACCTTCTATTTGGTCTTGAATTCTTATTCAATTTGTGTTTTACTAATATGGCATGAGTGCATGCAACAAGTATTAGGCGCAAATTTGCTATTGATCCTTCTTTTTGCAAGAAGAGACCTAAATATCAATTTATGAAAAAGACAACCCAATGCATACAATCATGATGCACCATCATGCCTCCATACAAAGAATTTAAGATGAATAGACATTCAAATGCAATTTAGAATATAAAGCAATTCGAGACCAAATAGAGGCCAACATCTCTTGACTTTTAGAATAACTTTAATAATTCTAAGAATTTATGGCAAAATTTGTGGAAAATTATGTTTTCAAAGATTTTTTGGAAAGGAAAAAATATCTTATCATAGTATAAATATAATCTTAGAATTGATCAAATTTTACAAATTATATATATAGGACATTTTGGCATTCAGTCATTGTTTGAAATTTGACTACTTTGTTTGTAGAAAATGAAAGGAAATAGTTAGTAGAAAATTTGATGTTTGGTTATTGAGATGAAAACATCTTATTATTTGTATATATTTTTCAAGAAATTTTCATGATCATCATTATACTCATATTTATTTAAATAACTCAATTCAAATATATAAAAGCTTTTGTGTATTTGTAATTCATTATTTGCAACAATATATTACTAGCAACCTTGATTTTGACACACACTTTTAATTCTTCATGTCTTTGCAAGAAAAAAGTTAGCCTTCTCCCTATAGAATGTTTAAAAAGTTTTTTTTTCCATGCCTAGATAAATATAAGCAAAAACCATAGCAATTGAAGCAACGGTGCTAGATTGTGAGCCTGCGAGTGCGAGCCTGTGAGCGTTGAGCAGGGATTATGTGAGCATTGAAGTTTAAATTTTGAATTTTTGAAAAATGTCAATTTTATTTCTAAAATTAGATAATATTTTCAAAATTAGGATACCTTTTTTTATCTTGAATAAATTATAGTACCTAGTACCATGCACCTATCACCGTGGACCTATTACCGTTGTTATGTACACTTGAGATGAAATTTTTAATTTTGATTGGTTTTGGAAGTATCACAAGTATATATTATGAAAGCTAAGAATTAGAGTTTAGGGAAATTCATATGTAGATTGGAAATAGGGTGTATTAAATGCATCGGCACATTACAGTATTTGTCCAAATAGAGAATGATACTTCTAAAGCTCTGTATTTAATTCCAATCTATGTAAACATAGATCTTCCAATCTCAAACAGCAATCACTCTAGGATTTTTGGTCTTCTAGGCATGTTCAAGATTCTCGCCTGGAACTTTGATGATACCTGCTTTACTGAGAAGGAGCTTCACTTCATTGAAGCTAAAGCTTGGAGAATGTATAAACTTCTCGTCTATTGGATTCATTTTGCACAAGTAACGAAATAAGTAGTAAAGATGTTTACAATTGACATACTGATGGCGGCCACCAATCGCTGAGATTGCCATGTCTACAAAATCAGGGCAAGTACATTCCGGATACAAGCCGAGTGTGATTCAATAAATCTTTTGCGTGGGCTGAGTTCCCGATTGTAGGGAGATGATTGCTCCAAGTCCGGGGAGGGGAGCATGGTTACTCCCAAGATCATTCCTTTGACATTTCCAGCACTCTCCCATTTATTGCAATGCTCTGTAGTAGGAGCATTTGCAATACGTTGTATAGCCTTGCTCCTTCTACTTGTTGGATATGTGCCCGCATGCAAAGGACTAGGCTGATCGTAAAGTACCGCCTTGAAAACATTTGACATTGTAAACAAACGTCAAGGTGACATAGGTAGTCGCAATTGGAGTTGAAAGCCGGCCTCTTGCAAAAGTATTGTTTCCTAGCGAATCAAACTGGTGCCAGTTAGTACAGGCCTCACGTCGGGAACTTGGGGCCAATCAATTACCCATGTACGTTTAGAGCCTCGAACACATCGCTCAATATCATTTGGACAGAACCAAAAATCTGTCACAATCTCCTTGTTTCCGCCTCACTGTTTCTTTCTATCGTGGTATGTCGGAGCTGGAGTGCCTTTAGATCCCTTTGCAATTCGAGCCTCACAACAGATGTTTGATCCTCATTGTTGGGCATGACGTTTGCAGCTCGACTTGTGGGACAATCTTGCAATATGCCATTGCGAAGTATTACAATCACTCTCCATCGCAGTCGTGACGTGCATCACATGCGCAGAGTTAGCCAGCGGGTCTGCTTCATTTGAGGCCACTGTGGATGTATATATAGATCGTGTTTGCACTCGTGGCTGAGAAAAATTAACCTTGTCCGGGCGATGGGAGTCACGATCTAAACCAATAGGGAGGTCAAGCTTACGCTTACTACTACCAAAAATCTCTTCGCCTTTCAAATGTGGAACACGTGTTCCGCCATGAACCGGTCTAGGAAGGTGATTCAATGCCTCCGCAATCTTCTTTGGATCACCTCTATGTCTAGCACCTCTCAGCTTCAACTCCTCTTTTAATGGCCCTGATCTTGATGTTGTGCCATTCAAGAATGCTCGATAATTTGTCATTTGCTGGAAGGCTCGAATGCAGTCATCACAAGTGGTGGCAAACAAATCATTAACTCAATTACCGGATTGTTGCAACTATTTGTTATGAACGGTTTCCGATAAGTTGCATGATGGCATGTCCGCCATCTCCTAAGACTCAATCCCTGGAAGAACCAAAATGCATAGTTTAGTCCAGAATTCCACCAATGAAAACAGAAATACAGCCAAATAACATGTCTCAGCTTCTTTGAAATACTATAGATTTCAGCTCTAAAGTATAAGGCAAAGGCATTCCTCGGTGCCGAGGAGTAAGTCACCTATTCACTACAGTGAATAGAATTTTATTTATATTAGATTTTTCTGTTATCGAAAAAAACAATCCCAATGAAATGCAAGTGCCCATTTAGAAAAGACATAATGAAAGAAATGACATCGAGTAAATTACCATTTGCATGAAGCTGCCCCATTGGCAATATCTGAAGTGCCTAAATGCAAGCCACAACTCCAATTTACGCAGAGACTCCTCTGAGGCTGCTTTGGATGAAAGCCACCAAGAACGAATCGCCAAATAGCGTGTCTCAACTTCCTCCATAGTCTTGGAATCTTTATACTGCTTGCAAAGACGAGTATGTTGGTGTTGCAAGTCCGGTTTGATGAGCTTTTGTGTATGGCGATGCAAGGAAGTACTCTAGTGTAGGAGACATGTTCGCTCACGGTTCACCATTTCTATTTTGGAATCCCATGAACTGTATACAATGCGAACGGCATTCCAATTCGCTTGTGCACTATCAGCCATGAAGCCCTTGAAGTTAGGATCCTGCATGCCATCATGTCTCATGACATCATTCAATGACCTCCACATAATGCTTTGAACCTCCGTGTCCTCCGATTGCATATCACAGACAGCAATTGTCATGACTTTCCTGCTATCTGTGTCATAGACGAGGCACGCCATGGTTGTCCAATCCTTCACGCGTTTTACATGGTCAAACATGAGCCATGCATTCTCAAGATCTCCACTCGGTTGTATTCGTTTCACCAAGTCCACTCCACTACCAGGCCCTTCTACCAACATTTTAAACAAATATACTTTCTCTTTCCCATGACTTGGAAAGACACTGTCATGAATGTACTCAAACTTCAAATTCCGTTTCATATTCATGATGCTATCTAGGACCCCACCTTTGCCAGTGCTACGGAAAGAAGTAATAATGTTATGGATGTTAGGAGAACTGAGTATCTGAAATTTATCCATGACATCTTCTAATGACTTTCCTTGTAGCATCTCCTTAGGGCCTTCACCATTGTGTATAAGGTGGTTGTTTAAAAATTGCTTACTAGCTGCCAGGGCAATGGCTGAGTTAGTGGCAGCAGGGGTTCTTGCAACCTCGCCTGCAATGAGACCGGAAATAGTGTCTAAAGACTCTCTACATGTTCCAGAAGCCACAAGATGCATGTGATAACCTAGATGAATGCAGGCTCTGGTCATCATTGCAGTATTACTAAAAATGTAATATATTCTAGCATCACAAGTACTAACACAATGTGGCGGAAGTTTGCATATTTTGCAAAGAAGACTTGAATCCTTTGGAGGATTAGCACCAACATGGAATGGAGCACTGGTATAACCACACTACTCTTTTTCATTGCGCTTGGCAAACTGCTTCAAGTACTCACACTCATCGTTATTATATACCAGATGTCCAACACAAGAGGACTTCCTAAAATTCAAGCCATCTTGGTTGTGGATGTTGGATGTCATGGTCCGACACCAAGCATGACCATCATATCGTTTATCCATACCCTGCAGATTTCCACCAGAACATGGCGAAGATGAAATACGAAGAAAAGGCAACTCAAATACTACGTCTCCATTAAAGTCTGGAGGAAGATACTGCACTTTTTGGTGAATCACTGAATCGTAATCTAATGCAGCAACTTCGTTCCGAGATCCCCAAATTGATGCTAGCTTCTTCAGGCGACCAACGATACTTAGCAATTTTACACTATTTGGATACATTGGTGGACAAGAGTGAGTGGACAGAGAAGGACTACATGAGGGCACGCAGTCTATACTAGAAGAAGTTCTAAGGACATCGTCGGGCATTGTACTACATAATGGTGCTTGAATACTTGGCTGGCTGAGGGACTCTCCCTCAGACTCAATTGATAAATCAATGATTGAGTTACAGACTTCTTGTTTTACACGGAGAAGTTGAATGGGAGTACTAGCAATCGCAATGTGCTCATGTTTTGTTGAATTCCTAATATTGCGCCGAGGAGGAAGCATATCCACGGCGGAATGGTCTGACTGTCGAGGAAAAATCTATGTGGAAGCACCCCTCACAAGTAAAGACTATCCATATGCTCTATAGCGACCTTAACGAAGGTGCCAAACGTGACCACCCTCGAGTTCTAACTTCAGCATATAGACGTATTCTTTCACCTGGCCTGACTCAAACATGACTTCCTCTTCAACATATATGCTAGACTGGACAAAACCGAAGCGGACATGAAGAAGGTGTAAAGAAATTACAGCATATCCTTCTGAGCCAAGTGGGAGAACAAGTGGAATCTCATGGCCATCCGCTCAAATGAAGGCCATTGAGAAAATAATAAGGCACCAGAAAATGAGAGTACAATGACCTAAACTTGGGTTCTATTGTATAGCCGGATATGAATTAGTTTGAATTTACTGTCATCAGTTCAGGACAGCGAATGCAATATTGTAAGAAGACAGTAGCCTCCAAATTTGGATATGTGGACTGCTGCTTAAATATATTTTGAAATATGATCCTGTGGAAGCAAGTGGAGTTCAATACCTAAATCATAAATAAAAGTGAACCAAAACTCAAGGAACATGCTAATTAATTGTTTTAAGATGTAGAACACATTTACATTGAGCTTGCAAAATGTACAAAGAAAGAATGAAAGTACCATTCCTATCTTTGTGCCATTAATGTATTTCAAAATTTCAAGAACCATTCGTTCATATCCATTAAAGCATCTTTGGAAAGTGCCATTACATGTTCTCATATGAGGGCTTAGGGAGGGCAAGAGAATGGTCTATTAACTATGATGTATTATTATTATTTGACGGTTATGGGTGGGAAACTTAGTAGTGTGAGCGGAGAGCGGAGAGCAGAGAGCAGAGAGCAAAGTTTGGAAAGCAGAGAATCAAATTTTTGTAATCAATTTTGACAAAAAGAGTGCCTATTACCGTGGAATCTAGAATTATTTTAAGCCAAATTTGTTTAAAGTGTACCCCAATTTTGTGGAATTTCAAAAAACATTTCACGAGATTTTTTAAAAGATACCCCAATACCGTGGATCTTCGAAAAATATTTCTCAAGATTTTAGAAAATGCACCCCAATTTTGTGGAATTCTTACATCTAATTAAATCTAGTAGCAAATAAAACCTTAAAGGCGTGGTACACTGAATTTCTAATGAAAGACTTTGTAAAATTGGTTTTAGGTAGTGTAAAGATGCAATTAGGGCTGACGTCATCAAAAGAGGCTTACAATCAAACAAAAATCCAAGAAAAAATCCAACGAGACTTGCAAGGATACATGTAAATATAACCCAAACCCAACTCATATAAAATCCAAATGAATATAAAGCATAGGAATTTAGGTCACGAAATCCAAAAAGCTCCATCAACGGCTAGAACTACCACTATCCTTGCCTTGCTTCGCCTCTAGATCTATGTAATCCAAGACACGCTTATTGAAACTGCGTGCACGAGGAGGGGGTGGTGATAGTGCCTCTGCAAATTGATGCGCAATCCCACTAGCATATGAAGGGAGCTCAAATGCCTTAGGAGGACTTGCAAACATGTCCGTAGTGAGGACATGAATCGGACTCTCCCTTGGAACTCTGAACAATCAAGAAAAATAAATAAATAAGTAGAAAAAAGAAACAAAGAACGGAGAAGAAGAAATTGCAAACAAACAAAGAAAAATGCAAAAAACAAACTTACGCACAGAGCAAATCAAAGTTGCGCTTTGCCATCTTCTAAGGAGGCGGAGCAAAAACGGACCCTCGCGGTCGGGCAACCTGACGAGAAGTAGTCTCTGGGTCAGGGTCTCGCATGGAGAGGAGGATGGCGTCGAAGATGTCCAAATCCGCCTCAAGAGCCACAATATGGCGCTGAAGTGCACGGCACGCAATAATGGAACCACCTAAATCATTTAGAATCAAATTGTGAGAAGTTGTAATACAAAAAAATAAAGTAGTGGGAAGAGGAAGATTGAAAATCAAAGAGGTTGAAAACAAACCTAGACCACATTGCCAATCCATCACAATGTCATCCTTGTCGGTGAGGGCAGAAAAAAGGATGGAATAAAACTCGTGACGTTTCTCACGAGCACTTCTCCAGGGCATGCCATCCTCCCTCATAGCCTGATTCTTCTCATCCGTGAAACTGTTGAGCCAACCATCCCTCTGGAGGTTGTAACCCATCTTATCAAAAGCTGTGTTCCGTATCTTAAGAACAGAATTAACCCGAACTAACACTTTCATGAAGAACTTGCGAGTCTGAAAAAATGAATTCAAATGTGTTAGTATCCATAAATCCACAAAACTCAATTGAATTTGAGATAGAGTAGAGGGAGAAAAACTTACTACTCCGGTAGGAACCATGGGCGACTGAAGGTCCAAGTCATTCATGCCAAACCAATCTTCAGCCACGTAGAAGTTCATAGTGTGTGCCCAATTGTGGATATCCCTCGATATATCAGGATCAGCAGCATGAGTGAAGACAAGAATGCTGTTGTCATGGAGGTTGGCATCTGCAAAGGCAAATAGAACCTCAAAGTATGAAGTAGACCGCCTGTTCCAAGTTGGAACATCATCTAAGGAGGTAGAGATCCGTGGCACACGCAAGTTCTTGGGCACATCTGCAAAGAGAAGATCGATGCCCGTGTGAACCTTTTCCTTGGCATTGGATCGAATACGACCTGCTCCAACCTACACAGAGAAATCGTTGTGAAAACTTGAAGAAATAAGAGAAATTAAATCTTAGAAATAAGAATGAATGCAATGGAAAGAGAAATTGTATATAAACCTTATTTAGGAACTCTTGAATGCGAGTGTAGACTGAATGGCGAACCCCGTTGTTCATAAGCTGTTCAATGACATCCACCATGTCCACATTCTCAATCAGGGTGAGCGTAGAGGGCTTCTATGAGGAAGTGGCTGAAGTATCTGGTGCAATTGCCTTTCGCTTTCGCGGCTCAGAGGGGATGGTGATGTCGCTTTGAGAAGGAGCGGGGGCTGGGTCGGCAGGAGCAATGGAAGGGGTGAAGGATGGAGCAGAGGAGGGAGCAACGGAGGGACTTCCAGCGACTGTAGTGTCGGGAGTAGAAGAAGGAGGTGCTGAACCCTTAGAAGCAGAGCGAAGGGACCTACGGGGTTGAGAAGGCTGGGTACCTGAGGCTGTGCCAACTAACTTGCCCTTTCTGCCCTTGGACACGTTTACTGGCTTAGTCGCCTTCTCCTTCCCTTTCTCCGTCGTCTCCGTTGGTAGAAGCTCCAAGTCAGAAGGATGATCAAGCACCGGAGTTGTAGCAATCAATGAAGAGTGAAGTGCTACCTCAGAGAGGGGGATAAAACCCCTAGAACAATCAATATACCAACCACAAGCCTTGAGGTGGGGATCTAGGTACTTGGCAACCTGTGTCTCCGTATACATGAATTGGGTAGACTCCAAATTCACCCAGTCTTCCAAGTAAGGTGATAGAAACGATGTAGAAACAGCTTGCTTGGGAACAAGCTCTTGGAAGATGTACCTGAAATATAAGGCAAAGATTAGTAAGTGAAAAGTAGAAAGAGGATACGAATAGCAAAGAGAAGGTGCAAGATGGATGCAAACCTGTAAATCACACGTTGTACAATCTGGCGACCATCAAACTCATTTAGGTCAGAGGCTTTGAAGAATCTTGGATCTGCATTATGGTCAAAGAACTGCTCAAAGGCTGTGTCCAATAGAAAGATCCTCCAGCGGTCAACAAACTCCGCAGGCCGTAATACACCCACGGAGACATTCCAATGAATAGGTCGAGTAAAGCTTGACTCCATGGAAGCAAATTCCTCTACCACAACATGCTCTAGCTGCATTACTACAAGTAGAAAGTAAGAATTCCAAAGTCAAAATGGTACAAAACAAATTGAAGAAGGGGAGAGTAGTTAGAAAATGGACCTGAGCCCAAAAAGACGCTTTGTTTAGCCAAATGTCAAGAACCTTCTCCTTAAGAGGCACTATAGAGGGGAACTTGTTACCGCCACGAACAGTAGGGGAGGAATTCCACCACCAGAGCCAGGCCATCTTGAAGCGAGGTTGGACGTTAGCTGTGGCAATCTTATGGAGCTTTTCAATTGTCATGTCGGGGACGGTGTTGGTGGAGAAGTGCCGATCAATCTAGAGACAAGATCCATGGTTAAAAATATGAAAAGGAATGTTGAAGTGGAATGCGACAAAATTGAATAAGAGAAAAGGGAGAGGATAACCTCGTCAAAGAATGCTGGCTCGTGATGCGAGTTTGCTATGGCAACGTACTTCTCAAAGCTCTTTGTACGAATAGACTTTCTAGCCTTCTCTTCTGTTGAGGTCATGGCCTTCCAAATACCCACAGCAGTCCTCTGATTCACTGGTGTTGCATCCTTGTAAGCTAGAGCGGCAACATCAGCAGCAGCCGAGATTTCCCTCTGGTGAGTAGAAATGTTAGCCCATGCAAATTGCAAGAGTGACAACCAATAAGAAAAGCAAATAGATGAAGGATTACCTTGTAGAGGAAGGAAACGAAGACGTCCATCGTGAGAGGATACCATGTGGAAACCTTCGACTTGGCGGTAGCACATGCCTGATAATCGTCCTTGGAAATCAAGTCCGCAAATGCCTCCAAAGGCAAGGCACCAAAAGTGCGGATGCGAAGGAGTTTTGCTGGCACGCTAGACTTGACGTGGTCGTTTTCAGTTGACCTATGCAAAAGATTGGCACGCGTAAAGCAAACAAAATTTGAAGGTGACAAAATCATGAAGAAACCAAAAAGGAGGCAGAACTTACCAGTTAACATCGTTCATGGCGTTCATGAGAACACCACTGTTCTTTCGCGCATCCAAGGCAATGCAGTGCGGAGAAATATGCCAGGACTCCTCCGTAGGATGAAACTTATTAATATGGCGGTACCAAGCTGTGAGACGATGGTTGCCCTCCCAAACAAAGAGCATCTTGCCAACCATATGAGCAAGGTCATCATCCTGCGCCATGAGTGAGTCGAACCACTCACTAGTAGTCTTCCAGAGTGGACTCCACCTAGTGACGATATCCTCGGTGACGTCGACAACCTCGTCCTTGTTGTTGTAGATCGACACGTAAAGGACGCGGTCACCATCACGGTAGCCAGTGACAAATTCATTCTCCAATCGTTGAACATCAACCTCATTAATTGGACGCACAAGAGGCAAGGCATGCATTCGGCAAAGGAGAATGCAAAGGCGGGACTTATTTGTGGGCCGAATTCGAAGGCGATTAATAACTGCAGTTGAGTTGGCCTTCTGCTACGCTCGAAGTTGATTCTCTTCTATGTCGGGATCAGCCTTCTCCTCTGGTTCGGCATAACGTAGTAGCGGAGTTGGAGACTACAACCAACACAAGGTTTATTATTGAGCAGATCAAATACCAGAACAATTAAATAATCAAATACGCAATGTTTATAAATGAAGTTTGAGTACAATGATTCTAGATGCAAATGCATATAGAAAGAATAGCATGCTATTCAAAATTGGATGTACATTAAGGAGCACTAATAGTAAACAATGTGATGGATAGAGATCCATCACTGAATCAAGGAGCATACAAGTGCAGAAACTAAATGGGTATAATTCCAAACCAATTACCTCTTGTCCCCCAGTAGCAATGTCATTGGTCATTGCTACAGATGTTGGCATAGGTGGCTCCTGAGCTAAGACAGCTTGAGACAAAACAATCTCCAAGGGTTGCGAAAAGTCCATCACTCCAGACTCCTGTCAAAAGGAGGCATGAATTAGAACAGAGATACACACTAGTGGAGAACCCGGCGGAACCGCGGGGTTCATTAGGAGTGTCTCAAATGGAATTGAAAAACTAGTATTTTCATTGAAATGGCAACAGCAACTTTGAAAAAAGACAAAATTACAAAAAAAAGTTGGAATTTCCTAATACTCTTTGTAGTCCACTTAGAATTGATCTACAATAGAACAAATAAGCACAAAACTATTGAAAATGAACAAAACAAAGCAAGACAGGGCAGCCCAAAGGAACCTTGTGAAAACACAGGGTTTTTGAAAGAGTAATCTTAATTCAGAAATTAAAAACAAATGAAGAAAGGGCATGGCCTGCCGGAACCCCGCGTTTCCGCCGTGTTCCTCCAAATGGTGCCCGAATCCATTGTGCATACAAATGAAACCCTAAGTGCAAGGAATCCTAAATTTTGTTTGCGGTATATGTGGGAAGTAAGCTTGGTTGTCACTATGTGTAGCCAAATTGGACAACCTTGCGGATCCGTGAGGTTCCTCCAATTAATGCCTCAACCAACTACAAACATGATTGAACACATGAAACCCTAACTGCAAAGAATTTAAAAATTGCTTGCATTCAAAAAACTCTGCACTGTAGCCCCTGAAAAGTTGTAATGCGGCGTTTGTTAGCAACCAATACTGCTCGGCCGATTGTAAGCACGGCCAACAGTGGCACTTGTAAGCACCGCGCGGCCTGAAAATTGTGCGGCCAACAGTATGCACGGCTGAATTGGTTGAACCCCGCGGTTCCGCGGGGTTCCCCTAGGTGGTGCCGCAACCTTTCCTAAAACCCTAACTGTGAGTCATTGCAGAATTGCGCTTCTGTAGAATTACAGCATGAAGGAAGGCGCCTCAAAAAACACCCGCATGCAAGCTAAACCCAAACTGCACAGCACAAATTTTCAAAGCAAAGAAGTTCGGACTAACCTCTAGAGCCGCGCACAAAGCATTGCCGCTTGATTCCACAGCAACGCCATCCGTCTCTCCATCGCCCGCCATTGTTCTCCGTTGATAAAAAATGCCCTTCTTTGCCACTCGTCTCCCTTCTTCTACGTCGTCTTCATTCTCTTCCTCTCCTTCATGTCTGTCCACTTCATCCATCTTTTCATCCTCTGTCTACAAAAACAGCCCAAAATAGCAATTTTTTCTTTAGCAATTTCACCAAAAACTTACTATATTTAGTAAATTTTTGGTAGCCCCATAGTCCCCCCGGGGAGACGTCGAGACAGTTGGGGAAATTTTTTCCAAAACTAAAGGAAAACGGGGTTGACAGGTCATAAGTTTGGCCACTTAGGATAGAGACCGTGACAAAGGGATAAATAAGTTATCCACCGTAGGTATCACAGCCTATTTTTACCTGAAATTGATCCTATTGTGTTGTGATGGGGGGCCCGTCACAACACAACATGTCGTGATGTCACGATAGACCACCCTGCCTTCACCTCCACTCATGCATGCATAAGATCAAATGGATAAGAATTCCACTTCTATAAATAAAATTGAAGGAGGACCGGTGGAGGTAACCCGGCGGAACCGCGGGGTTTCCTCACCTTGCCCTCCACGGCTCTAGTAACCCTAATGAACTCTATGCGTGACTAGTGCAAAGCTGTGCAAAGACTTACATTACAACCGCGAAACCACGGATAGCACCCATGGAGTTGCAAATTGCAATCGTGAAGCGCATGAGGAATAGAAGCCCGTACGCAACAAAGGAAACCCGCGCATTCACTAAAATTTAAAAAACCAATAATGCCATTAGCTAATATAACAATTGAGTTCAACTTACCATGTTGAAAAAGTCCTCCCTTCTTTCTTCATTTGAATCAGTCTGGTTTGAATTGGTACGCTGCTTGCTCTCAGCCATTGCTGGTGAGGGTGAACTTCTACTCTTCACTTCTTCCTGGATCAGCACAAGGTTAAGAACCCGAATCATACACCTTGTTCTCCAAGCACCACCTACTTCCTCCTCAATTGGCTTGCGTAAGTCTGAAGGTGACCCTCGTCCCTCTATGCTCAATAGCTCCTTCTTTTTCAACTCGTTTCGCCTCTTCTGCTTCGAGTTGGTAAAAGTCGTGTCGCCTCTTCTTTTCTTGCGCTTCCGCGTTGGATCAATCGCAGAGACTATATTGTGGCCTGATTCCTTCATGTGTGCGTCTTGCCAACCCTACAATGCCCGCACACCACCCCTGCACTCTCACGACATCAAACGCCTCTCACAAAAGATGATCCCTCACTAAACTTTTTTTGTCTACATAATGCTACTGCATGCGGTTTAGGGTTTTCCGGTGTCTAATAGCTGTACATTATAACATCACCATTAAGAAGATATTAAACCAATTATAAACTAGGCTATTAAACGGTGTCCTCCAAAAAACAATTGGCGTCTGCAAGATTTTCTTCTAGATTGACCGAGCTCTTGATTACTCTGTTCCACTATTAATATGGCAACTATTCCAATTGTAGGGCAAGATTGTCTGTCATTGCAGAAAGTTCATGATGTATTTGGTGCCTCCGCTCTAATTCAAGAAATTGGTGTTCATCAATTCTACCTAACTATTAAAGCTACCTGCTTTAGATGATGCCAACGGCTTTATTAATGACTGTGCCATCTACAATATTTCTAATTCCTTCTAATTCTTTGTCAGAATCATAATTATTATGGGATCTATCAATAGTGAATGATCAATTATTCATAGATAATTCAAAATGCTTAAACTCCGAGTTGCTCTTCCGTATTGCCTCTCTTTGCAAACCTTTAATTTCTTTCTCATTGTTGGTCATCAAACTCTCCTTCTATCTATTTGCTTTCTTGTGATTATTGATGGCATTGCCCTCTGTAGTCTACGCTTAGCTTTTCCTTCTCTTTGTCAATGGCTTCATCTTCCACTATTTCTGCAATGGCTGAGATGGCTGAGCTCCGTGCGCATGGCCTTGGAGTCTCCATTCTCATTCCTATAGGTGAAGATGGACTTGCATCAGTCTCCGCCCTTCACCTTAGCATCAGATTCTCTTTTCAGGTGAATACCATTTGGGTTGAACGTGAGATTTTTGATCCTACTACATTTTTGCTTTCCGTAACCATGCGTGAGAATTCTAGGCTTGCCAAAAATGGATCAATGGTCTGGGAGTTGGGCGCTGGCAAGTACAGGGTCTATGGGCTCACTGAATCTCAAATGGGGGTAATGACTGAAATCCTTACCCCATTCCAATCGTCTACTTACACGTTGAACATCCCTCCGTTAGTGAGAGTTAAGAGTGAGCCTGGTGTGCAGCTAATCATTGATCTATCTGATTCCTCCGATGAAGATGCACTCACTCGCCCTACTCCTCTTGTGAATCCTATTTGTTTGTCCAAGACTCCCACATTTGTCACCCCGTCTCTCTTTTGCCCTGAACCTTCAAATCCTCAAGTACCCTCTTCATCCAAATCTTCTAATTGCATTGTTTAATGTCTACGTAGACTAGGTTCTATGCCCGGTAGTGAAAACATCCTCAAGAAGTTAGATTACGATAGATTGAAAATTGAAGAAGTCAATTACCTTCCCCCACGTTTTGATGGTACTCAAATGTTTGTCCTTCCTCCGGTTGGAGCCTCGTCTTCTCATACCAAAGCCAAATCCATGGAGGGCATGGACAAGCGATATGATGGCCATGTCTGGACCAAGACTCAAACCACCAACATTAGCAACAACCTTGGTCTTGTATTCCGCTCATCAACTTGCGTTGGCCACCTTCAGTGCCAGAATAAAAACTGCGACTACCTTCAACGTACTCATCGAACCTCCACGGTGAACGATACCGACTTCCAAGGCTTTACCAAGGATCTCTTCGCCATTGGTGGTCCCTCGCCAACCAACTCCACTCTTGTCTGCAGGATTTGCAAGGAGCCACCTAAGTGCCTTGAACTTTGCGATGCTAAGATCTTCTACGTCCACAGTAAAGACTCTTCTCAGCGAGGTTGCATTCATATCGGCACCCATCGGCACCCCGTCAAGGTTGGTGATTGCAGAGATAGCCGCAAGCGCATCGATAGACTTATTGAGGAGCACATTGAGAGGATGCCCCAAGCCACGCATAGCAAAATTGTCCTTGAGGCCAGCAAAGAACTTGTAGGTGAGTTCCTCCTTTGCGATGATAATGATGCACATCAACTTCTTTCATTAGAAGAACTAGAGCCCGTCTTTGATCGCTGCAAGGAGTTGAATTCTCTTCACCTCCGCAATAAGGTTACGACCTTCAAATACATGCGTAGATTAGGAGTCATGGATGGCATTGCTAAACTTAGGGGAGTTAGCACTTGGGCCTACGTTCAGCGGAATCAATTTCCAGGCCAAGGTGATGAAGCGGATAAAGTCTTCGTCTTCAAGATGTCCGAGGTTGGACCCGGTAGTGGAGTCGATTTGGTTCATCGCATGCAACCAGGTGGAGATCTTGAGCATGCGTGGATCATGTTTGATCATGTCAAGCGCGTCTCCAAATGGACCACCATGACCTGCCATGTCTACGATGGGACGTACCAACGCATCATGACCATTGCTTGTTGTGACTTCCAATCTGAAGACAAAGATGCTCAAGTGCTTTTTTGGAATAACCTCAACCATGTCATGGCTCGGCACGGAATCCCAAAGCCATACTTCAAAGGATTCATGGCGGATAGTGCACAAGCCAATTGGAATGCCTTGCGCATCGTCTACGGCTCCGGAAATCCCAAGGTTCCCATCGAAGGGCGCGAGAGGACGTGCTACTTCCACTGGACCCAATCCTTAGAGAAGCACACCAAGCTATATATCAAGCACGACTTGCAAGACCAACACAAGCGTCTTTGCCTCCAGTACCGCGACGCCTCGTCTATGCTGGAGGCAGACACAAGGTACCTTGCTATCAAAGCATGGTGGGCATCATCAAATTGCACCTCTGAGGATGGACTAAGGCATCTTCAACTTTGGTTGGCCTTTTGGCACTTCCGCTATCGACAATGGGGTGGCTTCATGGAACTGGTATGTTTGTTGACTTATCAGTTATCACTTGATGTTTTATTCTTTACTTCTTTCCTAACCTTCTCAGTTTTTTATGCAACCTTTATTTTGTACAGGAAAAAATCATGATGGCTGAGGAGTTTGCAGAGATGCCTAATTGCAACCTTGCCGAATCCATTTACAACAAATGGCTTCAAGCGTCCGGCAACAAGGGTGGTGATCTCTATGTGGCAACTGTAGACGATTATGTTCGAGCATTCCTCCAAGTTGTGGCTTACCATCAATTTCTGAAAGGTGGCGTTGGCGGAGATGGCCCTAGCAAAGAAGAACTCAAGCTTAGATGCGCTCAACATCAGGCTCAGCGAACTGGCGATCCGATGGTGCTGCAAAAGGTTCTCCTTGACATGCCCGGCGGTGACAGATTCTGCACACGCAATCCACACCTCGAAGGCGGCGAGGTCTTCGGATCACAGAAGCGCAAACCTGACACTCCTATTGGAGCCGATGAAGATTCTCACCGCCCCAACACTGTTAATTTCTCTCGCCCGCATGTTAGTTAGAGAAATACAAGATCTCATCCTACACCTCTACCTACAATTGTCGAGGAGTCCTCCCTGTTTGTGCAAGAGGTGACGCCTCCTTCACCTATTGGATTGGATGTCCGTCGCATCACAGCCATTCAAGAATCTAAAGTTGACGAGAAGCTGTGGCATATTGCTCGCCTTCCTTGTAATTCTAGAAAGTCTTGTTGGGCTAGGCACGCTGTCACTAAGAAGAAATGTACTGCCAAAATCGTCTCCAATGGCAAGAGCACCCCTGCTCCAACCTACTCCGGATTTTGGAACCATTACTCATTCACAAGACCAAGACCCGAGAAGTTCTTCTTCTGCTCAGACGACATTGAGCGTTGTGTGAAAGGCTCGCGTCGCAAGTGGGAGGACCATTTCTCTACAGACCAGGAAAGACCTCCAATTCCTTCCGTGTGGCCTGTGAAGCTTGGCATTAATCTCACTCGCCCGGAGATCTTGAAGCTCGAGAATGCCGGCTTCCAATTGCCACAGAAAGAGCGCATAACTCCAACACGACTATTCAACAACTCTGCTCCTCCCCTCGACCTCTCCGGTGTGGATGTTCCACCAAATCCTGACTTTTACCCTGTTTCAAGGCAATCTAAGTCTACGCGACGCTCCACCCACGTACCATCAGCAAAGCAGATGCAGATGGTCGCATCCGCTCATGCAATGCAAGGAACCATCTTGAAGGTAACAATGATTCCTCGCCCTGGATTTGGGTGTGTTATCAATTTGCAGTCCAAACCTGCTCCAACACAATCAATTTACCAACTTACAGTGAGCTCCCTCCCCAATTGCACTTGCCCGGCCTTCAAAGACATGATTACCAAATTTGGCCGCAAACGACATTTGTTTCTACATTGTAAGCATTTATACTTTTTGTTTGTCAAGGTCTCTAATTTAGATCCAGAAGTGAACTTGTTCATTCATACCCCAACCTTTAGCTTCAATGAGGTTAAACTCATTCTTGAAGGGGGCCTCTTGACACATTCTACCATCTAGACTCATTGCCAGCCTAGGATTACTTTATCTTCATATGAATGTAGTCATTTGTTGACCTCACAGGTTTTTGCTATCTACTCCATTGAGAAAAAAAATTTCATATTTTATGATTTTTATTCACCGCAAGTCATTGGATTACTATAATTGTTGCCATGTGTTTCTCACATTTTTTCACTCTACATGCTAATCTGTAAACCTTCCAAATACACCAATCTCTTTAATTCCTTCTCGACTTCATCCTCCGCATAAGTTCAATTTTGCGTTTCCCAAGTCTCCAATTAAATCACAAGTTTACAAATTCAGACCTTCATTGTGTTTTAGGCCATCAAATTCCACGGTGATAGGTCACAAAAATTAATTATTTTGAGTTTTTTGGGCCTTAAACTAAATCAAAAGTTTGGAAATTTAGAAATTTTAGATGCCCATTGATTTTTTTTGCCCTTTAATTCCACGGTAAGAGGTCATAAAATTTTTACTAATTTAAGGAAAACCTTGAATATTCTTTAGAATATTCGAATCTGTCAATAATAAAATCTAAAAATAATAAAAAAATAATTTTTCTTTTTTTTTTGGGCCACTCTTTGCTCTCCCCTCTCCGCTCTTTGCTCACCGCTCACATAGTAGTGTCGTCCGGTTATGGGTTTCATCCTTGTACCTAATGATTTCAAACAGTTTCTGGAAGACATCAAAAACATCCCAAGTTAAGTAGTGCCGTCGTGGCTATAACAATATCAGTAATTGACACAATTTTGAATTTTGAATTTCATATGCATTTGTTGTGTTCATGAAGTTGCCATAACGGAATACTTGACAGTAAGCTGTCAAATATGTGAGTACATAATTTTTAAGATTGGGAGAGATGATTTTCAAATATAAATTCCATTACCACCAACGTCAAGTCATCATATAAATTGATGCTTGAAGTCATTCTACTGCAACTCAGTAGTAGTTGAATTTGGAAATGCATGTGAAGTATAGACATTTGTATTGAGTGCACATTTTCATATTCATTATTTCAATAGCTCAGACTAAGGTCACCTATCTTTAGTACCATTCCACCATATGATCCATTAGTCTCATGCATGCTTCATGAGTTATAGGTGAGAGTGGTTCCTAGTATAGTTTTAGAAAGAGGAGGAAGAGAGGTAAACTATTTGTACTCCTCAGTGAAGGAGTTGCAGCGCTCTAGGAACAAAATCAGAGCAATTGAAGGGACTAAGACGTTGCCATCAAAGGAAAGTTGCAACCTCTGTATTGAAGAAGATATAACTGATGATACGACAATTGCTGGATATTTCCAGGAGCTACCGAATGTGGACGTCTACCCAGTGAAGGTGTACACATGAAGGGCTCCGTTAAATTTATGCATAAGTCGCTGAACTTGTGCATGCCTACCACATTGATACTTTGTATGATATTCATCATTTCAGTGAAATCTTAATATAAGAACCTGCCAGTTTGTGTAATCGTAGACTAAAACAAATTTCTAAACCATACAATTTTATGAAATATGACCAAGAGGTCTAGAACATTTTAATGAAGGTCCCCTAATAAAAAGTATATATTATACGAACCACTGCATTTAGGGTATGAGCTAATAGTGAAACAAGAAAATGAGATTTCATGACCCTCATCAAAAGAAGAAATGCATTCTAAAAATGTAAAGTAATACTAAATCATGTTATACACAATCATACAAAATACAAAATACCTTCACCGTCTTTGAATATAAAAAATACCTTCTGCGGGTTAAAATGACCTAAAACCCACCACTAGGATTTTCCAGAATCCGTAGTCGTGTGCCGTCATGACAGCTTGAGGTTGGACTCCCAGTGTTTTCTTTCTCCGAACCACTCTCTCGCGGTGGCCGCTCCTGTATTCCTTTCTGATTCTTGTGGGTCTGTGGGTAGACTTGGTATGATATTGTTTTAGGTGGCGTCAATTTCTGAAGTTCCAGAGTTTTATCCTCCTGAATGCTGCGATCTATACTAGGGTTTTCTCATTTTGTTTTGTCTTGTTGTAGGAGGCTGGAAAAATGGCAAGGAAGCCAGCGACCAGGAGCGCCGCGCTAGGAGGGAAACAAAGCAATGAAGACAAGACCAATGTTGAGACAAGATTGAACGTCGAACCAAAAGCTGAGGCCGCATAGACAAAGACTCAAGTGAGTATTGTATTAGCTTTCAATATATTTCGTGGTTCGTTTATAAAGTCTCTGGTATTTCAAAACCACGATCCGTATTAGCGTACTATAGTATGCGTGTCTCTTGTTCTTCCACTTAAGAACTGGGGCCGAACTTAACTGATCCAAATTTCGCCTTCAGGATGCCTTGGTGGTCATGAGCGGATGAGCCTGCTGTTTTGATTGGCATTTCAATTTTGAAACTTCTTGATCTTCATATCCTGAACCCGAGATCCCGATAAACTTGAATACATTCTCAGTTATACACGCTTCACATACGATCCAGAACCTGTTAGCGACAAAGTGAGGTGTCTGTAGTGCAGTTGTTTCGGGGTTGGTCACGTAGAATGTAACACTCCGGTATTGTTCCTCGGCGCCAAGGAGTCTTGCTGGGGTTCAAGTATCAGCATGAATGTTTCTTCTTGAGTTACCCACGTGCCCGCCTCGCCGGTAAGAGGTCAAAAATATTGATTTAGATTGGTTCTGTAGCCCCAGTTCATGTGCTCAGTGTAGGTGACGCATTTTCTTGCTGATTGAGGAGTTGATGGTAGGTGTGGAAGGCTTCAGTTGATTAGGGTTTATGTCGTACGCGCAGTCTAGGCGTAAGTATCCTTAACACAAAAATGTGCCAAGATAACACGAATTATCGTCCTAGGGAATTTCCGGATTATATGTAGCATACTCTAGGTATCCGGCTTTTCTATCTTTCTTTCTTCTCACCTACTCAACATTTTCCGGATCCTTTCACAATCCGGACCACAAACTATCTGGAATCCAGTTTACGTCTCTTCTTCCAATCCGGTTTTCAATACCTCTATTTTACCTTCAGAGGGTCCACTAGTTGATCTTTTGAGGGGGTAGGGACTTCACCACTCTTGTTCTCCTACAATTCTAACAAACACAAATAACAACACCCGAATATTTGAAACGTTGCAGCAAGACAAAAGATCCGGATCTTCACAACTTCCGGATGGCAACTCCGGACAGCAGGTCACTCAGGAATACTTCACTCTCCCTTACTACAACGACAGATCTCAGAATCCGGAATAAGTTATGGGGGTCTGATCTTTCTAGAGGTTAGATGAATCCTCAGGTTGGCAGATCTCCCGGACAGGTGGGGGCTTCCTTGGGCGGGCACTTACCTCCGCATGGCTCGACAACCGGACTTGCTACTCTGTGATCCGGACTACTCTTTTGGTAGTTTAAAAACACTGTGCGCAGCTCCTAAGTCAACAATCCAACAACATTACAATAGCACACTCTCGACTTAGACCATATTCTACTAAATCCGGATTCCTCCTCACCCGTCTTTTCCTTCCAACACCCAGACCATAGGTCAATACAATTCGGATACATTGATAGAATGAAAACGCATACCCGAGGGCTCAAATTTCGAAAAGGGAATGAAATACAATTGAATATCAACTAGGAGGGAATGAGGGGCAACTAACTTGCCCGCCCTTAAAAACCCAAAACAAAACCAAAGTCAACAGCCTAAAAGCCAAAAAGCCTCCCGGATTCCATACCAATCCGGATTCCATCTGGATTCCACACCAATCCGGATTCTATCCGGATTCCACACCAATCCGGATTCTATCCGGATTCCATACCAATCCAGATTACTTATTGGTGAAGGATCCGGATTCTGGATCCTTCTTCCATGTGATGGAATAACACTGGTGACAATCTTGAGTAATCCGGAAATTACTATTCTACAGTTTTCTATAACTGAACCGGATTCTCTATGTTTTACCACAACAATTGAAAACTTTGATTCTATTTAAATCCCATTCTAATCTATTTCTTCAATTTTGAGTTTGCGTATTCTGACAGTTTGGAAAACATTCTGTTCAATGATAGATGAGGTAGCTGGAGCAAGAATAGAAGTAGTGGAGTTCCGTACTCAATCCCGGAGTCCAACATCGAGTAACTCTAAAATTGGTTCAAAGATAATAACGGCCCTGAGCCCTTAGCTTGTTACACTGAAGCCGGATCACCGAAGCCCGTTCAGTCTCACTGAGTCTGACTTCTACAAGTGACAGTGAAAAACCTCGGAGTAGTGACCGTATCCATCGCAGCCTTAAACTGATTCTCTTGATTTTTGGAATTTGAGTCGTCAGCTGCTGGATTTAGGGAATCTGAGTTGACATCTACTGACTAGGAACAATGCCTCGGCGCCGAGGAGGTCCAGCCCGATGGAAATTTGTCTCGTGTGTGGGGAAGATTGCATGCTTGGAGTTAGTTCATACAAACAGTTTGATGTTTGACGCGTTTTCTCTTGTTGAAGACTGACTGTATGTGCACCTCATTTCTCAAATTACAAGGAATATATTGACATTGACTATTGAGTGAGGTTCGTGCAAGTCATTGTTATCCTGTTTCAAATCAGGAATTGGTTGCGATTATGGTGTAGTCTAATGAGGAGGTTCAAAACGCACTATTTCATTTCAAGTACTAGAGATACTTTCCACCGAATCAGTCTTGGTAAGAGTCTAACTACTCGAACTTCAATAAGACAGACTTTTTAGGTTATTTGTGCGCAAGTTTGATTAGTGATTGGTAGAAGCGCCTGTACGTCTACAATTGATCTTCTCTGGGTTTCATCTGTGATTGCTGTAGACAGTCCTGGTTTTGGTCTTGGTCTGGGTCCTGGTCCTGGACATGACGTTCTAGTGCTTTTTGAAGAGAGTACGTATTCATAATCAAATTGAATGTCTGCAATCCTAGAAGTTGAAGTCTTGGAAGTTTGGAAACAGAAGTATGCAACCACCACTTGATCCGGGTGGGATGGATGGGTACGGAAGTGCACGAGATGGTTCCCGTTGCCATGAGATTATGAGATGGGTCGATGGTTGGCAGGAGTGTGTGTGTGCGGAATTCCGAGTATAGATGTCACACCTGCAGCGTAACGAGGATACCCTCGGCCCCGAGGAGAGAAACTTTGCCAATCCGTTTGATGATGAAAACACAAATTCTGTGACTTCAGCTTGAAGCAGTTGGTGAATCTTTGGCTGCCTGTGTGGTTGCATGTGACAGCAAAATTGGTTACTTTGAGATTAGTTACTTCAAGATTGGATACGTTGAGATTGGTCTTGGCTAGTATTGTAAGCCTTTCTTTGACCCTTACGAATTTGGGTTACAAATTCATAGCAGAGAGTGTCTGGAATATCGACGGCGTCATTAGCTAAGGCAGGGCGTCTCTCCTGTTTGTAGTCTGGTCATGCAACAATAAATTCCCAGAAATTGTAAGGTTTAAGGATTTACATCGTTTCACTTTTACAATTTCCCCCGTAGAAAGCTTGACCATCACGTGTTTCAGGAAGTAGCTCTGTGCAATGGCTCCTATTGGACAGTGTTAACTTTATGCGATTATTTACCATTGCAATCACAATGAGCTTAGAAGTATCCTCGGCACCGAGGGTTCCTGGATGATGTCACTGGTTTGATAATACGAGTTTTTGTTTCACTTATTGTACTGTAGTCATTGGATTAAAGTTGATCAAGGGTTCTAAGTTATTTTGCTTGTACGTATGCCTTGGATACAGGGAGTGGTTGTGGTCTTGATCATGATGATCAGGAATAGCAAATTATGATATTCCAATTTATGATGTATTCAGATTTGTCTCAATACAATTTGAATATTGGTTAACTAAAGGTTAGTTTAGATAATTCTACAAATGCATTCACTGGAAGGTGTATGCCCTCGGCGCCGAGGGATAGATTAGGATTGGATAATATATCACTAGAGCTGAATATCTCACTGGAATATCTCAATTGATTAACAGTCATGGATATCCTCGGCCCCGAGGAGGTGGTATTGGCAAGACTTTATTGATAATTTCTTTAATTCGTTTCTTCTTGAGCCAATGTAATTCTTAGTTCAAAGAAACCCAATTTGTCATATGATTGGTAAAGATATATATGGAGCACTGAAAACTGGATTGTAGATGTGATCCCTCGGCGCCGAGGTAGCGTACAGGGTGTGGTTACGTTGTATTCTAAACTGAAAATGCTTTGTCTTTATTGATACAAATAGTTCCCCTTTCTTGGATAGTTTCTATAACATGGAACACGAAGCTGGAACTCAAAGGGCTCCCTCGGCGCCAAGGAAGTGGTATAAGCAAGACTAGACTTATAATTTCTTGACTTTGTTTCTTCTTGAACCAATTCAATTCAAAATTTAACGAATCGCAATCTGTCATATGTTTGATACAATTATCAATGTAAAACTCTAAACTAGATCCTAGATGTGATCCCTCGGCGCCGAGGAAGCATATAGGGTGTGGCTACGTTGTATCCTAGACTAAATTTTTTTGGAATGGTCTTCTTCTTCTGATAGTTTCTTTAATATGGAACTCAATGGACTCGCTCGGCGCCAAGGGGAGGGCATATGCCGTCACAAAGTGGTCACGATTTTGGATATAAAATTACTTGAATATTGGCTCTGACGAACATTGATATTGCCGATGCAGGATGTGGCTCCGGTCATGCATGTTCCTGAATCCGAGACTATACAGAATGAGGAAGCCAAAGTTGATGAACAAGCAAATCGTGGTACTGATGAAGTGGTCAAGGAGAAGACTAGGATGGAGTTTGCCTCCGAGGACGATTTCCGGAGAGCGCAGAAATTTAACTCCATAGCTTCAATCTCTGCATTGAGATTGAAACCACATTCTATCTCGCAATTGAGGATACCTCTCTGCCGTCTTGCAGTGATGCCCATGGTGCGACCAGCACTTCAATGTGATATTGCAAGACTTCAAGAGGACTTCGTCATCGGTTATAGAGATGGCTCCGCCGTATTTTATGTGTCAGTAACTAATGAGCAAGGAGAGATGGAGCAGGTGTCAGAAGCAAAAAAAATTGCATGGGGGCCTTTGTGGGTTACTGAGAACAACAACTTCAACGCCACAGTCAGTGCAACTCCTGAATTGGAGCATTTGCAGAGTTGCAAGTTCTTTGTGTGCGATGGTAACCACAGACTTCTTGCATGGTCATCATACATATCCAAACATCATAACCTCGATGCAGATTGGCACATTTCAGTGGATTCCATAATTTTGGAGACAAAAGGAAAGATCAGTCAGGTTATGCACACCATGTACGATGTGAACAAGTAAGTGCGTCATTTTTATTTGTTATTATTTTGATTTATTCTGTAATAGATTGTATTATATTTAACCATTCTTCTTGTTTTCCAGGCATATCGAGAATTCATTTATCAGAACTAGTCTTGTTCATACCCTTTTTCGTGTTCAAAAGTATGGGGTGCTTCCATTGGACAAGTTTGCGAAGCACTTGAGCCCCTCTGAGATGACACAGTGCCAACAGAATCCAAAAAAAGTTGGTACTCTATATCTGCTGAAGTGTTCACTTCGTTTATTTTCCAAGTAAGACTACTCTACAGGTCACAAAATGAATTTGATTTCATCCTTTCTAATTTTGACACAATGTTGCTAATGTATTAGTCCGTGTGTAGTACGAGATAGCGGCTACAGCTGATATTGCAGTTAGGCAATACAAAGAAGAAATAGCGGAGGATGAACAGTCACCAGATGGCATCTTGGATGCCATGAAGTTGGGCACTAAGGACTCGGGGGGTGCTGTGCCTTAAAAAAATAAGGATATATGAGCGACCAACCACTATTTTATAGGGGGCTATTACTTTTTTTTTGTTTTTTTTTCACATGCTACAATTATGTAATTTTCTAATTTGGGTTAATAGAGATGGGGCTTGCATTACTTACAATTCCAATTTTCTATGAATAAATGATATGGTAAATTAGATTGAAAAATTATTCTACTATAATTTTGGCCCAAAATTGAATGGGGTGGTTTGGTTTAGGGAATGTTCTCGACATATATAATGCAGCATGGACCCAAAAAATGTTGAGAAAATTTCAGGCCAACGACAATTTAAGTTACAACGAAATTTGACAGAAGAAAGCTTTTACTCCAAAAAAAACTTTGGTGTCACCCTTTACTTGATATCTCATAAGATTCATTCTCATGTGGGAGCTGTATTAGGACACACATCAAACATAGTTTTTGTACACAATGATGGAGTAAGAAAAATAATGCTCATTGTGTTTACAAACACAGTGAATGGGACCAAAGTTAGCATTGCCAAAGACTATGCGCATGCGCAAATCCGCATAAGTATCGCTGGAGTTGCAAAAAAACGGACTGAGTAGCTCTGGCCGCCCCACATCATCCTCCACAGAATACAATCTGATCTTGTAATTGAGCGCCATCATCCACGCCCCTAAACCCTGCGTTCAACAAATCGAATCTGTCATTACACCACGCAGCACATCTGGATCCAGAACGCAAGAGCAACGCACCCTAAACCCTGAAAGGTAAACCACAAATTAACAAGAGCCTGAAGACCACAAGACAACCGCAATACAAAATCCTACGTTGCCCAATTCAGAGACTAGCAATACCTCAAAGCAGCAGGTGCCAAGATGATTGCAGCGACCCCAAGCACCATGTGACGCTGTCACGCAAGAAAAAGACACAGAAAAAACAATTCCCCAAACCCTGAAGTCGTAAAGCCTAAAACCAAAGCACAGATCTGCACCAAACCGTGACGGATTTGCAACAAAACGTAACGAGGGCTGCTTGGGGATGCTCCCAACGAACCAACCGTAGCCAAACAACAAAATTGATTGCACAAATCCGTAGCCAAACAACGAAATTGATTGCACAAACTGTAAACCCTACACGCACAACACAGATCCAACGAAATTGATTGCACAAACCGTAAACCCTACACGCACAACACAGATCCGCCCCAAACCGTAACGAGGGCTGCTGTGGGACACCCGAAACTGAACGGGCGCACAAACCGTAAACCCCGTATCCAACAAACTGAGGTCCTTGCACAAACCCTCCACCTCGTCCAAAGCAAATTGATTGCACAAACCCTCCACCTCGTCGACAACAAACTCAGGTCCTTGTACACGCCACGGCCGGATTCTTGCACACGTCGGGAGATTGCACCCAGTCCCGACCAATTGAACAAACCCTAAACCTCTTCCTTGCAAACTCAAACGCAACGGTCGGCTTCAAGTAAACTGATCCCTAAGCCGAGTTGAGCCAGATTGCCCTGACCCCTAAGCCGAAAACCCCATCACTGAGCCAGATTGAACTGACCCCTAAGCGCAGTAAACCATCACTGAGTACCCTAAACGAGATCTGCACAATCTTGTATTCTGTAATATTAAATCATACTCCGTATTAACTTGCAGTAGTCAGACCCTAAATTATGTATCCATGTACAATGTATAACACTTAGTTGTAAGAGTAGTTAAGTCACTGTAGGAATCCGAGAGTCTTACATGAACTAAGATGTATATTTCCTATAGTACAATAAGCAATTTCAGACATTTGGCCAAAGAATTTAATATAAAGAGGGCTATTTTAGTACTACTGCATTTTCTAATGGGGCCTATTATTCCATACCCTATAGTACTTTAAAGACATCCAATGCCATATTCTATACCCTATAGTACTCTAAACTCTTTTAAAATTTTTTGCCCAAATGAATAAAAAATACCCTATCATTTTTTCGCTCATAGTTTGCTAATCCGCCCGATGACTACACCCCCCGAGACTAAGGATCAAACATCCAAATTGATTCAAAAAATGAACAAGTTAACCGCGGTTGCTAATCCCAATTTGGGGAGTGAATGGCTTCGAGAGGTATGATCACTTCTTTTATGCATTTTCATATTATGATCTTTGTACCTTGTCTTACGTATTCTTGTTTTGAGGTCTTCATGTATCAGATCGAGCGCCATTGGAGTTCAAACATCACTCCAGAAATGACTCTTGAGAAGTTGCAGATGATTGCAACTTGCAACGTCAATAGTGAACAAAAGGTCAAGTGGCTGAAGTGGTGGAATTCTTCAATTCAAACAAGAAAAGCTAGAAGATTTCCTCCAAAGCCTGTTGGAGAAACTGAACTAAAGTCTTTCTTGGTAAAGGCTTGCTGGTATGCAGGGATATGTTTTTCTCATCTTACTGAAGTCTATCTCATTCACTTTTTCATTTATGTATTCACTGTGGACTTCAATGGCATTAGCAAATGGAATTTAATTTGACAATTTCATTTACTGCATTTACAGGTTGAAGAGATGGGGTCTGAAATGTTCGATGACATTGTCAAAAAGGACCAGCTGACATTGACAATGGATTCTCCCCAAGACCCAGACTCTTTTCTAGATTATCTTGAAGGATGGAGAATCTGTGTTTGGGACAAAGCATTCTTGGGTAATTTCAAGGGGCAAGAAGTCTTCAAGAAGTCAGATGACTTTAGAAAGCGCAAGGGCAGTGATGAAGTTGTAAAACGTGTGATTTACCAGTATGGTTTTCATTTGATATTATCATTGTTTTTGGATTACATGAATGTCTTTATCCTTCGTTGTGAGACGTTACTTCCGTTTTCTGACATGATTTCATTCTACAGGTACTTAAGATACAAGCTGCTGTCGAAGGGGGCCATTACCAAACGTGATCTACCTCTATTTCTTAGAACATGGTTGGATGTCTCCTCCAAGCATTGTATGTTTTCACCGTTGAACTTGAAGTTATGGACAAGTTTGCACCTGAAGACTGGTGCGTGGTATCTGGATTGCCCACCAGATTTCACGCCATTGCCTGAGGAACACATCAAGGGCTCTGTCAATTCTCTTAAGACTGTTTCAGACAGTGATCAGTTTGCTGGCCTCGATGAGGATGCAAAAGCCAAAGCCATAAAGAAGAGGGAGGAGGCTGATAAGATAATAGCATTGAAGAATTCCGAAGCAGTGGAAAAGGCTAAAGAGAGATTGACGAAGAAGAACATGAAATTGGCAGAGATTGCAGAGGCATCAACATCTAAGAAGACCGGAGGGAAGAAGACAAAAGAAGAAATTCCTCCTTCATCAACCAAAGACGAGGTCTCCCAACACCAGGGATTAATATCACAAGGCACCAAACATGATGCAGATTATGCCTCACTTAGCAACGAAGGCATGCTGCATGGTCCATCAGCTAAGGAATTTTTAGACGACTCAGAGATTTCTATCTCTGAATTCATCATTAATCATTCTCTTGCAGATGTGTTGGTGGATCCTCTACCTCATGTGTACCATGACATTGTCAAATTCATCGATCAGGTTAGTGGTTTCCCTTGCCTTCACGAATTTCTTTGAATTATATTTGTTTACATTCATATGTTTGTCTTACTAACTGCTAGAATTTTGTTGCAGCATAAGGGTGACAAGCAACTGTTCTTCAAAGGAGTTAAGAGTGATAAACCGCATATAGACCTAATTATTGCGGACATGCCAGAGGGTCTGCCTATCCCTGGTTTATCGGTGCCTGCAACTAGCATTCCAAAGTGGAATGCAGAGGATTCAAATTGGCTACAGTTGTTTTTTGAGTTCAGTGATGGTCACTTGCACGATGATGGAGCTCTTATCATAATCTAGCCCTTGAGGGCTGTTACCAAAGCTACCATTCTCCAATATGGTATTATATATTCTTTTGAGAAGATGAAGGATTGGTGGGGAACAAATGCATTACATCTAGCCTCACTTGTTACTCCTGGCAAAACAGTAAATTCTTCTGTCATTTCTATTTTGCTTGTTGTTAATTCTTTATGGATGTTTTATTGCCAAATCAAGTGCCAACATAGTTGAGTATTCCATTTCCAATTTTGATGCAATGTTTTTGTATATTTGTTTCGTATACCTTTAAATCTCTTGTACTGCTTTCATTTTCACTTAAGATTCTTTATTTCCATTCCTGCAGACACAGCGGTTTGGAATTATGTTATTCGTTAGGAAGTTGCCTGGTGTGGATCCTTCAAAATTCCAATTCCAACCATGCCCTCCAAGTTTGAAGAAGTTAAATTTGGATTTTGCGGATAACGATGTAGTTCAGAATTTCACAAATTTAGAGACTATGACCATGGACAATAACTCCAAGCCTTGGAGAGGGGCGCGAGAGAAAGATCCTCGGTTACTGCAGATGTTCATATAGCGGTGCTCTTTTTCAAATGACGTTGTTATGGACTGCACTGCTGCAACAGGTAATGTCTGATCACTTTAGTAAGTATTCAATGTAATCTTAAATTTTTTTATCTCTTTCACCTTGCCAACGTCTTCTTTGTAATTCTATTTGTGGTCGTCTTGGTACTAGGGGCCTCCATCCACGCTTGTAGGAACTTGAGCAGGCATATCATTGCACTTGAGGAAGACAAAGCTCTCTTCGATGCAGTTTTGGCTCCAATGATTCGCATTGTTTCACATGTTCCTAAACCGCCCGCAACAGTCTTCTTGCATGATGACGACAAAGACACATTGGAAATTGAAGTGCCCCGCATTGTCAAGAAATCTTGTTTCAGTAAGTAAGTCTACCTTTAACTATCATTATTTGCCAAATTATATGCAATTCTAAAGTCGTTATATTCTATTTACAATTATGTTTATACATGCAATTCATCTTCGATGTGATTTTGAAATTTTTTCTAATTTTTTTTTTTATCTGGCAGCATGAATTCCAGCAAAGCAGCTCATCGACCTTTTTTCACTTTACCTAGGTTTTTTCCAAGCCCAGAGAAGTCCTACATATTGCCATCGTATGCAGAGGCTGTAGCTTCTACACTTGCATCTCAACAATATTTTCCTACATGGAAGATGGCTAGTTCTTTCAACCCAAAAGTTTTGGAATTTGTAGATGTGACAACTGTAGAATCAGATAAAGAGACATCGTCTACTAATAGTAGTGCTTATTCTCAGTCTATATCTACATCTTCCATGTAATTCTTTGGTTTGTTGCATTACATTTGTTGGATTTTATTTTACCGTTTATCATACGCTGTTTTTTGTACTTCAAGCATCGGTATTCTATGTATCTCAAATTGTTATGTTGTAGCCTTTGTTTTATTTCCACCAAAAACAGGTTACATCTGGTATTGTAATCATAACATTATAGTGTTTTTGGAATGTGAAGTGGTCTTGTTGTTCTAGGAATTTTAAATATCAAAAAATAACTATCTATTGCTTTATTGTATTACATTTCCTATCTCATTTTATAAGGTACAATTTATTATTTGCACAAACATTTAGAAGACATCATTTCAATGGGAAAAATTAACATCATCAGTAAATATCTCGAAATGGCCAAAATGCACTACAAAGGTGATACAAAGAGGATTAAGTATCTATTCTTTAAATCCTGAATCCTAACCCTATCAAGGGAGTCTGCAATAAAGTTCAATACAAATTATCTAAATACCCTCTAAAGAATAGAATTTTAATTATCATTTCTTTTTTTCATCTTGCAATTTCAGGTAATGTCATTATTTTATAGTCCATAATTAAGTCATTACTTTAAAGTCCACAGTCATAGATTTGTCCAATTGCTTCAAAAAAATACCAAAAAGTAAAATTACAACCACGGTCATAGGTACATCATCAATTTCCAGACCGGAAAATTATACGCTCACACATTCATAGGCTCACACATTCATGCTCACAGGCTCACAAAATAGCAACCCTGGCAATTGAAGTCACATTTTTCCTTCAAAGTATGGATTTGTTAATGATTTTAAAAATATATTACCCAAATAGCCAAAAAGTCACTAGACCTCTCTTCAAAGCAGTATAATAGTCATGTGACAAATTTGAAATGACTATAGGTTTTTCTTTAAACAACTACAATTGACACCAAAGTCCTAAAATTGAAGATCTTTTAGATTTTTTAAGCATTAGTTATTTGAATTATACATTGTATTGTTGGAAAATCCTCAACAAAAAAATGCGCTATAATGGTTTCTATGAAATGTAGACTTGACACTTACTGACTGAATACTTAATGAGAATTAATTTTTGTATGCAAATAGTTAGTTTCAATTTTTTCTTTGTTTGTATTCACTATATTCACATTGCATTCTATATAAGGATATTTTAAATAACCAATGCTCTTGGGGATATTTTAGGTTTACAGAAGACTCACATTTACCTTTATTTAAATAGAGTATATTACTGCCACACCATTAGTAACCCATCTTATGATCAAAACCTTTGTTGTAGCTATTTTTTATTTAATTTAATTTTTTAATGATTGAAACACTTTGAAATTTGTAGTCCTAGCTTAGTACATCAAAGTTCACCTAACTAGACAACCAACTTGTTTCACTATGGTCATAACTATGTAGTATTTATTCTATAAGAATATTCAACAATTAGCCACAAGAGTATTTGGGAGTGCTTTAGACTTTTAATTAACCAATATATGACTCACCAATTAGCTTTGTATTCTCCTTCCGACTTAGTGTAAAGTTCCATAACCTAGAAAAGTCACTTTCACTAACTCTTGGAAACCTGTTTGGTGAATGTTCGGTGGACGTATAGTTGAATGACACACGCTCTTGTAAATATTCTGACTCTTTCCTTGGAAACAATTAGCTTACCTGAACAATGTTATGTCACCTGTACCGTCACAAGAATAATACATGGTACAAAATGCGCTACAAAAGAGAATGAAACAGAACAAAACAATCAATTACCTCACTATATAGAGTTGTATGTTTTTATAATTATAATTCTCTCCGTAGTCAATTTTGAGCCCCTTTTTTGATACGAGTTACAGCTCAATAATTTTCACAAAGAATATTCACAAATTACACATCAATAGTATGTGAATGTATCACAACTAACTTCAATAAAAATATGGTGCATACAAGTTGATACAGTTCCAGTTCCAATTTGATACAGTTCCAGTTTCAGCATAAATGACTCACACTTCCTACCATCAAAAGTTCCAACAGCCCAAATTTACAATTTGCACGGTATTATCTCACCCTGGAATGGAAGAGACCACAACACCACAACAGCCCAACGAGAATCCAGTCACTTGACACGACCTGCAGGCCAAAACAAGTATGACACTGCCATTGTGCATCAGATCTAAGGAGTAGGAACATAAAAGCATTCAAAATTTAGCAGTAGAATGTAGAATGAACAGGGCGTGTCTTCTTTGGTCATGATATGCAGAGGGGGTCCAGAAGAGGTAGAGATTGTGAATCCATGAATTACCTGCTTGTAAAAGATCCATTGTTTAGGATTCGTGACTCTTTTTCTGGAAAGGCATAACCAGGATGGGAGTGCGGACTTGAAGAGAACCAATCCAGGTTGTGACTCGAGAGAGAACTTGCAAGTTATCAACTAGGACCTGCATTTGGACGAGGCCGTCACGCACTCGTTTTGCGGTGCGAACCACCAGAGGCTGCATTGCTTGAGATGGAACGACGGCTTGTTTCTGCCACACTGAGCAACCATTTAACGTTTGTGGGTGCCCATGAATCTTGAATATCAAATCACCAAACAAGGCAAAAGTAGCCTGTTTTAGGAACTATTAAACATCATGAAGAGAATTTATCCATAATTCGTGAGAAGGACTGTCTGCCTATGGTCACAATAATCAAATGGAAGCTCCCTGTATATAGTGCGACAGCAGGTAGACCTTCCCCACAAGTCATCATAAAATTCATGAGGTAGTCTCCACACAGTTACAATGATCATACAACATGATACATAGGGTGGCCTCCAAATGATCAGTGTGACCATATGGAGACTTTATAAGAATTATAGAAAAAAAGTTCATCATAATGTTGTCTGAAGGTTCTTAAAAACTATTCTAATTGTACCGAAAACCATGTTATCTCCCCTTCCAAATAGAACACTTAAGACTCAAAACGGGCTAAAATTGTCTGTTAACATAGCTTAATATACATGATGTGAAAGGTGATTACCAAATTGACGTTGAGCTCCTCCATGTCATATGATAATAGCTTACCAGGATTATTGTTACAATAAACGTATTGAAGATACTCACCATTAGAAGCAAGACCCCCTACTTGTCGCATTCCAGACTCAGCAGCGTTAAGAGCGCGAGCAGAGCTTCTGACTCCCCTGGAAATCTCTTGACTGATTGATCAATGGAATTATAGAATCAGGCTAATATCGTTGTCACAACCATGACCATCCTGCCTAAAAACGAAGGTGCACATGTGGCAAAACTAGAGAAAAATGAGCCAATGCTAATCCCATTATTACAGTATCCAACTCTTTTCCATCTTTGGTCACTTTCTTAAATGGTGCATGTCTTTTAATTAACACATTCAATCAACTGTTACAAACTAAATACATCGTTACAGAATTGTGAATCTCTGATCACAAGGAGAAGTTGAGGTCGATTTTTTATCACCTAAATGGCCAAAGATTTAGGGTATTAAAATGATTAATGATATTATATTTATCATATTGTGAAAAATCAATAATTCAGACAGAGCCGCATTTTGTATCACCAGAACCAGAGAAGAAAATTGCATGTGTTGGTCATTTTGGAAAAAAATATTGGCCTCCCAAAGGGTCCCCACATGACCTACTCAGAACTGTTAATAAACATAAGCCCCGATTTGGGCTTCTTCGTCCTTTAGAGGTTACTTGAGATTCTGGGAATAGCGAAAGCTTGGGATTCAGATGTTACACACCCTAAGTCGTTGAGTTCCATTGTGAGGTCACTGATCTCCATGCCGGACAATCTCATGGCCGCCATGGTGCCAGGCAGTTCCTCCCTTGCTGTATCTGCTAGCTTCTCCAGCGATTCAGCCGCCTTCTTAATTGCCTATCATCACATAACATTGGTTGATATAAAACCGACGATTCTGCAGTAAACAGGAACTATCAAGCACAACATGGGCCTCAACTTTGAAACCTTTGATGCACATATCATAACATTCTTGAAAGGAGATGTGAACGCCTTCGACCCAACAGCTAATTCAAGGGTCTCTAAGAGGCTCCCATTCTTTGACATTCCTCTCTTCGACACAGATCCTCTCACAACTGAAGTTCAAGAATGAATGCATGCAAGTATAGTTACGGTCACCTCTGATGTAGAATGTTTTGATGGAAGCATCCCAAAAGAAACATCAGATAGACCAGATGGATGAGGTTTCCAATCCCTAGAAATTCACATCAGAAAACTTTAAGAGGCAGTGAGAAGCGTACCAACAGACTAGGAATCGCAGCTGCAAGTAAAATGGCCATGAATCCCGCTGCCTGTGATCCCCAAAGTCATCATTACAATCACACTCCGCATAACTGATTCCTCACTCGTACACAAAAAGATGCAGAGTCCAGAGTGAAATGCAATGAGAAGAATTCGAATCATACCACGAAAGCCGAGCACGAAAGGACCACGAATTGCTTGTCCGCCAAATACCACTCCCGCAATGAGGCGAGCGATGGCGCTGGTGTCCCCACGGAAGAAACCAAACCCTGCTCCCCTAGCACTCCCTTGTTCAAATTCCCTTGAAATTGCTCCAGTTCTACTGCCACATTCCGACTACTAAAAGCCGCAAATTGGTGGCGTAAAACCTGCCTACCCTTCGATGAATGCAGCTTACATCTCACCACATGCATCGCCAATTTCTTGTGGCGAAGCGCTGCTACCATAGATACATGGGATGACAAAATAGAGTGTGGAAGAATCAAGCACGTCGCAGAGACGTTACCACATGCCAATCATGGCCGCATCGTCGAAACAATCGTCTCCAAAAGAATTCTACGTCAAAGCAACAGAAACAAAAGCGACAATCTCCACTTCAATTTGTGCTTAAAAGCCACTCTACCGGTTCCCCTAGAATGCACAGTCTCTCTCGGAAGAGGATCCCATGTTGAAACATTTGCATGATGGTCAATAACAATGATATCCCCTAACTACCTGAAAGAGATGGTTACACCGATATTCACGCGTTGCGCATGAGCTGAACAAATTGGACATAAATTGGGCACAAATTGCATACTCACACAATCCAAATGATGCAATCAAGAAGAAAGTGACGTGCAAGCTCAGTCTCTGCTTCTATTTTGTCACGAAAGATTTTATAACCCGACAGGTGCCGAAAAGGATCAAATGCGAGAGAGCTGCTTGTGCGAAACGGCGGAAGCATTTGATCGCCGCATCGTCACTCGTCGCCCTGACAATTTGATCTCTACCGAGTCTAGGATCCATCGCCACTCGCCAGCAGTGAGTCACCAAGGCACCATTCCTATTGGGTAACGAGACCTAGCATACTTGGGGAGGCCTAAACCCTAGAAAGGAAGAAAATTCCAAAAAGGAAGGCAAATCCAAAATTCCAAGAGTTGTTGCTCAATGGATCAGACTTCAGCCAATTCGAGACGAAGTTACAGGATTTTTCAAGATTCCATCTGAACTGAGGTACTGTAGTGTCCAAGTCCAACGAGTGAAACTCACATCGGCCGACATGAACATTAAAGATTTGCACCTTGAAATGCAAGTATGTAAGTATATTGTTGCAGTAGACAGCTTTGCCAATCATTACGGAATCCCTACATGGTTTTGGTTCTTGTTTTTGGTCGCAAGACGCAATTTGAAGATCTGCAGGCCATCACCATTGGCATGATTCCAATGCCATGTAGAATATGATAATTGCACTCCTTATGGCATTGTATTGGTGAAGCTTGTCTAAAGGTTGTGCTTCTAGAGTTAGTATTCACCGCGCGCTCTATTGGTAATGTATTCATCCATGATTGATTGGTCTACAGAAAATGTTGTATGATTTCCAATGTGCTGAAGTGTTCGGTTGTTGGGCTTAACTCGTGTTTGTAGGTTTAGTTCTTCACAGGTTAAGACGAACGCTTCTCATCTAACTAATCTATTGTAACCATCAAGTTGTTTGCACCGTCCATGGCATGAGCTATGGCGTTCAATTCAGAACTATGACTGCTTCCTCATCATCCGAAATGTACGAAGTGTGTTTTCGTTTGCACGGTCTGCATGTTTTCAAATCACATGATTCGGTCTCATTTTGCATCATATGGCTCATTTGGCGCATGAGTTTTGTTCACTTTGCGAGACTGTTCTGGATAGATCTCCAAGGCGCACACTCTGGAATGCTGTAGACGCCATTGCAGGGATGAGTAGATTGGCCTTCCGAAATTGACAAAGATCATTAGAATTTGCTCCTTATAGGTCATTACATTCACGTCTCTGAGATAAGAGACTTGCGCATGGGATTTCAACCCTAATTTTGGATACTATGTTATCCCCACGTTGAGTTCTCCGAATGATGTAGTGGCCATTCAGCCATGGCTGCCGTCAACCTCGTCAATGAAGTAATCTGCAGTCCCAGAGCTGTCTTAATTTGTTTTCTCTTTCCTTTATCTTTGACTGTGCTCTGCCAACGCATGTTTGATATGTGATGAGACAGAGCTTGCAATGCTCACCGTAAGTGATCGTGTCCACTTATTTAGGGTTTTCTTCTGGCCTTGCAGGAGCCCTTGGGAGAGGACAATGTTGGGCAGGGAATAGGTGAAAGCCAGAAACAAAGTCGTCCTCTATCGGAATGGGATCCTTCTACTCTTGGAAGATCGAATTCCATTGCAAATGTCTCTCGTCAACCTACCCTAATTCCAAATCTAAGCAGAAGAGTCACATATGAGCCTGACAAGGCAAAAACGAAAGGGGAGCAAATCAAGGCTGCCGAGGTGGTTTACTACACAGCGAGGCTCAAAGAGTATTACGACCGGTCGGATAATGACGTTGCGTCTTCGGTAGCATCTGGACAGAAGCGGAAGTACCTCGACCAGCTTAAAGGCCAACTGAAACTCGGCGAGAAGGAACAATCCATGGCGGTTGTCCCTTATGATGCAACGGGGATAAAAAAGAAGCTGAAGTCACTGGGAAAGGAAGATTTGATGGAGCTCGTCGTCAACATGGCCAAGAAGCTGGAGGAGGCTGGAAAGTCGACTGAAATCCAAAGACTACTTGACATTGTGAGTGCCAGGAACTCCTGCATTGTAAGATTTTAAATAACAGGGTGATCTATGTGTTTTGAATCGACTTGCTTGTGGTCAAAGCTCTATGTAAGTGAATTCAATGCACATCGATCCACAGCTGTATTGTATCACATGAACAGCTTTATTTTCTATGCACCTAATGTTTTGGGGCATCCCGACAACTACATACCCGCGAATCCCATGTCAACTCCGGTTCATATAGTTCCAGAATGGTGTTTCTTACCAGTTTATGCGATTCTTCGAAGTATACCTAACAAATTAGGGGGTTAGCTGCCATAGGACTAGTTTTTGTTGATCGTGAATGGGTTGAAAGGTAGAGGATACTGTTTGCGTCACTTTTGACATATGTAGAACTGTTTTGGGGGCGATCAGTGTAAAGTTGTGGAGCAATCAGTTATGGGTTGAAGAGCCAAATCTGCTGAGATCAAATTTTAATTACAATGTATGAATTTATGTGATTTCAAATTTGGAGGTGATAGACCTCTATTAGTGGCAGTCTGATGTCAATCCCGTTTCCATCCAAAGATCAGTTGCCATAGAAATTTAACCAAGTCAAACTGACACCACTTGCTAATGAGTCCAACCATTGTATGAATACATGAGTTGCTGTTGGTAATAAGGGTCAGTGTAGGAGACGGGATTCGGTCTCTGACAGTTTTAGTATCCTCTACCTTCATTGATTTTATCACATGCAGCTCTGAGTTTGATCATGTATGTGTTGTATCCATATGCTTTGGGTACCTTCCTGTTTAGAGGCTTGGCCGTATAATTATCATTGAAAGGTTCTGAAAACAGCCATTTGTTTGATGTGGTAGGCGTTGTCTGCTCCCGCTGCTAAACCAACAGTTGGACGTGACTTAACGGGCATTGATAGGCTTTTGGAAGATGGCCTCCTTGCATTCTTGGTCAAAATTCGCCAGCATTTGCCCAGGTTCCCACCCCAGGTAATTAACTTGCCTTATTGTCATTGTCTGCTTGGGATTTCTTTCGAGTACATGGCATCATTTAAGCCATTCAGAGAAAATGATGTACACTTCACTTTTGTATTGACCTCCTTAGTGTTTCTGACTTCCGTTTAATTTATTGATTAGATTTGGTACAGAACTAGGGCAAGCTCTGGGCATTGTAGCATCTAACCCTTGTCAACAGAGTTCGCATAGTCCAGCCGTGACCCCTCATCTGCACAGTTGCAATGCAGGTAGTAAAATTCAAAGGAGTGACTTATGGTGCGGAACTAAGGGGTGCAAAACAGGGATTTGAAACTGTTGGGTCTATGGTGTTGAAGTGCTTGTTCGCCTGCTGTGCTGAAAGGTTAGGAATGCAGCAGTTTAAGGTCCTCGACAACTGCTCGGGGTACTTGATGCCAGGAACATTGACACTTGTCTGTGGACCTCCAGGCTGCGGTAAGACCTCTTTCTTTGTGGGTCATGTATGATATTAGTACGCACGTCATGTCCTTGAGTCTCTAGCTGTATTAGGGAATGATGGTTATGGAATATCGTAGTCTATAAGGAATTAATGATTGTCATTAAGCCCTCTTTTATATTCTAAATTTGAAACAATTTGCGGTCTTTAGTTAATGAATAATGGAAAATGGGATACTTAATCCCTAAAGGACCAAGAACCCCAAATTGGAACTCATGCTTTTTTAGCAATTTTGAGTAGGGCATATGTGGACTATTTTTTATCCAAGTAATTACGTATTTCTTGGCTATCACATGAAGAATTCTCCGTTAATTCTGGTGATACAAAATTTGATCCCATTTAAATTATATTTTTCACAGTATAATCAATCGAATTAGTCGTTTTCAAAGCGTGAAACTTTGATCCTGGGAATTAAAGAAATTTTACCAGGAGCTGTAGAACCTTATTGGAGATATAGTCTTTATAATTTCACTTGATACACTTGATCAATGCTCTTGGTGAGGGGTGGATTACAAATTCTTTCCATTTTCTGACAGAAGAGAGTTTCGCTTGCATTGAAGGTATGGACAGGGAAGAGCAGCTTACATAAAGCCTTAGGTGGAAGACTGTATTTGGATAAGACAACAACCCTGCAAGGATCAGTGACGTTCAACGGGAACCCTCTCGACAAGATCCAAGTGCGACGCCTTGCTGCTTTCATTGCTCAAACGGACCGACATCTCCCTACACTTACTGTGAGAGAAACCTGCGAGTTTGCTAACGCTTGTACAAGCCATTTTGCCAACAATCCAGAGTGGTTCAGGAAAAACGCTAAAATGGTGGGCTGGTTTACAAAGACTATATCTCCAATACTCAGATGTATGTGATAGCTTGGCCTTTGCAACTTTGGAATATTAATTTCTCTTGGCCATGGCATTCTGAAATTCACAGATGGAGGCACTACAAGAAGAAATAGGGGGAGTGAACCTTCCTTTGGAATTAACTTTACATCTGCTGGGCCTTCGAGGTGTTTTTGACACACTAGTCGGAAATGCAGCGGTTCGCGGAGTTAGTGGAGGGGAACGCCATCGGGTAACAACTGCAGAGATGGTCTCAGGCAAGAGCAGCATCTTTTGTGGAGTACTTGCGCCTGAAAGTTCAAATTAATGTTATAAGTCTTCTCCTGCTAGGAATAGATCAAATCTCTTTCCTCAAATTTCCTCAAATTTGTCTTACCCCTGATCAGTTTATTTATAAGCATGGTTTGTGATACGTAAGCAGATCTGACGAGGTAACATTGTTCCACTTTCATATTGTATCAGTTTGACGTAGATGCTACCACAAAAATTAGAGCATTACAACAGAGACCATATATCCTATCAATTTTAAAACATGGATCTATCGGCGATTGCGTTGCGCAGGAACATTTCTGGTTTTTCTTCTTGATGAAATCAGTACTGGACTCGATAGTTCTGCCACGTATGATATTGTTTCAGCTTTCCGCACATTGGCCAGGATAAGGCGCTACACGTGCCTCTTCTCCCTTCTTCAACCGTCTCCAGAAGTCTTCAACCTTTTTGACAGGTATTATGCACTCCCAGGTCAACATCCTCACTTTTCAATTTCAAGGACAACGCAGCTTTATAGAACACGTCACCTGCATGCATGGTTCATTGTCAATATGTTTTCTGAATACAGTTTTCTGAAACTTGGGATTTTGAGTTCTTCAGGTGTTCACTTTCTATGCGGCTGCAATTTGAAGAAATTACTCTATATTTGAACATGACCCTGAAACTGTTCTTTAGTTTGTGTACTCTGCTACATCCTGTGCAGGATAATTGTTATGCATGAAGGTCGCATCATATATCAAGGACCACGTGACGATGTGTTGCTCTATTTCAAACAGCTTGGGTACTTAACTTCTTACTTTTGCAGAAAAAAGTTGACATTAGCTATTGGTATTTGCATGATGTGCCGGGAATGTGCTGGGAATTTCTTGTTTTCAATGTATTTATGAAGGCAGTGTTGGAGAGATATCTGGAAATTTCTAACTCGTATTCAGTAGCTACATGGTAGTATGACTACTTGAACGGAGAGAGTATTATTGTATTTATCAAGTCCACTCAATGTTTGGGAAAGCGTAGCCGCATTTCATTGATGATTTTTGACACGGATAAATTACAGTACAATTTGATATGCAGGTATGTGAAACCCAATCATGTAGATCTAGCAGATTTTCTTCAAGAGATTTCCACGGAAGAAGGTGCTGGGTACTTGATACGTGGCCAGAAACCCTTGACTATCGATGACTTCGTCAGTGCTTATATGGCCTCTGACATGTATAAAGACGTGGTCCGCATTCTTGATGAACAGGAGGTAAATTTCTTTATCCACTATTCAAGGTTCAGGCATGTCACAATGATCATCTACTGCTACTTCTGAAGTCGAAGGTATTTTCTGAGAAGAGAGTCGTACACGACAGGAGTCTATATTATTCATTTCTCTCGTTTTGTAGGTTTTGTTGTAGTAGTTTTATTCGTTTTAAAGACTTTATGTCACCTTACTACTAAGTAATAGTTTGATTTGCTCCCAAATGACCTAGATAGAATGCTGAAGAGTTGTGGTTGGAAGCCCCAAATCCCTTGGGTTTAAACATTACGGATGGAGAGACAACAGGTACGTCTTACAGTTAGCTCTTTAACCGAGACGAGTCGTGCTTAGATTGTTTTAATAACTTCTTACAGCTTGCTCTGCGACTTGACATAAATTGGAAAAAAACTTCTCTTTCAAGTTCTTGTTAATATTAGGAAACCCGCCGCCAATTGGGGTTCTAAACAACCTGGCCGCAGTACAATTGACTGGAATTACGTTAGAACTTACAAAGTGTCTTAAATGGAGTTTCAATTTTCAGGGTTTAAGTCGGCTACGTTTGGGTATTACTTTGTGGTTATACCGGTTGTAAGTATTAGTCAGTGCACACTCTTGACAAGAGCGATATCAGTCTCTTTCATTTGATAAGAGGATCAAAAGACTTACTACTTTTCCTGTGCACATTACCTTGTGAATTTGGTAAGTTTTTCTTGTAGTTGCAGCGTCTGAAGATGCCGGTCTTGTGTGCATATTGATCTAATTAGGAGGACATACGGCAGTGTTGGTCTCGAAATTGGAATCCACGGGAACAGCCTCACTCATTGGTATACAGCAGACCTCACAAGTGCAAGCAGGAGACAAGATAACAGCTGTCGGAATTAACCACGAAAGTCTAGCGTACCTTGCTCTGCCAGGGACTCCAGCGTATCAAACATCGAATGCTGCAACCGTTGAGGACAAAGTGCAGAGGGCTGAAGGCAACATCCGCTTACAGCTTGAGCGACCTCTTGAGCAGGTGAAACTTGACTCTTAAAAACTTCTGTTTCCTGAGTTTATGTATGTTGGATCCCATCAAGCATGTTGATTCAGCGCGTTTGGCACCTTTAGGCCTATCTTATGAAAGTTGTGATTCTTCAATAGGTGCCTCCAGAAATTGCAAAGATCTTTGACAAGGAGTTTGTGCAAGACTGGTGGACATCCACAAAGGTGGTCATGCGACGACAAGTTACTTTAGTACTCCGAAGTAGGAGCTTTTTGTATGCTCGTATGATACAGGTATATGTCAAACTATTTGCGCTTTCCAAGAGCTTGTAGATTTTGAAGTCTTAAAACTCGAAATTCATGATTAAGCTACTAAAGGAATGTACATAGCTGTGCCACTCTAATTAATTGGTAATCGACCTGTAGTAGTTCCGCCGTAGTACATTATTCTCGAGGTGCACTGAGGAGATTCATCCACAATTACTACAGCTATTAAAGGTGTAGATCAGCTATATTTGCTTTAAATCTTTGATTGAATAAGTCCTCAATACTTTTATTTGTACTGGTGAGGGAGGCTTTACCTCTATAATTGGATGTTAATATCACTAAAGAAAACCCTCCAGAGATTTTCTAGAAAACTTAGTCGCTTTCAATACAGCAACGCCATTTAAGCCAGTTTCTAATGAGACTAGAGCACTTTTTCTAGAATACCTCTCAGAGATGGTAGTTCTACTAGTGTTGCAATCGCCTTACAGTCGTAGCATGTATCCGTATGCTCTAACAAGATGCCCTTGAACTACTTTATGTCATTTTAGGTTATCTTCTATGAGGGATGGTATGTGAGGCAAGTAGAATAGAATAGAAGTTTATTGTAGGACACTTGAAGAAGTTCGAAGTTTAGGGTTCTAATTTTTTGGAAATGACATGTGCGAGCAACAGCTTGCGATTTGGGGAATATTTACGGGGACTTTATTTTACCAAGTTCCCGACTCGAAAGTTCGAGCGGATATGGATCTCCGAAGGTCCCTGTCCTTCACTGCTGTCATGACTCTATCGCTCAACACCATTTCGCAGATACCCATTCAACTGGACGAGCGAACAGTTATCCCCTCCGTCATTGCTCTCAGTCGTTGCAATTTCAAAAAGATGAGCCAGAAAAAGAGCCTGTGATGGCGTGTATTTTTTTGTTGCAATTGATCACATTCATGACCCAGAGGATTAAATTTTTATATACTAGTTGGCATCTCTGTATTTTGTATGTTTTTGACAGTGAATTATTTTCGGGTTCAGGTGTTTGAGAAGCAGTATGCTGCAAGGTTCTTCCGGCCTTATGCATATGTCCTTGCATGCACCTTAAGTCAAATTCCGTTGACATTTATAGAGGTAACAGAACTTTATACCATTCATGACAATTTTAATTTTCAGTTGACATGCACAGAGTATGAAAAGATACAAGTTCTAGACAAACTTCCAGCAATACTTTGGATGTCCATGGCACTGATCTCTACAAAAAGGAGACCCTTACAGAAATCTTGCCCACTAGTTTGAGTGGAAGGTTCTTTTGACTATAATGAGAACTTTCTTATTAGCAGTTCTTGTTTTATGTTGCTGCAGATGGTCATATATACACCTCTAATATATTGGTTGACTGGGTTGACATCATCGAACAACGGTGTTCATTATTTTCTGTATATTCTCGCTGTTTTTCTGTGTGCTATCTCATTTGCAATGATCACTAGACTCTTAGCTTCTTTTTGCAAGACAAAAGAGGCAGCTGCTGGTTTGGCAGGTTCATGGTCTAATTGCAAATAAAATAACATAACTATTTATAGTGACTTATTCAGAGTTTTTGTCAATCTGGCCTGAAATGAGTATTTTCTGTTTCGTGATAATCATTTTGGCCGGAATTCGTGGCTACAGATGTAGTCGTATATCAGTCAATGGCCAGTGGTCTCAGAAGAAGGCTGACATTTTGCAGGCCTTTGTATCATATTCTTTCTCCTCTTTTCTGGTTTTCTCATCGTCAAGAGCAAGGTTCCCAACTGGTGGATCTGGGTATACTACATCAGCCCTCTCCAATGGGCTATCACAGCCATAGTTTGCAATGAGTTTCTCTCAGACAGATATAGCCAAGTAAGTTGAATCCTGAAACTATGATATGTGAATTAATAACCTGTTGAAAACAAAAGAGAGACCAATCAGATTTGTTGTAGGTTGGCAGGATACTGCTTGTATGAGATTGCAGCATGTACACAGTACTTGATTTTTGTAGTGAGTTGTTAATCTTCATTTCAATACCTGGAGTTTGGAGCAAGCACATAACTTCGGTTGATACCACAATAAGTTTTTCCGTAAGAGTAGACTGTTTCAGGAAGTTTTTGACTTCAAAAGAGAAAAATCTTCCGCGTGATTCATATGGTCTTTTGATTCATATTTATCTTGCTCCTGTGTTTGATTCATTTGTGGTGCTAATCACATGCAAATCAGTGCCTGCTGTGGTTGATAGTCCTGCAGTGACTCTATCGACTATTGTGTTGGAAAGGGCGATATGAATGTTGGACAGGCTTATTTGGATCTCTACAACTTCCCAACTACTATTCTTCGTGGTTACTGGATTCCTGTGATTGTACTGATCTGCTGCTATTGTATTTTGACCGTATGCTGCTTTTACACAGTTGCAAATATACGGCATGATGAGGTAATTAAGGCTCACTCTGACATGACTAATACTTATTCTGCAATAGTGCTTGTATGTAATCGATGATGTGGAGCTCTATCCGATGATCAATTTGAAGTCTCAGACAGTTGCGTGGGGTGATGTAGTATGTTTCTGAACATGGTTGAACTAATTGTTATCTTTTCTTGAAGCTGGTAGATCAAATTGTAAATGAAACTTTGTTTAGAGACGTTCAAAAAAACTGATTTTAGAATCTTCGTGATCTGGTCATTGTCGTGTGGGTTAGAGCATAGCAATAAGATGGAAACCCACAAGCCCTCAGAAGTATTCTAAACAGCCCTGCCATGTTAAATACTGCCTATTGTAATACCATTCAGCTCAAGGTAGTTTCTACATCAAACCCTGCCCATTGTAACACAGCTCGACAATGGGGTGCAGGAGCAACGTTAGAGCGGATAAATGTTCTTTCTCTTTTGCTCCAATCTGAGCACATGTGAATCCCATTTTCTTCATATAGCGCTCAGAAAGTGCAGTTGTGAAACATGACAGGTGAAGCTGCCTTCGGTTGCACGATTATTACGGAATCAGCCTGTAACCGCGAAACCTTCAGCAGCAAAGCGAAGATATTTTCAATTTCCTAAAATTGGTTCTGATAAGAAAGTCACAGAAGATGAAACTACTGTCATAAATTTTGAGCCAATGATTCTGTCTTTTCACCAGATAGTATACGAGGTATGAATGTTTTCATATGTTCCTTTTTGATATTCTGGTAATTTTAGCTACTTCTAACATTTGATTGAAGTGAAATTGATAATTTCTGAAAAAAAAACTTTTTGTTCTCTTAGGTGGGTATTTCAGGTATTAAAGAACCTCGAGTACTGCTTTCCAGTGTTTCTGGATTTGCCAAACCCAAAACTATGACTGCGTTGATGGGCAGTAGTGGTGCTGGGAAAACCACTTTACTTGACGTTCTGGCTGGTCGCAAGACGACAGGCAGAATACTTGGTGAAATTCTTATTAATGGCTACCCCAAATTGCAAGAGACGTTTGCACGCATTGCTGGGTGAGTGAATCAAGAAACATGTCCTCAATTGTATATTTTCTTTAGACAAATGAAGTTAGATTTTGTCCTTAGGTTTACATAGCCTCTTAATCTTGTATCCTGCTTTGAATTGTTATGAAGCAGTCTGCTGTGAAAACATTATCGTCGTGTTTGTTAAAATGGAAAGTTTTGAAGAAGCTGGCTCTTCTCCAGATCCTAAGATCTCTATCAGTCCTAGTATTGGGAAGGCACTTTGAAGCATATCATTTTAACAAATATGAGCATTCTTGTTGTTCCCGAGACAGTTCATCTAGGCCTGAAGTAAATGTGTTCCATGCCGTATGTTAGTGTGCAATTTCCAACATTTTGGGGACAGATATGTGGAACAGAATGACATCCATACTCCGTTTATAACTGTGCGGGAGTCTCTCGAATTCAGTGGTTCATTACGCCTTCCAAAAGGCACTGCCACTCGAACTAGTCAAATGTTCGTCGAGGAGGCAAATATTTCGACTTCTTTAGTAATAGTACATAATACTTGCATGAATGGATGGTAAAATGCAACGCATGATTAATTCGTTTATGCATGTCTAGGTTGTGACAACAGAAATTCATTAAGTGCTCAAACTCCTCTTGTTTTAGAGGTTGCTTGCCTTCAGTAATTTATTTTTATTAATTCCATGTCCATGTATCTAGATCAGACTAATGTTTACGATTAGACCGCACGTGAGGGGTTAGTAACCTGTGTCGGTAGCGAACCTTGACTTTGTACCTTTGTACTTAACCTTCGGTCACAGGTGCCTTAACTTTCCTTTAATTAACATCAGCATTTCTCCTTGAGGTCTCCTAGATTATCCCTAGTGGTTACATTCTTAACTGCTCTTGTCCCTCTTTTTATAAGCATTTTCTTCACACTCTTGTATTCTCTTAACTGAGTATGCGTATGTACACATGGGCTTAGCTCAACTCTCTTCAATAGTTACTTTTGCTATTGAAGACACCTTTGAATCTTGTTTCCTAAAATTGACATGCTTATTTCTTGGTTACTAATCCTTTTTGACTTCTTAACACTCTTGCAGCCTGGTCCTTAGAGTTGTTACGATCTGCCTATCTTGGTTTTCCTTTAAAGGAAACTGAGAATGTGTCTTTGTAGCTGGATTTATAATCTAACTTCACGACAGGTATGCTTGACTACATGATGAATCATCTCCATTAAATTCTCTACGAACGATCTACTTCACATGTCTTGAAGTAATCTTTATGGCGTACTACAGGTTATGAAATTACTGGAGCTGTTCGAGATAGAAGACAAACTAGTTGGATCAATTGGAGATGGAGGTCTTTCTGTGGAGGAAGCAAAGCGCCTTACCATTGGTGTTGAACTCGTAAGTCACAAACAATTGATCAAGTTCCCCATATTTCACGAATGTGGAAACCATGTGATGTAATTCGAGTGTTGAGAATCTTTTTCTTCTGAACGAGTTTTTTAAACCAAACGTGCAGGTAGCAAATCCAAGCATTTTATTTCTGGATGAACCAACTAGTGGCTTGGATAGTCGGGCTGCTCAGATTGTTATGCGAAGTGTTACCAATATTGTCAGTTCGGGGCGTAGTGTAATTTGCACCATCCATCAACCCAGTCGAAGGCTATTTCTGTACTTCAGTCACCTGCTGTTGTTAAAACGAGGTGGTGAGGTTGCGTATTTTGGACCCATTGGAGAGCAAGCAACGGACCTCCTGGTATGTTTCATTTCAAGCTTGTTTATATTCTTTAGGCCTTTCATACACATTGTATTTAACCCTTTAAGGACGATGTGGCCCAATCTAGGCCTCATTTTTTGAAGAGTTTCTATTGGGATCTTATTTGATCAAATAAATTATTTTTTGAAGAAACACATGCAATGTTCCTCCCTAAATTTTATGATATGAAGATTTTCTCCGTTAAGATTATACTTTCCTCAATATGATCAATCAAAATGGTCATTTCAAAAATCATGAATCTTTTGTCCTCAAAGGATTACTGCAGCTTACCGTTGCTAAATGAAATACAAATTCTCATTCATCGCTTCCAGAGTGTCCTCTCAATTCTGCTAAGAGAATAAGAGGGGCTAGGAACCCAACTGAAACCTCAGGGCTCTAAAATCTGGGGCTGGTATAGATATGAGGTTTCAGAGGAGTCTCTCAACTCGCTCCAAGAGCGTCTCAAACCGCTTCGGTTCCTAGTTTAGAGCCCTTTTCCAGAACCTCTTGCTCTAAATCTAGGGCAGTTATAGATCAGAGATTTCAGACGAGTGTCTCAAACCGCTCCGCTTACTAGGATGATCCCTTTCCGAACGCTCTTAATTTGTGAAATTTCGCGTATGTAGCGAATATGTCCATTCTTCTGGCAATATTCGTTGTCTTGCTATGCTTAACCTGGGACAATAGACAAGTGTTTGGTTTGAAAGTTCTGCTAAGTGCTATTTTTCAGTGATTTTGTAGCTATGTTCTTGATGCTGAAAAGCACCAGGCATACAATATGCGCTCACACATGGGATATTGAATTGTTATAGAATTATTTTCAATCGCTTCCTGGGATACACGAATGTCCTGCCGACCAGAATCCAGCATCATACATGTTGGAAATCATTGGAGCAGGGATTGGTCACGTTGCTCAGCGCGACTTCGGGCTCGACTATCAACAAAGCTCTCTGGCTCAACGAAATCGTATGGAAAGCTCGCATCTAGTCACTTGACATATTAGCACTGAATTAGGATTAGCTCTTCAAGCATTTTAACATTTGTAGGAGTGCGATTTTGGGGGGGATGTATAGAACTGTGGAGAGCCCATTGGGTATAAGAGAAAAATCTGTTAAGATGCTTCTTCAATTGTAAAATGGGAGGTTGCTGACCACTCATACGTGACAGGAGACAACCCCATTTCGTCAGTGGCCATAGGCATAATTTAGCCAAGTCATGCTTACACCACTTGCTAAGAAGTTCAACCAAGCGTTTGAATGTGAGTTGTTTGTAGACTGGATCAGGTCTTTACGATTTTAGTATCCTAGTTTTGCACAGAAGCAATGTGGGGGACCGTGCATTAAAATATAACAATTCTGGGTAGAAATTTAGGGTTCTGACCATTGAACATCATACAGTTGAGGAACTAGAGACCTATAAATTCGGGAGAGGTCAGCTAGGAAAGGAGCCGCTTGTCAAAGGATACGGTGCATCACGTTGGGTGTTGTGCAAGGTGGTGGTTCTTCGCCAATTCAGAACATACTGGCGGAATGTTTCTTACAGGTGCATAATCTCTCGTCCTTCCCAGTGCTTGGTATGAAGAGATATCTTTGCAGTGGGTCATCAACATTCACAGTTCATAGTGTTTGACTGGATAGAAGGTTCATGTTTATAATTAGACTCAAACTTTCCATTTACTGTAGAGAGATTCTGTATTGCCCAGCTTGTGAGGAAATCAACCCGCAGTTGACTGGATTCATTTCTGTCCAGTTTACAAGAGTGATCTGAAGAATAAAATTGAGCGCTAGCATGAATAATTTAGATTTTTTGGGGGTAGTTGTGTTGTCACAGGGATCTAGATAGTAGCGTAACATTCTGAAGTAGCCCCTTGAGCACCTGTGGAACTGTTCATTCAAAAAGAACTTAGATTCCTTTTGAACACAGCCTTGAGCTCATGTCAATCTTTGCAAAGTCACATGATCAGTTGTTTAGGATTTTCCTGGCTTCACGTGCCAAGTCTCTATAGGGATTGAAATATTCTTTCGACTTGACTCTATAGTGATTTGACTATCTTCTACAGTGGAGAAGGGAGAAAACCGGTTAGTCCTAACTGCTCTAGAATGTCATGAATGCTATCTTTATTGCTGTATTAGTTAAAATGGTGAAATTTCAAGAGAGTGGCATTTTTTAAGCACGCTTCCGAAACCTCAAATCCAAGTCCTGATTTTCAGAGCTCTGTGCATTTGAACGTCACAACTTCGGTGCTCTGAAACACATAAATTTAACTGATATGACCATCCCTGCTGCCTTCTTTTGGAGGTAGAATCTAAGACCACAGGGAGTGACCTGATAATAATCTAATCTTACCTTGCAAACTGTTTGCAGTTTTGGGAGAATGATGCTGAATGCTCTTCTAGCCTTAATCTTGGGTAGCACCTTTTATCAGGTCTCAGTAACCCTGACATGTGCAGTCCAAATTGTTGTTTCCAATAATATAAGAAAAGGAAATGACTTGTAGAAGTTAGAGCTTGCTTGCAGCTGGAATACAAGAATTTCTACTTTTTGAGATGTTTCGACTTCTTGTCTTCAATTTTATGGTGCTATTGATGAGTTTTATCAAGACTTCAACAAGTGATGTGCTATGATTTAATTGCATGACTTATTTTGTTCTGATAGATTAAGTACAATACTACTGCTGGCATGGTTTCTCGGATGGGCCTCATATACATATCTGTCGTTATGGTAGCAGTGACAAATGCAAACAATGTCATTCCCCAGGTGCGCATAGAGAACACTGTATGATTCCTACTGTACATATCCAACTTTTGTGACATCTACTGCAATTGAATTGAACATTTTCACATGCAATCTTGATTGTACATATTGATCATGTTAATTTTGTTGGTTGCCTTTAAAATTGCTCTCCAAGGGAATATTTCTCTTGTGTTGGTGTTACTCTTAAGATTAATGCTGAGCGTGTGGTTTACTACCGTGAACGAGCATCAAATATGTATCCTGTTCTATTCTACAGCATCTCCTGGACATTGGCTGAGGTACTCCAAACCATGAACAAGCTGTAAGGTCAGAATAATAAGTTAGTAAATTCAATAGATGAGTACAGGGCACTGTACTGTACATGACCAAATCACTGCATGACTTGTGGTGCTTCAACAACACACTGTACATTTACATTATAGCGAAGTTGAAACTGCAAGTCAATGATTTCTGCATATCATGAATAACTTTGGTGTGATCCGCATCAATTTGGGGGAGTCAAAATTATGAAGAAGAGTGTGTAAGTGATATCAGAATTACCGTTGTGGAGATGGTGACCTTGACAAGGTGTCAAAATCGTAAACGACCATGCATCGTGGGGAACTAAGTTTTTGTTATTGAATATTTGCAGATTCCCTACCTCTGTGTTTCAACACTTATTTTCTGCTCAATATGTTTCACATTGAGTGGAGTAGCCACAGGGTCTCTCAGAGATTTTTTCGAGTTTTGGTTTGTCTTCTGTGAGTACGCAGCTTGCATCACTTTCTTCGGTATTTTCCTGGCCATGATGACTCCAAATGCTCAGGTATGCACTTTGTCGTTGTAATTTGCAGAGTGCAATTAAATTATCCATTTGAGTACTCTCTGATGTAAACTATGTTTACGTCAATGCAAAGAATCAAGTCAAAATATAATCCCCTGGATATGCTACACTAAATCTGGACCTCACAGATCTGAGGTTGATACACTGATAGCAACACTATAATTTAACAATAGAGCTTGATAGGAATATAGGATGCTTAACAATATACACTAACAATAGTCACCTGCGTTAAATCGGCGAGGTTTTTCTGGGCTCTAAAGATTGGGACCATAGATAGACCTCAGTCCCCGAAACTTCTCTGTGAAGTGATGTCTAAAAGTTCCTGAAACAGTCTGGTCTTTGAGAAAACTTGTTTAAATTGTGATTGCATAATGGTGAGGATATTCCCTGGCATAAAACATATTAACCCTTACCCATGAAAATGAACATCACCAAATTCTGTAGAATGTAGACCTCAATCAACATTTACACGGGTTTTTAAAAATATTTGATTGCTTTTTGCAGGTTGCAACTATTTTCATCCCCATTGTCGTGAACCTCTGGTAAGTGAGCTTGCACTTCTTACCTTCATGTTTCAATGTTGGAAGCTGAATTGCTTAAGAGGAAGTTAGTACTTGTGCATACAATTGAAGATTATATTTTCTCTTTTTGCATTCGTATCTCTATGTTATGTATGCTTCAACAGTTAAGAACTCTTTCCTTTCCAGGAACATGACCTCCGGTTTTATGATTCCCAAATCGAAGATTCCAAATTTTTGGATCTGGCTTTACTGGGTGAACCCCACGCAATACGCCATCAATACCCTCACCTCCATTGCGTTTTACTGTGATTTGGAGACAGCACCGTGCGATACGTGCAGCTCACTTCCGTCCAGCTGCCCGGCTTGCCCTTGTGTCCGTGTGCAAGATCAGAAGAATTTGTTGGCGTGGACAATTATGAAAACGAGTATGTCTCTGGACTACGAAGCGAGGCATAGAAACATGGGAATGATCGGCCTTTTCATCTCTGTGTTTATGGTGGCCAGTGCAATAGCTCTTAGGTACATGAAATACAACAGGCGATAACTAAGGTGGTCGTGATGGTGGTGGTGGTGATTTATTACATGAGGACATGAATTGTGAGTTTCATTACTTTTATGTGTGGAACTGTTTTCAATCATATACAGTACATGTTTAATTTCATCATTGATACAGCATTTTACAAGTGTTTTGGTTTTTATGGGTTCAAGGACCTTCATTTAACGTACATGGGTAGCAGCTGAAGCTGAAGATATTCTAGAAATAGATGCCAAAATATTTGGGAAAATACTTTTTCATTAAGAAAAATTGTTGATGGAGAAAAGAAATCTTGTAGATTATCTCTATTTTTAACAGCTGTTGAATTTTATGTTGAATTTTATTTTCATGAAAAAATTAGATATTCAACAAGAAGTGTGGAAACTGCTACCCAGGTATGGTACTCTGGAAGTTTAATATGTGATAAGCTTAGTTCTGGTATTTCTACATTGAATGCATCAAATTTAAATTTTTTGATGCTAGATTGATAAATTACATAGTGCATTACTGGATTCTACCCACAAGGAAATGCAAGGTTCACCAAAATTGAAATTACTGTGCATGGTTGCTTTCCACTACAAAAATATCTTTGTCAAATATCTGCAAATGTTTCATGGCCGTAAAGGATGACGTGGACCTTTCAAAATTCAAAGGAGAAATTCAATTTTGGCACTCCATTGCTGAAACTTATCTTCCACATACGGTATTGCTACTGCTTATTAATTTGGAGTTTTTGTGTTTTGCAGTACTAGGATTTGGTAAATCAACTACATTCCAAATCCTAAATCTAAAGATTTATTTCATTTTTGAAATCCAATTGACTTAGAGTACAAAATTGAACGTCAAAGCTTGATGATAAGTTTTAATTCACTTAGACTATTTAGTGAACAAAATTGCAAGTTAAAGCTTACTTGGTCCCACATTTGGTCCATTTGGGTGATCTAAGCACTTGAAGGTGGCCACAAATTGGATCTTCCAAAATTGAAAACCTAAGAAGGAATACAGTCCAAAGTTTAATGGTGCAAATAATACGAATAGAAAATTGCTAAATGAACTTTCCTTAACCCCTAAAGGACCGGCATGCATTTTTTTTGGTTGTATAGAAATTTTGGGCAGGTACACGTGACTAGAGATTTCCACATTTTAGGCTGAAATTTTAATAGAAGGTGGGCGTGAGGAGTATCTTTCATATGCACTAAATTTCATGACATTTGGAAGTGTGAGTCAAAAGTTATAGCCAAATATGTTACTTTTTTTTGTAACTGGGCAATTCGGGCAGATCCAAAAAACTCACTTCTTTCATAAATAAAAATTTGAAATTGATTCTCTAGAGTTCTATATACGTGGAGAGCTTTGAATCATCCCATTTTGATCAATGAGTCATTAGTTATGAAGATTTTTAGTTGTGGGCAGTTATAGATTTTCTACTCTAAAATAAAATTTAAAGTCCTTTATCTTACTCAATTTTCAATATTTTTTGAAAAAAAAAAATCATAGGATGTATATTGTTTAATCATTGGGATTGGCATTTTTCAATTCTATAATTAAATTCTTGACAATTTAATATTTTGAATCATTCTCTACTACTATCTACTTACTATTTTTTTCCTACATGTTGGACAATTCCAAATGAAGTGAAATTTTTCAAGCATGTAGCCAACTTGTCTAGGAAAAAGAATCCAAATAAGCACCATCATTTTGGACATTTTTCCATTGAATAGTGAACTTGTGAAGTGCAGCTGCCCTATTTTTCGCAGGGCCAAAAAAATGATTTCAAGGAATTTGAATGCTTACATCTTGCAATCCACGTAGTGGAAATTTATGAAATTCTTACCACATGTTCTCAAATCAGCATACTACAAGATCCTACAATTACATGTGTCAGAAAAAGTCTTTTTTCAAAAATTGGACACTTGAACTAAAAATGACAATTTTTGAGCATTTTTTGATGAAAACATAGTCATGGAACTTTAGGGGTTAATGTCTATTTTAATTGATCATTATTCTGAAATACAAATCTTGAGTTAAAGCAATATTAAAAACAAACTTTGACTTTATTATTTGCCTATTTCTATTATAATAAATATGAGAATTTGCTAATGATTCAAGATTTGGAATTGATTGACTGAAGTTGGAAATCTAATTTCATTTTCTGATGCTAAATATGCTAATATGTTGACTATGGTCCAAAAAATATATTCTTTGTTGTACTCCAAAGAAGAAGTCCAACTTCAAAAGGAACAAGTAAGGTAGGAGGTTCAAATTCTGGAGGGTCATTTAGAACCACCATATAGACTCTTCTGGAATGGACATGAGGTGGTCTTTAAATGGACTTTCTATAGTCATTGAATGGATCAATAAAGAAAACTATTATTTATTGCAAGAGCCAATCATTGTCTTGCTTTCCCCATTTTTCTCTAGAAGTTGCAAGTGAATTGTTTATGAAAGACATGGGATCATAAATAGGGACCTATGACACATCTTGTTTGAAAATTCATAAGTAATTCAAAAATGCTTCAAAAAACACGAAACGACTTGTGTTACAATCAAAATCTATTACTCTTTGTCTGGAAAATGAGCAAAAAAATAATCCCATCCAAGAAACCACATGAAAAAGGCAGACCAGCCCTTAGATGCTCACTTTTAGAGCCTCCTACCTTACCATGAATGAAGCATTTCAATTGTCCACTGACTGAAGAGTTTGCTATCAGTGCACTTGAATGCATTGACATATGTAATGTAAATGGCCTCTACAACAAACGCCAACCGCCAACCGCCCCCACTGCCCCCACCGCCCTGATATTAGACAAACATATAGTGTGCCATACCCAACCACTCCAACAATAGACAAACAAACATACAGTGTGCTATACCCAACCGCCCTAATAATAACAAAAAATGTATTCTTTATTGCACTCAAAAGAAGAAGTGAATTTCAAAAGGAACAAGTAAGGTAGGTACACCTAAATGTGCCACTGACCTTAAACCGCCATCTATACTCTTTGTACATTTCCAAAATCAGTTCTGTACCTATGTGGAAGAAATGCTTTTAGAACCAAACTTTGTTCCTTAATAACTTTTGCATACAATATCCAAATGCTGCATTCTTTGGTGCGTTAGAACCTCCTTTCACTTGCCAACAAGACAATATGAAAATCTGACCAGCCCAATAATAGTAACTAGGCACAATACCAATTTGTGGCGGTTTTGGGTGTACCCACCTTAGTACCATCGGAATGAAGCATTTGCTCATCTGGCAAGAGTTTGTTATGCAAGTGAACCCAAGTTGGAAGTTGGAACTTGAATGCATTGACATGCATAACATAAACCACCTCTAGAGTGGTACAACCAAAACAAAACGCCAACCGTCCCAACCGCCCCAACCGCCCTAACAGTAAACAAACATAATAACAGACAAACACTGTTAGTAGTGTGGCATACCCTGCACTCTATCTTCCAGTGAAAACAATGAACCCCAGCCACTGTCCTCCTCCAGTCTATAGTGACATTTCAACAACTAATGGATCGGCTAAACTTTCTTTTTCTTTTTCTTCTTTTTTTCTTTTTTTTGAAACACATGGACAATTTCCATTGATAATAAGCAAAACAGTACTGGCAGCGAACCTGGAGAGAGACTCCCCAGTGAAATTTTTTTCTCAATCTTTACCACAACTTTGAATGGCAAGGGAGTCATGTTGATTTCATATCGGTGGCAGTCGCGTGTGGAGTGATCTCGAGAGAGGTAAGCTAATTACGTATCAGCAGAAACAGGTCCCACAAATTCAATCTGCAGTCATTCCATAAAATAAGTTAGCGCACCGTCGCACACAATTCCAAGACGGATTGTTACCAAATTGAGGCTGCACTCCATTATTTCTTACATTCGGGACTGACACAAAGTTAGCACTAGCGTTAAGTTCCATTAGATATGTATTTCATAAGTCGGTCACCAATCACGGGTATCAATGAGAACATTATAAGGTAGAGCCACCCATAACCGACCGAATAAGCCATTCCAATCTGGAGTTCCATTAGATATGTATTAGATAACTGACGAGCCGCAGTAGCGGCGAGTAGGTTATCGGACATAACCGGTTGTTCACTTTTCAATCACAACCTTTGATCTCCGTGATCCAAGGGTAGAGGAAGCAAGTTGAGAGGAGAGAAGGTTATGAGTTGCAACGTGTAATGGCAATGGTGATGGACTGCCAATGGGACGGTGCCACGTGAGTGTTGAAAACTCAACAACCGGTTATGTATTTCATAAGTCGGTCACCAATCACGGGTACCAATGAGAACATTATAAGGTAGAGCCACCCATAACCAACCGAATAAGCAATTCCAATCTGGAGTAGTGCACAGCAAAACAAATATCTTCAGAGGTGCATCAATAGAAATGATGGGGATTACAAAAAATTGGTAATTATATCATTTGAACTTAAATTACTATGAATTTTGGGAGGCAAAAAGTGCTTCGGACCCCATCGCCAATGTCTAGTACACTCTTCCAATTCCAATCATTCAAGAACTATTTTTCTTACTCATTATTTTCTACTTTTTTTCCTCACAACTTGGGACATGTATCATGAACTTATTTATTCCAACCTTGGAAAGGAAAAATAAAAAACATTCTAAGCTTCAAAAAACCTAGTGCAACCTTGGTCAGAAAATAACTGCATCTATAGGTTGGGTATAGATCATTGGTCAAGAATGGGTGGCTCTACCTTATTTCATACAGACATGGAGAGCTTGCTGATAATCACTTGATAAAGTGCCAAAACTCTACTTTTATAATGCCCCTTATATTGAATAAAACATGTAATTATGTCTTAACACCTTATTTAATATTTTTAGAGGTCCCTTGGTACAGATTGAATAACATTGTTTACCAATGAGGCAACAGTTCCTTTTACATCCTTGAAGCCCATGCAGTAGAATTTGAAGACTAAAATTTTTGAGCTAGTAGGAGGGATATCCATGGTGATATGCTAGAATGTTTGAAAATTTGCAACAAGTGTAAAGGTATGTGCACACTTGGAATTTGATAATAGCGATCATAAAACCATAAGACCTTGGACAAAGATGGAAAGCTGCAGGTTTTAAGGAAATATTTTTTTAAATTGGTTTGGGATTGGTTCAATATAATCAAGTTCATCTAAAGTTATGAGTCCTTCACACCTGGGGCATAACATTCAGAAGTCATTACAAAGGCTAAATGTTCCTCTCCAAAGCCCACATCCACAAAATTCATACACACCATAGAGAATAAAATAAGCTTCAATACCAATGTCATTTCACCATCTGCCATTAAAAAATGTTTAATGTCAAAACAAAGAGAATGCCTCATTGACAATTGACAATTGTGGAAATGACAGGGTGGAGACGTCATTTTTATAGAGAAATCCATTTTCCATTATGAATCCCCAAAGGATAGGGGATAATGTGAAAATGAGAGCTTTGACTGCTTATTGTTAACCCTTAAAAACCCATTGTCCCTTCGGGGGACAAATGGGATTTTGGGCAGGTACATATGGGCTGACTTTTTGTTGTAATTTTTTTTTTTAAATTTTGAAGATAGAAAAACTGCCAAGCTTCATGGGAATATCATTTTTTTTCAATCGGCACCCAGGAACAAAAATCATGCCCAGATAAGCTCAAAACAGGGGCAAGGGGGCAAACAAAAAAATTTACAATTTGTTTTTGTTTTTGTTTTTTTAACTTTTTATTCTTATAGATTATATATTTTTCTATCTGGAAAGCTTTGATTCATTTCATTTGTGTTTTTATGATAAAGTGATGGACAATCTTGTTTTTCGGGCAATTAGAGCATCTTTCTGAAAAAATAACTTGTAGGATTCATTTATGAAAGTAATTTTTGCAATTTAAAAAAAAAAAAGTTCCACATGGTTTAGTTTGCTTGCTAGAACAGTATCACCATTAGGATTAGTGCATTTTAATTCCATCTAAAAGATATTAATATTTTAGATTTTCCTTCTATCTCATACCTACTTCTACGTAACAATTTTTTTAAGAATGAAAACTAGTTTTTTCATTTTTTTTTCCTAGACTCTCAGCTCAATTTTCCACTATAATGATTTGAAAGCTCAAATAACAAATTACCCATAACAAGTTTTGAATGTATGAATTCTATTGTGCTGAAAAGCATATTAGACAAAAAAAACAATTTGAAAAAAATGAGTATTTAAGCAAATTTCAAAGTGAAAACATTTTCATGGTCTCCCATCCAAAAAATTGCCATTGTTTGATAGATTTTTATACTCCCTCCATTCCAAAATGATCTTGTTGGACAAAATGTTCTAAATTAAGGTAAGGTGGAAAATAACATTTCTTAAAATCTGTTTTGAATTGTTAGTAGAGTTTGATCACTTTGATGCACTCCTATTGTCCCAAAAAATTTCAAATTTGAATAAATACTCAAAATGCAGTTATGACGTTTTGAAAAGTGCAATTTTTGGACCATTTTAATGGAGCACCGTTGGCTAATCATTTTTGGAACTTTTGACATTGTGTGTTTTTCTTCTTGCCTTCCCATGTTGTGTATTGTTCTCGCTTTGTGGTACTATCCACAGCATATTCCTATCACTTCTTGCTTTAGAAATTTTTGAATGTGCTCACACCTCACCCATTGAATCAACTACTACAGTCATGAAACAAAGTGCCCACTCCAGCTATAACTTCAAGCTTGATTGCTGGACAATGGCAAACTTGGTCCAGCTACGCCAAGCCCAAAACTTCAAAATCAAGCTAAATGGCTGCAATGCACGGATAAAATTAAAATCAATGGCTCTTCAAAAATTCAGTGACTACACAGTGGCTAAACACACTTCTTGAGTTCTTCTGCCATGTATTCCTGACATTCTCAAGAAGTGTGGGCCCTTTCGTCCACGTCATACATAAAGATCATCTTGGGACAAGCAATTTATGTCGTTAAAAAGATCATTTGATGATGGAGGGAGTACCACTTAACAATTGGAAACATTACAAATGACAAAAATATCCATGTGTAATGTACTCAATTTGAGTTCCTTGTATGCCACAACTCTTACTTTATTAAGAAAAAGAAAGTATGCAAAATTCTACATATGTATTTTAAATTTATCAGACTCTTTTTACTGTGGAAATAGCATGTCGTAGAAATAGCCTCCGTACAAAATGGGTATAGCCTCTTGGCTAATTACTCTAAATTAATTCTAGGATTGCTAGTAATCTTGAATCATTCCATTATTATCATTGTCACTTAAGACATTGTTTGTGGTCCAAATCTCATTTGTTGAAAATTAAAACCCTGTAATGAAGTCTTTTTCTAGGTGTCTATGATAAGTCTTTTGATTGCAATGGACTATTCTACCTTAGGTTATATCAATATGAGTCTTTGATTGCAATGGACTATTCTACCTTAGGTTATATCAATATGAGTCTTAGACAAGCTGTTTGCGTGAGTTCATTGTTGAGCCACAAGAAATGAAGTAGAAGTATAAGCACGTGCAAAGTAAAGTGGTTGCTTGCTTCTGCTCAAGCTAAATAATTTTGCAAGTTCATTTTTAGCCACAAGAAATGAATGTTCTACGTTATGTCATATCAATATGACTTACAAACAAGCTGTTTTTATGAGTTCAATTTTAGTCAGAAGAAACGAAGTAGAAATATTGCCACATGCGAAGACAAGAAATGAAGTAGAAATATTTCCACGTGCAAAGAGAAGTGCTTGTTTCTATGAGTTCAATTTTTAGTCATAAGAAATGAAGAAGAAGTATTAGCACGTGCAAAGTGAAGTGGTTGATTGCTTCTGCACCTGCTTCTACTTCAACTTCTACATTCCAAAAAGTCAAAATATACATGGACATTTTAACAAGTTAGGCCACGTGCACTCACTCGTCTAAATTTGATTCCCCCACTCTGACTACAATTTGAAATTTCTTACACTTTCTATTCAACCACTTCACTTTCCTTTTCACCTTTTCATACATGGATCATACACCCTAACTACTGTATAAGGGTCTACGGTTTGTGGTGACATCCAAAGTACACATGCTTGTCAATGGCAATATTTGTGATAGAGTATTCCAAGTAAAACTGACACTTGGGATCACTTACAGACTACAAAGTTGATATAAACCCCTTTTTCAAACCTTTTTAACATTCTCAAACTTCCATGACTTTTTTTGTGATACCACAAAGTTTTTTGCAATACTGAGCTTCAAGAGGGGTATTTTGAACAAGATGCATCCTATTACTGAGTAGTTCAGCGGTTGAAGACCATATCTGGTTCTAACATAACAGACAAAAAAGATATCGAGCATCAAACAACGCAGTGAACACACGCCAATGTTGCAGAATATTCTGGATTGGGATAGGAGGGAACAAACTTTTTGTTAAACGATGAGAATGTAGAATCTTTCATGCATATCAAACAAGTCCAAACTTCTAGGGATTGCATCGAATCCATGTTGAGAATGTAGAATCTTTCATGCATATCAAGCAAAGTCCAAACTTCTAGGGATTGCATCGAATCCATGTTGAAAACCTAGAAAGCTCGGATACTGCTCATCAATAGTACAAAAAATTCATTCCAATGATCTCCGAAGCTTATCTAAAATGACCAAGTCAGCCCTACCGATAAGAAGATAGATGACTTTGACTACTACAAAAAGAATGTGGCTTAAGACTCGCAGAATGTGCAGCACCCGAAGACGATCATGCGGAATCTGCCAGAAATGCAAACAAGGGAATAATTAGCACTTAGAAAAACTCATTCAAATGATCTCCCTGCGGTAGAAACAAAAGAACAGAGCTGTCACTTAAATCCATGGCTTATTCAGAGGATATCTTCACATACGCCGGTATGGCGTTCTCTTTGGACAGTAGGAGGAATTCCACGTCAAGAGTACATCAACAAAAAGAAAGTAAGGATATGGATGTAGACACGATCCATCTTCCGAAGCTCAAATCTGAATCGAATTTCTTTTGTGCACTTACTTGACCCGAGCAGATTTGAGTAGAGTGCTTGGGTTATAATACTCAAACCTGTCGGTACTCCGCTTCTGACTCTGCCGTAAAACCGGCTTGCCAATCTGTTGTTGAGGACGGATCATCAGAAATTATTAACTCGACGTCCTGCTAGAAGCTGAAGCAAGAGAAATCGAGGCTCATCGTCCAAGTCAAGATAATGGGGGGTTGGATTTGCTGCTCATAACCAGCGGCAATCTCTTCAATGGCCAGTTTAAGTTCGTCGAATATCACTGGACTGGAAGTGTGAATGCGAACCACCAGGTTCTTCACTGAAGGTTGCATCAACAACCGCAATACACTGATGGCAGGGCCCAAATTCTGTGGAATCATGTGCAGAATCAGGCGACTCATACGAGGCCACTTCTCCGTCAAAGTAAGCGTGTGCACGTTCGTCTCCATGCAGTACCACATCCCGGGACCAATGTTTAAAACCTCCAACTTTTCACAGTCATGCAAATTGCTGAAGTTAGGCAGCACCAGGGGGACGTCTTTCAGAACACCCAAAAACGTGCCATCCTCTGCAAGCGCCATACACGGGATGTCCAAAAAGATCATTTTCAAGTTGGGATTCCGGTGGATGAGAGCGGAAAGTGTGACGAAGCTGGAGGCTCCATAGAGCAGCTCCTGTAAACCATTCAATGACCTCAACTCGATTTTGGAGGGCTCCATGACTTCAAGATTAAAAGCAACGTACTTCAGTTTGTTAGCTCTGATGATCAGTTTCTCAGGACACCGCATTTTCAACTGCAACTTCTCAAGCTTCGGAAGGTCCATCACAACCTCCTTAGCTGTAGTAGAGAGACCGAGGCACAGTACCTTCATGTGTTGGAAAGTCAAAGTGCCCCAGTCCACACCAAATACCCCCAGGAGTGCCAGCGTCTGTAAATTGGGCATTGTTTCATTGATGTCTTGCAAAGCTTCGGCAGTAACTTTGACACAGCGCCATGTCAGACTTAACATCGAAGGCATCTTCTGACAGTCGCTGGTGTCGATAAACATGTTCCTCAAATCCAAAGTTTTCAATCCTTTACCTTGAATAAGATGGACATGGAACGTTTATTAGACAAGTTGAAGTCGAGTCTAAGAAACGAACCACAGAAAGTTGCGCGCGGAGTGGTTTAACCCATCCTTGGCCTCATTTTATTATACCAATTTTGAGAATTAATTTCAGTCTTAGAAATTTATTGCATCAGACTCGTGTTTTCCATCAATGTGGAAAATCTCAATTACTTTCATAAAATAATTTGATAATATATCAAAAAATCAAAATCAAATTAGTGAGAACAAAAATAAGTCAATTGAAAAGAAATCTTTTCTCACAGTCCAAGTGGTAATGAAGCATAGAGCGAAACTTTCTCAAAGTTATTCACCCTAAACATCCTTCAAACTGACTGACCTTCAAGGCAAATTACCACTATCAAGCTAAATGAAGCCTTTAAAAAATAGAGTGATGCATTTAAACACTAGAAATGTATACAATAAATAGCATTGAGTTTGACCTCAACGGATAAAGTTTTGGAGCCACGAGGGGTGGAAACCACGAAGGGTCAAGGAGATACGACTTACAGGAGATAGAAAAAACTCGGATAATGTCCGATCTGCGCATGATAGCCTGCTGACCGTAATCCACGAGGCAAACATGTTGAAGAGTTGACTGCATAGCAGGTAACCATTTCTTCACAAACAGCGGATCGCTAAGCCAGAAGTCGGTTCTTCGTTTTTCATCCTCAGGTACAGTTTTGGCTTGCAGCTTCGGCTCAACTTCAATGCGAAGCTGCTCGATGCATCTCTTCGTTACAAGAATCTTTACAATTTGAACCTTCATTTTCAGCTTGGATCTTTCATCACGTGAGGAGCTTGATTCAGCTCCATCAGAGATCCCTGATTTAAGGGAGCCCAAATCAAAAACGTTTCGGTTTCGGGCCCTAGCATGCTGGGATTCCAGCACAGTCAACCGCAGGGATCGGACTTGGTTGCCAGCATCCAAAAAATCCCTGGACACCAATTGGGCATTCGTAAGGGCTCTTGCGTCCTCGAGCCGATTCAAGATGTCCTGCAGCACATATACAGACAACTCCTTCCAGTCTCGAAATCCCGTTTGCCCGTTTGTATGCTTCCTACCTTTTTCCGGTGGGCCAGGTCCAGACTTCATGCCCCCGGGATGACTCTTCTTCGGCTGAAGCACATGCAACATAGTCTTTAGCTACCTTTTAATCTCCAATTGCAAGAACAGGGACAGATTACCGAAGTTCTTAAGAAGAATAACAGTGATGAACAGTGATGAACAGACTGCGGCAAGTCGTAAAACCCACCAAACATAAAATTCCAATACGCCCATCAGCACTAGTTGGACTTCTAAGAGACCAGGTTTTTTTAAACATTCCCTTGCTTGTACCGACAGAATGTCTGTAAATTCAAGATCCTCGGGACAAAAGGGGGGAGGGGGGGAGTGCTGCTCAGGACATGCCCAGTGTATGTACCAGAGGAGTACATTTGCAGCACTCATCCCACCGCTTGCACTTCTTTAAGGAGACAGAATGTGCAGAGGGTGTGTCCTTTGGATGCTGCACAGATTTTAGTGTTCAACAAGACTAACAACCAAACAGGCCATACAGACAGAAACAAGAATGCCCACAATAGTGTCTCAATGGAAACCCAAAGAGAATGCATGCGAATGGTAGGCACAGACGTGCTCAATAGATCACTTACAGGGGAACTTCCTTTCGAAGTGGACATGCTTGAATCGGCATGCATTACGGCGGAGGTTCCAAGACATAAGAAAATTCAGTGTCGGTACTCTAAGTCCCCAACCCAGAAACTCCACGCAGAGTTGAGTAACGCCCTCCCGGCTCCAGCAGCCTTTTCAGATGACCAGTGATGTTACTATCAATTCCTTTGTGACCCGGAATTGCTCTTACGTTAGAAAAGTTCAACATTCGGCTTCGAAATTTTTGAATCTCGGCAGCCAGCTCCTTCACTTTCAAGTTCACGCTCATGTCCTAGCTCCACAGCCCTGCAAATCTAATCCACCAAGTTCAAAAAAGCAAAGCGCAATCAAATCACTGACATTATCTTTCAAAAGAACCGAAACAAATAATGAACCCTAACTTCCCGCGGGAGATGGTTAAAAGCGCTCGAAGACTGAAAACGAATCGGATTCAAAGGGCCTCCTCTCATGCTCCATCGGTGGTTTGCCGGAGTGGGTGAGCGAAAAAGCAGGATTTCATGTTCCCCAAAGTCGGTAGACAACCCCATTGGTGGAGAAAATTGGTTAATCTTACTGTATCCTTGGGTCCACATGACAGTGGAATTGCTCACTTGGACCTTGTAGCTCCCCTGTAAAGTTTGGCCCACCGATGGAGCATGGCAGGAGGCCCTAGGCACAATTTTTCTTGTTTGGACATTCCACTGTAAAAGAAATAGTAAAATACTCTCTGTCCGTCGAGGCCACAAAATTTGGCGGCCGCCGACCGAAATATGACTGCCCTCACGGGGCCAGTTGCAACCATCGTCGCCACCACCGTGGAAACCACCGTCACTCCGTTATCAAAGCACTCCAGCGAAATCCAACAACTAACAATTGATAGGCGGTGCCCAACTATACAAATGACGGCACCGCTTCGATTAATGTTTCAAGCATATCGAGCACACAGTTCACACATCAACAAGCTGCACAGTCACAGATCAACTTGCGAGCAATCCAACAGACCTCAAACTTGACTGCAAAGAAGAAATTAATCGTGCGCGAGCAGACAACTACGACGCACAAGTCAGAGCTCTTTCGTGGCCATTGCCTTCAAACGTGGGGACGACTTCTGCAACTACCATTACGCAATTACTGCGAAGTCTTCAAATCCTCAAATGCAGTACGTTTAACCCTCCAATCTGAAATATACGGAAATAGCACAAACTACGCAAAACGCTCAAAACAGGAACAAAGATGATCTCCCAAGCCCTAATCCCAAACTCCCGAATCTCATGATTTCTGCACAGCCTTCCGTAGGCCCTGAATTAGAAGATCAATGGTTACGGAACCAATAGCTTGGTACTGATATACCTAATATGTATTCGGTTACTGTATCAAACGGTATGGTGTATATCAGTTATTACTAACTTTAACAAACTATAGCCTACTGATGTGACGTAAATAAACAGTCGAAAAGACTTCACATGTCTCTTTTCAGAACATATATATGCAATAGGTATCAACAGGACGAGAGAAAAACAAGAGTGGTGGTGCGCTTGAGAATGTACTTGAGCAACTTTCCCTGTTCTTCGGCTACCTTCGCTTCGAACATATGCTCTTTGGTCTGTGCATAAAGTTCACTAGCTTGCTCCATTGTTTTCAAGCGAGGCTGATCCAGAGCGACTTCCTATGCTTCGAGAGTAACTCCATAACTCTTTCAGAAAGACTTCTGCAGCACTCTGCCCATCCATAGCTCCAAATAGAGATTAGACAGCCATCAGATACAATGAATAATGAATGGCATCGATGCTTTCTATACTCGAAAGCAACTACATCCATGTTTCAAAACTTCTGAGGTCGGGCACTTGGGATTCCTCAAAAGCGGTACCATGAGTGAGTTCCGCAAATACTCAAATTGTATCAGCCAACTTGACCAGAATGAGAAGCTGAAGGGGATGACATGGATGCCAACTTCTACGACAGACAGAGAAAATTCTAGGTGTTACGGTCCTGCAGATACCTGAATTTGATCGACTGATAGAAAGAATTTCTTCAAATTTCTTCAGGATTTCTTCAGGATCATTCTGCCTGCCAAAAATCAAAACATCAAGCGCAGATGTATTTGAGCAAATTTGTAATTTTTAAGATGTCCGGCACCGTTACTCAATTCCGCTGCAATTCCAGTTGTAAGTTTCAAACCTTTCAAGTATTGTAATGAAAACCGATATTGAGTTTATGGATAGAGATAGTTTGATAAAACTATCTATCACATACGCTTGAAAGAAATAGCATAACCCAACTGGGTTGTCTGAAGCTACCCCAGTAATATGGGCCCCGTACCTGGCGTAGGCAATGAACAAATTACGAGCAAGCGATTTCGATTGAAGGATGCGGAAGAAATCTGGCAGAGGTTTCTGCGCAGGCCATTAACTGTAGTCGCGTAAGCTAGCATCAATTTAACTGTAAGATAGACTATTTCGATAGAAACAAGAGAAGAAGAGTCTCTTGAAGGCAAATTTCGTTAAAATGGCGGTATTCCCAGTGCCATATTTTCCTTGTGCCATATTCACCGTGTCATTTTTTCAGACCGCCCGTTCTGAACATCTAGAACAGGTATAGATTTCAGACATCTAAGACTGTTGTAGATTCAAACATCTAGGAGACCTATAGATTTCAGACTGACCGTTCCAAAAAATCTAGGACTTATATAGATGTTAGATATCTAGGACAATCGTAGATTTTTAGAATGTAGTACGAATGTAGATTTCAGAACAGCCGTCCTGAACTGAATAACGTGCCATTGTAATGGAATACCGCCATTTTAACGAAATTTGCCATCTTGGGACTAAAGCTAAGTTCTACTAACTATGCGTTTTTTTTCTGATGAAATGAAGGCATTGGTACCCATGTGAATGGCGCGTCTGTTAGAGGAGTCGTCCTACACACTAAGTTACACCCATTCCATGGAGACTGATTGAGGACATATAGTATACTTGCAAGCATGATTGGAGGAGAATCCGTATGAAGTTTGATCATGTTACTGAGAGAAGTACTTTGGTGTGGGTGGTGGGAGTTAGCTAGGCATTGGGACCACGTACTGTGAATGAAGAGAAGAGTCTACAAGATAGAGAACTTCTACTAAGCTTACCAACAACACATGGATTGTCTGAGAGTGAACAAGCAAGCAAGCATTGCGTGATCGGAGGAGATTGAAGTTGAATGTGTGTAGCTTGTACGCATTCAATGAACTTACTTTGGTGGGAAGTCTTAATCAAAAGAGACCAGCTCTGCTCGCTAGCTATTGATATGGACCCGTAACAAGAACCAGCGTACGTATGTACTTGATTGATTGAGAGGTTCTACCAAGCAAGCAAGCTCGTCGCTGTGAAAGCCACATCAATATGATTGAGAAGTGCTGCGCTGATTCATTTATATTCGTTGCCACGCCTGAATGGAAAGCAAGAATAAGAAAGCCTTTGTTCCAAGGCCTCATGTGAAAGTGCTTACAGACAGCTTTTTTACATAATTGCAGACAAATGCCTGGTGACACAATTAATATACAATATGTGGTAACTGACCTCGTGAAAGAAATTTGGAGTTTGGTGGTATAATAGGCTTTTATTTTATGGTAGTAGTCATGCTATATATTCAAGGTCACGTGAGCGGAAAAAAACACAAAATTGTCGGTACAGGTCAGCTGACATGTAGTTAGTCGGGAGCTTCCTCAGCCAGGAATTAGTGGCTCCGTCCCCAGACACTGATCAGGTTTTCTAAAAAAGATAAAATAGCATGTAAAAGGAAACTGCTGAATTTTTGCGTGCCTGAGGTCACCTTTGGCAAAAAAATACTAAAAAAATTTGAAGCTGTTTGAATGGTTCTGGAAATTTGTAAGCCACTTTTGTTGCATACAAGGAAAATTAAACACAAAGAAAGTAAAAATGTTGAAAAAGATATTTGTACAACTTGAACCCATGATAGCCAAATTTATTCTTCTCAAAGCATTGCCACTGCAGGGCACTAAGCAGAGCTGACTTGTTCAACTAGCTCCACGGCAGGCACACAAACTAACCAAAAATGCCCGGCCACTTCAAATTTTGAAGAGCAGACAGCCAAATAAAGTGTCCTTTGCATGATGCGTTGTGCACTTTGATAAAACTTTTGAGTTACAAACAATGCCGTCTAACGCAATTTTTGAGGGTCAAACGTAAAAGTCTCCAATAAGAGGGTAATTAGAACCTTGGGGGCTGTGCATGGGAATGATGCCATGTGCTTATCCCGCATCGGAATTGGATAGAGGAGGAAGACAAAGGCCTTGCTCATTCAATACACTCCCAAAATGAACTTGGCGTCCCTGTTTCGCGTTGTTGCGAACAGAAGTTAAGAAAAACTATTTAATCATTGCCAAATAATCCCTAGGAAGTTCTATGATTTTAGAACCATTTGGACCCTACTTCGAGGATCTACCCTTTGGCTCATTTGGACTTCCAAGAACAACAAAGTCTTTGCCAGGGAACAATGACCAATTGCATGTGTTCACGAAGCTATCTAGGAGGCACTCCTTGACAATGGGCGAGCAATGCTCCTCAAAGCCCAGCAAAGGGTCCGACTTTGCCCTCATCAGGCCCCAAACAGTTGGGCAAAATTTGATCATATTTGGCTTAGGTCCTCCTTATTGCTAGTAGGTTGGACAACTTGATCATTTGGAATAGGGGGTCCCTCCTCCTGCTCCTTCTTCTAGTTTCTTGTTTTTTTTCTTTGACTCTTATCTCTTCATTTGTCCAATCTTTTTGGCTTGGCTGTTTTGTACTAGTCCTTTTTTTTCAATGCAATGGTATTTCCATTTGTTTCAAAAAAACAAAACAAAACTTAGTGATAGAAAATGAGCCACTGAACAAATCATTAGGAAAAAGATGAACCCTGGAAGAGGTCGTGAGACCTGAGAACGAAGGGAACGCAAGCCAAAAAAAAAGAATTTTTTTATTTTTTATTTTTTTTTGCGATAGCGAACTGCAAGCGCGGAACAGCGCGGAATAGTGCAGCTGAACTACTTAAAAAAACATTAAAAAAATAATTTATTAAAATAAATTCAAAATTACAAAATTTTTAGATCTAACATGGCACCACAAATGCCATGTCAGATTGCAATCATTACAATTTTTATTATTTTATAATTTTTATAATTTTTATTATAATTTTATAATTTTTATTAATATTTATTAATATTTTAATATATATATATATATATATATATATATATATATTTTTTTTTTTTTTTTTTTTTTTTTTAATTTTTTTTTTTAAATTTAAATATTTTTTTATTATAAATCACTGTTGAGTTCCCTTGCGTTCTCTGGAGGGGAAGCTTACACTACGAAGGAGCCCCTTCCAGGCCTCATTTTTTTCCTAATACCTTCTCAGGTTTTCTCAAGCTGCGGTAGTTAAAGTAATTTGCTTGATTTTATTTGGGTACGTGTACTCTGCTGGAATGGCAACTCAAGAGAGTAAATAATTAACTGGGGCTGTGGTTACCAATGAGTGCACGTCACTCAAACTCAAAGTTGTCTGTAGCGGGATTATATTTCAATTGGCGGCTCATCTCAGGATGTAATTTTGATTACACTAATCACTGCAGACAATGATGTGACGGACACAAGTTGTCACAACCACAATCACCTGTAGTGGTGTCTTGGCAAACAATCCCGGTATCGGCAAATGGAAGGGCATTCAACGAGGTCCTTAGAGTGTCCGTATTTTTCTGAGAACAAATTGATCCAATGCAAAGTCGGCAATCCAAACATTAAATGGACTTTTTGCATTTTAAAAAGAAGGAAAGAAAAGAATCTACATTAATAAAAGACTTTTTATGGAAACAAGGGAAAGTAGAATTGATTGACACGCTTAACAATGTAGAAAAGGGTTGACAATAATGATTATCTCTACTGGGAGCCAAACCAACTCCCCCAAACCGCACCCTGTCTACAACCACCATCATCATCTTGTGTACATCTCCAAAATCAACATGTATCCATATGGAAGAAACAATTTTAGAACATCTACCAAAAAAACTTTAACCTTGTATAATTTTTGCATACAATATCTAAAATGTCGGAGTCATTGGTGTGTAGGAACCTCCTTTCACTTGCCAACAAGAACATATGAAACTTAGACTAGTTCAACAATAATAACTAGAGATGAGGACCAAAAAGTCCATTCCTCACATGGACCTTTCCAAAAGAGTCAATTCTCCACCAAACTTAGAATTGATTATATATTTTAAAAGGTGAGGATATGGAAAGAAATATATTAAAATTTGAAGTGAAAATAACCGCCCTACCATCCTTTAATATTTGCCAAAGACAACTTTGCACTTATAATTCATAAGAAATTTGCCATGCTCATCAACATCAATAACATTGTTTTGCCTCTAAGTTGCTCTTCAGAATTTGAAAGTACTTCAAATCAAGCGATTACCTTGTAAATTGATAACAGATTGGTTTTAAATTGGTGGAACATTGGTGGTGGATTTATAACAAATTTTGGAGCTTTTTAATTGTAATTTTCAATTATTATTTCTAAAATTCTTTTTTATTACTTTTCTTTGTTTAATATGCCTCAAAATTTAACACCTTTTTTCTCTCTTTCATAGCTTCAAGACATTACAAGAAAACCGAGGCCTTGGGAGGTCTGTGAGTTCTTGGACAGTAGGGACACTGGCCAAATAAACGGGAAAAAATAAATAAAATACTAAAAATTGGGCCAGCAAATTGCAAGGCTTGATTTGGTCGCGATAGTTCAGTAATATAATTTAGAAAATAATAAAAAATTTGGAAAAAATATTATTATTAAAATAAATAAATAAATTCAAAAATTCCAAATTTAATGTGACCAAAATTATCCTCGCCAGCCTGAATATTATTTACTTATTATTTGTTATTGCTGTCACTATTCATGAATTGTGCCAAAGGGGTTGTGAATTCCATTGTGGAGAACTTACAACCTCTTTGTGAAAGGAAGCAGACCTCCCAATGGCCGTTCCAAACTATCTAGGATAGGTGTAGGTTTCAAAACGGTTGGTCTAAACTGTAAAATTGTCAAAGTTCTGGAACGGTGCCATTTGAATGAAATTTGCCATGTAGATTAAATCCAACTATAGTAACAGATAATTTTTAGTTATCCCATAGGTCAAGATCAATAAATGTGTAATTAAATAGTTTTAAATTACTTCTATTATTAGATATTCAAGAAGAATTTTGGTAATTTTCTACTTGGCTCAATACAATCTTCAATGGTATTGAGATTGGGTGAATAACTAAGTTAACATCATGTCATGTTAATGGATACCAATCTAGTGAATAATCATCTTTTGAATGACCAATTGAGAGATTAACAATTTTTTAGCTAATACGTTGCATTATGCACTAGTGCATGTGGCTTTTTTGATGGAGGTCCTCATTTTCCTTCATTCCAAACTTCTATATACATTATTAACATTGTCATGACTTCAAATACACTTATTGCTTGTACAATTCAATGTTTTGTCATTGTATAGTTTAATTACATTAATATTAACCTTTAAAGTCCTATTGTCCCCTTGGAGGACAAAATGGATTTCAAGCAAGTTCCTACACTCTCAATATTTATCATGATTTTCTAAAGGTAGAAAAAGACAATAGCTTTCTAAGAATATAATTTTGATTTCAATCAATACTCAAAAGCAAAAGTCATAGCACAAAAAAACCATTTTCTAGTTCGACGGGTAGACCCGCAAACATAAAAACTTAAAATTTAAATTTTTAAATGTTTTTCTCATGGATTGTATTTTTGTCTACAAGGAAAGGTTTGATTCATTCCATTTGGATTTTTTATGTGAAAGTTATGGACAATCTTATTTTTTGGACAATCATAGCATCTTCTTGAAATAAATCTTGTAGAATTCATTTATGAACTCAATTTTCACAATTTTTCAAATAAAAATTTCATAAGATTAAGATCTCTTGTTGGCTCGGGGAGGGCACTTGGTTCTACTACTACAAACCACATGCGAACAAGTGGTTTCTAATAAACTATAATTTCAACCTAAAATTTTGAGCATTGTTTGGTAATGACTATAGGTTTCCATTGCCAAAATTTCCAACTCAAATGAAATATGGAATGATTTCTAAAAGAGGTTGAAAATGAACCTCAAATGAAATATTTTTCAACTCAAATATTTATAGAGAACACATTTAGATGACTATTGCATCAATATTCAACTCAAAATGAGCTTTCAATAGAGAATTATTTTTAGGATTTTTTTGTTCATTTTTTAGACAATTTTTGAGGATATAATATAGGGGTGTGAAAGTTATTTTTCAATTCTGCAGTGTATCTATTTACTTCAAAAATTTGTAACTAATTATCATTAGCAAATAAAAATATCAATAACTCAAAACATAAACTTTCAAATTAGGAGAATATATTCATATTTTTTTTGTTTTCATTTACTTAAATTTTAGGATATAATATAGGGGGTACAAAGTTTTGTTCGCATGTTGTTTGGATTAGATACACTAAGTGCACCCCCCGAGCTTGTTGGAACAATCTCACCATTGTGATCAATGTGTTTCCGTTCCATCTTAGAGGTATTAACAATTTAATCTTTCCTTCAAATGAATCTTGAATTTACTTCTAGTGAGCAATTTTTTAATGAGTTAAAATTAAGTGTTTTTTTTAATTTTTTCCTAGACTCTCAACTCAATTCTTCAACAGAAAAAATTCAAAATTCAAAATAAGTAGTGTAAAAATTTAAGTTAAGAAGATTCAAAGCCAAAGACTCTACTCCAACGAGGTGCAATAAAACCTATTTTTTTTACTTTAAATGCAAATATCTTGCAAGCTACATGGTCGAAGTTTTTGAAATTTCTTCCACATATATTTGAACTAGTCTAATATAAGTTCCCACAATTTTATATGCTAAAAGAATAATTTTAAAGTTTTTTTTCTTTATGCAATAAAAATGACTTTTGGGGGAGTTTTTTGATCAAAAAAAGGCCTTAGACTTTAGGGGTTTACTTTATTTATTTATTTATTTATTTATCAAATAAACAAATAAATAAAATAAAAATCTTTACAATATAGTAGTATCAAGTGAACACACATATAAGAAGTTTCATGGCTTGGGTGAAAAAAACACATTACAAACCTTTTTCTTTGCCAAATAAATTTGATGTCTACTAGAATTCACTTGTTATAGCAGCCTAGAAACAAAAATCCTAAATAAAAACAAAAAATTTCTTATACATCATTGAATTAAGGCAAAATTCTAATAATTTTCAAACTAATTCATTTCCAAGTTTACCTTGAGTTTGTATTTAGAGCTTAAAGACTCAATATCTAATCCAAGTTATGCGACCTTTTTAATGTCCAAATGTCTACATTGATAATATACATTGTCTCATCAAAGTGCTTGTAACCAAGGCTTTCAATTTCACCTTCCTTCTGTCACCAACCTTGTTGCACCTATATAGTTATTTTCAATGTTTTGGAGACATACACCTTCTTATGCATTAGAAAAGTTGAAGCATCTTCCTATATTGGTATACAACTCTAGTCATTCAATCACATCAACTTGCTAATCCATTATGTAAGAAAGTACATGAAGTATGAGAACAAGCATTGTTGGTTTCTTTTAGATTTAACAACAAATATAGTTGTATAGAAGTTATCCATAGTCACATTTTGTCACAATATAGGCGTAAAACTAGTTTCTACCACAAAGAATAAAAAAGGAACCAATTTTAGACTTTTGATGGAGAAAAAGCTCTTTCCAGAATGTTTGGATTTCTCAAGAGGTAGTGAACCTCACTTGTGCCCATTCTAAGAACAAACCAAATCAATGTGATGTCAATGAGGTCAAACCATGTGTCTACAGTCCATTGACACTTGTTATTGCCTTCACAAGAAAAATCACAACATTTCTTAAAGCAAGAATTAAACAATATCAACAAAGGCTTGTTAGGACTTGTAAGAGAACTTGTAGACTAGTGTTATTTTGTGAAGCTCCATGTGACAATGCCATGAATCCAAAGGTGGATTAGAAATTCCAAAAGCTTTCTTATGCAATAGTTATCAAACTACAATGAAAGTAACAAAGCAATTTGCTACAATTTGAGAAACTCGGTGGCAAGTTGAGCATGCAACAATATTCCAACTACAATGAAGGTTATAAAGCCACTTGCTACAATATGAAAAGCTTGAAGATAATTTTAGCAAGCAATAGTAATCAAACTCCAATTCAAGTCCCTTGTTACAGTTTGTGTCTTTGTGAAGTTTGATGGTAGGTGTAGCAAGAAAGCTATTGGAACCTTTCTCTTATTAAATGATCCCCACCATTTTTCAACGAAAGCCAGTTTGATTGATTTAATAGAATAATTAGGGTCCATCCTCAGTTGTGGTGACCAATTGATTTGGAATCCATAAAAGGCATCCACACACAATCACTTCCGTAATAAATTTAGCTATTTTAACTAATGGGTGCTTAATATTTAAATCAATGTTATCCCACGGTAGATGATTGGGAATGATGCTACAATGATATCATCTTGAGATGCTAAAGCATTATGTGTTATGGCAATAAATCATGAAGTCTACTATCTAGTCTATTATTTTCTTTTATTTAAATTTCATTTTGAATCACATCTCATATGAACTTTATAAAGATGAATTTATTCCTATTTTCTATGATTTTCTTGTTAGAAAATAGGATCTAAGGTATAAAATTTGAAAATAAAAAAACAAACAAACAAAATATTTAACCAAAACCAAAAAGAAAAAGAAATTGAAATTTCAGCTACTATCCATACTCATGCATATATAAGATGGCGTGGCCACTAGGTGGAGGAGGAGAATTTTTTTATTATTCTTTTTATTTTTGGTCCATCGCCGCCCCCTTCCATGCATGGGAAAGGTCAGATTATACACGGAAGAAGAAAAGTAGTGATGGAAGGGGAGAGAGGTTGTTGAGAGGGGGTGTGGATTAGGACTTTGAGAAGGGGCTTACATTAGGGTTTCAAAGGGGATTTAAGAACCCTTTTGAAACCTTCTAAACCTCATTCTCAACTTGGGTTGCTTAAGACATGAAAGTCTTGAGGATGAAATATTATGGGAAATTATATTGCGCACATTTTACAAAGTTTTATTTATGTATGAGAACGATATTTTACACCTTTACTATATATTTAGGTCCCATTAATCCACTCTAACTTGCTCCTTTCTATGAATTTTACTATCCACAATTAGTAATATAGTTCTTATAATATTTAATTTATGAACACCTTGCTAGCTAGGTTACTTGTTACTCTTATTTACCATTACTATAAAGGGTGCTTTCACCTCAGCAAAGCTTTTTTTCCTACTTCATGAATTACTACTACTTACATTTATCTTACCTCCAACTTTTACACTTAAGAAGTCTTAGGTTGAATTCATCCATTGTATAAAAAAATGAAGTTAGAAGAAACTAACCACCATCAAATCTTTTTCTATGAATTTTCAAAGTTGAAACTTATAGAAAGCCTTAAAGTTTTCTAGATGCATGTGTCTTTGGATTGTCTTGAGTACGTCATTTGCTTAACCCCTAAAGGACCGGTTGTCCCCTCGGGGGACAATTTGGGTCCGGGCAGGTTCCTACGATCTCAATTTTTAGTAATATTTTTTGGGATTTTTTGAGGTTGTGTATTTTTGTGAGATCTTTGTGAATATATAATTTTTTTTTTAATTGATGCCCGGGAGCAAAAGTTATGGCACAATAAGTAAAATTGGAATTTTGCGGGCAGTCCAAAAAAAATCACAAAAAGTCAAAATAATTTTTTTTCAAATTTTTTACTCAAAGATTATATTTTTGTCTACATGTGAAGCTTTGTTTCATTCAATTTGGACTAATAATGAGAAAGTTATGGACAATCTTAGTTTTTCGGGCAATCTAAGCATCTTCTTGAAAAAATAAGTTGTAGAATTCATTTTAGAATGCAATTTTGAGAATTTTTCAATTTTTTTTGTTAGACAAGGTTATATTTTCTTGCTAGAACAATCTCACCATTGGGATTATTGTGATTCAATTCCATCTAAAAGCTATTAACAATTTAGATTTTTCTTCAATCTTGTACCCACTTCTACTTGACAATTTTTTAATGAGTGAAAAATAAGTGCTTTTTTTCCTAAATTTTTTTGGTAGATTCTCAACTCAACTAATTAACACAAGTAAGTAGAAAATCGAAATCAGTAGTGCAAAAAATTTGAACTAAAAAGATTCAAAGCCGAAAAACCTAGTGAAGCAAGGTGAAAAAAAACTTGTTTTCTTCACTTTAAATGCATATATCTTGCAATCTACGTGGTCAAAGTTTCTGAAATTTCTTCCACATATTCATATACTAGTCAAGTATAAGATCTTACGGTTGGATATGCAAAAAAAAAACAAATTTTTAAACTCTTTTCTCTTTGCAATAGAAATGACAGTTTTGAATGTTTTTTGGTAGGAAAATCACCTCGGTCCTTTAGGGGTTAAAGTTCTATTAATTTATAACCATGTTGTCCCATTAATGAAATTGAAGACATTCTTTAGTGAAGGTTTTATCTCAAAGGAAACAACATACAACCAAAAACCTCAACTTCAATTCAAATTATTTCACTCTAGATTTTTTCCATTTTTTGACAATATGTTGTATTTGTATTTAATTTTCAAAGATGAAAACCACATTTTTCTACAAATCATGAAGTTTTATATGTTTTGTGAAAAATTGAAATTATAATAAATTTTGGATGAAATAGTGAAGAAAATTCATATTAAACACCAAATTATGTAAAAATTTTCTACGGAGGTGTTTGTAATCGTACTAAACATCATGGTATAGACAAAATCTCCATTTTTTCTATAATTAGAAAATGATAGATTGGATAATAAGTTCAATGTTCAAATTACAACAATTTAGGATGTTTTTTATAATTTGAGTAGAAACTAGAGTTGATAATATTCATTTCATTAGTTGAAATTCAAATTTAAAGTACATCATGTTCACAGACAATATTCAAATAAAAAACAAAGAACTAAAAGTGGTTCTATGGCCCTAGTTGAATGAAAAGATTGTTGAAGACATCAAATGGCTCGATTATTCTCTCCGCAACATTGTTAGAGCTACATTAGTGGTTGCTAACAAATCAAGTGCAACTTGTGAGACATTGTTTGGGAGAGAAGAGCTAAGTTCAAAGCCAAATTCATAAATTCATTTTGCAAGCTCTCTCTGATTGGAAGATTATATATAAGGCAATGCCACTTGTCATGGGGGGTTCACGAAGAAAAGCATCAATAAGGAGGCACTATTTTTCACGAAATCCCTGACAACAAGCAACATTGCCCAACATAAACCATAGGGGGAATCCTCCATTACAATGAACAAAATGTGATGAATAGAATGTGATTGGGTTCAAGAGTTTTTCAGCTGAATTGCATATTCCTTCCCCAGACTGCTGCAAGTTTTGAAACTCAACCCTCTCGAATTGCACCGTCTTAGGGACCAAATGTCGCGCCAGATGTGTTCACAACTTGACAAGTGGGAGTTTTCCATAACATGATATATATTCTCAAGGTATACTGAGAATGTGCAATTTGAGAGTGTCGAATGTATCAGCAAACACATGACAGGGGCACAAAATCCTTCCGTGTAGTAAATTCTGTATTTCACTCGTGATCGAGACTTGGTATATATGATCGCAATGGTTCTCTTTGAGAGAATAAATGGTAACTATTTTCTAAGCCAACTACGTTCCTGGCCATCAAGGTCAAGATTCAAGAATGGTCATCGTCGAAGGTCAACACTGTACGAGTGCAATTAAGTGGCAAAGACAATTAATCATCAATGCACTGAGCTGCCTAAGAATTTCGTTCATCCTGCACGAGCATTTCCTAAAACATATTGCTCATCAATTTCCACTCCTGGGTGAGGTCAAAGATAACAAAACTGACATACTCCTCGTAATGTACAGGCTAACCTGAATGAGTAGGAATCTCTGAGCAGGATTCGAAGTTGAAAGAAAGGGCGAGCGTCAAAATTGGCAGCTGAAGGGGACTGGTACCCTCAACATCCTCAAGTAATTCTTGGGTTCTCGTGAATATACCAACTTCCTTGGCAGGGCAGGAGAAGCTAATGAACTCCCACCCATTTCTTAAATGCTTACTCTCAGCCTCTGTTAACGACCATATTAAGGAAGGCATAGCGAGTTGCTGATCATAACATAATCTGACCTCGGTTCTCTGTGAATACTCTTCCGCCGAGTCAGCTAGTGGTTCCGGAAAACCCTTGGTAAGCAGTAACCTCCGATTGAATTCATGAAAGGCCGCCACAGCACCTTTTGTGAATCCAATACCCTTCAGCAGTACGAAGTAGAGCTCCTGCGAGAGAACAATAGCTTTCACAACCACCCCAACACCGTCCACAGCTCCCTTCGCTTCCAGTATGCCCTCCCGTAGCGCACTAATCACACCCATTGGTAGGCTCCCCAGCGGCTCCAAAACCCGGAGCGCGCTCTTGGTGAGCTTGAAACCCTTCATGACCACAGTCCAGGAAAGCAGGTCAACCGTATCTAGACTACCCAATGTTTTACCAACTTCCTTCGCGATGTTGACAACATTAGCAGCTCCTTCAGAAGCTTTCAAGCCTTTCACAATCGTCCCGAAACGCTGACCAAGTAGGTTCCGTTCAGCCTTCATTGCTATTTCCGCACCCACTCCAATCGCTCCCGTCTCCCTATTTTTGCACAGCTTCGTTACAGTGATAAGACCTTTGGAAATTTTCACCCCCTTAAGCACAATCTTGACAGTTTTCATCCCAAGGAAGACGCCACTCCCTCCGCCTCCCAGAACGTGCAACGCATCACCAAGTGGAGAAGAAAAAGTCTGAATAACATTTTTAGCAGCCTTTACGCCCGCCACTACTCGATCGGCTGTCTTGACCACTGTAATAAAACCTTTCATCTCATTTTTGTAATCTGTCTGTTGTGATAGCCCAGTTATAGTGGTCATCACACCTTCCAGTCCTAACCCAAATCCCCTGAGAGATTTTGCAGTTGAGTATCTCAATCCTGCTGCTGAACTCGTTGCAGCCTCATACAGGACACTTTCTGAGAAGAATTCTTGTGAATCCACTAACACATCACTCTGCTCTCCTCTAGAAATTCTCAAAGTGTCGCTCTTACAAGCTCTTGTGTGACTCGACACCTGGTCGGGGTTTCGGGATATCTTGCGTAAACCGTAGCCAGCCGAGTTTTGGCTTTTAACAGGACGAGCATTTACAGGGTTTTTGGATGTGAGGCTTCGACATACTCCTTTGTCAATCCCCGAAGTCTCACTTGCGCCTGTACTTGGGACATCCTTCTTACCATATCCCTCAACAGCATCCCCCATCAGCTTTAAAGTTTTGCTTGTTCTCTTCATCCCTTTGAGCAAAAAGAACGTCAGTCCCAGTCCCTTCCAAGCACCCGCCAATGACGTTACTTCTGGACGAACCTTGTCATCAGATGGTGGCATCTTAGGATAGAAGGGAATGAAGAAGCTGAGAGAATAATGGGATGCCCCAAAGGGCCCCATTTCGTTTATAATAGAAGACCCTTGGTTCTACCTCCTTCCAATGCTAGCGAATCTGCACAGAAGTCGGCCAATTTAGATATCTAGCCATCACCACAAACAGCTCAGCAATCTTCCAGTGAAACAGACTAACATCAAGATCCAAACAAGAACTCCAACAACATATAATAACATCAGCACAAAATGCCCAGTAAGAAGGAAAATTTTCAGCGACAGCGAACCTCATGTACTTCAAATTAGTTTCGTAATGACCAAGGGCTAGGTATACAAAGCAGACAATATTAAATCTCACGACCAGAAATCAATACATTGGTGGCTCAAGTCATCATGGATAAAATGCACTGTGAGATAGCCCTAAGCAGATTAAGCAATGAATATAAGCTCCAATTGTATGAATAGATCATTGATCTCAATCATGCAGTAACTTGTAAATCTGCATGTACATACTCGAACATCACCATTGTCACACTTTATGTGATAATGCAAAACAAATCCTCGAAATTGTTGTCATTACTATTATTTGATTAAAACTGGAAGACTAATATCAAATATCACTGGAACACGGACAGATTTGTTACAAACTTTATCCAATACATGACTTCAAACATGTAACCACAAGGTTTAGGAATTACGGACCCTACATAGAAATAAGAAATGAGGGGCGTACGTGAAGTCAACAGCTTCTTGACGTCCACTTGAAAGGCACCAATAGAGTCTCCCTTCTCGCAATGTGTTGGATACTCAAATCTGAAAATCCTTCAGTACTGGTCTCGGCCGATGCGAAATTTTACAGCCTTCTGATTGCGGAACAGTGGAAGATATGAAGTCGATGAATGTGATATTCCGTAAAAGCAAACCATGTTATCTTCATCTATAATCTTGACGAACGCTCATAAACCCTAGTAATTTAGTAATGAAATGAGCAGGTACATAAGAAGATAGTATGACTGGCCATAACAAAACAGACGTTCACAACCGTAATCTATATCATGTTCCTAAGATAACATAACTCCGAAACGATCGAATCATGCTCCGTCACGTCAATTAACCATTCCTATGAGGAGGAACGTATGACTACAATCCCTAGAAACAAGTAGCCAATTCTTACCAAAAACTGTACGAAGTGCTGGTCAGCACGAAATTCCACGAGCAAAAATGAGACCTAAATTTCTTGAGTGCGAGTCGATACTCTCCATCGAAATCTAAAAGCATAAGATAAACATAAAAAACTCTACAACATTACGGAAAACACGCAAATTCTCTTCCTTTAGCTCGAAATTGCGCATGAATCTAGAAAAAAGCGCCAGAGCTCCACTAAATTTAAAACGACAGAAATCTCCTTAAAAAGGTCAACTAGAAACGACTGGTGGAAAAAGATGCCGAAAACCAAAACGTTCGCCCAGAGGATCTCAAGCCGCACCAAATTAGGATGAAATTCTATCACCGCAATCGAGAACCCCACAATTGGAGCTCAAACTTGCGGGACAAGAAACAGAGCTACAGAGCACCAAATTGGACCAAATTTTCACATGAAGAAAGCTGTGATGCAGTAGAAAGAACTGAAACGATGAAAAAGAATGAAAGGGCGAGGAAACGCCACGGCAGTTCGAGTGCGGAATCGGACATAGCGCAAGGAATGGGCTCGGAAGAACTTCGAATCCGCCGCACGGTCTCGGTCCAAAAAGGTTCAGTTGATATCACACGACGAAAATCATCTACTCTGTTGGTGGCAACGAATGATAAAGTTGACCCTTGTTATCCATGCATTACAAATTGCCACAGGACATTGACGGTGGAGGAAAATTATGATAAATAATTTGGCGTGTATTGATTTGTTGGTGAGAGCATGGAGGGGTAAGCATAAAATTGTTTACCAATGAGGAGGGGTCCTTTTCAAAGGGGCCTAGTGAACAAAACTGATTAACCTTTAAACGAGGACAAGGATATTTTTTGTCCGATGGATGACAAAGAATCTTTCTATGGACACTGCATAAGGGTATTAAAGGGATCCGTACTAATTAATCATAATTAATTATTTCTAATACTAATCAATGTAAGGGAGTTGATCCATTGTCAACCATTTAAACAATTATGCATATTTGTAGCGCAGGGTTCTTCAAGGGAGAAATTTTCCCATGTGTAGAAATTGAGTTAAGAAGGTTCCCATAATTTTTCAGATTTTAATTTTTCAAAATATAATTACTATTAATTTTTTTTGCTGAAGATTCTATTCAAACTATACACTTTATATAGACATCTCTATTTCTGACCAAGGGTTGGTTGCAATATTGATCATCTTGTAGCCAATCATAATGTGCCACAATTGCATCAGGAATTGTGTCGTAATTAATGACCATTAGTCTCCTGCTGAGCAGAAAGAGAATAGTCTACAAAGCAAGAATGGGATAGTGGTTGGGAATGGGTTGGCTCCCTTAGGGAAGAAGTGCAATTGTTCATCCTTGGAATTTGTGCACAAAAGAGAGATTTTGAACAATATTTTGACCTCTAATGATTACTTTTGATTTTTTAAGGTAGATGATGTCATAGTACAAAAAAGGATGATTTCCGCGGTCACGGCAACCAAACCTTTAACCCTTAAAGTCCTAAGGCCATTTTTCTGTCAAAAAACACTCAAAACTGCCATTTTGGCTGCGTTCACCCAAGAACACAAAAAAAAACATTTTCTTAGAATCTAACCGTAGGATCTTGTACTTCACTTGTCAAAGATCATGTGGTAAAAAGTTCATGAAGTTTGATTGTATAGATTGGAAGGTATTAGCATTCAGAGTTGAAAAGGAAAGTTTTTTGAACACTGACTCGCAATTTCAGATGACTTTGACCGCCATTTGTGGAAATTTTTGCACTACAGACTTTGAATTTAAATTATTTGTGTTGAATATGTAAGTTGAAAGTCTACCAAAAAAAATTCAAAAAAAAAGCACTTGATTTTCATTCTTTAAAAAATTGTTAAATAGAAGTAGGTCCAAGATTGAAAAAAACACTAAATTGTTAATAGCTCTTAGCTGGGATTGAAATACAATAATCCCAATTGTGAGATTGTTTTAGCAAAAAAACACAACATTCTCCAAAAAAAAATTGTAAAAAATTGTGAAAATTGCATTAAAAAATGAATCCTCCAAGCTATTTTTCAAAAAGATGCTTAGATTGCCCGATAAGCAAGATTGTCCATAACTTGCTCATTATTAGTCCAAATAAAATGAATCAAAGCTTCACATGTAGACAAAAATATAAAGTTTCAGAGAAAAAAAAAAAAAAAAAATTGTTTTGACTTTTTGCAAAAAAATTGTACTACCCGCCAAGTTTAGTTTGAGGCTTTTTGTAGTATAACTTTTGCTCCCGGGCACCAATTAAAATAAAAATGATATTCCCACGAAGCTAATCAGTTTTCTATCTTATGAAAAAGTTTCAAAAAGTTTCACTAAAAATTGAGCCCGTAGGTACTTGCCCAAAATCTGATTTGTCCCCTGATGGGACAAAAGAACTTTAGGGGTTAAGGATTAATATGGCTCCCCAATCAATCCCAATCCTTAAACTAATTGATAAGTCACTCCTATGCATCTAGTAAAGTATAATACTTTCCCAATATAGGAAGGACCATTGCCTAGTTAGACATTGTTATTAGGTAGGCTTACCCAAAATTCTCCTTTTTTTAATTGCCTCTCTTATCTGCACTTGTTCAAAACATTTAGAATGACATGTTATTTCTCTATAGTTAAGGGACGTAATTGGAAAAGGAACAATTTAGAGTCTTTCGATTCTTATTCTATTTTGAAAATAGATAGGTTGTTGGATGCCTGTACAGTGATAACCTAATATTATTATACACAACTTTGAATTGCATATTAGTTGTAAATAAAGAAAATCTCGTATTTTGTACGCAATCCATTTGATTGCACAACATTCACATGTCAAGTTGTTAACACATGCAATGAATACAATTAGTGAGGATTGAAGGATTTTACCTACAATCAGTTGAAAATTGATTTCATTTCTGTTTGACAATATAGTTTTGAAATTTAATCATAACATTATTAACCAGTGCTGCAGGGTCCCATATTGCTCCTTCCATTTCAAGAACTGCTGTAGTGCTCCAATTGGGAATATGCGTGACAACACTGTAGAACATGAGACAACAACCAATCTTGAACTCTGAATTCAACCAAAGTCACAACAAAAGAAGGTATCTTTCTGAAATTATACCTTCAGGCAGGGGAACCTCTGGATTCAGTATACAATGTTATGATTTGCACTGAATCAGTGGCCAATTCTGTGGTACTATAGAATGTGCTTTCACAATCTTGTTGGCATTGAGATGGTTTGTCTAGAATCTGCATTTCTGAACTTGCTAAAACTGGTCAAGGAAATTGGGGCATCACCACTCAGTAGGGATTGTCATGCATCCTCAGAGAATGGGATTTTTATGAAGTTGAAGAAATTTCTAAGAGAAATGAGGAGCCAATGGCGAGCCGATTTGCGTGGAGGATGTGTGACACTCCTTTCTTGTTGAAGAAATAGCTTGAGGCTATCAATCAAATAACATAATGGTAATCATACAGACTAAGATAACAAACAGAGAGCAAAGCTCATGATTATATACACAGGTAAGAATGCCCTATAATAAATGCTAATGTACAGCTACAGCTCAGTTCCGTTACAATTTGAATACAAGACGGTGCTTATTAACAGAGTTGGATGTACAGATGCGGATTCGAGGTGGATGGATGTAAACATTGTTTGGAGCATATTTCAACACCCTCCCTTGCTCCAAACATCCTCAGAGAGACCAGAGCAAAATAATGGTGTTGGTGTTAGGATTTTCCCTGGACGAAATTAGTAGTTTCAAGTTTTTGTGGAGCGCATGTCTCTGGTAACTCCGTGGTTTCATTTCTGGTCGTTGTTGTTGTTGATTCACAAAATTCTTGAGGCTTTTTTTAGGCTGAGGGTCGAGCTAATCGAACAAGTTGTGTCTTCATCAGGTGCAGGTGCTTCTGGCAATAGTCTGGCTTTCAATGGTGGCGATCTAGCGCGTTTGTGACATCGTACAGAGGTCGTGTGTGTGCCCTATGGATGCTCCTGTATCAAGTTGGTGAGGAAGTGTGGGAGGCGAGTGAGGTCGGTTCTGCTTCCGGCTCCGTCAATGATGAACTTAGGATTTTACCAAGTAAAGTTTTTTTGGATTCTCCAGTAGATGCTCTATGGTGGCACTTGGTATATCACCCCGAGGAATGGTGGGACAACAGGTTGACGAGGAAGAACCCTAGAGGCCCTGATTTCAAGCATAAAGTGACCAGAAGGTCCCTGTGGATAGATAATTTTTAGACGTTCGATTGGGTGCGTATTAGGTTTCAGGTTTAGAGAAGGGATTTGAGATCACACCTGCTTGAAGGCGATTTATCACAAAGCTCCCATATGGAAGAGGTTTTAGTGAGAAAATATGCAAGTTGAGTTGCTGTAGGAATGTATTTCACTTGTACCTCTCTTGCTTCGGCAGCCTCCCTTATAAAGTGGTGTTGGATTTTGATGTGCTTGGTTCTTGCGTGAAGTATTTGGTTTTTCACTAGGAGGATGCATGACCGATTATCACTGAAGAGTGTTGTAGGAGAGTTCAATTCAAGCCCTAGCTCCTTGAATAACCTGCGAAAATGTATGATGTCTTTTGCTGCATCTGTGAGTACTTGATACTCTGCTTCTATGGTAGATAAAGATTCCGTGGGTTGTAGCTTATTGCTCTAGTGTATGGAGGAGTTTCCGATCTTGTGTAAGATTCCAGAAACTGATCTTCTTGAGTCAATGTCGCGGCCCCAATCGGCGTCGGCGTAGGCTTGGTACAAGGTTCCACTGTCTGATGTGAAGAAGGTGCCGTGATCAAAAGGTTCCGCTGAGGTAGCGTAGTATTCTCTTGGCTGCTTGATAATGTGCGTTTTCAAGATCCTGCATGTATCTCGATACTACACCAACTGCATAGCTGATGTCGAGCCTGGTATGTGTTAGATAGCTCAAGCTCTCAACTAATGAGCAATATTGATTAGGATCTGTTTTTTCTGTTCCCGTCCCTTTCTGCAGCTGGATTTTGGGGTCGAAGGGGAGCTTTGCCGAATTACAATTTTCTAGCCCGAATTTCTCAAGTAGCTTTTGGATGTATACCTTTTGATTTATGAAGATGCCAGTTTGATCCCTGTATATCTCAATACCAAGGTAGTTAGTTGTTGTTCCTAAGTTTGTCATATCAAAGTCTGTTTGCAACCTTTCATTTAAATTGGTGATGGTTTCCTGGTCATCCCCAGTGATTAACAAGTCATCTACGTAGAGAAGGAGTATGGTCAATTTGCCATTTCATTGGAGAAAGTACAGGTTTGAGTCACTGGCACTCCTCGTAAGTCCTTGTTTTTGCAGCTAGTTGTTGATCCTGTCGTACCATGCTTTGGGTGACTGCTTGAGGCCGTAGAGTGCTCTTTTTATCCTGCATACTTTGGTATTGTCTCCTTCTCCAGGGAAACCTTCAGGGATCTCCTTCAGAATCTCTTCATCTATTGTGCCATTCAGAAAGGCCGTGATGACATATAGTTGATGTAGAGGCCAATTGTACTTTGCTGCTAAGGCAAAAATGAGCAGGATTGTGGACCACTTCACTATAGGTGCAAAGATTTCATGATAATCAATCCCTTCACTATAAGAAAAGCCTGTTTTTGGCGGCGTTTAGGCAAAAACGCGTCATGTTTTTTCAAACATCAAATGTTCTAAAAAACATATACATGTTTTGCAGAAACGTGTAAGTGTTTTGCAAAAAACGCGACTATGTCATTGTAGACGGCTACGTTTGTGATGATGTCGACTGCAACGTGGTCATGATTTTATATAACGTCGCATACAACAGAAGCTTCCACGTCAGCAAGTAGACTTGGAAAAGGGCAGCTACGTGGCATATTTTGGAAAAAAAATTAAAAATGGATGGATGAACCTCGGGCCAAATGTTTGGAACAACGGGTTGGATGTCGGACTGGACATCTGAGACAATGTAGGCTAATTATCCCATATTGTTTGTCTCACCATGGACAAAGAATGGGTACAAATATGACCCTGAAAGTCTTCATTTTCACGTAATTATGTCATCAAGATAAATTTGATGATAAATGGTAAGTTTTTTTTAAATTCTTGGTGGATTCTACTTTTTTTTTTATTGCATAATTTTATTGATTAATTTCTATTGACTAATTAGTTTTTGAAAAATGGATTGGATGAAAAAAAATGGATTGGATGAAAAATAGATTGGATGAAAAATGGGTTGGATGAAGAAAAATGGATAGATGAAAAAAATGGGCTGGAGGAAAAAATTGCCTACGTGGCCCTGCATGGATGAGAATTTTGCCTATGTGGCCTCCACGTGCTTTCATTTTGTAAGCTTGGAAGACCTTGTTTTGTAGGATGTTAGAAAAAAACAAGCCAGAAATTGGCACGTTTTTTGAAAACACCAGACGTTTTTTGCTTGTTTTCTATGACGCAATTTTAGGTGACATCTACGTTGACTCTCAAACATGTCAAACCGGACATCATAAGACGTTTTTTCAAACATCACAAAAAAGGCCAGTTTCTTATAGTGCTTCCTTCTGTTGGAAGCCTCTAGCCACTAATCTAACTTTAAGTTTGTTAATCTTTCCTTCTACTGTCTTTTTGACTTTGAATACCCATTTTGCTGTGATTGGTTTCATGTTGCTTACTCTGTCTATAATCTCCCATGTCTTGTTCTTCAGTATTAAATTAACTTCACTCTTTGTAGCTTCTTGCCATTCAGGATGCAAGAAGCCATCTGAAAAACTTAAGGCTTCGTGGTAAGTTTGAATACTAAAGTCTAGAAGTCCCGAAGTCGAAGTGATGGGTTTCTGGTTCAGGTCGGGTACCTGCGGGCTGCAGGTCCAGCGTTGCGGTTTGCTGGGACTGGTCCTCTACGGTGTGGTGATCCTGAATGGTTGGTTTCTGGATTTTGATGTAGGACTGTAGATTCAGGGATTATAACGCTCTCGTCTGGATCGGGCAGTTCCTGTGGCCTTGGAGGAGTAGTGTTTACTTCCGACAGTTCTAATATCTCATGGATTTTGGTTTCTATGTTGTGGGGCAGGTCAGTCATTGGGAGATTGAACGGGGTGCATTCTGGTTCAGGGTTTCCTAAGTGGTGAAATCCTACTTTTGTTTCATCAAACACCACGACTCTGCTTATGATCACCATTTTCCTAGTGTGATCATATAATCTGTAAGCCTTGGTATCATCATCGAAGCCTAAGAACATGCATACTTGAGATTTGCTGTCCATTTTCTTGCGATGTTCCTTTGGAATATGAACGTGAGCTATACAACCAAAAATTTTAAGATCTGAAATATCAGGGGTGATCCTGGAGTACCTGGCTTCTGGTGTCGTGCTTGAATTAGCTCGAGTTGGACTGCAGTTGATCAGGTATTTAGCCCCGGGGAGATCACTTAGTGTAATTACAAGAAACCACGTGTGTTAAAGTAAATTTTGGACCCCCTATATACTTTTTCATAAAGTATAATTTCAACCTATAATTTTGAGGTTTGTTCAATAATGACTATAGGTTTTTATTGCCAAATATTTCCAATTCAAATAATATATGAAATGATTTCTAGAAGAGGTTGAAAAATGAACTGAAATGGCATATTTTTTGACTCAAATATTTATTGTGAATGCATTTTGATGACTATTGCATCAATATTCAAGATAATTGAAATTTCAATAGGAATAAATTTTTAGCAATTTATTTTTCATTTTTAAGACAATTTCTTCTTATATAAGATAGGGGTATGAAAATTATTTTCAACTTTGCAGTGTATTCTTTTACTTCAAAAATTCATAACTAATTATATTTAACAGCTAAAAATATCAATAATTCACAACATAAACTTCAAAGCTAGGAAAATCTACCTATATTTTTTTTATTTCCTTTTATTTGAATTTTAGGACATAAGATAGGGGGGTCAAAAATCTTAACGCACGTAGGTTCCAATTGACACTAAGTGATCTCCCCGGGTAGTTAGCATGTGAGACTGCCTTGGTCCATAAGTAAGCTGGCAGTTTGCAGTTGTAGGAGATGCTGCAAGCTCTCTCCATAATTGTTCGGTTTCACCGCTCGGATACTCCATTCTGCTGTGGTGTGTCGGCCTAGGTGAGTTCGCGCTTGATCTTGCTCTCCGTGCAATATTTGTTGAACTCGTCTAAGGTATACTTGCCTCCACGATCTAATCGCAGAGCTTGTATCCTGTTGCTAGTCGCAGCTTCTATCAGGTGTTTGAAAGAGCGAAATTTGACCAAAGTTTTGCTTTTGCATCTCATAAAAAATACCCAACTGCGTCGTGAATAATCATCGGTAAATACTAATGCGTAGTGTGATCCGCCGAGGGACGTCTGTGGTATTGGTCCCATTAGGTCTGAGTGGATGTGTTGCCCGGATTTATCCGCCCTGGTTTCTGATTGGCAAGGGAACTGCTCTCGATGCTATCAGCCAGCCATACAACAGGTGCATATCTGTTTCCCTATTTCTAGTTTGGGTAGCCCTAGTACGTTTGTTGTTTTTGCTAGAAATTGTATTCCTGTGAAGCTTAAGTGGCCCATTCGACAATGCCAAAGGTTGGCGGTGTCATTGCTTTCTGCCGATAGTGCTAGGGGTTGATTATTGAAGCAGTACAGGCCATTCAAAGGGTCTTTCTTTCCTGAGGCTACTATTTGACCATGCAAGGTCTTTATCTAGAAATTGCTATGTGAGAATACAACTTGGTGACCAGAATCAGCAATTGCTCCAACAGAAATCAAGTTCTTCTTCATGCTAGGTACGTACTTAGTAGAATTCAATTTTATTTCTCCACTTTTTGAACTGACAGTGGCTCAGCCAGATCCTTGCACTGGGTGCAATTCCCCTCCCCTAGTCTTAATTTCGCTGATTTCTACTATAGAAAAGCTAGGGAGATGATCTAGCTTTTGATAATCTGATGCTATATGTCCTGTGGCTCCACTGTCTAGGTAATAGGGGCCATTCTCCCAGTAGTAGTAGGGGTCGTACTCTAGCTGATAGTCAAACATCTCTGTAGAGTTGGCGTAACCAGTTGTCTTTGCAGATTTGTGATTTGGATGAGTGAAGGAGTCATCTAGCGTCCTACAGTCTCTAGCAATGTGACCTGGTTTGTGGCAGTTATAGTATACCAATGGGGGGCGTGGCATGCCGAATGGACTTCTTTCTAGGAAGCCTCAACCTCTGGGTGGCCACCGACCTCCTCGTCCACGAAAGTGAAACTGTCGTTGAAAACTTGCTGCGAGAGCCTCGTCTTCCCCGAACTGCTGATGACAGTGCTTGCGGCAGTGAGATTCCGAGAGTAGGCTTGCGCTGAGTTTCTCAAAGGTCATGCTGGGGTCCAAGTGGGTCAATGTCTGGATTGTGCTTTCAAAGGAGCATGGCAGCCCGTTCATCACCATTTGATTGTGTTGCAATCGGTGAGCTTTTCTCCCATGCTGTTGAGTTGATTCTTCAGCTCCCTTGCCTTCTTCAAGTACTCTTCAATTGAATTTCCTTCATTCATCCTGAGGGACTGTAGTTGTCCTTCATTCATCCTCTCAGGATTGTGCGCATTTTTAAGGCCCATACGTAGTAATTGACGAATCCTTTCAACTTATTGCTATCTCTAAAACTTATGTTCAATGATTCAGCCATCTTTCCTCGTCCAGGAGCAGTGCTCTACTGTCAGGTAACAAACTTCTATGTTCTAGTTCTCTCTTGTATCGACTATTGATCGTGTTGATCACTCTCTCTCTCTCTCTCTCTCTCTCTCTCTCTCTCTCTCTCTCTCTCTCTCTCTCTCTCTCTCTCTCTCTCTCTCTCTCTCTCTCTCTCTCTCTCTCTCTCTCTCTCTCTCTCTCTCTCTCTCTCTCTCTCTCTCTCTCTCTCTCTCTCTCTCTCTCTCTCTCTCTCTCTCCCTCCCTCCATAATTTAAACTCTTTAGTATGTATGATTGGGCAATGGTTCAGCATTTAGTATATACTAGTATCTTATAAAGGAGTTTATTTACTAATCTCCTTTTTAGTCTCATGTATTGCATGTACATGCCTTTTCGCAACATGTTACATTCTTTTGGTAGGAAGTTTTTGATTAAAATTAAATAATTTCCTCACAAGAGGTCACGATTATCGTTTTGACACCATGGAACTCTTCATAGAATTTACTTTCATGAGTTGTACCCACCCACCTCCCTTGACACTTGAACAAGTGCCAATGGATTGGTCATGAATGACATTCACGCACATGAAGAGTCTCAGGAAGTTTCTTGGTTTGGTTGGATTTCCACCCACCTCCCTTAACACCCACCGCGTCATACCATACCTTGGTTGACCTTTTTGTCAATCCCACCTCTCAGTTTTAGCTTGTGCATTTATTAGATTTTCTAATATGAGTACTAAGCCCTCCTTTTTTTCACAGCACCACAACTTGACCCACTGTCACATGCGTTAATTGTTGTGACCACTGTCACATGCATTAACTGTTGTGACCCACTGTCACATGCATTAACTGCAAAGTAGTGGTCATGTAGCTTTTTGAAGCTGGATTTCCTCATTTTGCATGCAATCACTTGGAGTTTAGCTCAAATAACCTTAAGGATCAGATTTTCCCTCCGCACATGCTAATTGCGATACGTGAATTGGCTGAAAGAATGTGCTGGTCAATATATTGTCAGGTTTAACCTGCTCCACAAAGGTCATCGTCTTGGCAGCTTGGTCCTTTCCGAGACTAACTCATCAATTTCAACTTTCAAGGAGATATCAGAGCTTCGGAGCTCTCAAGCTGGTGCAGACGTGCGGTGTTGGTTCTGTATTTTCTCACTGAGTTTACTGTTGTCAAGTTTGGCCTGTGTCTTGCGGCACTGATACGAGCTGGTTAACTGTTTGAGAAATACCTTCTGCGGACTGAGTGCTTCAAGTGGGGACGTACACTACGTTGATCTTGTACAAAGCGTGTCAAGTTTCTCTCAACTGGGTGATTCACCATGGCAGGACGATTCTACTAACCACGGGACAGGTTCTAGTGTATTTGGCATCATGTTGTTACTTGGTTTCAAGTTAATAACTTTCTTTGTTCCATTCATGCAAAGGATAACAACTGGGGTTTAATTTTAAGACACCTTGCGTACGTATTCTTAACAAACTACTTGTGTGTTGGGATGCATGGGCACAGGTGAGATTATTCCCCCTTGAATTGGGCATCGGAAGTAGCTTCTGATACTTGCGAAAAATATTTTTCCCCAAGTTCCCAGGACTTTTGCCGCCAG